>OX941084.1:92432500-93632500 GCA_954870635.1 Arctium minus
TTGAACACACCAACATTCTTCTTTTCATCATTCTTCTTTTCCTTCTCAAACTTGTCTCTCTCCATGATGATAACTTTCTCAAAATCTGACACTTGTTGAGAAAGTTTGGAACGTTTGAGTTCAATGGATTTATTTTCTTCAAATGACTTTCTTTAAAAGTCAGGAAACTATTGAGCATAAGCTTTTCTTTCTCTTTCAAACTCTTCTATTTCTTTCATTGACTATTATTCCCTAAATTCAAGTTCTAATCACAACTTTAATCACAATAACAAGATGACAAACAATCAAAGACTCAACCTGTTTTCAATTCAAACAAGATTTCGTATACAACGAGCTTTATGAAAATTTCTCTCTCTAGAAAACAGTCTGCATACAATTCCTACAATTGCAACTACTATATTAACTACCCTTACTCATATCCCTATTTAACACACGCGGGATAAAACACTTACAACACAAAACAAAATACATTGACTTTGACTTTTACATTTATTACAAAAGATTTTGACTTCTATGCTTGAGAGTTGAATTGAGCTTTGACTTGCTTTGACTTTCAGTCTTCAGTCTTCATGATCTTGTATCGAAAAAATATATGCTCTAACATTGACTTCTTTTCAACTTGAGATATCTGTTCTTTCAGATCAATAGTTTTCTTCTGAAGCTCAGCATTATCTCTTTCCAAATCCTTTCTCTTCTTTTCAATCTTCTTTATCTCCTCTTGAGTTGTTCATCTCTTTTGTGGCTTTTTTCTTTAAGCATGTTTATTTCAACTTCAAGACTGAACACTATGTCTCTTAACTTGCCTCTTTTAGAGAAGATTTGTGAATTTATCTTCTCCAGGCTGTCACACGTTTCTCCAGCAATGTTTGCTCTTCTTTTAAGATCATCAAGCTCTTTCTGCATTAATTCTTTCTTTGACCATGTAGAATTAGCATTAAGTCCTTCAAACTTTTTCAGTTTGGTTTGAAGATTTAAAATCTCTTTTTCTTTAGACTAAATGATCTCAGCAAAATTGATTTTGGAGTAAGAAATGCAATCTGAGCAAATAAAATCTTTCTTTAAAACTTCAGAATTATCTTTCAATTAGTTAATCTGATCAAGAAGAGATGAATTCTGAATTTTTAGATTCTTATTTTCTGCTTCAAGGGCTGGAATCTCTGGCATATAAGCGATAGCACAGTCTCTCTTGGTCAAAACAGTATGTCCTTTTTCATTAGTGTATGACATATTGATATCTAAATTTTTTTTTTGCATGAAATGATTGTTAGTCAGAAAATCATAAAAATCAACTGTTAAAATCACAAAAAAAATCACTCGAAAATTAAGCTAAGTACAGAATTCGTATGCCACTCACAAACAACAATCTTCATGCAACAATTCGTATGAACACACAATTCGCATAAGAAAGATAAGAAATCTTCACTTTTTGCATGTGCTTGTATGTGAGTTCTAGCTTTTCGCATAAAGTTATGTGCAAATTCTGCACATTTCGCATAAATGGCTAACACTGAGATGCAAATTTCTCCCTTAGAATCTTTTCACAGCTTGAACAATTTGTATCGATACGAATTCCTAGCTTTTCGTATGAACCTTTGTGAGAGATCTTCACTTTTGTATCAAACTGTGTACGAAATCTTCACTTATCGTTCAACACAGGTATGCGAATTCAGTCCTTAGAACATTTTGAACACCATCATGCGAATTGTTCATCGTGCGAGTTCTTCATGAATCGTGCGAATTATGTAGATCTTGAGTTTTTTTCGGCTTGATTTTCAATGTTTTCTATTGAATCCTTCGAACTTGATCACCAAAATTTGATATTGTGCTCACAACATGATTGAAAATAACCCTTGGGAATCAATTTCATCAAAAACTATTACAATTAAATGAATTCGATCAAGAACAGTCCGAAACATTGACTTACCAAAATATTACAAAAATCAATCAATTGATGCTAATCTAATGTGCAATTTTGATTACAATGTGAATAGAACTTGTTCTATACCACTAGACGATTACAGTGCAACAAAATTCACAAATAAAACATCACAAATTCAAAATCTTGATCTATTAAACAATGTCGATGAACAGTGACTCTTTAAAAAATTCGATTTTTCATTCTTTTCTGATCTAGCTCTGATACCACATGTTGTTCCAGTTACTAGCAATCTAACAATACACGGACTAGCATTTTGGTCAACACTTAACAACAATTACAATATGAACCCACACACTTTACACACTTTACATTTCACACCCTCCTTTTAATCTTGAATACAATTTAGCTCTAACAAATATCACCATTCATCACATGATTTTTGATAAAGTGATATCTGATCTCGATGTGTTTTGTCTTTGAGTGTAGTACTGGATTGTTTGCTATAGCGATGGTACTAGTGCTGTCGCAATAGATTGGAATCTTTGATAGCTGAAGGTAATAGTCTAATACTTGATTTCTCATCCATTAGACTTGAGCACAATAACTTACAGCGACTACGTACTCAGCTTCAGCTGTGGAAATAGACACTGAATTTTGCTTTTTACTTGTCCAACTTACCAGCTTTCCTGCTAGTAGTTGACATCCACCAGTGGTGCTTTTTCTATCATGTTTGCACCCTGCAAAATCACTATCTGAATATCCAGTTAGATCGAACCCTGAATCTTTGGGATACCAAAGACCGAGGTTAGGAGTTCCTTTCAGATATTTGAAGATTCGCTTTACAAAGATCAGATGGGATTCCTTGGGTTCATATTGATAGCGTGCAAAAAGACATGTAGAGTACATGATGTCAGGTCAGCTCACTGTAAGATACAACAGGCTGCCAATCATTCCTCTATAGGCAGTGACATTAATAGGTTTTCCTGTTGGATCCTTGTTTAATGTCAGAGGAAGTGCCATAGAAGTTTTCATCGCTAAAGTTTGAGTAAGATAAAATTTCTTCATTTTATATTGTTTCTTCATACTCATTTTATATAGTTCACCGATCATACTCATTTTATATTGTTTCTTCATTCTTTCAGCGAAACGAGTACACATAGATGGGTTAGTAGAACCAAATATAATGTCATCAAAATATATTTCCACAAGAATAATGTGACCTTTTATCTTTCTGAAAAACAATGTATTATCAATTTTACCGCGTTCAAAATTTTCAGAGATAAAAAATGAGGAGAGAGTGTCATGCCAAACACAAGGGGCTTGTTTTAGACCATAGAAAGCCTTATCCAATTTATATACATAATTTGGATGCTTATGGTCTAAGAACCTTGGGGGTTGTTCAACATAGACTTCCTCATTCAACTTTCCATTTAGGAATGTTGATTTTACATCCATTTGATATACTTTGAAGTCTTTGTAAACTGCATAAGCTAAGAAGAGTCGAATTGCTTCGAGCCGAGCCACAGGGACAAAGGTTTCATCATAGTCTATGCCTTCCTCTTGTCTGTATCCCTGAGCAACAAGTCTAGCCTTGTTGCGGTTTACAGTCCCATGTTCATCTAATTTATTTCTAAACACCCATTTAGTGCCTATAACAGTCTTATCATATATTCTGGGAACGAGATTCCAAACTTTGTTTTGAGAAAACTCAGTCAGCTCATCTTGCATAGCACTGACCCAATTTGGATCTCTGGGGGCATCATCATTCTTCTTTGGCTCTAAAAAAGAAAGAAAGTTGACAGAGAGACAAATATTACCTGAACTTCATCGAGTCTGAATACCTCTATCGGGATCACCAAGGATTTGATCTATGGGGTGATCTTCGGTCCATCGCTGAGCAGGAGCATGATCGCTCACTTCAGGAGTTGGATCAACAATAGGGATGTTCACTGATGAAGAAGCTTGAGGTTCATCAGCTATTAATTGTTGAGTGTCAGACAGACCATTTTTCACTGAGAGGTTTTCAGACGAGGGAATGTTAGTACACAAATATGTTGGATACAAGATCATAGAAGACAGAAGACTGAAGTCAAGATAAGTCAAAGTTCAAGTCAACTCTAAAGCAAAAAGTCAAAGTCAATTGTAATAAAAAGTCAAAGACATGTGTTGTGAGAGATTAGTGGTGTGAGAGTTTGTGTCCCATTTATAAATAGGGATATGACTAGTGGTGTGCGTGTAGCTTGTGTAGAATTATCAGAGTGAATTGTGCGCATATTGTAGAGAGAGAAACCACTTGAGAGAACTGTATTTTGGATTGAAATTGAATATGGAAATTGATTGAATTACTTATGTCATCTTATTTTACACTAATTGTGGGACACACAATTGGTATCAGAGCATAAAGAGATTCAGAAATAAGATCGAATTCAAGAATTTTGATCAACATTTTTCACAAACTCGCAAGTTCCTATTCATTTTGAATTTTTACGATTTTGTGTTGTTTTGGTCATGTAATTGATTGTGTCAGGTTCGATTTGTTGGTTAGAATAAGTTTCATTCTTGAAATCTTATTCGAGTCTGTATTCGTGCTGTTCTAAGATCGAATTTGCAAGTTTGTTGTTTTATTTTGAAATTAGTTGGTTGTAACATGTTCGAGTGATAAAATAGAAGATTCCTACGAAGATTCAGATCGATTTGTAAAAGATTCGATTGAATTTAGTGTGAAAAGTTGGTTTTTGTTTGAACAATAGAAGAACTCGCAAGATCTGAAAACGTGCAAGTGAAGAACACGCAAACTCATCTGAAGAACACGCACAAAGCTTAAACTCACAAGAACATGAAGAGCTCGCAAGCTATGACGTGCGAGAAGTAAGAACGTGCAAAACCCTTTGTGCGTGTTTATGATGTTCATTTGCTTTGTTCTGTGAGAGGTTGTGAAATGAAGAGTTCGCAAGCTATGACGTGCATGAAGAGTTCGCAAGCTATGACGTGCGAAGTGAAAGGTTCGAAATTTTTTCTATGTCTAGAACGCCCAACAACATTGTGCGAAGTGACAACTGAAAGAACTCACACGTAGTAGTGAGCGCGAAGTCGAAACTCGTACATCCTTGTGTGCGCGAAGTGTTTTCCTACATTCTTTGGTGTGCGCAAACCTCATAACTCGCACGAGCCTTCTTGCGTGAACTCCATTTCACGTATCCTTTATCTTCCGCGAAGTTCAAACGCGCATAAAGTTGTTTGCGCGAAGTGATCACTTTCCTTGATAAACGAGTTCTATACTTAGAATTTTTCTAAGTTTTTCCATATTTGACTAAGTTTGACTTTTGTAGGATTTTTCTGTTTCTGAATTTCTAAAGATCATTATACAGTGTAAAGGCAAAGATGACTTCCAAAGATGCTCTTGTTATCGGCACAGACGTCAAACCACCAGTTATCTTCAAGGGAGTGTACGAACAATGGAAAGACTGGTTCCTCAATTTTGTTGATAGACAGGCCAACGAGGAAAATATTTTGCTATCAATCAAAGAAGGTCCAATGGTTCCGATAACCATGGAAATCCCCGAAGACGAATCCTCGGATAGTGAAGACGGGAATATGGACAGAAAGCAGAAAACAAAGACAGTACCGAAAGATCTTTCTCAGTACACAGAAGAGCAGAAGAATAGATACAAAGCCGACAAACAAGCTAGATCTCTACTCTTACAAAGTATACCAAACGAGATCTACATTAAAATAGACAGGTACAAGGCAAATGCAAAGAAAATGTGGGATCAGCTTCAGAAAATGATGATGGGATCCAAGGTTAGAAATCAGATGAAAGTTGCTAACTGTATTAACAGCTATAAAGAGTTCAAAGCTAAGGAGAATGAGAGCCTTGAGGAAACATATGAGAGATTTGTTCTATTGCTAAATTAGCTTGCAAAGAACAAGGTGAAGAAGAAGCAAATAGAAAACAACGTCAAATTCCTCACCATCCTTCAACCTGAATGGAAGAAACACACGAGAAGGATGAAATAAAAGAAGGATCTCAGTGACATCCCTCTTCATGAAGTGTACGAAACACTTAGACAGTACGAGGAGGAAGTAGAAGAGAAAAGGGAAGAGAAGAAAAAGACTGAGAAAGCTGCAGATTCCATAGCTTTAGTTGTTGCAAGGAAAGAGAAAGAAAAAGAAAAGAAGAAGAAAAAGAAGGTTGTTATTTCAAGTTCTGATGATTCTGATAAGAATAATTTTGATCTGACGATGGAGAAGAATTAAAGCAAGCAATTTAAAGCTGACCTGAGCCTTTCAAAAGAAATTCTACAAGAAGCCGAGTTCAAATAGTCAAAGATACTCGTCAGGGTATAGAAACTATTATCACAAGGAAAAGATTGAAGGAAGGAGATTCGATGAGAAGAGGTATGAAGGGAAGAAGTCAGAAGAGAAGAAGAAATTTGTGAATGATTATGGAAGTGAGAAGAGGTCTGATGAGCTGATTAAATGCTATAGCTGTGGTAAACCGGGTCATTATGCCAAAGACTGTCGGAAGCCTACCGTGAGAAATTCAAACTATTACAAGCACAAGATGCTTCTGGCAAAACAGAAGGAAGCAGGAAAGGCTTTGATGGAGGAAGATGAGTTTTGGCTAGACCACTCAGACGATGAAGAAAAGGAAGAGACCGCTCACATGTGCCTCATAGGAAAAGATGTGAAGTATGATGAGTTCGACGAAGAAACTTCTGATGAGGTACTAAATCTTTCTGAATCTGATTTTCTAAACAAAATGGAAACCATGATGATTGAGCTTCAAGACCTTCAAAATAAACTGAAAAAGGAGAAAAACAGAGTTGCTAAGAAGCGTCAAACTATTTTTGATGTAAACAAAAAACTTGTTGGGAACAAAAGTCTGTTTGATTCTTTGAAAAACTTTGTTATTGAGTTTAAACAACAAAAAGATTGTTTTGAAAATAAGATTTCTGAAGTTGTTTCTAAACTTTCAAAGTCTGATTTTGAGAAACAAGAGTTTGTGCGAAAAGTTCATAAATTACAGATTGAAAATAAGAGTTTGGAGAAAAAGATCAATGGTTTAGAAGCCAAATTGTATGCTGGTGGACAAACAGATCAAACCATCTTTCTAAACACACCAAATGAGGAAAATGATGTTAAAGAAAAGTGGGATCGCGGTTACAATAACCCACACCATTTGAAGAAAGCAATCAGAAAACAACCAGCTTTGTATAATTTTGATTTTCTACAAGTGGCTAACAAACATCCTCATTTGAAACCCAAGTTTGATACCAAATCTTCTGATGAGGTTGAGGCCAAAGAAGACGAGAACAGAAAGAAAACAATGAAAATGTAACTATCATTCTCCTATCAAAAGCTGAATGATAGCTATATTTCTGAACAACCAAAGTTCCTTTCGAATGATTATTTTGAAAGCTATTCTACAAAAAGTTGGAAGCAAAACCTATTAAAGCAAAAATATATATTCCTCCATTCATTTTAGAAAGCAAAATAATTGATCTTGAAATCATTTTATCTGACGAAAGAATCTTGGTTGAAATTGAAAAAGTTGTGTTTTCTACAGTCATGAAGAACATTGTTTTTAAATCTAAATCTAATGAGTGTTCAAACTCTTCCAAGGAAACTCAAACTTCTGAAGATGATATTGATGACTTATTTGCATGTGCAAATGATTTCTTAAATTATGATGATGGTTGTGTTGATGATAGTATTGGTATGTTTGATTTCAATGCAAAACTTCCAGATCATTATGATTTCATTATTAACTCTGAAGCTTTACCTAGTGTATTTGAAGTAGGTGAATCATCAACTAAGGTTGGTTAGTAAGTTCCTGTTAGTACCAATTATTATGAAAAAGGTAAAAAGCAAAAGAAAAGGCGCTCACAGAAACGGACCAACAAAGGTAAGCAAAAGAAATCACAGACTCAGAAATCTCATTTTCCTAACAAATCTAAATCTTTTGTTTCAGAACTGAGAAAGGAAAGGTCTGAAGTAAGAACTGAATGGCGACCAAAGAAGAAAGTTGGAGAGCTTACGAAGTCATTTTCGGATTATGAATGTAATAGAATTTCTGTTAGTAGTACTGATTTGGTTGGTAAGATTGCTTCTACAAAAACAAATCTTGTAACTTCTTACAAGAAATATTCAATAAAGCAATGGTTCCAATTATCTTCGATTACTAATCAGTTGTCTACATATCGTCGAAATGATTTTGTGACTTGACAAAATTCTGATGATTGGTTTGGAAATTATCATATACCTCATTATTATGTTTTTCAAAACAAAAGAGGACCCAAATTTATATGGGTGCCAAAATCTTGCACTAACCTGAAGGGACCCAGATATAAATGGGTACCTATCTCGATTGTTCCCTAATTTCTCTTGTTCAGACCCGTCATATGTGGTACTTGGATTCTGGTTGCTCCAAGCATATGACCGAACAGAAAGATATATTATCTAATTATACAAAGAAATACTACGGGAACGTACGCTTAGAAAATGACCAGTTTTCACCAATTCTGGGTTATGGTGATGTTATTCAAGACAACGTAACAATCAAGAAGGTGAGCTACGTTGAAGGCCTAGGAGATAACCTATTTAGCATTGGACAGTTCTGTGACAAATACTTAGAGGTAAATTTCAAGGCCAAGAGGTCTTCTGTGCGTACTGAAGATGGTAATGAACTCTTGGTCGGGACAAGAAAGTCAAATCTCTATATGATCAATCGTTCAAAAGTCAAGAGTGACAATGAGGCGTGTCTACTATCAAAAGCCTCTTTGCAACAGAGTAGGTTATGGCATCGAAGGCTTTCTCACCTGAATTTTCGTTACATCAACAAGCTGGTTACGGGAAACTTAGTGAAAGGACTTCCAGAGCTCAAATACGTCAAAGAACATCTCTGTGCAGCGTGTGAGAAGGACAAGATGAAAAGAGCCACTCATAAGCCGAAGTCTGAGCCACTCGTATGGATCTCTGTGGTCCAATGCGAACTCAAAGCATAAACGGTAAAACGTATATGTTAGTGATTGTGGACGATTATTCGAGATACACTTGGGTCAAATTTTTGAGATAAAAGGATGAGACGCCCGAAGTCATCATCACATTTCTAAAGACCACTCAAGTGAATCTGCAAAAGTCAGTGAAGCTTCTTAGAACGGACAACAGCACAGAATTCAAGAACAAAATTGTTGATGATTATCTCGAATCGGTCGGGATAACACACCAGTTTTCTGCTGCCAGAACGCCTGAACATAATGGAGTCGTAGAAAGACGAAATAGAACGCTAGTCTAGGCCACTCGAACTATGTTAAGTCAATCAGACCTACCTCTATTTCTATGGGCTGAAGTTGTGTCGACTGCCTGCTATACTCAGAATCGCTCCATTATCCATCGCCGGTTCGGTAAAACACCGTATGCTTTAATTAATAATCAAATACCTAGAATTAAACACTTTCATATTTTTAGATACAGGTGCTTCATATTAAATGACAAGGAGAACTTGAATAAGTTCAGTCCAAAAGGTGAAGAAGGTATTTTTATCGGCTATTCTCAAATGTCTGCTGCTTACAGAGTATATCTGAAGAAGTCGAAGATCGTTGTTGAAAGTGTCAACGTCACATTCGATGAAGATTTGGCTTCTGAACAACACAGTTCAGAACCCGAACTTACTAGAGTGTTAGCTTATGGGCAAATCAGCCAGAACCTGCGGTTAGTGTTTTAAATTCTGATAAAGCGTCAACTTCTACATCACATTTATCAAATTTAGATTTATTTTTTGAACATTTCTATGATGAATTTCTTGGTACTAAAGTGACTAAACCTGTTGTGAGTGATAGGTTCGAAGAATTAAATGATAATCAACCAATAACATCAGAGGTATCTAGTGACTCAGCAATCCCGATTCAAGAAGAAATTCAAGTTCAAATGCCTACTCCATCAGTTGAAGTTGTACATGTTAATGAGGAGCCAGAAGTTGCTAAATCAGTTGGAAGCATTGCAACAACTATTCAACAGACATAAATTGTCCAATCAACTGAAGCTTTTGCACTTATACTTCAATTGAACCCCTAACTGATCAACATGAAGAAGATAGTGAATTTTTAGATGAACATCATGATCAATCTACATGTAATCCACTCCCTCATGAATACAAGTGAACCAAAGAGCACCCAATACATCAAATCATTGGAGATCCGTCTAAACCGGTGTAAACTATGTCTGTTACACTAAACCAGTGCATGCATGATTCATTCCTAAGAAAGATAGATCCAACACGAGTATCTGAAGCTCTAGTTGACTCAGACTGGGTGACTGCGATGCAAAAAGAGCTAAATCAATTTGAAGCGCTTAAAGTCTGGAGACTAGTGCCTAAACTTGAAGGAAAAATCATAATCGGCACGGAATGGGTGTTTAAGAACAAGAAAGATGAAGATGGTATCATAATCATAAACAAAGAAAGACTTGTGGCTAAAGGATATGGGCAAGAGGAAGGTATAGATTATGACGAGACTTATGCTCCAGTTGCGTGCATAGAAGCAATCCGCATGTTTCTAGCTTATGCCGCACACAATAACTTCACCGTCTACCAAATGGACGTGTAGACTGCCTTTCTGAACAACATTTTAAAGGAGAAAGTCTATGTCTCATAGCCTGAAGGTTTTGTCAATCCAGAGAAACCAAATCATGTATACATTCTAGACAAAACTCTTTATGGTCTGAAACAAGCTCCTCGCGCCTGGTATGAAGTTTTATCCAAATTTTTAGTCAAGTAGGGCTTCTTAAAAGGTAAAATCGATACTACTCTTTTCATTAAAAAAGAGAATGTTGATATCATATTAATTCAGATATATGTGGATGACATCATTTTTGGCTCAAATATTGCTAAGTACTGTAAGATTTTTCTAACCTTATGGTCACGTTTTCAGACGAGTATGATGGGAGAGAGGAATTTCTTTCTCGGATTATAAGTCAAACAATTTTCTACGGGGATTTTTATTAATCAAGCAAAGTACATTTTTGATATTCTTAGAAAATTTAAAATGGAAAATTGTACTCCTATTGGAATCACGATGGCACCGGGAACTAAGATTGGCGTTGATCTTTCGGGAAAAGCTGTCGATGTTAGAACATACCGAGGTATGATTGGTTCTTTAATGTACTTAACATCTAGTAGGCCGAATATAATGTTTTCTACATGCTTATGTGCATATCAGGCTAGTCCTAAAGAATCCCATTTGTCTTCAGTAAAGCGTATTTTTAGATATCTGAAGGGAACTATAGATCTTGGTCTGTGGTATCCTAAGGATACAAGTTTTGAGCTCACAACATATTCAGATGCAGATCATGCAGGTTGTATGCTTGACAGGAAGAGTACGTCGGGACACATACAATTTCTTGGCGATAAACTCGTGAGTTGGGCTTCAAAGAAACAACTTTGTGTATCTACTTCAATAGTCGAGGCAGAGTACGTAGTTGCGGCTAGATGTTGTTCTCAAGTGTTGTGGATACGGATACAACTCCGAGATTATGGTTTTAAATATGACAAAATCCAGATTTACTGCGATTCGAAGAGTGCAATTTCCATATATGCAAATCCTGTTCATCATACGAAAACCAGGCACATCGACGTGAGATATCATTTTATAAAAGATAATGTCAAAAAAGGTACAATCGAACTTTACTTTGTAAACACATATTATCAGCTTGTTGATTTATTTACCAAGCCTCATGATTAAAAGAGATTTAATTTTCTTATTTCAAAACATGGTATGTTAGATCTCAAGACTTAATCTGTTGTTACCTAATAAAGTTTAGTTTTGATATTTTTCTTCATTTCTTTATTTTTTAATCTGAAAGATATATGCACTTAAGTTTGTTCATTATTTCAGGGGGGAGTGTGATACAATGCTAAGATGATCTACATTTTAGGGGGAGTTCGAGAATTTTGCATATATTTTGTACTGATAAACTCTATGATGTATAATTTCAAGGGGAGTTGAGTAAGGACTATGACTTCTGATTATATCTTATCAAAACTCGTTCTTAACACGTTTTATTGCTTTATGTCTTTATTTTTCAATAAATTTTGTGAATAAAGCTTTGTACTTTGATGACTTTGTGACTGATGCAGATTTTGAGGGGGAGCTTACATGATAATATCTATCATGACTTTTGAGCTGACTTCGTGAGATTGAAGATGAGCGAAAGGAAATATTCTACTCTTAATCTCATATATGGTTGAAAGAAGGACGACTTTCAATCATAGAAAACATGTTTCTAAATGTTCAAACCACTTCTGATTCTTAAACAGATTTCATGAATATAGAAGTGTGATTTTAAATGTTTTTCATTTACAGGAGCTTAAATGTTAAACAAACCGTGTGTTTCCAAAGATAAATACTTGTGTATTATCTTTTCCATATATTGTCAAGTATTCACACATACCGGTTTAATATTCTATTAGAAATGTTCTTACCATGTCTCATATTGAAACATATTTTCGATGGTAAGACACCCCGTTTGATATTCAATGTTTACTAAGCGTTGATTTCATTTCAAAATGTTTCTTTCAAGAATGTCTATATTTTGATTCGTATAGACAAATTCCAATTTTTCATGACCTAAGCTTTTCATGATAAATCATTCATATTTGATCTTTCATACAGAGTCAGGTTTTCAATATACTTGTCTTGAAATATCTTCCATGATAAGAATTGTTAGTGTATTTTATTGTATCCAAGATTTAATGAGAAAAGTCAAAGTTTGTAATATCTTAGTCAACCTTAGTGGTTTGAGTATTTCAGTATTATGAGTGTTTGAATTGCTTGTAAGCTTGTAAGAGTTTGTCTTGAGTATAAATTGCTTAGGCTTTGTAAGAAGTTTGGTAACTAGAAGCATTGTAATTGTCAGATATTAATACATACGACTTGTGATTCTCTCTCTACTCTCTCTCTAGATCATAAACTGTCATATCAATCTTTATTGGATTTGTGCTTGAATTTTGGGAAATTTACACTTTCAATTGGTATCAGAGTGAGACCAAATCAATTTCAGAAACATTTCATCACAAAATTCAGATCGATTTCTTGAAATATCACACGCAGAAACGTATCAGATTTTCACTGTTGGATAAAATTCTCATTGGATTGTTGTATTTTAATCGTAAAGATGGTTCCATAGTGATCGATCTGTGTTTTAAAACATTTCTTGTATAGATAATTTCATGAAATTCGCACTAAAGTGTATTCAATTTTTGAATTTTTGTGAGAATTTGATTTTGAAAAGTTCGAACACTGTTTGAATCGAATCGTGGTGATTTTGTTGTTTTTAAGCTAATCATTGTATTAGAAAAGTGTTCTAAATGATGAATCGACAAACCCTATGCAATCTCATGTCTTAATTGCAGGTATTAAGAATTTTTGGATTGATTTTGAACGACTTAGTCAAGAACACGCTAGATCTACTCTTCACGTAAATCAAGAACACGCTAAAGACAAAGAACGCGTAAGATGAAGTTTTTCGTGTTTTGTGCGAGTTCCAGCTAATTCACGCATCGTTCAGTGTGCGAGAAGTTATTTTGCACATAAAGTTGCTTGCGAGAAGTTAGAAACACGCACAAGTCATTTTCGAGAAGTGAAATGAATAGTGACATGCGAGTTTCTACTTAGCGAGTTCTTAGTTTGTCAAAAAATTTCTAAGTTCGGAACACGCTAAATACATGGTTTGCGAGTTTCCATTCATCTGCGAGAAGTTCAAGTATACAAAATTCTTCTAAGTCAGAAACGTGCACAAAGCACCTTACGAGAAGCTACTTCGCACACGACAAAGTCAGCGAATTTTGTAAAACGCGCTAGCAGTTACGTGCGAGTTCCCAAAGCACGCACAAAGGTGTTAGCGAGAAGTATTGTGAATAGTGCTTTGCGAGTATTTCGGTCTGCGAGTTTCTATAGTCTGCGAGTTCTGGAGTTAGAATTTTTCTGAGATTATTTTTCAAATGTTGATCTAAGTTTGACTTTCAGTCAACTTTTCTGAATTGTTAGGGAACGATCATTTCAAGCTGATATATAATTCAAGATGCCAACTACATATGAGAGAGGAAATACTGTACTGTCAGCCAGAGATGTTGCTTTCAGGTACATGTGTTAGAGCATAAATATGTTGAATACAAGATCAAGAAGACTAAAGGTCAAAGTTTAAGAAAGTCAAATCTGAAGAAAGTCAACTCTTATCAAAGTCAAAGTCTTTTGTAATAAAAGTCAATGTATTGTTTTTGTATTTGTTTTTCCTTGTATTAGTTGTAAGTATAAATAGTTTCTATTTCTGTTTTTAGTTGTAGTAACAAGTCTGATAGAGAATCTGAGAGAGAGAAAATTCATTGGAGAGAGATCTGTAGAGAGAGAGAGAGTTCTAGAGAGAGAAAGTTGTAATTGTGGAATCTGAAAGAGAAATCAAACAGGTAATTGATTGATAAATCTTGTTTGTTTGATTAATTGTGATTAGAAACTAGATTCAGGGACACAATTGGTATCAGAGCAGATCCAAATCGAATATCAAGAAAATCAGAATGTTCGTATATGTGTTCTTCGATGTCCAGGTTGATTTTGAGTATTAGTAAGTTTTTGGAGTTGTAAATGATTAGGTTTTGTTAGAAAAGTGTTATCGATCGAGTCTGTATAAGTTTTAGATCAATTTGCACTGTAATCGATCGTTAATTTTGATTTTAGTTGAGTTCGAAGTTCACGAGTCCTGTGCACTGTAATTGAGTCGATTTATACATTTTTGTGTATTTGATCGAAATTAGTTGTTAAGATTGTGTTCTAGATGGTTAAACGATCAAATTGTCGAAGTTTTGAGTTAGATTTCGAGGTTTAGATGTCTTTTTGGTGAAAATTTGTTTGTTTCAGAGGTTTGCGTTTCATTCATCAAGGTTTGCGTTTCATTCATCAAGATTTATGTAAGTTCTTCAGAGGTTCGCGTATTCAATGAGAAACGCAAAGTGATGTTTACGTCTTCAACGAGAATCGAGAAGTGGGATTTGCGTTTTTAATGACAAACGCAAAGTAGAAGTGATTGAGTTCAGATACAAGTTGTGGTTTGCGTTAGTAACTAGAAACGTAAAGTGTATCTTGCACGAGTAACTTGATACGCGAAGTGTAATTTGCGTTCGCCTCTTGAAACGCAAAGTAAGGTTTGCGTATACTTCTTGATACGCAAAGACAGATCTGTGTAATCTTCTCAGCACGCAAAGCTACTCATCACAAGGAAGGTTTGCGTAACCAATTCGGCACGCAAAGTATCATTTGCGCAAGTCGAGCGATACGCAAAGTGTGGTTTGCGCACCAAACTAGAGACGCAAAGTATGGTTTGCGCATCACTCTTGATACGCAAAGTTTGGAAGACTTAGAATTTTTTTTTTGCATTTCGATTTTTTATTGTTTGTGTTTTACTTGTGTTTATATTTTTCTTATTTTTTTCATTTGGACTAACGATCAGTTCTAGTTTCTTATTGCAAATATTTCTCAAACAGGTTTTTCAAGATGACTTCTAAAGATTCACTTTCAATTGGCACTGATGTCAAACCTCCTGTTCTGTTTAAAGGAGAGTATGAGCAGTGGAAGGATAGATTCCTGGATTTCATAGACCGACATGCAAATGGGGAAAATATTCTGCAGTCAATTACAGATGGTCCTATGGCACCAATCATAGTTCAAGTACCTGCTGATGATGATTCATCTGATAGTGGACATGGTGATGAAGAAAAAGAACAAAAGACAAAACCAGTTAAAGTGGATTTATCTCAGTACTCAGAAGAACAGAAAAGTCGTTATAAAGCTGACAAGCAAGCAAGATATCTTTTACTTCACCCAATGAGATTTACATGAAGATTGATAGCTACAAGGACGATGCTAAAAAGATGTGGGATCAATTACAAAAGATGATGATGGGATCCAAGGTAGGGAATCAGATGAAAGTGGCTAACTGCATCAATAGCTACGAGGAATTCAAAGCTAAAGATAATGAGAGTTTGGAAGACACGTATGAAAGGTTTACTTTGCTTCTAAATGAACTGACAAAGAACAAAGTGACAAAGAAGCAGCTGGAAAACAATGTCAAATTCTTGAGTATGCTACGACCAGAGTGGAAGAAACATACACGTAGGATGAAGCAGATGAAAGACTTAAGTGAGATACCTCTTCACGAAGTCTATGAGACTTTACGTTAGAATGAAGAAGAGGTAGAGGAGAAAAGAGCTGAAAAGAAGAAGGCTGAAAAGGTTCCTGATCCGATTGCTTTGGTTGTTGGAGAGAAGAAGAAAGAGAAGAAATAAAAGATAGAGAAGAAGAAGAAGAAAGTACTGACAAGTTCTGAGTCGGATTCTGAGACAGATGGTGATGATGGAGAAAGTCTGAAACAAGCCATGTTGTTGCTGACCCGTGCCTTTCAAAAGAAATTTTACAAAAAGTCGGGATCAAATTCTCAACGATATTCTTCATCAAGTTCTAAGAACCACGAGCACCGAGAGAGGGTGGAAGGAAAGCGATACGAAGACAACAAATATGTTGAGAAGAAACCTGATGAAAGGAAGAAGTTCATGAATGACTACACTGTTGCCGTAAAGCCAGCAAGTGATCAAGTCAAATGCTACAACTGTGGCAAGATTGGTCATTTAGCAAAAGATTGTAGAAAGCCAAAAGTTCGTAATTCTCAGTATTATCAGAACAAACTGCTATTAGCAAAATAGTAAGAAGAAGGAATAGCTTTAATGGCTGAGGATGAATTTTGGCTAGATCATTCCGAATGTGAAGATGAGGAGAAGGAATAAACAGCTCATCTCTGTCTCATGGGCAAAGAAGTAAAGTATGATGAGTCCGATGATGAGACATCTGATGAGGTATTAAACTTAACTCAAAAAGATTTCATTACCAAAATGGAAGCCATGGTGATTGAGCTTCAAGATTTACAAAATAAACTGAAAAAGGAAAAAGAAAGAGTTGCTAAAAGGAACAAGAAGATCTTTGAACTTAATTCGTCTGTTATTGGGAACAAAGATCTGATTGATTCTTTACGCAAATCTTCTTCTGATTCTAAATATCAAGTAGATTGTTTTGAAAAGAAGATTTCTGATTTTGAAGTTAAAGTTTCTAAGTATGAGTTTGAGAAGAAAGAATATGCACTAATTGTTCATAAAATGCAGGTTGAAAACAAGCTTTTGAATAAGAAGGTAAATGGTCTGGAAGCCAAACTTTACGCAAGAGGCCAAACAGATCAAACCATTATTCTTAATGCACCTGATGAAGAGGCTGATGTTAAGGAAAAGTGGGGACTTGGTTTTAAAAACCCCCATTACTTAAAGAAAGCCATCAGAAAACAACCGACAATTTAAAATTTTGATTTTCTTGCTTATGCTGGTAAACATACTCATTTAAAACCCAAATTTGTTACCAAATTACCAGAAGAAGTCGAGGCCAAAGAAACTAAAAATAGAAAGAATGTAAAGAAAATGCAACTATTTACCATTTAACTATGCAAAGTTAAATGATAGTTGTCTTTCAGAAACATCAAAAGTTCTTTCAAACGATTATTTTGCTAGTTATTCTGTTTCTGAGTTGAAGGCAAAACCTGCAGTTGCAAAGGTTTATGTTCCTCCACTCATTCTTGAAAGCAAAATAGTTGAGTTGGAAAATGTTTTATCTGATGAAAAACTTTTGGTTGATATTCAACAAAGTGTATTTTCTACTGTATTAAAGAACACGATTTTTCAATATACATCTACAAAGTGTTCTAAAGTTACTGAGGCATCTCAAACTTCGTCTGATAATTTTGATGACTTATTTGAGTCTGCAAATGACTTTCTTAATTCTGATGATGGGTGCATAGAAGAAATTGATATGTTTGACTTCAATGCTCCTCTTCCTGATCATTCTACTTGTCTTACAAATGAAAAGGTGTTACCAAGTGTTCTTAAAACTGCTAAATCATCAACTAAGGTTGGTGAATCGGTTTCTGTAACTGCTGATTATTATTCTCAAGGTAAGAAACATAAGAAACAGCGATTACAGAAACAGAAACACACTGGTACACAAAAGAAAACTCAGTCTCAGAAATCTGCTTTTCCTAATAGATCTAAATTTTTTGTTTTAGATATAAAATGAGAAAAGGTCGAAAGCTCGAACTGAATGGCGACCAAAACGGAAGGATGATGAGATAACTGGATCAGTTTCTGATAATTCTTGTACTAGACCTGATAGTAGTGATTCTGATGTAGTTGGTCAATATGCTTCTCATAAACAAAACCTTGTAACTTCTTGCAAGTGTTATTCAATAAAGCAGTTGATTCAATTATCTCCTATTACTACTACATCTCATTATAATTATCGGAGAACTGATTTTGCTTATTCTCATAATTCTTCTGATTGGTATGGATCTTATCATGTTTATTCTTTGAGATCAGATATTTTTAAAGGTTTTCAAAAGAACAGAGGGTCCATTTTCAAGTGGATACCAAAATCTCGTGCCAATCTGTTAGGACCCGTTTTTAAATGGGTACCTAAATCTATTGTTTCATGATTTCTCTTGCAGACCCGACATATGTGGTACTTGGACAATGGATGTTCCAAGCATATGACTGGGCAAAAAGCTTTATTGTCTAATTATACAGAGAAATTCAGTGGAAATGTCAGATTTGGAAACGATCAGCTTTCACCAATCTTAGGATATGGTGACATCATTCAAGACAACATAACGATAAGTAAGGTGAGTTATGTCGAAGGCTTGGGGCACAACTTATTTAGCATCAATTCTACGATAAAGGGTTAGAGGTCAACTTCAAATCTAAGAGTTGCTCGGTTCGTAGTGAAGACGGCTGTTAGGACTGAAAGTCCTATGTGTTGAAAGTGGAATAAAGTATTTATAAGGGTGCATAATGTAATTCATTAATAGTTGATTAATTAGATGGGCCCAAGCCCATAAGCTCATTAGGCCTGCACGCCTAAGTATTTAAAGTTATTATTTAGTTCATTTGTTAAAAAAAGGTAAGAAAGTGGAGTCTGATAAATTACAAACAACTAGTTTATAGGTTTACTCTCTCTGATCAGAATTCTTTTCTGTAAACCTGTAACCCTTTGATTTCATATCAATCATATGACTAGTTGCTGTGACTCCTATATTGTTCTTCATTGATTAATTCTGTTGATTGCACTGTATCTGGGATCTACAATTGGTATCAGAGCCAAGAGACGAAAGGTTTGATCTAGAAAACCCTATAATCAATTTTGTGTTAATCGTTTTTTATCTGCTTTAATCGATTTCTGTTCATGTGGTTTATCGATCTATTTGATTTCTGACAATCTGGGTTGATTTGTTTTATCGGTCGATTGATTTCTGAAAAGGTTATTATAGGTCTAATATCTTGTTTAAATTGAGTTTATCAGTTCTTCTGGGTTTAATTTTTTATCGATCGAAGTTGTTATGGGAAAGTAATTAAGTTTTTATCGATCGAAGGTTACTGTTGATTTTGTGGTTTATCGGTCTGTTCGATTTCAATTTTCTGGGTTTTGATTTCGGTCGAATTCCAGAAAATTCTTCGTGTTCTTCGGTGGTATTTTTCGAGTTTATCGGCTTTGTTTATCGGTGCTTGTATTTATCGGTTATTGTGTTTGACCGATACATTGTGTTTTCCGGTCTTTGCTTCGACCGAAACTTAGCCACTATCGGTCATTTATTCGACCGATACACTGGTTCGATCGGTACCCTGATTACCGGTCCTTGTCCTTTGACCGATATATTGTCTCTTCCGGTCCTTTGGTTCGACCGGATTTGTTAGACCGGTACGTTGTTATTACCGGTCCTTTTGGTTCGACCGATACATTGTATTTACCGGTCATTGCGTTTGACCGGGACCTTGTTTTACCGGTCCTTTTGTTCGACCGATATATTGCTTATACCGGTCCTTTGCTTTGACAAATTTTTTGTCTCATGATCATTTTGCAGTGCAGTTCTCTTAGCCCCCGTATTTCAAGGTTTCAGTAGTTTGTCATTAGTGACCCTAAACTTTCAAGTTTCACACTCTGTCACTTTTGGTCCCTGCACTTTCAAATTCCATCTCTTGTCAAGTTCAATCCCTGTATATCAAAAGGAATGCCTTCAAGCGAAGCTCTTTCAATCAGTACGAATGAGAATCCACCACTACTTTTCAGAGGAGAGTACGAGCAATGGAAGGACAGATTCTTGGACTTCATCGACAGAAATGACTTGGCTGATTATATCAGATTATCTCTGAGGGAAGGAAGAATGAAAACTCCGACAGATATTTGTTATTATATGGGAGAAAATGGAAGAACGGAACACGAAGTGTACACACTACCATTTAAGGATTACACAGATGAGCAAAGAAAGAGATTTGAAGCTGATAAATTATCTAAAGTTTTTATCGTGCAAGAAATTTCCGAGGAGATTTCAAAAGAGATTTCTGTAAGTTTAGACAGTAAAAAGGCTACAGGAAAACAACTGTGGGAACATCTTGAGAAGATAATGATAGGACCAAAGATGTCTTCAAGAGTAAAGTTTTTGGAAACTGAGAACTCTGAACTAAAAAGACGGATTTCTGATCTGGAAGTTCAAATTTTCCAAATCCAACAAGCAACATCTGTTGAAATTTCTGAGGAGCAGATTGAGCATCTGAAAGATACAAATGCTGAGCTTCAAAAGCAAATATCTGATTTGGAGCAAAAGCATGCTCAAGATAAATCCGAGTTTGAGAAATCGTCTGCAAAGAAGTTCTCAGATTTTTTGAGAAAATGTGTTGATGAGAAGAAAGAAGTTGAGCTGAAATGCATAAAACTTTCTCAGCAAGTTTCTGATTTTCAGAAAGTAATCATTCTTGAAAGAGAGAAGTTTGCCAAAGAGAAGAAGGCCATTGAACAAAAGAATGTGGGATTCTTCAAAGAAATATCTGGCTAAAGAAACAATGTTGAGTAGGGATTTGAAGAAGAAAGAAGCTTGTTTGAGACTGAGATCAAAAAGCTTACTGCCAAGTTATCTGAACTATCTGAGAAAGCACTAGAAGAGCAAAAAACGAAGTCTGAGTTCACGAAGAAGATTGACCTGCTTGTTCAAAAAAGAGACAACTTCGCTTCAATGATTAAAGTGCTTGAAAAGTCTGTATCAAGTTCAAATCAGAAACCTGTCTCGTCACAAAGGTCAGCTAAATCTTTTGATCAGATTCGTAAGACTAACCTTTTCTATGATATAAATATAGATGGTTCAGGTACACGTCCTAGAAGAAGGAGATACAAAGATGAGGAACTGGTCTGGAAGAAGAAACCAGTTGAAGATGAGCTGAAAGAAAGAGAATCATGTGTACATGCGTCTAATGCCAAGAAGAACAAAGCGAGTAAAGGTAAACCTGATCATATCTACTCGAGAGATCAATTACTCAGGTTGTCAGGTAAGAAATACCATTGTTCTTATTGTCGTACACATGATCATATTCACAAAACCAGTGATCATTTCTGGTATGATTCTTAATTTATATCCCCCACAAGAACTGCAAGTAACATTCGAGGACCCAAATACCAGTGGGTACCAAAGCCGAAAACTGATTCTTTGTTGCAGGCACCTACTGTCAAGGGGGAGTAGAAGAACTATGGCTTCTAAGTAAATCAGCTTAGAACCCGGACTTCAACGAAGTTTGGCTTCTGATCACATGACAGATCAGGACCCGTTCTTCAACGTTTAGATCTGAATATTTTGCAAATATCCAGGGGAGCTTAAAATAAATAGATCATTCTATCATGATTTGAGGGGGAGCTTAAAAGGTAAATATCTTCTAACTCTAGCTCTCTGATTGTTTGAAAGAAGAACAACTTTCAAGCATGAAAAATAGTTTCTGAAATGTTCAAACCACTTCTGATTATCAAAAGATTTCATGAATATAGATGTGTGATTTTAAATGTTTTTCAGTTTTGAGCTTTAATGTTTAACTGACTGTGTGTTTCTAAAGATCAATACTTGCGTATTATCTTGTCTTTATACTGTAATGTATTCACACACATAGGTTCAGTACTTTATTTGAATTTGTTATTACCATGTCTCATAACGAAACAATTTTTCGATGGTAATACCCCCGTTTGAAATTCAATGTTGTTGAGCATCAATCATAATTTCTAATGTTGTGCTTTCATTGCTAAATTGTTTATATTTGTTCATATAAACAAAATATCCAATTCTTTGATACCCTAACCAGTTTAGTTGATCTGATTGATACATTGTCAGTTTGTCAAAGATCAATTGCTCAAATCTCCTGAGCATACTTTTTGACAGTGTTATCTTATTTGAGCTTAAATGTTCAAGTTAAACTGTTGAGCTACTATTCTTTTTAGGACTTACATGGGTTTTGTGTGAGAACTTAAACAGAACTTCCATGGATTCACGTTAACAAGTGTTTCCTACCCCGGAAGTTATCCTTGAGTGATTGAGGGGTGAGGGGTCTTAACTCAAAGAGTGGGGGAGATAACTCATCCGGTTGAGTTTTTCTCATTGTGTGGAGCGAAAAAAAAATGATGAAAAAGAGAGTTTGGTTAGAAGTGAGCTTTAATGTTAAAAAGAAAGAGGGTGTGAGAACAAAGTTAAAAGAATATCAGAACTCTGCACCAACCACTTTCTGAGTCGGGCAGCCACATATTCTGATTGGTTCACATTCTTTGGTGACCATCATTGAAACAGGCAGTGAGCCCATGCCAACTCTTGCTATAACCCCACCAGCCACTCGTTTCTTTCTTAACAAAGAAATGTTCCATTTTCTTTGGGGACGCAACATATCTGCTATCTAGTCTTCAATCGGAAGATTTAGATATTGAAAAAGAAGGAAATTTGCCCCACCTTCGCACCTCTTTCATGCACATTGAGTCCGTGTAATATCTGTTGCTGTCTCAACAGTTTACATAATTTGAGCCTGATCAATCTAAGTAGCTTCAATCATTCATACACTTGCACGAGCACACAAGTAATGAGTTTTCTTGTCATAACATTCATAGAAAATTCCTTTGTGGCTTTTCGATGATTGAATGGAAGCCCTGGGGGAGTGAACATCACAAAAGCTCCTTTACAATGTACATCTGTTGTACAAAGTGGCTCTGTGCTACTTACAGGCATACTAACTGTTTCATCTGTTGAATCAGGGTTACCTTGCTCATTATGTCTGAATTTGAAACGATTCGGATATATACATTTCATGAATTGACGGATACTCAGATCACAAGTGGGAGAATGTCATATTATCATAAAGGGGAGATCAAAGAAAGTGCTGAAATTGAAGAAGTTTTGATGATCATGATGTTCACAATCATCAAAAAGGGGGAGAAAAAGTTCAATTTCAAAGTTTTAAAGAAAGAAAGAAAGTTATTTCAAAGTGTACACGATAACGCTATCGGTTTCTCCACATAGTTAAGCCTTTCATCAATCTGAATGTCCTCAAGAGGAATCATTGCAGACTCATCCACTACACACTTCCGCAATTGGAAAACGTGGAAGGTGTTGTGAATCATGCTCAGCTCGTCCGGTAACTCTAAGCGATAAGCTACCTTACCCACTCGAGCAATGACCTTGTAAGGTCCAATGTAACGGGGCCCTAACTTTCCTCGTTTGCGAAACTGGATCACTCCTTTCCAGGGTGACACCTTCAGAAGAAGATAATCCCCAACCTGAAATTCCAAATCCGATCGTCTTTTGTCGGCTAGCTCTTCTGCCGACTTTGTGCAGTGACTAATCGATCCCGAACCAACTGAATCATCTCAGTCGTATTCAACACAACATCGGTGCTCCCCAACACTCGATGGCCAACCTCGCCCCAACAAACGGGCGTCCTGCATTTCCTACCATATAGCACCTCGTAAGGCGGTCTGCCGATACTGGAATGGTAGCTGTTGTTGTAGGAGAACTCAGCTAAGGGAAGATACTGATCCCAACTACCCCCAAATTCAATAACACATTCCCGCAACATGTCCTCGAGTGTCTGAATAGTATGCTCATTCTGCCCGTCGGCCTGAGGATGAAACGTTGTACTAAAATGCAATCGCGTACCCATCTCACCCTAAAACTTCTCCCAAAATCGAGAGGTAAAACGAGTATCCCAATCAGAGACAATTGAAACTAGTAACCCGTGCCTGGTCACAATATCTGATGAAAATCTCCGCGAGCTTCTCCGCCGAGGAGCTCTCTCTGATGGCCAAAAAGTGAGCGCTCTTAGTTAGACGATCGACAATCACCCAGATAGCATCATTCCCGCGTAGAGTCCTCGGAAGTTTAGTGATGAAATCCATCGTGATCTGCTCCCACTTCCATACCGGAATCTCTAAAGGCTGCAATTTCCCATGCGGTCGTTGGTGCTCCGCCTTGACCTTCCGATAAGTCATGCATACCTCTACACATTTGGCGACATCTCGCTTCATGCCGGGCCACCAATAATCCTCTCGCAGGTCTCGGTACATCTTTGTGGCTACTGGATGAATCGAAAACTTAGACTTGTGCGTCTCATCCAACAGTATCTGCCGATTCCCACCGGTGAAAGGAACCCAAACTCTACCGTGTCGAGTTAGTAACCCCCGACTATCCTGGACAAAATTTGGGATTTCTCCCGAAACCCTCTCACGTTTGGCATTGTCAGCTAGTATTGCCACTTTCTGAGCACTATATATCGATTCGAGAAGAGGTGCAACCAACGTCAATCGTTGACACAAACCCCACAGTGGTTCACCAACCGGATGCCGACTAAGTGCGTCCGTGACCACATTCGCTTTACCCGAGTGGTAAAGTATCTCGCAATCATAGTCTTTTACCACATCGAGCCACCTTCTTTGACGCATATTGAGATTCTGCTGATCCATCAGGTATTTGAGGCTCTTATGGTCAGTGTAAATCATACACTTGACGCCATACAGATAATGCCTCCAAATCATGAGAGCAAACACCACCGCTCCCAATTCTAAGTCATGAGTCGGGTAGTTCGCCTCATGAGGCTCCAACTGTCTCGAAGCGCAGGCTATAACCTTACCGCGTTGCATGAGCACTGCACAAAAGCCCTGATGGGAAGCGTCACAATACACCACCAAATCCTCCATGCCCTCGGGCAAGGTTAATACCGGAGCCTTGCATAACCGTCTGCGTAGCTCCTCGAAGGCCCTCTGTTGCTCCTCACCCCAGCTGAAAGCCGCAGATTTCTTTGTCAAATGGGTCAAAGGCAACACAATCTTGGAGAAATCTTGGATAAATCTCCGATAGTACCCCGCCAACCCTAGAAAACTCCGTACCTTGGTGGGAGTTTTCGGCACTTCCCACCGCATCACCGCTGAAATCTTGGCCGGATCGACCATAATACTATTCTGATTCACGACATGTCCTAGGAATTGGACCTCTCGTAACCAGAATTCGTACATGGAGTACTTATCATAAAACTTCTCCCGCCTCAAAACATCTAAAACCTCTCGCAAATGCATCTCGTGCTCTTCCTTTGTCTTCGAAATGTTGCTTGTGCATTGGTAAGCCCAAAAGACATCACCACAAACTCGTAATGGCCATAACGCGTGCGAAAGACCGTCTTCTCCGTATCCCCACTCCTTACCCGCATCTGATGATATACCGACCTCAAATCAATCTTAGAGAACCACGAGGCTCCCTGTAGCTGGTTGAACAGATCGTCAATCCTTGGCAGAGGATAACGATTCATCACCGTAAGCTTATTCAGCTCACGATAGTCTATACACATCCGTTGAGACCCGTCCTTCTTCTTCACAAACAAAATAGGGGCTCCCCACGGTGAACAACTCGGCTTAATGAACTCCTTTTCGAGAAGTTCCTGCAACTGCGCATACAGCTCTTTCATTTCCGGTGGAGCCAGGCAGTAAGGTGCCTTGGCCACCGGAGCAGCACCCGGAACCAAATCAATTCGAAACTCTACCTGTCGCTCGGGAGGTATCCCCGACAAATCATCGGGAAACACATCGGTAAACTCCTGTACGACTGGCACGTCCTCCGCAGTCTTCTTCCCTTCGTCGACTCGCGTGTATATCACATACGCTAAGTATCCTTGCCTACTATGCTGTAAATATCTCCGAGCCCTCACAGCTGAACATATCGCTGAATTCCGTCTAGGCGAGTCTCCCTGAACCAACAGTTCTTCCCCGCTTGGGGTTCGAACTCGTACTTGTTTGTTACGACAAACAATCTCCGCATCAAACGTATCCATTCAATCAATGACTACAATCACACATAGATCACGCATAGCAATCGGAATTAGGTCGATGGGAAACCTCACACCCTAGATTTCCAATGTACATCCCCGATAGACATCCGAAACCATCAAGGTCTTGTCATCAGCAACCTCGACTACGATAGGACACCCTAACCGCCCTACAACTCGGCCCAACCTCTCGCTAAAAGTACCAGACACAAACGAATGAGTAGCCCCGCTCTCAAACATCCCTACCGCAGGCACCGAGTTAACTAGGAACGTATCTAACATGCAATTTAAACACATCAACAAAAAAAAATACATACCGCAGAGATACGAAGGACAAAGAGGAAAGATCAATGAAATGTAGATGTCACCACCTTAGGCGTCGCCTGCGCCTCGTCCACCTTCAGCTGGTGGACTCTAACTCGGGCTGCCTCCGTCCCTGGCAGACCCGCTCGACCATCAGTAATACGCAGTGGGGCATTCCCAGGAGCCCTCTGTGCCCCACTCCGATCAGTTACCCTCGCGTTCGGACAATTGGCCTTCACATGACCCGTCTGCTTGCAGTTAAAGCAGACCATTAACGACACTTTACAATCTCGAATGAAATGACCGGCCTGCCCACACTTGAAGCATCCATCAGCTCTCTTCCCACTAGCATCCGTAGGATTAAACCCACCGCTCCTTGGGCTCGAGCGTGAGTCCGAGAATCTTGACTTCTTCGGTACAACAGATATTGGCGTCACCGCCTATGCCTCATTTCTCTTCTTCGCTTGAGTCTCTAACTCGAGTTCCCGTCTTCGGGCAACCTCCATCATCGCAGTGAGTGAAGCATACTGTGCAGTACTCACAAACTCCCTAATCTCGGTACGTAGCATGTCCTTGTACCGAGACATCTTCATGTTCTCCGAAGCAACATACTAAGGACAGAACAACACCATTTCTGTGAACTTCCGATTCATCTCCTTCACAGTCTCTGTCGTCTGAGTGAGCTCTAGAAACTCCTTTGCGATCCTCTCCATCTCTATCAGGGGCACGTAGTCAGCACGGAACCGGGTGACAAACTCCTCCCAGGTCATAGTAATACGCTCAGCCAGGGTCAACGCCGTAGCACACCAATCCTTCACTCCGTCACATAGTAAGTTCACCGTGAAGCGAACCTTTAAGTTGTCGGGGCAACCACTGGTCAAAAACGCGCACTCCATGTCCGATATCCATCGCATACTGGTGATCGGATTCGGGTCTTCCTTGAACTCAGGCGGAGCACAAGCAAAGAGATCCTTATACTGAAACTCTCGTGTACGCGGTTGTCCTCATGCCGGTGGTGGAACCGCAGCTATGCGCTCCTTCATCAGAGCTACCACCTCGTCGCGGATGGCAGTGATAATCTCGGGGATCGCTTCCTCAATCGCATGTGCCACCTCGACAGCAATCATCTCCCAGATCTGCTCCGCAGTGATCCCGGCACCAGTCTCTGGATCGGCAGTATTGTTCTTCCTAGTGATGGCCATTTCTAAGCATAAATTACAACGAGTTATTAGTACATACTAACTCACTCTAACAACGCTCACGCTCAACTCCTTGGATTCCACGTGACTTTCCCCGACTCAAGCATTGATCCTGTGCTTCCGGTAGTAGGAGCTCTACTACTACCTTCCACACCTATCATTGCTCGTTCCGAGTCCTATCCCGAAGTGTCCAAGTAGTTTCTCGCCGATAACTATACCCATATGCCCGCACCAGCATATGTATACACTCTTCCTAGCTTCCAAAGAATTCCATCCCAAAACACTACCCTTGCTATAACGAAATCCCTACTAGTCATAACGAGTTACCTCGCGAATACCCCGTCAGATGCAGCGTGAAACAAATAGACATTCGAATACAAGATTCTATCCTAGAACGGTTGGACTCAAACAAGAGTTGCGCAATAGAACTAAATCAAATATTCTAAGGCTATGCGATTCTTACTGCATACAACCTATAGGGCATTCACTTAACAAATTTCCATGACTAGCATAATTTCCTAGTAGCAAGCAATGAACATACAACACAATGCAAATAGCACAAGCAGTCTAGCATGCATACCCCTATGATCTAGAAAACAATAAATATACTAAGTATTGTACCGTTTCTCTTGGCTCCGGCTGACTGTACATACTGCGCTCACGATCACCGTTTCTCAAACGCATTTTCCTTTCTTTTATTTTCCAAAAACTTTTTCTTTTTCATTAAAAAGAAATTTTATAGCCGCAAACTTGAGATCAACCACACCGAGATGTGTTTGATTCACTCAAGCTGAGCTCTGATACCAAGTTGTAACGTCCCAAAAATTTCAAAAAAATTTGAACTTTTACAAATAACCCTTCAATTGCATTAGACACCATTAATAATCCAATTAATCGTTTCATTTGCAGACTTAAATAATAAACGTTCTCATTTAAACTAAGAAGCGGAATTAAATTGTTTTGAAGTAGAAATTAAATCTCATGACTGCAAAGAGCCCTTCGTACGCGCCAGTGTGTACCGTCACGCCTTGGAGCCACTAGTACCTGAAACCACAATTTATAGGAAAAGGGTAAGCACAAAGCTTAGTGAATTCAACACAACGTATAATACAATTATAACATTACCCCTAAACAGGTAGATACACATAACCAAGCATATAAGTCAAAGAACGTATCCTTAACAAGCATGCTCACACCAACCCACCTAACCAAGCAACCATCGGTCTCCCCGATGACACACAATAATCGTGCACGTATCCCTCGGTCCCACCGAGTTCCTACGCCACTCGTGTACACAATCCTCGGTCCCACCGAGACCTCGGTCCCACCGAGTTTACACGACATCCAAGATCCATACTAGACACAACATTATTTAGTACCACATAACAAGTAATACCACATAGCACAAGCGAGCTACAGTAATGTAAATATAACGATAGTTCTACGTAGTGAGTGAACTCACCTCAAAAGCGATGTAAAAGAAATCTCGAATGATCACACGAGCTATCTAACTCCAAAATCACTTCTCGACACCTAAATAAGCGCTATATAGTGTCAATTCAAAACCCGGGACCCTTAAATATAAGTATGAGATTAAACGGGTGATATTTCTCCTTTTCGGCCTAAACTGCAGGTCTGTTCGAGACCTATTTAGCCCCTTCCAAACCCACGAATTTAGAAATCAATGTTTACAACCAGGTACGTCTACGTCTTAGCTTTCCAGGGACATATTATACGCGTTCTAACGATTTTCCTACGATTTTATATGATTTTTCTAAAACTGAAGCGTCAAACTGTCAGATTCGGACCTTCTGTAAAAATTACTATTTTGCACTTAGCTCTAAGCTTATTCAGGTTTTGGATAAAGCATTAAAAATATGCCCGACTCAAAAGGTGAACTATGGGCACTAGTTTCGCCTTAAACCGAGCTACGACGGAAAAGTTATGGCCGACACAAAACAGTGGCAGATTGCACATTTTCACATAAAATGAAAACTTTTTAAAACGGTTAAGGGTTTTCAGGTTTGCAACGAGTCCGGGTTTTAGAGTTTGCAAGGGATGGACAAGACCACGCCCCCCCTCTGCCACCTCCGGCAGTGGTGGTCGGCTACGGCAGCCACCGGCGGTGATGGCGTTTTTTTCTTTGGATTTCAACGCCGAAACGAAAAGAAAAGAAGAGAAAGAGAAAAGAAACCTTACCTCTCGAGAAAACGCAGCAGCATACGCGACGACTCGACGGCTTCGTATCTCTCTCTCTCGTCACTCTCATTCACGCCGGCGGCAAGCGGCGGCGGCGGCGCTGTGGTTTTGGGTGGCTCACGGCGCAAGGGAGGAAGGGAGGAGAGAAAAAGAGAATTGTTCACCAAGGTAGGGTTTTTCCTTGCTTTTGTGTTTTTTTTTATTTTTTATTTTTATATTAAGGCCTTGAGGAATCGATTCTGAAGGCCCGACCCATTCAACCTTCACCAAGCGTCAACTCTAGCCCCTCGCTATAAAGCCTTGCCAAAATTTTAACCCACCAACAATTTGGATTCTTTTAAAAAAAATATAATCCCTAAGGACCAAAATGTTTACAAACGCATTAAATAAGAACATAAAAAATTAAAAAAATTAAAACCGTACCGGGACACGAGCTTTACATTTTCATTATGGAGCTGTAATGTTTAACTGACCGTGTGTTTCCAAAGATCAATACTGGTGTATTATCTTGTCTATATACTGTCAAGTATTCACAGACACCGGTTCAGTACTTCATTTGAATTTGTTATTACCATGTCTCATAAAGAAACAATTTTTCGATGGTAATACCCCCATTTGTAATTCACTATTGTTGAGCAACAATCATCATTTCAACTTGAGCGTTCATTGTTAAATTGTTTATATTCGTTCATATAAACAAACTATCAAGTTCTTTGATACCACAACCATTTCATGTTTATACTCATGATATTTTATTTGATTGATACATTGTCAGAATCTCAAAACAAATCTCTTGATTTCATTTCATTCATTCAATACCTTTGTTTTGAGAAATCTTCATTGTTCAAATGCTCAAATTTGATGAGCATACATTTTGACAATGTTATCATATTTGTGCTTAACTGTTCAAGTTAAATTGTTGAGCAACCCTTCTTTTTAGGACTTACATGGGATCAGTGTGAGAGTTTAATTAGAACTTCCAAGGATTCACGTTAACCAGTGTTTCCTACCCCGGAAGTAATCCTAGAGTGAATGAGGGGTGAGGGGTTTTTAAATCAAAGAGTGGGGAGATAACTCATCCGATTGAGTTTTTCTCATTGTGCTGAGCGGTGAAATGGAAATGAGAGTTTGGTTAGAAGTGAGCTAAATGTTTAAAAGAAAGAGGGTGTGAGAACATAGTTAAAAGAATATCAAAACTCTGCACCAACCACTTTCTGAACCAAGCAACCACATTCACTGATTGGTTCACATTCTTTGGTGACCATCATTGAAAAAGGCAGTGATCCCATGCCAACTCTTGCAATTAACCCCACCAACCACTCGTTTCTTTCCCGAAAAAGAAATGTTTCATTTTCTTCGGGATGCAACATATCTACTATCTGTCTGATCTTCTCTCGGAAGATTTAGATATTGAAATAGAAAGAAAGTTGCCCCACCTTCGCACCCTTTATCATACACATTGAGTCCGTGTAATATATGTTGTTGTCTCAACAGTTTACACACTTTGAGCCTGATAAAGCCTAAGTAGCTTCAATCATTCTACACTTTCACGTACACACAAGGATTTTGTTTTCTTGTCATAACATTAATAGAAAATTCCTTTTTCGTTTTTCGATGATTGAATGGAAGCCCTGGGGGAGTGAACATTATAAAAACTCCTTTTCAATGTACATCTGTTGTACAAAGTAGCTCCGTGCTACTTACAGGCATACTAATTGTTTCATTCGTTGAATCAGGGTTACAACGTTTATTATATCTGGATTTGAAAAGATTCGGGTATATACACTCATGAATTGACGGATACTCAGATCAAAGAGCGCAGATTGTCAAATTATCATAAAGGGTGGAGATTGTTAGTTTTTCACAAAGGAGGAGATTCAAAGACAGTGATGAAATTGAAGAAGTTTTGATGATCATGACGCTCACAATCAACAAAAAGGGGGAGAAATTTTAAAAGATTTCAATTTCAAAGAGAAAATTCAAAGTGAAAAAGACTTGGGAAGAAATTCAGATAGTTCAATTCAATCGAGTCTGATGAAAAGAAATTATTCAAAGATGATTCAAAGATGAGTCAAGATGATTCGATGATTCGAGAAAGTTTGTTTTCCTGAAGATGATTCAGAGATTACAGAGATGAAGATATGAGATCAAAGATTCCTCATAGTTCAAAGATGTTTCAAAGTTGAAAGATTCTTAAAATTCAAGAAGTTTCAAAAGTTTCAAAGATATGTTCAAGACTTGATAACTTTTCAAAGCAAAAGAGAATGACTTTTCCAGATTATTCAAAATACGAAAGATTGAAGATTGTAAAAGAGTCAAAGTTTGAAGAATCGAGCGCTGAAGACGATTGTCAAATTTTTATTAAATCTTGAATACAAAGGGGGATATTGTTAGTGTATTTTATTGTATCCAAGATTTAATAAGAAAATTCAAAGTCTGTAATATCTTAGTCAACCATAGTGGTTTGAGTATTTCAGTATTATGAGTGTTTGAATTGCTTGTAAGATTGTAAGAGTTTGTCTTGAGAATAAAATGCTTAGGCTTTGTAAGAAGTCTTGTAATTAGAAGCATTGTAATTGTCAGATATTAATACATACGACTTCTGATTCTCTCTCTACTCTCTCACTAGATCATAAACTGTCATATCAATCTTGATTGGATTTGTGCTTAAATTTTGGGAAATTTACACTTTGAAGAATGCTCAAATCTTCATGATTATCTTCATGAGCATATATTCATCTGACATGTATTTCATTATGTGCTTTAACTGACAAAGTTAAACCATTTGTGCAACTTTTTGCTTATAGGACTACATGGGTTCATTGTGTGAGAACTTAACAGAACTTCTATGGATTCACGTTAACTAGTGTTTCCTACCCAAGAAGTTAATCCTTGAGCGATCGAGAGGCAAAGAGTCAAAATATCTGAGTGTGGGTATGTGTCCTGAGATAAAATGAAAAGAGAGTTTGGTTAGATGTAAGCTCAATGTTTAAAAAGAAAGAGGGTGTGAGAACTGGGTAAAAGAATATCAAACTCTGCACCAACTTTTTCTGAGTCGGGCAGCCACATTTCTGATTGTTTCACAATCTATAGTGAACATCATTGAAAAAGGGAACTAGCCCATGCTAACTCTTGATTTTAGATCCCACCAACTACTCATCTTTTTCTTAAAAAGAAGATGTTTCAATATTTTCTAGGGATGCAACACATATGCTATCTTATCTTCATTCGAAAGATGTGGATATTGAAATAGAAGGAAGTTTGCCCCACCTTCGCTCTTCGATCATGCACAATTGAGTATGTGTTATACCGTTGTTTTTTCAATGGTTTACACAATTTTGAGCCTATTATTGTAAAAGCAATAATCATGTGCTTAGTTCTTTCATACACAAGCGAATTCACAGGAAATTCGTTTTTCTGTCTAAACGTTCATAGTTTAACCTTGTGTTATTCGATGATTGAATGGAAGACATGGGAGAGTAAAGATCAAAAAGCTCCTTTCCAATGTGTATTCGTTACACGCAGTGAATTCGTGTTACTGACAGGAATTTTAACTGATTCATTTGTTGATTCAGGTGTTAGACTCATAATTTGTCTAAATTTGAAAAGATTCGGATAAATATCTTACGAATTGACGGATAATCAGAGGCTCTATGATGAAAGATCAATGGTCAGAGAAAAGATTAAGGACATTTCTTGGTATAGTTTTGATGATTTCTATGATACTATCATCAAAAAGGGGGAGAAGATTTGTTCAAGACATGTTTGTTGAAGGACAGTTTGTCACAGTTATGGGAAAAGTTAAAGAAATGTGGAATTTAACGGATAAATCATTTGAAGAAAGTTCTTTACAAGATTCTGACAAAGAATGCAATTTGTTATAAAAGGAGGCTTTGGGGCACCATTTAAGATCATCAATTCCAAGAGAAGTCTCTCATATTTGTAGCTTTAACATTTATTTCATATTCTCTCATTAAGTTCTTAGTTGTAGTTGCATTTAATTTTATTGTAATTTCCATTTCTTCTAACAGCGTCACCACTGTGGCGACATAAGTGGTGACAACTTTTTACTTTCGTTATTGCAGGTTATGTTGATGTATTCTTATTCTTCTCCTTTGTCTTTTACTATTATCATGAACTAAGCACCCCTTTGGGTGTGGGTATGAGTCAAGGCTAAGACTAGTAGCAAACACTTGGGTGTTGCCATCGTTGCTAACTCTTAGACTTGGTCACTCGAGTCGGGGCTTTAACTCAACGTGGACAAGCCGATCACTTGTAAGTGTTAATATTAGATCTTAGACCCTGAGATGGGCGGATCCGGAAATACGGCTTGAGTGATGCAAGAAGATTTGAGAGAGTTTTGTATAACCACGTAGAGATACATGTTTTTAAATGATTCTAACTAAGGTTCAAAATGTCGGTCGATATAGGTGTCACAAAGTGATTTGGACATCTATATCCATACTGGTGGAACTAAAATTCTTAGAGGTTTACTTAGTTAAATCGGCAAGTCTTGAGTCTGCAATAGTGGCAACTTTGTGGGAACAAGTGGCCACTCTCTGTGGAAATTCACTTTCAAGAGAAAGGGGTTTTCATGGATGTTTTGTACCACTTGTTTCTGACCATAATGTTACTCCATTTGTCTTAGTTAATGCTTGTACCAACATCCTCTCGTTTACCTATTTGATTACTTTAATCGTTGTTTAGCATAACTGTTAGCGCACAGATCTATTGGATTCAAGATCATCCAATCTGAAGATCGCAATATGAAGCTAAAGCTGGAAAGTCGACTCTTAATATTAGTCTAAAGTCAGTTTGTAATAAAATGTCAAAGTTAGTTTTAGTATTTTATTATTATTCCTAAATATCTAAGTCATTAGATATTTTAGGATATTATTTAGAATTAGATATTATGTTAGTTAGTGTGTTGAGAAAGATAACACTATCTAAGATCTGAGATCACTGTTCATCAGAGAGAAAAGAGAGAGAGAAAGCTTCAAAAGAGAAATCTATCAATCTTGTAATCCGCGTTTGTTAATCAAACAGGTTGGTAAATCATATAGGTGTTTATATTGATAAGAACTTGATTATATTGTGGACCGACAATTGGTATCAGAGCCTAAACCATATTTAAATCAAGTTTTAAAATCATCGACTCTATGTTCTTCATTTCAAAATCATTTTTGAGTTTGAGTGTGTTTTTGGAGTTGAAATCGATCAGGTTGTGATCGATTTGTGGTCTAGATAGATTGGGAATAGTTTAATTTCATTATAGAGCATGAAAGGATTCAATTTTTGTGATTTTGTTGCAAAACAGTTCACGAGTTCATCTCACTGTTCCATCGATTGGATTTTCAAAAAGTGCTTGTTTTTGTGATTAAAGGGTTGTAATTTGTCCTAGAAGTGTTAGTGGTCGATTTGTCAAATTTGGGACTGCTAAATCAAAGTCTAGATAGGCTTATTTGTCAAATAAGTCGATTTTCGAAGCTGCAGGGACGAAGTCGCGCAAAGTTCAAGTTTGCTCCAGTTCATAGCAATGTTTGCGCTAGATTCAAAAGAAGTACTTTAAAGCTCCTCGCGCAAAGTTACTTTTGCGCTATCAGTTAATCGCGCAAAGTTACTTTTGCACTATCAGTTACTCGCGCAAAGTTCAGGTTTGCGCCATCAACATCTCGCGCAAATCTCCATTTTCAAAGTTTGCGCCATTCGCTTATCGCGCAAAGTTCAAGTTTGCACCACCAACGTTTAGCGCAAAACTCCATATTCCAGACTAACTAAAGTGTGCGCTACCTTCACTTCGCGCAAAGTTCTGTTTCGCGCAACCCTCATCTCGCGCAAATTGTCTTTTGCGCCATCTACACCTCGCGCAAACTCTTTTGCGCCAGCCACCTTAAGCGCAATTTGTGCTTTTGCGCCAGTTCTATACTTGGTTAAATTTGGAAATTTTATTTCTGAATTTTATTTGATTTTATTTGGATTAACGATCATATCTGTCAAGTTGTTTTAAAAACAGGATTCAGGGATGATGATGAGTACTTTGCATCACCTAGAGAGAAAAGTTTGTCGTAGAAAGTTTCAGATCTTAAAGACCAGTATCAATTAGACCAGATGTATATTTCAAAAGATTTTTTATCATCTGGAACTGATATGAAACCTCCTGTTTTAGTCAGAGGAAAATATGAGTAGTAGAAAATACATTTCTTAGACTTTATTGACAAACATGAATTGAATACTTATATCAGATTATCTTTGCAGGAAGGAATGATGAAAATTCCAACAAAGTTCAATTCTTATTGAGGAGATTATGGATTTATGGAAATGAAAGAGGTTCCAGTATACCTTGATGAATACACAGATGAGCAGAGAAGGAGACATGAAGCTGATAAATTTAACAAAGTTGTTATATTGAAAGGAAGTTCAGATGAGATTTCTATCCAAATAAATAGAAAATGGGCTACAACAAAACAGTTATGGGATTAGCTTGAAGGTAAATCAATGTTGTCTCCAATAGAAAAAGTTAAGGTTTTGGAAGCTGAGAACTCTGAATTAAAAGGACAGATTTCTGATTTGGAAGCTCAAATACAGAAGCAAGAGTCTGTTGAGATGAATGAGGAGAAATTCAAGAACTTGGAGAGTGCAAATGCTAATCTTCAAAAGAAAATATCAGACTTGAATCAAGGGTTTGTCAAAGACAAATATGTGTTGGAACAGGAAAGTTCAATATTTGCACAGAAGTTATCAGATCTTTCCAAGAAGAGTATTGATGAGAAGAAGGTGATTGAGCTTAAAAGTATAAAGCTTTCTCAACAAGTTAGTAACTTTGAGAAAGTAATCATTTTGGAAAGAGATCAGTTTGCCAAAGAGAAGAAGGCAATTGAACAGAAGAACGTTGGATTCTTAAAAGAGATATCAGATGGAATAAAGGGTGCTAAGAAGGGATTTGAAGAAGAGAGAAGCACCTTTGAAGTTGCAATTATAAAGCTTAATGCAAAGCTATCTGAACTTTCTAAGTGTGCACAAAAAGAGAAGAAAAAGAAGTGTGAGCTTGAGACGAAGATTGACCTTCTTGTCAAAGAAAGAAACAGTTATTCTTCAAAGATTAAAATGCTTGAAAAGATTATTTCCATGGTGGTGGTGACTGAGCACAAGACTCCAGAGTCAATTGTCCACTCACCTAGAGATGATTCAGCTGATTCGGAATACTCTTTCAAGTCTGCTGCAAGTTCAACAACCAAATCTGTTTCTTCAAAAAGGTTAGTTAAATCTTCTGATCAAATTCGTAATACTAACCTTTTCTTTGATAGAAATAAAGATGGTTCAGGTACACATCAAAGAATAAGAAGCAGCTACAAATAAGTTGAACTGGTTTGGAAAAGGCAACCGGTTAATGAAAAGAAGGAAGAAAAGAAGAAAGATGAGCTGAAAAGTAAGAAGTCATGTGTACATACGCAGAATACCAAGAAGAACAATGCGCGTAAAGGTAAACCTGATTTTGTCTACACGAGAGATCAATTAATCAGTTTGTCAGGTAAGAAATTCTATTGTTCTTATTGTCGTACACATGATCCTGTTCATAAAACGAGTGACCATTACTGGTATGGTTCTTACTCAATTACTCCCATAGGAACTGCAACTAACACAGTTGGCTCCAAATGGAAATGGATACCAAAGAAATAGGATGATTTTGTGTTGCAGACATCTACTGTCAAAGGGGAGTTGGAAGAAGAAAATGGCTCTTGAATACAGCAGTTCAAGACCCGGACTTAAATGTCAAGACAAAGGCTTCTAAGTAGATCAACTTAGAACCCGTACTTAAACGAAGATTGACTTCTAAACACAACAATTTAGGACTCGTACTTCAGTAATCAAAAGACCTTACTCCTATGTTGATATGAGAAGTGTACACCAATACTCGAATGAGGAAATCAACCATCAAGGGGAGTACATATTTGTCTGAAATTTTAAATGCATATATTTTACAAGATGATAATTTTTCTATGCATAATTTCAGGGGGAGTAAAAGACTTATGACTTCTGATTATTTCAGATCAAAACTCGTACTTTCATTTTTTTACTGCTTTTTGTCTTTTAATTCAATGTGAATAACGTTACTTTGACTTGACTTTAGACTTTTGCAGTTTGAGAGACGCTTACATGTTCATATCTATTATGACTTTAAGCTTAGTTTCATGAGATGTAAGATCGCACGTAAAGGTATAATCCTTTATCGTAATCTCATATATGGTTGAAAGAAGGATAACTTTCATTCATTGAAAACATGTTCTTAAATGTTCAAACCAATTCCCGAATCTCAAAACGATTTCATGAATTGGAAGTGTGCCTTTAAATGTTTTCAAGATATAATTTGTACTTTAACTGATATAGTTAAACTATTTTGAGCATCATATGCTTTCTAGGAAAACATCAGATTTCATTGTGCTAGGACTTAACACAACTTCTATGGATACACGTTAACTAGTGTTTCCTACCCAAGAGGTTAATCCATAGTGATTGAGTGTGAGAAATCAAAAAGAAATGAGTGTCGGTTGTGTGATAAGATATAATGCAAAAGAGAGTTCTGTTAGAAGTAAATTGTATGTTTAAAACAAAGAGGGTGTGAGAACATAATTAAAAGAATATCAGAACTCTGCACCAACTACTTTCTGAGTCGGGCAGCCACATTTCTAGTGTTTCACATTTCTTTGGTGAATATTATTGAAACAGACAACTAGCCCATGTCAACTCTTGATTAACCCCACCAACTACTCATTTTCTTCTTAAAAGGAAAATGTTTCATTTTCAAAGGGGAAGCAGCATATTTACAATCTGATTTTCATTTGGAAAATCTGGATATTGAAAAGAAGGAAGTCTGCCCCACCTTCGCACTTCACTCATGCACATTGAGTCCATGTTTAACTTACTGTTGTCTTAGTGGTTTACACAATATTGAGCCTTATAAGCAATCATCAAGTGCTTAATTCTTTCTATCACTTGCACGAACACACAAGGAATTTGTTTCTTTGTCATAACGTTTATAGAAATTACCTTTGTGGTGTTTCGATGATTGAATGGAAGCCCTGGGGGAGTGAACATCAGAAAGCTCCTTTCCAATGTGTATTCGTTACACACAGTGACTTAGTGTTACTAACAGGCATTTTAACTGATTCATTTGTTGATTCAGGTGTTACACGCTTATTTTGTCTGGATTTGCAAAGATCTGGATGCATATCTTTTGAATTGACGAATCAGAGGATCTGTAAGAAAGTCATTTCTTGACATAAAAGTTTTGATGAACTAGTTGCTCTTTTCATAAAAAAGGGGTAGAAGAGCTACACTAGAAATGGGGAACAACACAAGTTTAGAGCAAGTATTCTGAAGACATGCTGATTTGAGAAAAAATTTCTTTGAAGATACTTTGCTACAACATTCTGAGCTAAAACTGGAGATAATTTATTCCGATCAGCTGAAAGAGAGTTTATCTACGTCTTTTGGGGAGATTGCTACTTGTTGAAGACTAAGAGGGAGATTGCATCTTCTGAGATAAAAGAGAAGACTGAATTGCTAAATCTTTTTACTAATGATCTTGATCCAAAGGGGGAGATTGTTAGCGCACAGATCTATTGGATTCAAGATCATCCAATCTGAAGATCGCAATCTAAAGCTAAAGCTGGAAAGTCGACTCCTAATATTAGTCTAAAGTCAGTTTGTAGTAAAATGTCAAAGTTAGTTTTAGTATTTTATTATTACTCCTGAATATCTAAGTTATTAGATATTTTAGGATATTATTTAGAATTAGATATTATGTTAGTTAGTGTGTTGAGAAATATAACACTATCTAAGATCTGAGATAACTGTTCATCAGAGAGAAAACAGAGAGAGAAAGCTTCAAAAGAGAAATCTATCAATCTTGTAATTCGCGTTTGTTAATCAAACAGGTTGGTAAATCATATAGGTGTTTATATTGATAAAAACTTGACTATATTGTGGACCGACAATAACTAAAAGTCAAAAATATTGATATTGTTCTCAAAACTCAAACAAGCACTAGAAGTTCATGAATGTATCTGATTCTTAGTTGACTAGTTCCTGTGAAAACGATCTTGGTAATCTACCACTTTATTACTTAATAGCAATCATAGTGTCTGGTGTGCACTTGCACAGCCACTGTGGCAACATAGGTGGCCACTTCTGTGGACCTATACGGTTTTCCGCTAACAATAGGCAATGACATTAACATGTTTTCCGGAAGGATCATTGTTTAATTTCAGTGGTGGTGCCATAGGAGTTTTCATCGCCAATGTTTGAGTAAGATCAATGTTTTTCAGCATATCTTTAACAAACTTACCCTGATGAATAAACACTCCTTTATCAGATTGCTTGATCTGAAGTCCAAGGAAGTTAGTTAGTTCACCCATCATATTCATTTTATATTATTTCTTCATTCTCTCAGTGAATCGAGTACACAGAGATGGGTTACTAGAACCAAATATAATGTGATCAACATATATTTGATCAAGAATAATGTGTCCTTAAATCTTTCTGAAAAAATAGAGTATTATCAATCTTTCCTCGTTCAAAATTTTCAGAGATTAGAAAATAATATAGAGTATCATACCAAGCATGAGGGGCTGGTTTTAACCTATAGAGAGCCTTATCCAACTTATATACATAATTTTGATGCTTAGTGTCAGAGAACCCTGGGGGGTTGTCCAATATAGACTTCTTCATTCAACTTTCCATTTAGGAATGTTGACTTCACATCCATGTGATATACTTTGAAGGATGAGACAAAAGAACCTTGGAGTGTAAGCTTCATGATCAGTGATTGCTGATGAAGTTATTTATCATAGAGTTCTGATAAAAATTAGCTATCACTGAAGCTTTCCTTATTGATTCATCGCATGTGTCGACTTATCTTGGTTTCACTGATATACAGATAAGATCATGAGTAGACTTGTCACTTTTTCATCAGCTTTGTCTTCGATGTCAGTGATGAATGCTTTGTCGTAAAACTTTTCTTTAGGGATTACATTCAACAAATACATCAGAGATCATCAGCGATACTGAACAGAATCAGTATATAATCGTTGATGTTGAAACTGAATGTTCCAGTTTCAAGCTCAATGCATATTATCACACACAATCTAGTCACAAGTCATATTCTTTGATTGATTGAATATTACAATGAATTCTCTGACAATGAATACAAATTTTCTCTCTCTAAAGTCACAAGTATCTCTCAAGTATCTGTGTCCGTTCTTTCTGGTTACATGGGTGGTTAGAAGATTACAAGACAACAAATCTATTTATACTAAATCAACTCTTGTTGACTTTTACAACTCGGGACATAAATGGTAAGTCAAACACACTTGACTTTTACATAACTTTACAATACTTACACATTTGACCAATTTAATATTGGATACAACATTTTAGGCTCAACAATCTCCCCCATTGGATTCAAGATTAAAAAAAATTGACACGAATCTTTAGATCTTCTTTCTCATGAAAATTCTTCAGCTTTGTATCTTTCAGAACTTTGAATCTTTCAAATCTACATCACTTGAACAAACTTTCTTGAATTCTCCTTTTGTTTACATCTCTCCCTTTGTATTTCTTTTCAACAAACTCTTTCTACAAACTTTATTTCTTCAAAACTTGATGTCTTTATCTATCTCCCCCTTTGGTAAAAATATGTATTTTTAGCTTTGTATATCTTTCAGTCTTTCCAAAACACTCTCTCCTTTTTTATAAAATCTTGAAATTATCTTCTGATTTGATTTAAACTTTCAGAAAAAACTTCTGTATATCTGACTTTGCTTTTGAAATCCTCTTTCACTTTTACATGAAATTGAACTTTGAAAACATCTCCCCCAAATATCTAACGATGAGATGAAACTCAAACTTTCTCCCCCTTTTCAACTTTCACTCTGACTTTGCTTTTTCTCGCCCTTTTTTTTTTAACTTTTTATCTTTTTTGACTTGAAATTGAAATCTTCCCCTTTTTGATGAGTTGTAAGGCACCAAAATCATCAAAACTTTGTCAATTTCAACACCGTCTTTGATAATAAACTCCCCGTATATATTAATATAAGCAAACTCTTCATGATGTATAGAGAACATCTCCCCCAATAATGTAACAATAACCACCATTTGATCTAAATAACATTCAATTCATAGTATGTATTCATCCGAATCTTGTCAAATTTAGACAAAATAGGAATTGTGACCCCGAATCAACAGATGAAACAGTTAGCATGTATGTATGTAGCACGGGGCCATTTAGTACAACAAATGTACTTTTGGAAAGGATCTTTTTGATGTTCACTCATCCAGGGCTTCCATACAATCATCGAAAAACCATAAAGGAATTTTCCATGAAGGTTATGACAAGAAAACTTATTCCTTGTGTGACGTGCAATTGTAGAATGATTGAAGTTACTTAAACTTGAACAGGCTCAAAATGTGTAGATTCTTGAGACAATAACAAGTATTACATGGACTCAATGTACATGAAAGAGGTTCAAAGGTGGGGCAACTTTCCTTCTTTTTCAATATCCAGATCTTCCAAATGAAGACCAGATAGCATATAAGTTGCGTCCCCAAAGAAAATGAAACATTTCTTTGTTAAGAAATAAATGTGTAGATGGTGGGGTTAATGCAAGAGTTGGCATGGGCTCACTGCCTTTTTCAATGATGGTCACCAAAGAATGTGAACCAATTTGTAGATGTGGTTGCCCGACTCAGAAAAAATTGGTGCAGAGTTTTCATATTCTTTTAACTGTGATCTCACACCCTCTTTCTTTTTTAACATTCAAGCTCACTTCTAACCAAACTCTCTTTCCCATTTTACCTAATCACACCAATAAAAACCCATCCCATTGAGTTATCTCCCTACTCCTTGAATTATGATCCCTCTCCCCTCAATCACTTTAGGATAACTTTCGGGGTAGGAAATACATGTTAACGTGAATCTATGGAAGTTCTGTTAAGCTCTCACACGAATCCCGTGAAATTTTGTCGTAAAAATAATGGTGTTGCTCAACAAATTAACTTGAACAATGAAGCACATGATATCATTTTCATATAAATGTATGCTCATCAAGGATATGAATGAAATTTGAGCATTTGAACTTTGAAGATCTCTCAAAACCAGGATAATGAATGAATGAAATGAAATCAAGAGGATTGTTTTGAGAATCTGACAATGTATCAAGTAGATCAAATATCATGAATATGAACATGTAATGGTTGGGGTATCAAAGAACTTTATGGTTGTTTATATGAACAAATAAAAATACACAAGCATATTACCATCGAAATATGCTTCTTTATGAGACATGGTAATAACAAAGTCAATAGAAGATACTGAACTAGTGTGTGAATACTTGACGGTATATGAAAAAGATAATACACAAGCATTAATCTTTCAAAACACATGGTCAGTTAAACAGTAACGCTCAAATATGAAAAACATTTAAAATCTCACTTCTAAATTCCTAAAATCCTTTTAAGAATAAGTGGTTTGAACATTTAAAAAAAAATGTTTTCATATCTGAAAGTTGTTCTTCTTCTAAATATGTAGAGCTTAAGAATCAGAATTACTTACATTCATATTGAGATTCTTAACTTCCCCTGAAAATAATATTTCCTTCTTAAAAAAATGTTAGAACTTAGTTTGAATCAATTTGTATTTTGTTTTTGTTGACTTTGCTTGTAAGTATTGTATGAGGTCAAGGTTTGTTTGACTCATATAAATACCTTGTCTTTGTTTCATTTCCTTGTAAGTAACCAAGTCTTATAACCATTCTATGTGAGATATATGACAATGACTTGTGACTATACTTTCTATCTCTAGATATTCATTATGATTCTTGATTTGATTCATGATCTTTGATTGTTATATGCTTGAATATGGAATCACAATTGGTATCAGAGCCTGATCAGATCAATCAGAAATCAATCAATTTGATTTAGAGATCGAATTCTTACTGTTCACCATGAAGAACTCCCATGTTGACTGAGTTTGGATTGATTTTTCTATTTTGTATGGTTTTTGTTAATTAGTATGCATATAGTATAGTAAAACACCTTTGATTCAAATTGTAATCACAGATTCACTACTTTTAGGTGTCAATTTCTCAAACTTGTGAGTTTTTAAGTTCTTGATGTCTACGCACTGTATTTGATCTGAAATTGTCAATTGAGTTGATGTTTGTTGTAATCATTGCTAAGGGTTTGTTCTCGATGATATTGTGATCAAATTCACAAAATTTCAGAGGCTAATTCAAAGGACTGAGTTGAATTCAGTGGATTACAAGTGTTTTTTGAGTCGATGTTGTCAAAATTTACAACATCTGAAGAACTCGCATGTAGCCTATATGCCAGAAATACCTGTGATTGTAGCAAAAAATGAAAAGCTTAAACTTCAAAATACATAATTGAAAGTTGAAAATGAGGATCTGCAAATCAGACTGAAGAAAGCTGAGAAGCAGGTATCCACTTATCAGTCAAAAGGAGCTGAATGGATAAAGAAGTTTGAAGAGAAGAACAAGATAGAGAAAGTTGAATTGTAGAAAACTTTTAATCTACAGTTGTCTGATCTTTCTAAGAAGGCTTTGCAAGAAAAGAAAGATTTAGAGCTTACATTCCAAGCAAGTTTTAGAGTTTGAAAAAAAATTTATCTCTGAAAGAGATATCTTTGTGAGTCCCACACAAACAGATTTCAATCACAAATCTGACATTTTATTTAAGAATCTTGAACTTTATCTCTCTACAATCAATTTCTCTCACTAGAAACTCTCTCAAACGTATATGACATTATCAAAGAATCCTTACCAAATACTCTAAAGACAAAACCTATTTATTTGGTCAACCTAATATTACAAAGAGACTTTGACAAACTTGAATTTCTAACTAAAGCTATTTTGACTACCTTTGACTATGACAATTACATTGACTTTTACCACTTTGACTCTACAACCAATTACAACAAATACAAATAAGACCTTTTAATCTTGAATACAATTCTTACTCAACAATCTCCCCCTTTGGATTCAAGATTAAAATTTTTTTGACTATAATCTTCAAGTCTTCTTTTCTTCAGAAAAATCTTCATCAATCAATCTTTCATAGCTTTGACAACTTCAAATCTTTATCGTTTTGATCAAACTTTGATAGTGCATTCAGATTAATCTTCCTCTTTGGATTCCTTTTAATTTTCTTCTTTTATAACAACCATCTGACTTTAACATCTCCCCATTTCATTACACATCCCTTGCCATTGCTTTTGCTTTGAAATTAATTTGACTTTGAAATCTCGAACTATCTCCCCCTTTTTTTGGCTTTTACATGACTTTACTCTCTCTTTAAAATTGATCTTTGAAAACTTTCCCTCTTTCTGATACGATCAACTTGAATCTGACTTGAACTTTAAAACTTCTCCCCCTTTTTTATAAATTTTGAGAATCAGAATGTGATCCCAGTTTACTAGCAATTAATCAACACAGATTATCAAGAACAAAACAATCTTTTATTGATTACACAAACTACAAATAGTCATACCCCTATTTCTTGGATTTGACTTTTACGCACTGTGTGTTTGTGTGTTTTTCTCACGGTGTAAGCTCTTACCAAATCAGCATGTGTTCTATATTACACTAACACTTTGACATTGCTATTTATATATGGTCAACATGACCTACTAGCAAAGTCAGCTTCACTACAATTTACAAAACCCACCACACACTTTACAGCCTTTACAATTTAGACCCTCTATTTTAATCTTGAATACAATATAGCATCAACAATCTCCCCCTTTAGATTCAAGATTAAATTTTTTTTTGACAATTATTGAGAGTCACAAAGTTTATCTTTTTAAACTCTTGTGTTAGTGAATTTTTCAGGTTTGCGGTTCAATCTCCCCCTTAGTAATCATTGGCACCGTGGTCTTAAAAAAACGATCTTCAAAAACAGCATAGATCAACCAGGCGACTTTGGAGAATTACTGACGCTCTACTCGTTGACGAAGTCTATTCAAACCAACTAAAACTTCCAGTCGTCTTAGAGTTGAGCGGAGATTCAATCTTTCTTGAATTGAATCTAAAGTCTTCTGAATAAGACGGATTTCATTATTATCAACCAAGAAAGCATTTTCTCTTGTTTCTAAAAATTTTCTTTTGGCTTCCTTCAGACGTTGTTCTAACTGAAGCTTGATCACTTTTAAGGTTCCATCGGAGTAGTGAGCAATTTCTTCAATCCTGAGAAAGCATTTTTCATTAGAGCCATTCTTGTACACAACTCCACATGGATCTTCAACAATAGTGAGAAAAGGATAAGACTCTAAGTTCGGTAAGCTTCGGTTAGGCCTGAGAAGATTAACAACTGGTTGGAAGCTTTCAACAGCCATCTGGAAATCAAAAACCCGGAAGAATCTGATTTGACGTCGTATGAATCTTTTAATGACGAACAAAGCTTGTGAAATATCCTGAGATCTATGATACAGATTCCTGAAGTGATCATATAAGAATTCAACATCATCTATAGAAAGATCAGCAAAGTCTGCCTCTGAAAATTTGTACCGCTTGCAGTTTCTTCTTTCAACTTCAAAATCGGGATACCAGATGTTCACAAACTTGTTGATCGTGACACTGATCACTCGAACAATCAAGTGTTGAGAAGAAACGATATTATTCCTTTTGCGCTGACACTTGATGAACATCAAGTACTCATATTGATAGGCATCTGACTCTTTCTCTACTCCAAGGATTGCATAGATATTAATTACCCTTCTTCTAGAGACAAAGATGTTTCTCTGAGTGTCTTCTAGAAAGGCTGATCTTTGCCTTGATGCCAAATATCTACGATGCAAATTCCTTTGCCTTTGACGTCTAGATAAAGTTGGTCCTTCTTCTAAAATAGATGGTGGAATTACAGGATCAGAAGATGGAACATCAGCTTCTGCTCTTGACGACTGACCAACTTCAAATGATCTTGAAGGAATAGTGGTAGTCGGAGCTGAACTAGCAACAGGATTAGGTGTGACATTAGCTGATTCAGGAATCTCATCGTGAGTAGGAAGATCACTGTATAACAGGAGTAGGTGTGACATTAGCTGATTCATGATAATGATGTCATCACAGTATTCTTCATTGACTTGACATATCTTTTCAAACCTGACATCTTCATCATCATCAGAATTAATCTCGATGAAGTTAGCAAAGAATGACCTCATGTCATTTGCAGCTTCAAATTCTTCAACTTCATGAATACTTGCAGAAACATCTGGATCCATGTAAACAACAATTTGCATATTATTGTTAATATTACTCTCAGAAATGTTCAGTTCATTATGCAAAGAAGACAGATCAACATTCTCAATCATCACATTCACTAAATTTTGAATGTTGCAGTCTTCAATAGATTCACCACTCTTTCCTCTATCACCAGCCGCTTCTTCTTGAATATATTCTCTAGCTTCAGAAGATACTTCAACTCTTGGTCTCTTTGCCATCTCCCCCTCATGGCCTTGATGATCAGGATCATCTTGGTCATGTCGGCGCTTAAGAGATGGGCCAGCCTCAGATCTGCAGCTCTGTTCATGAGAATCAAGCCTTGAAGATAAATCAGAGAAGGCTTGAGACATAAACGATTTGAGATCAGCAAAACTTGATCGAACTTCTGATCTGAATGCATGAAACTTGATCTTGATGTTCAGGCGGTGACATAGAGAAGACCTTGAAGATGTACTAGAAGGAGGAGTCATAGGAATTCCCGCAGATAAAGAAACCATCGAAGGAAACGGAAGAGAAACAACCGGAGAAGTAGATGTAGGCACAGTAGATGAAGGTTCACGAAGAACTACACCAGTTGGTCATCTGAATGGAATCTCTGGAGGAATCACTGAAGTATCAATCTCAGGCATCTTTCCTTTGAAGAAAGTCTTCAACTTCAGAATTTGAGCTTCCTTTTCTGCATCCATTTTCTCAGATAACTGACGAATAACATCATTCAACGTAGAGAATTTGTTAGTAGAAACCCGAGCTTGATCAGAAGTAAGCTCTACAGCTGGATCTTTAATAGCCGCAAGTGAAGATGTTGGAGCTTGACTTTGTACCGGAGCTAAAGCTTGATCAAAAGTTGTATCTAATTCATCTACTTGAAGATGTGCAACTGATGGATTAACAGGAACAAAATCATCTTCTGAGAGAACTTCTGTTGAGACAACCACTTCCGGTGTCCTAACCTTCCTTTCATAAACCTTAAGACTTGGTTTATCACTATCATCATCATCATCATGATCAGAATCTTCACCATCTTTATCATCAAAAAGATCAGTATCAACAGCAGAATCATCTTCATCTTCAACATCAAAAGCAGTAGCTTCAGTACCAATATCAGCAATAACAGATCCAATTTGTTGAGATGCAACAGTTTCCTCAACTTCTTGTGCGGCAAATACTTCAACCTCAGTTATATTTACTTCAGTTTCAGCAATTATTTCAATATCTTGATCAGCAACTAGTTCAACTTCAACTTCATGTTCAGCAACAGCTTAAATGTTATGAGAAGGCTCATCATGTACAACTTTCACAAACTCATTCTCCATACAATATTCTATGACATCCTCATTTGTAACATCAGCGTAGTTGGCAATAAGAGCATATGGAATAGTCATTGAATAGTTGAAAGACTTCTTCTGCTTCTGAATATAAGTCATTTCCGAGTCTGGAACCTGAGGCCAAGATAACCTGCGAGGAATAGTTGGATTGTTACGGAGCATGCTTCGAACAATAAGCTTCAGAAATCTGACAAACGGAATGAACTTCCGTTTCTTGTTGGTGAACTTGTCATGTACCACCTCCGAGAGTTCGGTCCAAAAAATAAACGTGTAGTCGACATGCAAGTCATAGTCGACTGCATGGAACAATCGGAGATACAGTAAACTTGCACTGTCTGTGCCAGAATGCTTCGATGTCAGGCACCTGATGAGAAATGAGAACAGTGCATACCATACTGGAGGTAGATTAGACTTGTCAAAGTCTGTAGGTTTGTTCAAAATACCAACATATCCAAGATTCCGTATTTCTTCATATACTTCCTCTTCAGATGGAAAGCTGTCATAGGTAGTACGACCTTGTCTGGAGTTCGGCTCAGGAAGCTCTAGTATCAATCTCAGTCGCTTGTATGAGAGGAATGATTCAAATTGATCGATTTGAAGATCCAAGTGACGCGGATGAGCCATTTCATTCTTTGTTATTTGTATGCCAAGCATGCTGTAGATATACTTCAGGAACATCTGCGCAGTAAGAAAAAGCAGGGGCAAGTGGATGACCTTTGAGAATTGCTCGTATCACTGGATGTATCTTGATTCGGTCAAAATCCACGTGATAGTTGTTCGGCTTGTATGGCATATACATGATGGTTGGGAACACATCATTTGGTGTACGTCGAGAAGCAGAAAGATCGGCTCCAACAGAAGGATGTGACGGCATGGGAGTATCATGAAAAGCTCGATCAGATGGATCATCGAGAATGTCATTCTCGTCTTGAATCATTGGATCAATATTGGTTTTAGAAGACATAATAGACCTGAAAAACAAAAAAAAGGTAAGTTAGAGGCGGAAACCAAGGTTTGCGTTTCAGACATGAGACGCTAAGGTAAGTTTGCGTGTCTAACATGATCCGAAAACTATACTTAGAAAAACAAAGCAAAACACACAAAAACACAAAGGAAGGTTTGCGTATCAAGTTAGAAGCACAAAGTATACTTTGCGTTTCTAGTTAGAGGCGCAAAGTTCACTTTGCGTTTCAAGTTAGACGCGCAAAGTTCACTTTGCGTTTCTAACTAGACGCGCAAAGTAGACTTTGCGGGACAAACATACTTGATATCAAAACCTTAACAAAGCACGAAATATAAACAAAAAAGAAAGTTTGCGTGTCAAAGAGGAGACACAAAGTACACTTTGCGTGTCCTAGTTGATACGTAAACAACACTTGAAATAACACAACGTTTATTTAACAAGTTAGAAGAGCAAAGTAGACTTTGCGTTTCTAGTTAGACGCGCAAAGTTCACTTTGCGTTTCTAACTAGACGCGCGAAGTAGATTTTGCGGGTCTATCAAACTTGTACTTCAAACCTACTTTTCGCGAGTCAAAACCCGAAAACCACAAAAACTAAAAATTAAAGCGAGAAAACATGAAAATAGAGTAAACGAAAACATACCTGAAGATCGATTAGCAGTTCTAAACAAAACCCAAGACTCAATTTGAACAAAGAAACTCGAATATGAATATCGAAGACAATGAACAGTACACAGAACGAACGACAACTATTCAGTACGAAATCAAACACAAAATTAAAAACGATTCTAAGCTAATCATAACAACAAATCAAAATAAAATAAGAACACATACCTGATTGAAGTGAACAACAATCGAAAATCAAATGAAAAAGAGGAGGTCGGCGCACAAAGAGAATAGGAGGGAAGAAGATGAACAATTCCAAAGTTTAAAAGATAAAGGAAGCAATAAAAGTGAATATTCATATACTAACTTCTATTTATACTAAACTTAAAAAAAATAACAGAAAGAAAAAATACAACAAAAAAAATAAAATTCCTAAAAAAAAATACATCTAAAAGAAAATTTTACCTGACAGGTTCCTTTACTCCCCCTACACAAATGAATAAAAAAAATTTAACTATTAGTATAGCAAATGTGTAGAAAAATCTGAGAAATATACCTGTTAAACTTCTGATCAACACAGATAATGTTCTTCCTTACTCCCCCTCAACCACATAAAAAATTCAGATAACTTTTTCAGATAATCTCTCCCCCTTGAAAATTGCACAGACCATATCGAAAAAATACAGATACTCAAACATAAAGACATCAGTATGAAAGATGACCATATTGAATATAAATTTTGTAACAACTGAACATATAAAATTTTAAACACTAAACAAATTAAAGTCTACTCAGTAAAATTTCACAAATTTATCAATCAGTTGAAATCAAGCATATGTTGTTAGATGCAAGACCAAGTATAATTGCATATCAAGTTAAGACATGTTCAGTTTTAAAAACTTCCATTTGTCTATTCAGTGTGCTCGCATGTGAACTTCAATTAGCTTCAAGAAAAATGCAGTTCTAAAATTAATATAGAAAACTTTGCATGAACTGACACTAAGTTATCAAAAATTAAGACTTTCACAAATTTACAGGTTTATCACAACTCAAACATATCACCAAGTATCATGAGATGTGTGCTCATTGGCATCTTTTTAACAGTGTGCACATTGGCATCTTAACATGAGTGTGCTCTTTGGCATCTTTTAAGCGCGTGCACTTTGGCATCTTTTAATCAGAGAGTTCATTAAGTAAAGAACATGTCGTAAACGTAACTTTCTATCTGACCCTATTGCAGGATTTGAGTCAGCCACTCCCAGACCAGTTGGCCTTAGGGGACTAGGTGTCAAGCACCCATTGGAACTTACTTTCCCGGATCAGAAAGGCTACATCGACATATTCTAAACCCATTCATACCAGTAAAACATGACTTTCTATCTGATTCTATAGAAGAATTTCTGTTCGATCACTCCCAGACCAAATGACCTTAGGGGAGCAGATGACGAGCATCCCACGGAACTTACTTTCCTAAACCAGAAAGGTCACAGGTACAAACTTTTGAACCCAGAGATTTCTGTATTTTAAGAATTTATTATTCATCTTAATCACTCAGATCTACGTCTAAATTCTTAGCCCATATTTTCATTTTGATCTATAATTCTGATCATTTAGGTAGTCTAAGCAAAGTAAACTATAAAAATTCAGACTCACATATATTTAAAGCAGTATTAAAAGCTACAAAGATGTTGCTGACTTTTCGAATTTTGTAAGACATGAAAGTTGAACATATAAAACTTTAATATAAACAAATAACTTGTTAAAGACCCTAAACATACGTTTTATTCAAAAGAAAGAAAATCTGTAAAATTTTATTTTATAGAATAAAATTTGCAAAGATTTAAACTTTTAAATTCAACATGCCTAATTTTGAAAGCAAAAGATTGAAACGTTTTTCATTTAAGGCTTTCGTAAAGATATCAGCAAGTTGATATTCAGTTGGTACAAAATATAATTCAATAGTACCTTCTTCCACGTGATGCTTAATAAAATGGTATCTCATATCTATGTGCTTGGTCTTGGTGTGCTGGACTGGATTGACCGATATCGCAATTGCAGACTTGCTGTCACAATAAATTGACATTGTCTTGTACAGCATCCCGTAATCACGAAGTTGCGTTTTCATCCAGAGTACTTGAGCACATCAACTAGCTGCAGCGACGTATTCAGCTTCGGCTGTTGATATTGAAACGCAGTTTTGCTTTTTCGACGCCCAACTTATCAGTCTGTCACCTAAAAACTGAAGATGACCAGAAGTACTCTTCCTGTCCAATTGATTACCACCAAAATCTGCATCTAAATAAGCAATCAAATTATAGTCAGAACTTTTAGGATACCATAATCCTAAATAAGAGTTCCTTTAATATATCTAAAAATGCGTTTGACTGCTAAAAGATGTGATTCTTTTGGTTTAGCTTGGAATCGGGCACACAAGCACGTGGAGAACATTATGCCCGGGCGACTGGCAGTTAGATACATTAGTGATCCGATCATCCCTCTGTATGTCTTTTGATCCACAGCTTTTCCATCTGGATCGAGTCCGAGTTTAGCACCATGAGCCATCGGCGTTCCGATTGAAGTAGATTTGTCCATCTTGAATTTCTTCAAGATGTCAAATATATACTTTGACTGGTTGATGAAGATACCATCAGGAAGCTGTTTCACTTGTAAGCCGAGGAAGAAATTGATTTCTCCCATCATGCTCATTTGAAATCTAGAGGTCATAAGATCAGAAAACCATGTACACAAAGATTTGTTAGTCGCACCGAAAATAATATCATCTACGTATATTTGTACTAAGCAGATATCAAGATTAGTTCTATAAATGAAAAGAGTAGTATCGATAGATCCTTTGGTGAATCCGGATTTGATCAAGAAAGTTGACAACTCGTCATACCACGCCCGTGGAGCTTGTTTCAAACCATACAATGCTTTATCGAGAAAATATACATAATCTGGACGATCTTTGTCAACAAATCCCTCTGGCTGAGATACATATACTTCTTCTTTAAGCTTGCCATTGAGAAATGTCGTCTTGACGTCCATTTGATATACTGTGAAGTTTCGATAGGCAGCGAAGGCAAGAAACATTCGGATAGCTTCCAATCTGGCAACGAGTGCAAATGTTTCATCGTAGTCAATACCTTCTTCTTGTCGATATCCTTTGGCTACCAATCTTGCTTTATTACGCACAACGATACCATCTTTATCCTTTTTATTCTTGAATATCCACTTTGTACCAATTATGCTTTTTCCTTTTGGCCTTGGTACAAGTCTCCACACTTTGAGCGCATCAAATTGATTGATCTCCTCTTGCATAGCAATAATCCAATCCGGGTCTTCCAATGCTTCAGAAACTTTTGTAGGTTCAATATTGCTTAGGAAGCAAGTGAAGAGACATTCGTTGGAAGTAGCCGTTTTGGAGCGTGTAGAAGCACTAGCTTGAGGATCTCCAATAACTTTATGAATTGGATGAGATCTTGTCCATTTTGTTGTATGAGGGAGAGGATTAATTGCATCTTGAACCACTTCTAATTGAAGAGAGGGAGGTTCAGAAACTTCTACATCAGATGAAGAGATAGAAATAGTTTCCATTTGAGGAGGAGGTATCTCAACAATCTCTGATTCAGATTCAGGAATAGTTTGTTGAATAACATCATTTTGTACTTCTTCCTGAAGTGATTCACTTTGAACAGGTTGATCTTGAATTGACTCTTCTTGAGTATGTTCTTCATGATTGAGCTCAGCTTCTAATTGAACATTGTCTGACAGAACAAAATCTTGTTGTGCCGGTTCTTGTTGAATAGGAGAGACTGGAGCGCAACATCATTGTCAGAGATAGATGCAGCGGAATTTGGAATAGATGAGCTCTCAGTTTCCTGATTCAAAACATTAGAAACATTTGCAGAATTAGATCTAGGCACATCATCATAAAAATTTTCAAACAGAAAATCAAGATCAGAAAGATTAGGAGAGGGAGTAGAAGAATCCTGGTTATCCGGTGAAAGAGCAGGTTCTGAACTGATTTGCTCATAAACTGAATTTCCAGTAAAAGCGGGTTCTGAGCCTGAGTGACTAGAAACCAAATCAGCAGCTTCGTCAAATTTTACATTGACACTCTCTATAACCTTTCTTGCAGAGATCAGAAAAACTCTATAAGCAGCAGAGTTTGAAGAATAACCCACGAATACACCCTCATCTACCTTTGGACTTAACTTGTTTAGATTCTCCCTGTCATTCAGAACGTAGCATTTACACCCGAATGACTTGAAATACTTGATGTTCGGTTTGATCCCGTTCATAAGTTCATACGGTGTTTTGTTGAAACGACGATGCAGAATTGATCTGTTCTGTGTATGACAGGCAGTTGAAATTGCTTCAGCCCGGTAAGACAAAGGTAGACCTAAATAAGCAAGTATAGATCTGGCGGACTCAACAAGCGTTCTGTTTATTCTTTCAACAACGCCGTTCTGTTGCGGAGTACGTGCAACAGAAAATTGTTCTTGTATTACTTGAGATTCATAGAATGCCTGAAGAGTACAGTTTTTGAATTTAGTGCCATTGTCAGATCCTACCACTTTTACTTGCTTCTGCTTATTTGTCTGAGTTGTCTTGATGAGGTTGATGAGTACTTCAGAAGTCTCGTCTTTTGACTTCAGAAATTTTACCCAAGTATATCTAGAGTAGTCATCAACAACCACCAAAACATATTTCTTATGTCCTAAACTCTTCGTCTTCATCGGACCACACAAATCAACATGCAAATGATCAAGAATAGCCAAAGTGCATTGTTCAGGCTTAGGATTTTGAGGAGCTTACTTCATTTTTCCTTTCTCACAATCCTAGCATAGATGGTCTTTCTGGAAACGAAGAACTGGAAGACCTCTCACTGAATCATTCTTGACCAGGCGATCCATATACTTGAAATTGAGACGAGCTAAGCGTCTGTGCCAAATCCAACATTCTTGAATTGAAGCTTTTGAATGCAAGCAGATATCTGAAGGAATTTTGATTTTGGAAAGATCAATGGTATACAAATTTGATTGCCTTTTTCCTACCAGAAGATCCTTGCCATTATCATTCTTCACTGCAACTCTTTTGGATTTGAAGTTGACTCCAAGGTCTTTATCACAGAATTGTCCTATGCTGAAAAGGTTGTGACTTAGACCCTCGACGTAGCTTACTTTTTTGACAATTATGTTACCCTGAACTAGATCACCATAACCAAGAATCGGAGCTGTCTCACAGTTACCAAATTTCACACGACCGCAACATTTATCTTTAAAATTAGACAGAATAGATTTGTTGCCAGTCATATGTTTTGAACATCCCGAGTCCAGATACCATAATTGACTAAGCTGTACACACAGAAACTACACCTTTTTAGGTACCCATATGCTTATGGGTCCCTTGTTAGATTTATATCTTTTATTTTTCACAGATTTAATTTTCATGCAAGAATGAAAGCAATTATCAATAGAAGATAAAACACAATTATCAGAATCAGAACTAGAAGAAGCATATGAGATATTCTTTGATATATCAAACATTTGCTGAAAAGAATATTTTGGGATTTTATTACATGAAGCAAATGTATCAGTATCACAAAGAGTATCTACACAGTTAACTCCTAACAGTTCAGATTCTAAACTTTGTTGTTTCATCCTCCAAAGTTGCCTTGGTAACTTCCTCACAGTCCGATCTGAAGAAGAAAAATCAGAAACATTAGAATTTTCAGATAAGACAGTATCATATTTCTTTGACTTATTTGATCTTCTTCTTTTACGCTTCTTTTTATAAAATTGAGCATTTAGCAGTAAAGAATTATCAATAATTGAATTAGAAGAAGAAATTTTATCAAAGAAATCATTCTTAACATTTGACATTGAAGAACTAGCCTTGGAGTGAAACAAACTTTGAGCGCAAATCATGCAAAGCAGTGATAAAAACATTCATTTGAGATAAGAAGAAATTATAGTTAAACTCAGATATTACCTCAAAACCATCAGATGATGTATCCTCTTCCTCATCATCAGATTTGTCATCTCCTATAAAGCACATGGCCGCAGTTTCCTCATTTTCAGCCTCGTTATCCGAATGATCCAGCCAGTATTCTTCTTCGGCCAACAGGATGGTTCCACTTTCTTTCTTTTCAGCAAGAGCCAACTTCTTTCGGTAAAAAGCAGCATCCTTTACCACTTTGACTCTGCAGTACTTAACCATATGTCCAGGCTTCCCCCAGTTAAAACAGTTAACCACCTTTTTCTCATCCTTCTTCTATTCAACCACCTTAGCTGGTTCATACTTTGGAGTGTATGTCTTTGAAGGAGCACCAGGTTGTATCCTTTTAGAACCAGAAGTAAACCGCAAGTTGTTTGAACCAGATTTGTGCTTGAATCTCTTCTGATAGTGCTGAGTAAAAAATGTATCATGGCCTTCTCTAGAGCTTCGCCATCATCATCCGTTGATCCATCATAAGTTGTTTCAGTCAAAGCTTGCTCAGCTAGTTGGCTAGCTAAAAGAGCAATAGGATCTACTGACAGAGGCTTGTTCTTCTTATCCAGTTTTGCCTTCTTCTCCATTACCATAGATTCATATGTCATCAAGATTTCGTATAACTCCTGAATTGGCATGGTTGAGATTCTGACATCGTTTCTCATTCTGTGGCATGACTTGTTCCACTCAGGTTGTAAATTGTTCAGAAACTTCAAGTTAGCCTCCAACTCAATCTTGGTAACTTTAATCTTGTAGAGATCATTGATAACAACACAAAATCGATCAAAAACATTTTTCAAACTTCCCCATCCTTGGCCTTGAACTTTTCAAAGTTGTTCATGTACCTGGTCTGTCGTAACTGAGTAGACATTGCAGTACCAAGCATAATCTTCTCAAGTTGTGTCCACATCATTATTGGGTTATGTTTGAAGCAATCGATTCTGTTATAGATGGAGTTGGGAAGAGCAAGGATCAGATTTGATTTGGCCTGGCTATCAGCTTGATGTCGTAACATCTAATCAACATCGTATTCCCTTAAAGCTTTCTCAACAGAGGTAGCAACAGAAGTTGTTGTAGCTGTGTTAGCCCCAAATCTGAACCAATGAAAGTATTAAAAATAACTAAGTCTTCATTTAAAGACTTTCAAGGGACATCAACAAGTCTGTCTCTGAAGTCAGTTCAGAGTCAGTCTGAAGAAAGCAAGTCTGAAGAAAGCAAGTCTGTCTCTGCAGTCAGTTCAGAGTCAGTCTCAGAGAAAGTTGTCTGTCTCTGAAGTCAGTTCAGAGACAGTCTTACTTAAATACATCAGAGAGCTCCTCATCATAGATCCTAGTTCAGAGCTCTGAAGATGATCACTCTGAATCTCTTGACAAAGAAGAACAGATGACACGTCACCTTGTGATAAGATTTACTTTCTAGAATAGGTCACTGTTCAAGCATGTCTTGATCTTACCTCTTAGGTAAGACACTGTTCAAGCATGCTTCTATTTGTCAGATAAGTACACTATTTACTTTATGGTCCTATAAAAAGAACCATCACCTTATTGTTCAAAGTGTGCGTAAGAAGTCTTATAACTAATAATAAAAGTTGAATATTTTATTCCAAGAATATCTTGTTTATCTATTATCTGCTTTATGAACTGTGATATTTGAATCTCCTTTGATATTAAACTGTACTGCTTCCGCTGTTATTACTCTTATTGTTTATATCATTGTTGTGAGATTAAATCTGGGATCCAACAATTGGTATCAGAGCCTTCTTTGTTTCCTAAACAAAGTAAGATCGCATCTGCATACTCGGATAGATTTACATCTCATTGATTCTAACTTTCAATATCTTTGCATGTTCAAATAAACCTAGTTTATTAAAGAACACCATATGCTCAAGATTTGATAGTAAATGGTTCAATACAAAAAGCATCTGTTCTTCAAATCTTCATCTTTTTCTTCAAAAATGGCAAACTCAAGCATAAGTGCCATTTATACAGCTGGGTCTTTAACAAAACCTCCTACACTTTTAAGGGATGAATATCCCCAATGGAAGATAAGGATGGTAAATTTCTTAGAAGGAATGGACAAGGATCTCTTTAGATCAGTAAACGTTGGACCTCACATTCCAATGGTGTTGGTTCCAAGAGTTCCTGCAACAGCAGATACTGCTGAAATCCCTACATATTATGAAAAGAAAACCACAAACTTCACTGATGAAGAAACTAATATGATGGATAATGACTCAAAAGCTGTTAGATTACTGATAATGGCCATTCCCAATGATATCTTTCAGGAACTTGATTCTTGTAAAACTGCAAAAGAGATATGGGATCAGTTGTTAAATCAACTTGAAGGAGGCCTACAAACCCAGAAAAATAGAAGAAATCTATGCATCAATGAATATCATGATTTTCATGCTCTATCAGAAGAAATATTACACCAAACTTACTCAAGATTCAATATTCTTATCAACAAATGCAGAAAGTTTGGAGTGATAAGAACAAAAGAGGAAAACAATGTTCTTTTCTTGAAAAGCTTAAATGAAGAATGGTCACAACTGTCCATGTCCATACAAGCCAATCAAGATCTTGAGTCATGGTCATTAACTGACATTTATGGCACTCTTGTTGCACATGAAAAGGAAGTTATGAAGCAAAAATCAAAACTGTCTTTAGGTAGACCCCTTTCACTTGTTTCAGAACAAATTTCGAAAGAAAACAACTGTGAAAAGTCACAAAAAGGTTTGAAAACAAAAAGAAGATCCAAAAAGGTCCTAATGGCAGAAGAAAATCATTCAGATTCAGATTCAGAATATGATATTAATGCCTTCGCCAAATCTCTTGCATTAATCACTCATCAATTTAAAAAGAAATTTGGCAAGAAAGTATTTGAAGGAAGGAGAGAGAATGAAGAAAGAAGAAATCTTGAAAGAAGATTTCAACAAGATGGTGTCAGATTTCAACAAGAACCCAAATTCATTCCATATAGTGATCAAAAGGGTACAAACTTCAACAACAATGATACAACTCAACAATCAAGACCTCAACAATCATTTCAACCAAGGTATCCACACCCACAGAGATACTTCAAACCTCAAGAACAGAAGCCAGAGACAAGTACTGTCACTCCTCCAACAAATCAAAATGATGGAAGATGTTTCAAATGCGGAAAACTAGGCCATTTTTCTGCAAACTGCAGAGGAAAATTTGTCAAAGATCAAGATTACTACAAGAAATATACAAGTACAACGTAAAAGAAGAGTTCTTGTAGCAGAAATGGAAGACTGGCTATCTGACTAAACAAGCGACGGCGAGGAAGAGCCTACCAATCTCTGTGGTATGGCTTTTTCAGATGGAAATCAAACTGATGGAGCATCAGAAGACAACTCTGAAAAGGTAAACTCTCTTTACACCTCTGATAGTGATCCTGAAATAGATGCTTTTAAACTAATTAATGAACTTCAAGATCTAGAGCAAAAGTTTCTTGAAGAGAAAAAGAAAAGAGAGCAAATGTCAAAAGAGCTCATCTTTTTCAAAAGAGAAAAGAATCTTTTTGAATCAGAAAAGAAAGAAACGTTTCTTGAAAAGACCAAACTTGAAGAATCTCACAAACAAAAAGAAAAATCATTTTCAGAAGAAATAAGAAAATTTGAGAAAGTTTTAAAAGGAAAAGAAGAAGAAGTAAAGAAATATGAGTATGAAAGGCTCAATTCTATTGCCTTAACCAAATTTTTTCAAAAGGAAAGAGAAATCCTACATCAATCTCTAGATAGAAAAAATCTTCGAATCAAAAGCTATGTTAATGCACAAGGTGTTTTCGACAAAATAAAAACTCAAATGGACTCTCAAGGGCTGGGATTCAATGAGTTGAATTCATTCACTGGATTGGAGAAAACATCACTTTCTTCCACTTTCCGTATGGGAAAGGTCCAAAGTTTTGAAGGTCCATCTCTGAATAATTTCAAAAGAATGAAAACATCAGAGGGATCAAAAGCAAGAGCTCTGAATTTGAAAAATACTACATACTCTGAAGTAAAAAACTTTCAAGAATCTGTGTTACAGATAAAAAAAGAAACTTCAAAGGTACACTTCACAAAACCTCAGAGATATGATCCCAAAGAAATTTTCAGATTTGATGCTTTCATCTCAAATGAATCAGAGACATCCGAACCAAGTACCTTTGATACAAATACTTCTGAAAATGAATCTCAGAGTTCACTAAATCCGAATGCCCCTCTGTATTCACCAAAGTCAGATGAAAACATCAGAACTACATTTGAAGATGATGTTAAAAAGATATGGAAAGAAAATGTCTTGGAGGATTTAAAAAGAAAAGAAAGCATGAAACGGATCATTAAAGTCTCTAGAACAAAACAAATTGAAAAACCAATAGAGGTAGCTATCTCTATTAAAACTAAGAGAGACTTTCTTGATTCTGATTCAGAATCTGATCAAGAGATTGATGAACAATTTTTTTGTAAACCAGAGAATGTAATTCACAAAAAGATAGAAACTGTTGGGTCTGGTATTTTGAATGTTCCAATTTCATTTTTGAAAACCAAAACCAGAATTCCAATAAGTCCTGATTTTGCAAATATGTGTTTACAAGCAAAAACATCTCTGGAACTTGAAAAAGAGTTACAAGAAAAGGTCAAGAATAAAACAAACACTTCTAATTCTTATACCTATAAAACAATAAAATTCTCTCCTGAACAAAAAGGCAAATGGACAAAAATTAACCATATTGATCCTGTCTGTGCAATAAGCAGCAAAGAAAAGAAGATGTTTTTGACCAAGAAAAAGCAACTTGAAAAGAAGACTGTATTTCAAGCAAAAAGGAAAAAAGTAGTTAGGGATACATGTAATATTCCTAGTGCTAATTTAAAAAGAAGTCAAAATGTAACAACTGCTTTTAGTTTCAAAGGTTGATTATGTGGATGGATTAAAACATAATCTGATCAGCATAAGTCAACTTTGTGATCAAGGTTTTGATGTGAAATTTCAAAGAAGATATTGTTCATTTCTCCACTCAGAATCAGGTCAAGAATTACTCGGAGCAGATAGAAAAGGTAACCTCTACAGATTGAATTTTACCAAAATCAACGACACTGATTTAGAGAAACATTGTCTTATATCTCTGAGTAGTGAGGAAGTCGGGCTCTAGCATAAAAAGTTTTCACATCTAAACTTTTCCTCACTTGATAAATTAGTTAAACTTAATTTGGTTAAGGGTTTACCATCTCTGAAGTTTAACGAGGATCATCTTTGTTCTGCTTGTGAGATGGGAAAAATGAAAAGATCTTCACATAAAACCAAAAGTGAAAACAACTGTCCTAAACCTCTTCACATGCTTCATGTGGACCTCTGTGGTCCTATCTTTGTACAGAGTCTAGCAGGTAAGAAATACATTTTGGTTCTGATTGATGAACTTTCCAGATTCACATGGATAGAATTCATCAGAGCCAAATCTGAAGTACCTGATATTTTGATAAGATTGTTGAAAAGATTACAGGTTTTATTCAACAGCAAAGTTCAGATACTAAGAAGTGATAATGGAACAGAGTTCAAAAATGCCAAAATCAATTCATATCTATCAGAAGAAGGCATTACTCCTAACTTTTCTGCAGCAAGAACCCCTCAGCAAAATGGAGTAGTTGAAAGGAAGAACATAACACTTGTTGAAGTTGCAAGAACAATCCTTGCTGGATCTGATCTTTCAACAAAATTTTGGGCAGAAGCAGTGGCAACATCCTGTTTTACTCAGAACAGAGCTACAATTGTCAAAAGATTTCAGAAAACATCATATGAACTCATTAACAATAGGAAACCTAATTTTAAATATTTTCATGTTTTTGGATGCAGGTGTTACATTCTGAATGATAGAGAATCGCTTGGAAAGTTTGACAAGAAAGCTGATGAGGGCAAATTCATTGGATATTCTTTAGCCTTAAAAGCTTTCAGAGTGTTCAATCTTAGAACAAGGACCATCCAAGAGAGCATCAATATCACTTTTGATGACAATAAAAGCTCTGAACAACAAGAAAGTCTCTCAACACCTATCTCTGAATCATCAAGAGAATCTGAATTAAACAGAATATTTGAAGATTTCTTTGATAAAGATAACCCAGAAGTAGTCTTTAGAGATAGACCAAGAGAGAACTTAGAAGGACCCCAAGAAACAGGTACAACTCTTTCTGGTCCCTCTGAATTAACACCTTTTGTTTCACCAAATTCAGATCAACAAAGTGAATTAGAAGAAGCTGAAGATCAAAAAGAGGATGATCAAGGAGTGTCTGAAGTAAATCCAGAAACAAATAGTGAAGAAATTCAAGAATCTGCTTCACCATCTCGGGAAACAACTTCAGAGACTCTGAACAGCACATCAGAGATGTCACCAACTGTCATCTCTGAAGCTCAAACTCCACCCCAAATCTTTGCTCCAATCTCTAGATGGACAAAAGATCATCCAATTGATCAAATCATTGGATCCTCATCAGAAGGAGTTAAAACAAGATCTGCCACAATCAATGAATGCTTTCTACGTAAACTTTTTGAGCATTATTGAACCAAAGAAGGTAAAAGAAGCTCTTGAAGATCCTCATTGGATTTTTGCAATGCAGGATGAACTTCAAGAGTTTGTAAGAAACAAAGTCTGGACCCTTGTTCCCCTTCACAAAGGAAAATTTGCAATTGGAACAAAATGGGTTTTCATAAACAAAAAGGATGAGGATGGAGTAATAATCAGAAACAAAGCCAGGTTGGTTGCTAAAGGATATTGCCAAGAAGAAGGTATTGATTATGATGAAACCTTTGCACCTGTAGCTAGGCTAGAAGCAATCAGAATCTTCTTAGCCTATGTTGCACACAAAGGATTCAAAGTTTATCAAATGGATGTTAAATCTGCCTTTCTACATGGTAAATTAAATGAAGAAGTTTATGTCCAGCAACCACCTGGATTTGAAAGTACAAAGTTTCCTAATCATGTTTATTATTTGGATAAGGCTCTGTATTGACTTAAACAAGCTCCAAGAGCTTGGTATGCAACACTGTCTACTTTTCTGATTAAAAATGGATTTGACAAAGGCACAATTGATACAACTTTATTCATTAAAAGGTACAAAAATGAGATGCTATTAGTACAAATTTATGTTGATGACATTATATTTGGCTCTACAAATCAAAAGTACTGTGACAAATTTTCAGAGTTGATGAAGAGTGAATTTGAGACGAGCCTCATGGGAGAATTAACCTTCTTTATGGGCTTACAAGTAAAACAAACTTCAGAAGGAACTTTCATAAGTCAAACTAAATATGTCTCTGAAATTTTATAAAAATATAAACTCAATGATTCAACTTCTATGAAAACGCCTCTTGCCACTAGGGTCAAACTTGACTCTGATCCTTTAGGACAATATGTGGATATAAAAACCTACAGAGGCATGATAGGTTCACTATTATACTTAACTGCAAGTAGGCCTGAGATAATGTTTGCAACATGTCTTTGTGCTAGATATCAAGCAAATCCAAAAGAATCTCATTTATCTGTTGTCAAAAGAATTTTCAGATACCTAAGAGGGTCACCATCATTAGGCCTCTGGTATCCAAAACTTTCAAGTTTTGATCTAACAGCCTACACTGATGCAGATCATGCAGGATGTAAGCTTGACAGAAAAAGTATCTCTGGGTGTTGTCAGTTACTGGGCAATAAGCTGGTAAGTTGGTCATCCAAGAAACAAAACTGTGTTTTAACTTCAACTGCAGAGGCATAATATGTTGCTGCTGCTAGTTGTTGCTCTCAAGTAATATGGATGAAAACTCAGCTCAGAGATTATGGCCAACAATATGAAAGAATACCCATTCTGTGTGATTCAAAAAGTGCCATAGCCATCTCTGCTAACCCAGTACAACATTCAAAGACAAAGCACATTGATGTAAGGTATCATTTCTTAAAAGATCATGTTAAAAAGGGAACAATAGAAATGTATTTTGTACCAACTGATCTCCAACTTGCTGATATTTTCACAAAAGCTTTAGATGAACGAAGGTTCAATTTTTTAATCAGCAAGTTAGGAATGTTGAATATGTCTACCTAACAAGGGAGAAACTCAGAGTCTATGATCAAAATATCAGAGCCTCTGAACCAAGTAGCATATGTCAATATCAGTTTGTGAATGTTCTCCAAATACATAACAAGGGGAGAAAAATAAAAAGTTGTTCTTTTGTCAAGGGGGAGAAAAAGAACTTTTCAGAAGACATCTCAGAGTCTCTGAATTTCATCTCAGAGTCTCTGAAATTGAGAAAAAGAATTTTTTAAATGTCAAAACAGAGTCTCTGAATTTCATCAAAGGGTCTCTGAAATTTAATCTCAGAGTCCCTGAAATTTTGGAATTTTTTTTTTCAAATCATCTATGAAGGGGGAGTCAACAACTTTCAGACCAGTCATTCCTCAAACAAGAACTTTTTAATTAAAAAGCAATTTTTGATATCATTTGAAATAAAAATTTCAATTTAACTGAACCTTTTTATTACAAGTGATATTTTAAATTACTTCTTAAGGCGAAAGGTTTGTCTAGTCAGCTAAAAGAAGTTATTTAATTTTTTATTGAAAAATGGCGCCCCTTTCCTATTTTCTTGGAACCTACATTCGTAGGTACAACAATTTTCAAGGCCACGTGTCACAAAAAGGAATGAGTGAAAGGCCAAACGGCTTTATCCAAAGGGTCAAATCACTGCCGTTTCACCTTATGTACTCGAGTGTATCTTTTTCTAAATTTGGATACAAAACCAATTTAACATCCGGATATTCATTTTTACAAATTACTCTCTAGCAATCTCTCTTTCTCCAAAAGAATTTGAACTTCATCTTCTTCACTTCAACCTCAACAATGGCGTATTCAAATGAATGGTGCAAACTTTTTCCCAAATCTGGCGAACCTTCAAGACTGTATCGTTTTCCAATCAAAGACAACAATCACATGATTCAGCTTGATTCTCCCAAATTTGAGAAACAATACGGAGTAATCTGCGAGTTCTTCTCCAAATGTGAACTGACTCAAGCCCTAACTGCTTTTACAAATGAATGTCCACTTTCGTTTGTTCAAGATTGGTATTCATCAAGTCACTACAGCGATGCACATAACGGAATAATCGGCGAGTTCGACATATCTCAAGTTGTAAAATGTAGAATACTCATCAATACTACTGTTCTAAGAGAAGTTATCCCACTCCTAACACCTAAGGAACTTCAAATCACGCGTTTTGAAAAACGCCCAACTTCTGAAACCCTACTCCAGTTCATTCGAATGCTAGGTTACAACACTGAAATCACCAGATTCAGCAACTTCCGACGACAACACCTACCACCAATCTGGAATTTTATGTTCTCTGTCCTAAATCGCACTCTAACCTACAAACTGGGGAGCATGGTTCAAGCAACACCAGAAATACTGTCAATCATGTATGCCCAATTCTTCAATCGCAACTTGGACATGGCCGGCATAATCTTTGATATGATTCTGACATCAATAGAGAAGAAGAACAAATGCTTGGCAAAGGACCCTGAACAAACGACCCAATCAACCAAAGTTCATTCAATAACTTTCCCAAGATTTCTGTCTCTAATCATCCATGTTGCGATCGAGAAGCTTCATATTTTGATTGCCCCTGAACAACCCAAAACTCCATTCTACATAATGAACAGCTACAAACCGACGATTGTATCTGAAGGCTATCCAGAAGCAAGGAGGATCCCTCACCACATGCTGAATCAGGTAAATCCTCAATCTATAGTCTTAGCTTCTTATCTCCGTGTTGCCCAAGGACTAGAACCAGTTCTGTGAACCCTAACACACTTAGGTCCTGAACCTGGAATGGATAGTAAGAGCATCTCGGCTTCAGAGGGATTTGAGGACCCTGAAGTACAGAGCTCTCACAAGAGTGAACCAGAGTGTACTCTTGGTAGAGAAACCGAAGTTGAGAGAGATGAAAGAGCACCGGAAGGGACTGTCAATGAGGAAGTAATGGAAGAAACCTCATTTGCTAGTGTAGAGGACAACTTGACTAGCTCTGAGGAAAGTGAGGATGAATCTTCAGAGACTAGCTCTGAATATTCTCAGAGGGAAGAGAGCAAGTCTTCTGACTTAGAGAAACCTGAGAGTTCTTCCCCTTCCACACAAAAAGATGCCTCAAGGCACATATATTTTAGGACACCAACCCCATCTCCCAGTGCAACCACATAATCTAACCTACCTGATCCAGAGGTAATGGTTATTGAATCAGAGGTGCACACCTCGAACCCAAACCAACAAGCCACTTCAGAGGTACCTTTTTCCACCTCTGAAGTTCACATAACTGAGGAAACTCAATTTCTGGATAAGCCCTCTTCACAGGACTTAGCCAATACTTTAAGTACTCAGTTGCCTCAGAGTACATCAGAAAATCCTACACATAATGTTGCCTCTGTGGCTCATCTCTCACCCTTTAGGATATCAAGAAGTAGATGTCCAACTCAGGGACAATGGCTTGACCTACAAAACCAAGGATTGACTTGCCTGGATCGCAAGATCAACTCCCACATTCACTTCCAGTCCTCTGAATCTGAGGAGGAGGACTTGGATGAGAACAGAACACTCAGAGATGATTCTCCGGAACATCAAGGATTGAGTGGAAGTCCTTCCAGAGACAATATCAAAACAGCTCTGAACGAAGGCTCTTCTGAACTCGAGGAAAAATTGGCTACATGTGTTGTAACCAATGTACCCCTCTCTGAACTTCTCACTAAATCTGAGTTCCAGAGATTCTGTGAGGAAGTCAGAGGCTCCATGAATGAGCATAACTTTCAGAAATCTGCTCTTCGCTCTGAAAACACAAACCGCAGAGCAGAGGTTTCCACTCTGAAGACCCAACTTTTGGACTCCTCAAACAGAATCCAAGAGTTGGAACAAGAACTGTTCAAACAGAAGGTTGAATCATCCCTGGAGGTAGCCTCTCTTAAAGTTCAGAATGTTGCTCTTCAAAATCAAGCATCTACAACCATCGATGTTCAGAAAGCTCTACAAGAAGTAAGGGAAGAGGTAGTAGCCACTAGATCATCATCACTTTCAACAGATCAAATGGCCTCTATCTCTGACCTCATCAAAGCAACAATTCAAGCTTCTGTACCAACTGTCAGCGAACCATCAGCAACACCACAGCCACCACCCCAAACTTCTGAAGACCTCATCACCAAAAGTGATCTGGCCTCTTTCAAATCAGCAATAATGAGCAGAATGCTGACTTGTTCTTCCAAAATCTCTACTATTGCTCAGAAGCAGGTCAAAGCAACTCTGGAACTTCATAACTATAAATCAGAGGACCAGATTGCTGAAATCAGAACTGCTGCTTCAGAAGCAATCGAAACCATTAAGAAGACACTTCAGGATCCCAAAGTAAAATGAATCGCTGAACCAAGCTCTCCCAAATACAAACGCAAGTTTTCTGGTGAGACTTGTAGCGATGAAGTGAAGAAAGCCAAATTTGATGATTCAGAGGATTCAGATGATGATGAGCACTCTGACTCACAAAATAGGGAGATCAGAGATAAAACCGCGCACACCTTTAAAGCTGCTCCCTCTGCACAAGTTCAAGAGAAGGAACCAGAGAGGAACACCATCTCTTCTGATGAAAACCGTACTTTACAATCATTCACAACACCAGTCATACTTTACGCCTCATCAACACCAGGTGTTCCAATCACTCCAGTTACCAATGCGACTCCAGAGAAAATTGGAGCTCTGGAAGAGGAAGAAGAACAACTTGTAGACTTCTCAACGTCCTCTGAAGATGCATTCTTATCACCCGAAATACAACCAATGGTGATGAGAGATGCCTTTGAGTCAGAGTCTGAGAAAGAATAGAAAGATTCTGAAAGAGAGGAAGAAGCTGCTGGAGATCAGATCGAAGTAATTGATGTCGAAGAGTATGTTTTCAAAAACGCTCAACCTCATCATACCTCAACAGCTTCAGAATTAAGAGAATCTCCAGAGATAGATGGATATATCTCTGAACAGCCTTCAGAGATAACTCAGTCACAGCCCAAGGACACAGAAACCATGGTTGTTGATGAACAGGATCCTCAAGAGAATCTTGTTCAGAAGACAAGCATCGGTTTACCAGCCAAGGTATTCACTCATCCTCCCACATTCTTAGAATCCACTCCTAAAGCATCAATAGAAGATCACTTTCGGCATATCTACTGTGAGTTCAATATGGAAGACACTCAAATAATCACTCTGAATCCAAGAATCAGAGAGGACATGCCAGACTACGAACGAAGATTCATACAGGCAAAGACATCACCAAGAAAGGTGGTTCTCAACGATGCTCCAATAGTAAAAATTGAGAAAATCTCTGAAAAGACATTCGCCTTCAACAAAATCATATATAGGCATTATGTGGTGACTCGATCTGATAAGAAGATTTACGAGTTCAATGATAATGATCTCGTAAATCTAAATCCGTATGATCTCACTCATCTATATGCCTATTGCTCTGCGAGATACGATTCAGGAAGAAGGGAAATCAGAATGAGCATGGTTGAAGTTAGACGGGCAATGGAAGCTTACATCAAACACAGAGCCAAATGTGACTTTCAGATTGCTCTGAACATGGGTGAAGAAAATCTAGGAGTGACTGAACTAGTGGAAACTATCAAAAACCTGGACAAACAGAAGACTGGATCAATCATCGAAGAACCTCTGGGTTTCATCTACAGAGTGAACCAAGAGAAGAAATTTTTTCTAGCTTCACAAGTAGAAAAGTATTCTGATGAAACCTTGAAAGGAATACAGAAGATTATTCATGTAAAGCAAGAACGACACAAAGCATACCTACTGGCGAAACTAGACTTGGAAATTGGCTCAATGATTAACTTCAGAGAGCTAATCATGAAGTTTCATAGGATATGTTCAAGTGATAGGTTCTGATTATTTTTTGAATATTATTCTCTTTTGTAATTCCAAATTCTTATGAGAAGTAATATTTACAGAGGATGACTTTCTCCTCTTTGCTTTCTAGTTTAATTGTTCTATGTGTTCTTTGTTTATTTTCAGTACTTAGGGGGAGATTGTTAGCCCCAAATCTGAACCAATGAAAGTATTGAAAATAACTAAGTCTTCATTTAAAGACTTTCAAGGGACATCAACAAGTCTGTCTCTTAAGTCAGTTCAGAGTCAGTCTGAAGAAAGCAAGTCTGAAGAAAGCAAGTCTGTCTCTGAAGTCAGTTCAGAGTCAGTCTCAGAGAAAGTTGTCTGTCTCTGAAGTCAGTTCAGAGACAGTCTTACTTAAAGACATCAGAGAGCTCCTCATCAGAGATCCTAGCTCAGAGCTCTGAAGATGATTACTATGAATCTCTTGACAAAGAAGAACAGATGACACGTCACCTTGTGATAAGATTTACTTTCTAGAACAGGTCACTGTTCAAGCATGTCTTGATCTTAACTCTTAGGTAAGACATTGTTCAAGCATGCTTCTACTTGTCTGATAAGTACACTATTTACTTTATGGTCCTATAAAAAGGACCATCACCTTATTGTTCAAAGTGTGCTTAAGAAGTCTTATAACTGATAATATAAGTTGAATATTTTATTCCAAGAATATCTTGTTTATCTATTATCTTCTTTATGAACTGTGATATTTGAATCTCCTTTGATATTAAACTATAATGCTTCCGCTGTTATTACTCTTATTGTTTATATCATTGTTGTGAGATTAAATCTGGGATACAACAAGCTGGAATAACTTTCCTTGGTATTTCCATAGGACCCTGAGTCAGTGATTTCATCATGTTCTCCCCATTCGGTTGCCTTTCAATAAAGATGATGAACCGATCCTGCCACTGTTCGAATTCATTCTCATTGATGAGAACTGGTGGACGAGTATCAGACCCCAAAGACATCTTGAGGTCATTCTTGTAGATTTGTGCTTGCAAAGACCTCTAGAGAAAAATCAGAAAATTTAGAAAATTATCTAAGTATGAGAGACCCGCAAACTAGAGGTTTGCGTTTGTAATGAGGAGCGCAAAGAAAGTATTGCGTTTGCAGAGGGGAATGCAAACTGAGCTTTGCGTTTGCTGAGGGAAACACAAACTGAGCTTTGCGTTTACTTCGTGAAACGCAAAGTGTTACTTTGCGGGTTGAGACTTTGCGGGTGATGCACTAAGACTTTTCACATGAAGAGAGAAACGCAAACTGATGGTTTGCGTGTCAGACTAGAACCGAGAAACTTGGCTTTGCGTTTCCAAAGTGAACCGCAAACCTGAAAAAAAATACTAAAACACGTGTTAGACACGCAAAATATATGAATGAAAGAATGAGGCGCAAAGCATATGTATTACACGCAAACTCATATGAATGAAACGCAAAATAACATGAATAAAGCGCAAACTAATATGAATGAGACGCAAACTTCATAAACTCAACCAATTCACGCAAGATCAACTACAACTTTGAAAATTAACGTAGAAAAGAATACACTGAACTTCGAAAACTTCTTTTTAACAAATTTTAATCAATAAAATCGATTAAAATCAACAAAATCACAAAATTTGACAAAGAACAGAAAGAGAACAACGTTTTTCCAGAAAAATACAAGATCTGCAAATTGATTATCTAAACAAGATTTTTATGCGAAACACAAAGAAGCAATTATGATCGATTAGTAAAAACGAATCAATTAAGTCCAATTTCAACACAAATTGTTCAAAAACCTGTCCAAATTTGATGAAGAAGCAAAAAACGAGATTTTCTTGAAAAATCAAGAAAATCGATTGAGTTTTCTGCTTCATTTCACAAATCCAGAAACTAAATCACTAATATCTCAATCCTCTCAAGATTCAGTATGCTCTGATACCAATTGAGAGTCCAAGATCACTGATTCTTTAGAGAGAGAAAGTAGAGAGAGAGAGAGACAAGGTGCGCAAAACAGAATATCAGATTAATGTGCGTGTGATTCTTACAAAGACAAAGACCAAAGGGACTTAAATACCCTTGGTCAGATACAACACAGATATGCAACTAAACATAGTATTTGACCAAGCCCTATAAATACAATGATTACTATAAAATCAGACCTAACAATTATCTTCAGGTCTTCTTATCTTCATAAACATCTTTAGCTTTTGAATCTTTTTCAGCTTTAAAACTTGAAATCTTTGACATTCTCTAGAAACTTTGCATCTTCAAAACTTTGTCACTTTTGTCAAACTTTGACTTGGCTTCGATTTGACTGTGATAGCGCTATCAGATTTCTTTCCCTCTTTGGATTAACTTTTAGAAGCTCTAAGTAGTCAACCTTTTCTTCAATCTCTGACTTTGATATCAGTCAACCATCGGACTTTTCTTTCTCATTCTTGTACATTCTGCTTTAAAACTAATTTACTTTAACATCTCAAACTATCTCCCATTTTTGACATGATCAACTTCAATATGACTTGAACTTTGAAACTTCTCCCCCTTTTCGATGAATTTTGAGAATCAAAATCATCAAAACTCTCCAATGTAAGCTCTGTCTTTAATTGATCTCCCCCAAATAATCAGATAAGCACAATCTTCATGAATAATCAACTTCATCTTTGGTAGGATATAAACATTCTCCTCCAACTGATCTGATCTGAAAAGTTTCCATCAATTCATCCGAATCTTTTCAAATTCAGACAAAATATGAGTGGTAACCCCGAATCAACGAATGAAACAGTTAAAGTGCCTGTAAGTAACACGAAGTTACTTAGTACAACAGATGTACTTTACAAGGAGCTTGGGTAATGTTCACTCCCCAGGACATCCATTCAATCATTGAAAAACACAAGGTTAATCTATGAATGTTCTGACAGAAAAACAGATTTTCTATGTGCTCGTGCTTGTGTTATGAAAAGAATTAGCATAATGATTGCTTTATCAGGCTCAAATATGTAAACCATTTAGACAACAACGGTTGTATATAGACTCAATGTGCATGAGAAAGGGTCGAAGGTGGGGTAACTTTCCTTCTTTTTCAATATCAGTATCTTCCGAGTGAAGAACCAATAGAGTATGTGATGCTTCCCTAGAAAATGTGAAACATTCTATTTTTAAGAAAAGAATGAGTAGCTAGTGAGGTTGTTTGCAAGAGTTGGCATGGGCTAAGTGCCTGTTTAAATGAAAGTCACGAAGAAATGTGAACCAACAAATTATGTGGTTGCCCGGCTCATAAAGAATTTGGTGCAGAGTTTGATATTATTTTACTCTGATCTCTCACCCTCTTTCTTTTAAACATTTAAGCTCACTTCTAACCAATCTCTCAATTCCATTTTACCTCATCACACACCAACACTCAATTCTTTTGACCCCTCTCCCCTCTATCACTCTAAGGATTACTTCCGGGGTAGGAAACCCTGGTTATCGTGAATCCATGGAACTTCTTTTAAGCACTCACACTGAATCCCATGTATTTATCCTAAAACGAATGTGTTGCTTAATGATTTTCTTGACAGTTAAGCACAAGAAATCATAGTCAGTATATGTATGCTCATTAAAGATAAGAATGAAATTTGAGCAACTGAACATTTAAGATTTCTCAAAACAATTTGAATGAATGAATATCATGGAATGTATAAAAATGTTTTGAGAATCTAACGATGATTTAAATCAGATCAAATATTTCATGAATAATTATAATGGGGTATGAAAGAACGAAAGTTGTTTATATGAAAGATATATAAACGTTTTAACAATGAAAACACATATAATGAGAAATGATGTCTGATCTCAAGAAAATTTGAATAGCAAACGGGAGTATTACCATAGAAAGATTTATCCTTTTGAAACATGGTAATAACAAATTCAAGAAAAATGTACTGAATCGATGTGTGTAAGAATACTTGACATTATATGAAAAGATAATACACAAGTATTAATCTTTTGGAAACACACGGTCATATAAGTATCAAGGTATCCGAGTAAAAATCATTTAAAATCGCACTTCGAAATTCATAAAACAATTTGAGAACGCAAAGTGGTTTGAACATTTAGGAAAATGATTTGCACAAGTTAAAGTTGTTCTTCTTTCAACAAGTGATAGAGTTTAAGATTTAGAAATATATACCATCAATGTTGGAATCTTAACTCCACCTAAAATGAATATTATCGTTTTAGCACCCTTGACAAAACATCAGATATTCTCCCCCTCAATATCTGTAAAAAGTCAATTTATCAGAAAAATATGAAAATTAAAGTATAAGCATCTTCTCCCCCTAAAAGATATGACAGTGAAAATTATCTTAAACTCCCCTTCAAAAAGAAAAACTTCCTAGACAGATGTTTTCTGATAAGCATCCTTCAGAAGAAGAAAAAAAATTTGAGTACGGGTTCTAAACTGAAGTATTCAAAAGCCATTATTACGTATTCTCTGGTGAGAATAGTAATATTCAGTTTTACCATTTAAGAACGGGTCCTGATCTGATATAATCAGAAAACATAGTCACTTTAAATAAACCTGCAAAATAAATGATTTTGGTAATCATTCTAAAAATGATTCCGCTTTTGTCAGTAGTTGATGAATATTTGTATCTGTTCATAAATTCCAAGACACAGTCAATAGAGGTAGAAATTAAGATATACTCCCCCTTGGATCATGGACTGGCATTCACTATACCTAATTTGCTGACTAAAAAGTTAAACTCTTTTCATCTAACGGTTTAGTGAAAAGGTCAGCCAATTGGTAGCCGGTTTGCACAAAATGCATTTCTATGTCGCCCTTTTCCACGTGATCCTTTATGAAATGGTACCGTACGTCAATATGTTTCGTCTTTGAGTGTTGCATCGGATTAGCAGTTATCGCTATCGCGCTCTTGGAATCACAGTAGATAGGGACTCTTTGGTAGGAATAGCCAAAATCTTTCAATTGTGTCTTCATCCAGAGGACTTGTGAACAGCAGCTAGCCGCAGCTACATATTCTACCTCAGCGGTGAATGTAGAAATGCAGTTTTGTTTCTTTGAAGTCCAGCTAACCAATTTGTCTCCTAAAAACTGACAAGATCTAGATATGCTCTTTCGATCCAGTTTGCAACCTGCATGGTCAGCATGTGTATAGGCAGTTAAATCGAAACTAGAATACTTAGGATACCAAAGGCCTAACTCAAGAATGCCTTTGAGGTATCTAAGAATACGTTTGACATCGACTAGGTGAGATTCTTTCGGATTCGCTTGATACCTAGCATAGAAGCATGTAGCAAACATTATATCGGGTCTGCTTGTTGTTAGATACAGTAACGATCCAATCATGGTTCGGTACACTTTGTGATCAACAGATTTTCCAGACAAATCAGCATCTAAAAGTGTTCCGGTTGCCATCGGCATTTTCATTACTAAACTATCAAGCATATTGAACATTTTTAGTATATCTCTAATGTATTTAGACTAATTTATGAAAATGCCTTCGGGTGACTGTTTTACTTGAAGGCCAAGGAAAAATGTTAGTTCACCCATCATTGACATTTCAAAACGAGATTCCATGATTTTTGAAAAGTTCTTACAGAACTTAGGATTAGTAAAGCCGAATATAATATCGTCCACATAAATCTGTATTAGAATCATATCATCACCTTGCTTTTTCAAGAACAGGGTTGTATCGATTGTACCTTTTTTAAATCCAGAAACGAGTAGGAATTGAGTTAAAGTTTCATACCAAGATCTCGGTGCCTGTTTTAAACCGTATATGGCTTTGTCTAGAATGTAGACATGATCACGATGTTTCGGATCAACGAAGCCTTCAGGTTGAGCAACATAGACCTCCTCGTGCAAAATACCATTTATGAACGCAGACTTTACGTCCATTTGATAGACAATAAAGTTCTTATTGGATGCATAAGATAAGAAGATCCTAATGGCTTCGATCCGTGCTACAGGGGCAAATGTATTGTCGTAATCGATGCCTTCCTATTGGCAGTAACCCTTAGCAACTAGGCGAGCATTGTTCCTGTTAGAGCATAGATTTATTGGATTCAAGATCATCAAGATTGAAGACGAAAATCTGAAGTCAAAGCTGAAAAAGTCAACTCTTAATTACAAAGTCTAGGTCCTTTGTAATAAATAGTCAAAGTTTATTTTGTATTTTTCGTTTTTTAGTCCTTTTCCCTTAAAATAGGTTTATGGTTTAAATTAGGTTTTTAGGCAGGATTGAAGACGGAAATCTAAAGTCAAAGCTGAAAAAGTCAACTCTTAATTATAAAGTCTAGGTCGTTTGTAATAAATAGTCAAAGTTTATTTTGTATTTTTCGTTTTTAGTCCTTTTCCCTTAAAATAGGTTTATGGTTTAAATTAGGTTTTTAGGTTTTTGTTTTGGATCTGTTTTAGAGTTAGTTGTCGTACATCATATTGAGAGAGAAAAAGAGAGAGACGGCGGCTAGAGAGAAAATAGAGAGTTTCATTGAGAGACAACCAACAAGAAGATTGTCATCGTTTGATAAAGAAATCAATATCAGGTTTGATTAATCGTGTTGTGTTTTATATATCTTGCTATTGTTTAATTAGAACTTGAATCATTGGGACAATCAATTGGTATTAGAGCAAATTGAAATCAAAACAAATTTTATTTTCTCGGCACTGTTCTTATTCTGTCCAGATTCGAATTTGAATTTGTGATATTTTTCAAAGTGATTCTGATTGGGTTTTGGTTGATTTGCTTATTCTATTGAATTAGTATTGGTTTATTTGAGTATATCGCTGCATTTGATCGTCAATTTGTGATTTTTGGTGTTTTTGGTTTTTCACGAGTCAACACTGGTTCATCAATCGAAATACTTTTTAGAGTGTTTATTTTTGAAATTACTTGGTTGTAATTTGTTCTAGATGATTAGGCAATCGAATTGGCAATGTTTCGAGTTGTAAATCGAAGTCTAGATTAGTTTTTGGGATTATCAGGGCCGTTTTTCGAAGTTCAGTGAAGAACAACAAGTTTGCGCCAGTTCATCAAGTTTGCGCCAGTTCATCGATCCTTTCACGCCAGATTCAAGGATCTTTTGCATCAACTCACCATAGCGCAAAGTTTAGTTTTGCGCCATCAGTTCGTCGAGCAAAATTCCTTTTTGCGCCATCTCCTCTTCGTGCAAAGTACACTTCTCGCGACCTTCCTCTCGCGCAAGTCTTTGGTTTGCGCGACCCTCTTCTCGCGCAAAGATTAGTTTGCGCCACCAGCTCTTCGCGCAAAGTTTGTCACCAACTTCTCGCCATCAACCTCTCGCGCAAATCTCATTTTCGCGCAACCCGCTTATCGCGTGAAAGCCTTTTTGCGCTACCCTTTACTCGCGCAAAACTCAAGGGATTCAAAGTTCACGCGAAGTCCATTTTGCGCCAGCTTCTTAGCGCAAACCTTCTTTTGCAATTCAAAGTCTTAGTGTATAGCGCAAAGTTTGTCATTCGTGTGTTTTGCGCCAGTCAAGTTCAAGTAATTAAGTGCAACCAGAATTTTGCGCTACTGCCTTTCTCGCAAGTTCCCTTTTGCGCCAGACCCTTCTAGCGCAAAGTTTCTTTTTGCGCCTCTACCCCTTCGCGCAAAGTACTGATTTGCGTCAGCCCTTCATCGCGACAAGTCAGTTTTGGGCCAGTCTCACATAGCGCAAATCAGTTTTTTGCGCTAACAGTCTTTTTTGTTATAGTCCTCTTCGCTAATTGCACCTTTTGCGCCAATCTACTTGGAATTTATTTTCTTTTGTAATTCTAATGATCGTCTCAAGTTCTTATCTTACATCAATATCAGTATCAGTATCAGTAAGGATGTCATCTCGGGAAGCTCTTGCTATCGGAACCGATGTGAAGCCACCAGTACTTTTCAAGGGAGAGTACGAGCAGTGGAAAGATAGATTCTTGGACTACATCGACATAAATGACTTGGGAGACTACATCAGATTATCCTTAAAGGAAGGAATCATGACACCGCCTACCAAGGTTCTGACAGTAGCTGGAGAGAACGGAGAAGATGAACAGAGAGAGTATCGATTACCGCTTGATGAATACTCTGATGAGCAGAAGAGAAGACACAAGGGTGACAAATTGGCAAAATCATTCATTCTACAAGGCATACCGAATGAAATTTATGTCAAGATTGATAGCTACAACGCTACCGGCAAGCAAATGTGGGATCAATTGGAGAATATGATGATCGGAACTAAAGTCGGCAACCAACTCAAAGTATCCAACTGCCTGAACAACTATGAAGAATTCAAATCTAAAGTTGGAGAATCACTAGAAGCCACCTATGACAGATTTGTGACATTGTTGAACGAGCTAAGCAAGAACAAGATCAACAAATCTCAAGTTGAGCTGAATGTGAAATTTCTCAGCAACCTCCAGCCTGAGTGGAAGAGATTCACCAGACAGATGAGGCAAATGAAAGATCTGAATGACATTCCACTTCATGAAGTCTATGAAATCCTCAGACAGAATGAGGAAGAGGTGGATGAGATCAAGGCTGAGATGAAAAAGGCTGACAAAGCAGTTGTTGATCCAGTTGCACTTGTGGTCAAGAAGAAGTCTAAGAATAAGAAGATGATAGCATCTAAATCAGAAGAGGTTGATAGTGAGGCGAATTCTGACTCTGACGATTGTGAAAATCTGAAGGAAGCTATGCTAATGTTTGGCCCAAGATTTACTAGCTTTAAACACACACAGATTATCACAAACACTTTGTTTATTAATCACAAGAATTACATCAAGCCATAGATCTAAAAGTGATTAACCATTCAAGATAGAATGTGTTTGTGTGTGTACTCAATGTGTGCAACTATGTGTTTCTCTCACCTACCACCAATATTACACATTCACTTTCACACACCAACTCTCTTGCTTCTCTACAAGTCTCTTAGAAATAATACAAGGACTTGCTTATATATAGGTCAACATGACCAAGCAAGGTCAAACCTTATAAGCTCATTACAACTCACACACAAACACTAATTACAACAATGACCCTCATTTAATCTTGAATACAATTACAGTCTAACAATCTCCCCCTTTGGATTCAAGATAAAAAAATTTGGCAATAATCTTCAGGTCTTCATATCTTCAGAATTAACTTCAACTTCAAATCTTTTCTGGCTTTGACATCTCGAAAACTTTGACAATTCTTCAAACTTGTCTCTCCCTTTGAATTAACTTTTGCATAAATTCTGACTTTCTTTTAAACTCTGACTTTCTTTCACTTTCTCTTTGATAATCTGACAACTTTATCTCCTCTGAAATCTTTAAAACTTCAATCTGATCTTGAACTTTGATTATTCTCCCCCTTTTTAATGATTTGTAAGAATCAATCATCATTAAAACACTTCAAGGTCAGATCCGTCATTGAATGAATTTCCCACCATCTGATAAGCACATTCTTCATGAACTTTCATCTCCTCTTAATAATAGAAAATCTCTCCCATATAGGAAAAATTATGAATCTCCCCAATACATGATGTGATAAAATCTGTCATCCGATCTGAAAGAACCGTTGAACCATGAATGTATTCATCTGAATCTTTTCAAATTCAAACAAAATAAGAGTTGTAACCCTGAATCAACATATGAAACAGTTAGAAATGCCTGTCAGTAACACGAAGTTACTGTGTATAACGAATGTACAATATAAGGAGCTTGTTTGATATTGACTTCCCAGGACTTCCATTCAATCATTGAAAAACACAAGGTAATTCTATGAATGTTCTGACAGAAAAACAAATTCTCTGTGTGCTCGTGCTTGTGTTTTGAAAGAATTAGCACAATGATTATGTTTCAAAAGGCTCAAAGTATGTAAATCACTGAGACAACAATGATTGTACATGGACTCAATGTGCATGAGAAAGGGTCGAAGGTGGGGCAACTTTTTTTCTTTTTCAATATCAGTATCTTCCAATTAAAGATCCGATAGATTATATGTTGCTTCCCAAGAAAATGTGAAACATTCTCTTTTTAAGAAAACAATAAGTAGCTAGTGGGGTTGTATGCAAGAGATGGCATGGGCTATTTGCCTATTTCAATGATGGTCACCAAAGAAATGTGAACCAATCAGTAATGTGGCTATCCGGCTCAGAAAGATGTTTGGTGCAGAGTTCTAATATTCTTTTAACTCTGTTCTCACACCCTCTTTCTTTTAAACATTTAAGCTCACATCTAACCAATCTCTCATTTCCATTTTACCTCAGCTCACTCCCACACTCAATTCTTTTAGACACCTCTCCCCTCAATCACTCAAATGATTTCTTCCGGGGTAGGAAACACTGGTTATCGTGAATCCATGGAAGATCTAGAAAGCACTCACACTGAATCCCATGTTCCTAAAAGTACATGCTGTTCAATGATTTTCTTGACATGTAAAGCACAATAAATCATATGTCAGTGTTTGTATGCTCATTCAGAAATCAGAAATGAAATTTGAGCATTTTAAACATTTAAGATATCTCAAAACTTTATATGAATGAAAAGAATAGAAATGTTTTGAGAATCTGACAATGATTAAGATCAGATCAAATTATCATGAGGAAAAAAAAATTGGGAATTCAAAGACGTATGTTGTTTATATGAACAATATATAAACATATTATCAATAAAAGCACATTAAAATGAAATGACGTTTGATTCAAACAACTGTGAATACCAAACGGCGGGAGTATTACCATAGAAACATATATCATTTGATATATGGTAATAACATAATCAAATTTGAAAATACTGAACCAATGTGTGTATGAATACTTGACAAAGTATATAGAAAAGAAAATACACAAGTATTATTCTTTAAAGAACATACGGCCAGATAAACAATGAAGTATAAAAAAAAAAAACATTTAAAATTCACACTTCTCAAATCATAAATACATGTTAAGATCGTGAAGTGGTTTGAACATTTTAAAACCATTTTTCACAAGTGAAAGTTGTTCTTCTTTCACAAGTGTTAGACTATAAGGATTAGAATGTTATACCTGTGAATTAAAATCCTTAACTCCCCCTGGAATGAATATAGCAATTAAAATATCCTTGACTAGATATCCTCCCCCTTGATATCTGTAAAACGTCAATCTTTTTAGGAAATATTATTATAAAAGATATAGCAATATAATATCTAAAATCTCTTTCAAACGAAAAACTTCCTGATAAGATGTAATCTGGAAAGCATCCTTCAGAAGAAAACATTTGAATACGAGTTTTGAACTGAATTGTCCAAAAGCCATTGTCAATTAAAATATCTTGCAAGAAAAAGATTTTGGTAATCATTATAAAAATGATTCCGCTTTAGTCAGATAACATATGATGAAATATCTAAAATATATGCAAATTAAGTACAAGATTAGAAAACTCCCCCTAGAATCATGAATTGGCGTTTAACATACCAAATTTACTAACTGGTAAAAGGCCAGCCAACTGGTAGTCTGTAGTCACGAAGTGCATCTCGATATCGCCCTTCTCAACATGATCCTTTATAAAATGATAACGCACGTCGATGTGTTTCGTCTTGGAATGCTGTACTGGATTAGCTGTTATCGCAATCGCACTCTTAGAATCACAGTAGATAGGGACTCGTTGGTAAGTATATCCGAAATCTTTTAACTGTGTTCGCATCCAGAGGACTTGTGAACAGCAAATTGCGGCAACTACATATTCAGCCTCAGCAGTGGATGTAGAAACATAATTTTGTTTCTTAGATGTCCAACTAACCAACTTATCACCTAGGAACTAACAAGAACCAGAGGTGCTCTTTCTATCCAGTTTGCATCCTGCATGATCAACATCAGTATAGGCAGTTAAATCAAAAGACGAACCCTTAGGATACCAAAGGCCTAACTCAGTAGAACCTTTAAGATACCTAAAAATCCGTTTTACAGCGACCAGGTGTGATTCCTTCGGATTAGCTTGATATCTCGCACAGAAACATGTAGCAAACATAATATCCGGTCTACTGGCAGGTAAGTACAGCAGTGACCCAATCATGCTACGGTACACTTTTTGATCTACTAATTTGCTAGAAAGATCTGCATCTAAAAGTGTGCCCGTTGCCATCGGTGTTTTCATCACTAAACTATCAGTCATGTTAAATTTCTTTAAAATATCTCGAATATATTTTGACTGATTAATGAAAATGCCTTCGGGTAACTGTTTTACTTGAAGACCAAGGAAAAAATTCAGTTCACCCATCATTGACATTTCAAAACGAGATTCCATGATTCTTGAAATTTTTTTACAAAACTTTGGTTTTGTAGAACCAAAAATTATCTCATCTACATAAATCTGAATCAGAATCATATCATCACCTTGCTTTTTTAGAAAGAGAGTAGTATCAATTGTACCTTTCTTAAATCCTGAAGCGAGTAAAAATTGAGTTAGAGTTTCGTACCAAGCTCTTGGTGCCTGTTTGAGTCCATACAAGGCTTTGTCTAAGACATAGACATGATCAGGGTTCTTTGGATCAACGAATCCTTCTGGTTGAGCAACATATACTTCTTCATGCAATATCCCATTTAAGAATGCTGATTTTACGTCCATTTGGAAGACCATAAAATTTTTATGCGCTGCATAGGATAAGAAGATTCGTATCGCTTCCAGTCGTGCCACAGGAGCAAATGTTTCTTCATAATCAATCCCCTCCTGTTGACAATAACCCTTTGCAACAAGGCGAGCTTTGTTTCGAACTACAACTCCAGATTCATCTCTCTTATTTCTAAAAACCCACTTTGTTCCAATAACAGATTTTCCTTTTGGAAGTGGTATAAGTCGCCAAACTTTGTTCCTCTCAAATTGTAGAAGTTCATCTTGCATCTATCCAATCTGGATCGCGCAAGGCTTCTGAAGCTTTCTTCGGCTCGAGAGAACTTAAAAAACTTGAATACAGACAAAAATTAGCCGATGCTGCACGCGTTTGTACACCAGACTGTGCATCACCAATGATATTATGAAGTGGGTGATTTCTTGTCCATTTCATTGTACTTGGAATCGGATGAATTTCAGCTTGAGTATTATCTTCCTCATATTCATCATATACTGCAGGTAAGTCTTTATCAACCCCAGATGTGCTCGGAACATCTTGTACAACCTCTTCTGAATTAAATATTTCCGGAGCAATAGAAGAATCACTCGGAACTTCTGTTGCAGAATTTGGATCTGCATGCACAGAATCAACATTAGTATCTTCAGAATGTATATGTGTAGATGTACCTGATGTGGTTGATATTGTGACATTTTCAGAAGGTCCTGAAATATTTGCGACTATAATTGGAACCTCTGAAGTTGATGCGGATATGTTTGATTTTTCAAAATCTGCACATATATCCAGAAAAGCATCAAAAAATAATAAGTCTAATTCAGCTGTAATTTTATTTGAATTAGAAGACTTATTCTGTTTGAATTCAAGTTCTATTCCATCTTGAATAGAAACTTTATGTTTAAGCTTGAGTTCTGAATTGTTGTGCTCAGAAGTCAACGTTGATGATTCGTCGAATGACACATTAATGCTCTCCATGATCGTCTTGGTTCGTCTATTGTAGATTCGATAGGCTTTAGACGTTAACGAATAACCAATGAAATAGCCTTCGTCAGCCTTCTTGTCAAAAGTACGAAAAAATTTTAATATTCGGTTTTCGACTATTAATAAGTTCATATGCTGTCTTTTTATGTCTTTTGATGAGAATCGTGCGGTTTTGTGTGAAACACGCAGTGGCTATGGCTTCAGCCTACAGAAACATTGGCAATTCGCAATAGGCTAACATTGTCCTTGCAGCTTCCACCAGTGTTCGATTCTTCCTTTCAACTACTCCGTTTTGTTGAGGAGTGTAGGCAGCAAAAAAGTTGTGAGAGATCCCAACAGATATGAGATAACTTTGAAGATTTTCATTATTGAATTCCGTGCCATTGTCACTTCTCAAAGATATAACCGGCAATTGTAGTCGAACCTGGATCTTCTTTAAAAAAATCAATGACCAGCTCTGCTGCATCTGATTTGTTCCTTAAAAATTCCAGCCAAGTATATCTAGAGTACTCATCTATCATGACCAAAATATATTTCTTACCATTGATAGATTGAGTCCTCATCGGGCCGCAAAGGTCCATATGTATCAATTCAAGAGGTGCTGAAGATGAGAATTCTGCCTTTGCTTTATGAGATGTTCGCTTCATCTTTCCCATTTCACAAGCGGGACAAAGTGAATTCTTCTCAAACCTTAGTTCTGGTAGACCTTTGACAATGCCTTGTCTCGCCAACTGATTAATCGCATCAAAGTTTTGATGAGACAGACGCCGATGCCATATCCAACTTTCAGCTCGTGAAGCTTTTGCAATCAGACAAATAGGTCTTGATGCAGAAAGTGTTGGAAAATTCACAGAATAAAGATTTGCATTCCGCTTGGCTTTAAAAACTGCACGGCCATCTTTATCTTCAATATAACAGCATTTATCAGTAAACCGAACTTGAAATTGACTATCACATAATTGACTTGTACTGAAAAGATTATGATCAAGTCCATCCACGTATAATAATCTTTTGATTGTCACGGTGCCATTTGTTAACGATCCGTGTCCTCGAATGTATCCTGTAACCTCAGAATTAGCATAACTTACAGTACCGGCAGATTCCTCAACATAATTGTGAAGTAGATGCTTAAATCCTGTCATATGGTGTGAGCATCCTGAATCTATATACCATGTATGTGAGGCCTGCAAAAAGAACAACTCATTTCTGTTTAGGTACCCATATCCAGATGGGTCCTTCCTTGTTAGCATTTCGCAAGTTATCAACATCATCTACCTTAGCCTTAATTCGCCACTCATAGCGAGGCTTAGGTACCCATTTCCATACCATTTTAACATTAAGCTCATGAAATGTTTTATTTTTCGAAAAATGATCAATCTTAGCATGAAAATTTTTAGCCTGATGAGTTAAGGAATTTAAAGCTGATTTGACATGAGATGTTTTTCTGGCAACTTTAGATTTAGGATGAATGGAAGGAATGATAAAAGCATTATCATGACAGTGTTTGCAGATAAAATTCTTACGTGCAAATGTCAAAATCTTAGATTTATCCAATGAAGTACAATCATTCATACAACTTTGACATTTGGAAACGTTTGAATTTTTACACATCAAACTACCACTATCATTGATATTACATTTATTTTTAGCAACTTTATTTTCCTTCACATTCTTCATCCTTTCTCCTTTACCATTTTGCCTTTTTACATCTGAAACAGGAAACAGAATCTTGTTAGTTTTCTTTGAAGAAAATGATTTTGGCTTTGAAGTACAAGAAGCTTCTCCTTTCTCAAAAATACTCGGAGGATATTCAGGAGTAGTAGTATAAACAACTGAAGTTTTAGAATTAACAGTATCAAACTCTGGATTAGAATGAACATTCCAGTTTTTAGAGTCAAACATTTTTTTTTCCTTTAAATTTTGTTGAAACAAATCATTTTTTGAAATATTTAACTCTCTAGAGAGTTCTTTGTTTTCTTCAAAAGACTTGTCAAGTTTGAATTTGAGATCAACATTCTCATCTTCTAACTCTTCAATTGTCTTTTGAAGATCTGTGATTTGTTTCTCAAAATTAGATGCTTGATTCACCTCAGAGTTTGATTCCATCTTTTCTATAATAGAAACATGATCTGAAGCATTTATCATTTCTGTAAAGATCTCCTCAGTCATAATTTTTGAAAAATCAGAATTAAGGTTTTGATTCATGATATTTTCATCTTTTGATCCATTTGATGAATTAGACGTGAATAAATCAGATAATAACACTTGATTCTCAACATTAGTTTCTAAATCAGATTCATCAAACTAACACTGAGATTCAGTATTATTTTCATCAATCTTGGCTGATTCTGTTGGAGAAAATAGAGAAGTAAAATCACTAAATTCTATCTTTCTTGTTTTGTAACTTTCATTTAAATCTTTATAAGCAAAACCAACAGATTTTAAACTTGAAATGGAATCAGCGCAAGATAAAGTGTCATCATCATTCACAGCTTTACCTTTTACAAAAATATCATGAATATCAGGTTTTGTAGAAGTAGAGCCCATTTTATCAAAATTATACAAATTTTCTGGTTCTCTTTTCAAAACATTATTTGGTTCAAAACCTAAACCTTTTTTAACATTATAAAATCTGACATCTTGGAGTTTGTTTGTTAAAAGATTTAATGTTTGCTCAGTCTGTTCTCTTTTTAGATTTAAATCCTCTAGTTGCTTGATTTTACAATATGCCTCGTTTCTTTCTTGAAAACATGCTTCAAATTTTAGTTGAAAATCACCTTTTTCAGCATTTAAGTTTACAAGATCTCTTTCAAGCTCAGATAATTTTGAATTTAAAACATCTTTGTCCTTTTTCAAACAATCTTTCTCAGATTCTTTTTCCTTAACAACATCTTTCAACATTATGAAAATTCAACATTGTTTGTCTTTCATGACTAAGTTTGCCTTTTAAAGTTTTAAACTCTTCTTTCATGAATTTAACTTGATCCTTTAAGGATTGAATACGTACCTCGGAACCACAGTCGGAATGATCAGAAGATGATCCAATGTCCTCATCTACTTTGGCCATCATACACACCTGAGTAAAGTGTGCAGATTCATCATCAGAACTCTTGTAGAGCCAATTCTCTTCTTCCGCCATTAAGTTCTGACCATCTTCCACCTTATTTTCTAACCAGGTTTTCCTAGCATAATATTCCGAATTCTTTGTTCGCTTGAACTTGCAATCCTGGGAAAAATGACCTGGTTTTCCACAGTTATAACATCTTCTATATTTCGGCTCAGTCTCTTCTTTCTTTCCTTCTCTCTTCTCTTCTCGTTTCTCTTATCGCTTTTCATCTCTTTTCTCTCCTCTTTTCTCATACTTCTTTTCAGATCTCGGTTTGAATTTGTCTTTCTTGTAACTCTCATATTTCGGCTTGTACTTGTTCTTTCCAAAGCTTTTAAACTGCTTTGTGAGAGGAGCCATATTTTCAGCGAATCGTTGCATATCCTCATCTGAATTTTCTTCACTTTCAGTAGAAAACTTATCAGTGCTTGAATCAGTAACCTCAGTGAGGAAAGCTCTGGATTTCCTCGACTTTGTCTTGTAAGAAGAACTGGACTTGAAACTTGACCCTTTCTTACGTTCAGACATTAAGGCTAGAGAATCTTTGACCATCTTCTTTTCAGCACCAAGCTGCTTTACTTCATCCTCATGCTGAGATAAAGTTGTGAAGATATCATTGACGTCTTCTTGTAACATGTCCTTAGTCATCTGAATGTTGATAGCATAGCTTTTCCATTCTGGGTTCAAGTTCTTGATGAACTTATAATTGATCTCTGATTCTGACTTGTTCATTTCATTTCTCCTTAGATCATTTAATATTGCATTAAAGCGATTGTATGTTTCCAACAAAGTCTCTCCTTCTTTCGCATGAAAGCCTTCATATGCATTTATACTCTGATTCAGCTTTGTCTAAATTGACTTATTTGATCCTTGAAACTGTTTCTCCAATTCATCCCATAACTCTTTTGCAGATTCCCTACTATCTACTCTATTGTAGCTATCATTAGGAATTGCCATAGTGAGATAGATAAGTGCCTCATCATCTAGCTTGTATCTTGCCTTTTCCACATCAGTAAAGAATTGATATGGTTTTGTCACATATCGATCTGGGATAGCTGGAGATGTAGCTGTGGCTGCTTGTCCAGATACAAACGATTGTGGATTTCTTGGACCATCTATGATAGATGTCATATAATCTCTGTTCTTTAGATTTAATAACTGAATCATTCTTTTCTTCCATTGTAAATAATCTCCGACAGACAAGACCGGAGGCTTCAGATGAGATCCCATAGAAGAAATCCATTTGCCATGGTTGAAGAATGTATGTACCTTCACAAGATGAAAAATATTAGCTAGTAAAGATCTTTAAATCCAATCAAATCAAGAAAACTTAAAAAAAATTCAGAGATTTTGATTACTCAAAGAACTTTTGTCCCCCTGCGCAGACTTAGCACGGGGGTCCCGCTAAAACGTGTGAATAGTGTGAAGCGCAAACTACACTTCGCGTTTGTAGCAAGGAACGCAAACCTTAGCTTTGCGTTTGTAGTGAAGAGCACAAACCAACACTTTGCGTTTGTGCTAAGGAACGCAAACCTTAGCATTGCGTTTGTAGTGAATATCGCAAACCAACACTTTGCGTTTGTGCTAAGGAACACAAACACTACTTTGCGTTTGTGCTAAGGAACACAAACACTACTTTGCGTTTGTGCTTTGCGTGTGTGCTATGGAGCGCAAACCTTAGTTTGCGTTTGTGCTGTGAAGCGCAAACTAACACTTTGCATTTGTGTGATGATACGCAAAGTACAAATCAAACACAAATTCGATGTATGAAACGCAAACCAGGATGAATCACACGCAAACCAGGATGAATCAAACGCAAAGTTTGACGAACACACGCAAACCTCTAAAATCAATCAAAATCACACCAAAACACATCTAGACTTCGAATTTCGATCTGAAAATTTGACAATTCACTCACCAACACATTTCGAACACAATTCTAACAAGCAATTTCAATTAAAAACACACAAATCATCAAATTGATTCAAGAACCGTACGTGAAACTCGTGAACTCGAACTCAACAAAAATCACAAATTCATACTCAATTTCAGTGCAATTAACAAATCTATCCAGACATTCTTGATCGATTATACACTACGAACATAACCTAATCAGATTCAACTCAAAAATTCCACTAGAAATCAAAAATGATTTTGACTTCGTGAACAGTAACGTGAACAGTGTCGACTCAAAATATTTTCTTGATTTTCAAACAGATTTGGCTCGGATACCAATTGTGGCCCAAGATTTACTAGCTTTAAACACATACAGATTATCACAAACACTTTGTTTATTAAGCACAAGAATTACATCAAGCCATAGATCTAAAAGTGATTAACCTTTCAAGATAGAATGTGTTTGTGTGTGTACTCAATGTGTGCAACTATGTGTTTCTCTCAACTACCACCAATATTACACATTCACTTTCACACACTAACTCTCTTGCTTCTCTATATGTCTCTTAGAAATAATACAAGGACTTGCTTATATATAGGTCAACATGACCAAGCAAGGTCAAACCTTCTAAGCTCATTACAACTCACACACAAACACTAATTACAACAATGACCCTCATTTAATCTTGAATACAATTACAGTCTAACATAATGTTAACCAAGGCCTTCCAAAAGAAGTTCTATAAAAAGCCTAGCTCCAACAGTCAGAGGTACTCGTCTGGTCCAAATAACTACAAACACAAGGAGAAAGTTGAAGAAAATAGACCAGAAGAGAAGAAGAAGTATAGAGCCGAAGAGCCCAAGCAGGAAGAACCAACAAAGTGCTACAACTGTGGCAAACTCGGTCACTTTTCCAAGGACTGCCGAAAACCTAAAGTCCGGAACTCCGACTACTACAAGAATAAGATGCTTCTAGCCAAGCAACAGGAGGTTGGAAAGGCATTAATGGCCGAGGATGAATACTGGTTCGACCATTCGGACCAAGAATCTGAAGAAGGAGAAAAGGACGAGACAACACATTTGTGCTTGATGGGTAAGAAGCAGTCAGAACCTGATGCTGATTCTAATGAAGGAGATAATGAAGAGGTATGTGACTTAACTAAATCTGATTTTCTGAATCAAATGCATGGTATGATGTCTAAGCTCCAAGAATTAGAGTCTAAACTTAAGCGTGAAAGAGGTGTCATTAATGAGAAAAATCAATCTATACATAAACTTAGCAATGATATTGCTGAGAAAAATGTATTGATTGAAACTTTGCACAAAAACATTGACACCAGCGCGAAAGAGAAGACTATAATTCATAAAGAGTTATCTGAAACTGTTTCAAAATATAGAGAGTGTGAGTTTAAGTCTAAAGAGCTTTCTAAAATGTACTCTTCGGCTTCAAAAGAAAAGAAATATTTAATTGAAAAAGTGAATGCTTTGGAAGAGAAATTATATACTTTCGGTCAAACTGAACACACTATTCATTTGAACAAACCTAAAGAGAAACCTGAGTGTTGGGGATTTGGTTACAAGAACCCACACCACCACAAAAAGGGTATTTCTGAAGCGCCAGCTCTTTATGATTTTGGATTTATGAAACTGGCACCTCAATACCCTGAACTCAAAGTTTTCTGGACTAGTCTGTTTGAAGAGGATAAAGCCAAGGAATATGCTAAAAGAAAGAACACAACTAAAGTTCAACTTCCATTTCGTTATGAGAGGTTGAATAATAGTTATAGTTCTGATAAATCAAAATCTCTTTCAAATGACTATTTTAAGAGTTATTCAATAAAAGAAATGGAGGCTAAGCCCATCGAAGGTAAGCTTTACGTTCCTCCTCTCATTTTGGAAACTAAAATTTCTGAACTCGAGAATACTCGTAAAGAAGAAAGGATCTTGATGCACTTAGAACAAACTGTATTTTCTACTGTGTTCAAAAATACTGAGTTTTCTAAATTATCGAAGGCTTTAAAATCTGATGATAGGTCTGGTTCACTTGATAATGAGTTTGATTTTCTAAACTATGATGGTGGTTTAGATGACTGTGTTGGCGGTTTTGGCTTTAATGCTAAACTTCCTAATCATTCCTCCTTTGTTGTTAATTCTTTTGGATTACCAAGTGTGTTTGAAAAAGGTGAAACTTCAACGAAAGTTGATAAATCAGTTTCTGTGAAATCCAAAGTTGCCAAAGATAAGAAGAAGAAATCCGGAAATTCACAGAAAAAGATCACCACTGGTAAGTAAAAGAAGAAGCATTTGATTGATTCTCACCTTTCTAACTCTAAAGTTTCAAATGTTTCAGATTTGAGAAAGAAAAAGCTTGGAGTTAAGTCGGAATGAAACAGAAGATAGACGAGAATGCTAAATCATTTTCTAGTTTTGATTATAATAAAAAGACTACTAGTAAAGATGATTTGATTGTGAATGTTGCTACTTCTAAAACTAAACTTGTTGATTCTCGCAAGAAATATTCCATACGACAATTATTCCAGTTATCTCCATCTACTAGAAAGTTTTCAAATTATGGTAGAAATGATTATGATTCTCGAAAATATTCTGATGTTTGGTTCGGCACATATCATGTTTACTCTCATCGCTCTAATTCTTCCTATGGTTTTCAAAGGAAAAGCGGACCCAAGTTTAAATGGGTGCCAAACTCCTGTGCTAACACAGTTAGACCCAAGTACAAATGGGTACGAAAGAAAATGGATGAATCTGTGTTGCAGGCATCTTCTGTCAAGGGGAAGTAGGAGAACAAAGGCTTCTAAGAAAATCATCTTAGGACCCGTACTTCAACGAAGTTTGACTTCTAAACACAACAGTTTAGGACTCGTACTTCAGTGATCAAAAGACCTTACTCCTGTGCTGATAAGAGATTGTACTCCAATACTCCAATGAGGAAATCAACCTTCAAGGGGGAGTACATAATTGTCTGAAATTTTATGCATTCGACAGAGATGATGATCTACATTTGAGGGGGAGTTAATGTTTATATTTTTCACTAATAATTTTTCTGATGAATAATTTCAGGGGGAGTAAAGGTAATGACTTATGATTACTTAAGATCAGAACTCGTACTTTAATTGTTTTACTGCTTTATGTCATTTTAATTTATGTGAATAATGTTGCTTTGACTATGACCTTAAGACTTTTGCAGTTTGAGAGATGCTTACAAGATCATATCTTTATGACTTTAAGCTTGACTTCATGAGATATAAAACTGCATGAAAAAGGTATAATTCTTTATCTTCATCTCATATATGGTTGAAAGAAGGACAACTTTCAATCATAAGAAAACATGTTCTTAAATGTTCAAACCACTTCCCGATTCTCAAACAGATTTCTTGAATTGGAAGTATGATTTTAAACGTTTTCTGCTTCATCTTTGAGCTTTAACTGACCAAGTTAAATCATCTGAGCGACATATGCTTTATAGGATAACATGGGATCCGTGTGCTAGGACTTAAATGAACTTCTATGGATTCACGTTTACCAGTGTCTCCTACCCAAGAAGTAAATCCTTAGTGATTGAGTGTGAGGAGTCAAAAAGAAATGAGTGTGGGTTGTGTGATGAGGTATACTGAAAAAGAGAGTTTGGTTAGTAGTGAGCTAAATGATTAAAAGAAAGAGGATGTGAGAACATAGTTAAAAGAATATCAGAACTCTGCACCAACTACTTTCTGAGCCAGGCAGCCACATGTCTAATGTTTCACAATTCTTTGGTAAACGTTATTGAAACAGGCAACTAGCCCATGCCAACTCTTGAAAAAACCCCACCAGCCACTCATTTTCTTCTTAAAAGGAAAATGTTTCATTTTCAAAAGGAAAGTAGCACATTTGCTATCTGATTTTCATTTGGGAAATCTGGATATTCAAAAGAAGGAAGTCTGCCCCACCTTCGCACTTCAATCATGCACATTGAGTCTGTGTTTAACTAATTGTTGTTTCAGTGGTTTACACATCTTGAGCCTTATAAGCAATCATCGTGTGCTTTTTTTTCTATCACATGCACGAACACATAAGGAATTTGTTTTTTTGTCATAACGTTCATAGAAATTGCCTTTGTGGTTTTCGATGATTGAATGGAAGCCCTGGGGGAGTGAACATCATGAAGCTCTTTTCTAATGTGTATTCGTTACACACAGTGACTTTGTGTTCCTGACAGGCATCTTAACTGGTTCATTTGTTGATTTAGGTGTTACATTTCTAGTTTGTCTGGATTTGCAAAGATCTGGTTGCACATCTTTATGAATTGACGGATACTCCGAGGTTCTGTATGCAAACTCAGTGGTGGAAGACATTTCTTGACGAAGAGTTTTGATGAACTCGTTGCTCTTTTCATCAAAAAGGGGGAGAAGCATCAACCAAGAAATGAGGATAACTCAAGTTTTTGAAAGAATTTATGAAGATATGCTGTATTGAAGAAAGTTTCCTTGAGGATGATTTGCTAAAGCATTCTGAGCTAAATATGGAGATAATTTCTTTCCATCATCTGAAAGATATTTTACTTTTCGTCTTTTGGGGAGATTGCTATACTTTTGAAGACAAAGAGGGAGATTGCATATTCTGAGCATTAAAGAGAAGATTAAATTGCTAAATCCTTTTTGTAATGATCTTGATCCAAAGGGGAAGATTGTTAGAGCACAGATTTATTGGATTCAAGATCATCATGATTGAAGACGGAAATCTGAAGTCAAAGCTGAAAAAGTCAACTCTTAATTATAAAGTCTAGGTTCTTTGTAATAAATAGTCAAAGTTTAGTTTGTATTTTTCGTTTTTAGTCATTTTCCCTTAAAATAGGTTTATGGTTTAAATTAGGTTTTTAGTTTTTTTTTTGGATCTGTTTTAGAGTTAGTAGTCGTACATCATATTGAGAGAGAAAAAGAGAGAGACGGCGGCTAGAGAGAAAATAGAGAGTTTCATTGAGAGACAACTAACAAGAGGATTGTAATCGTTTGAGAAAGAAATCAATATCAGGTTTGATTAATCGTGTTGTGTTTTATTTATCTTGCTATTGTTTAATTAGAACTTGAATCATTGGGACAATCAGTTTCATACTACTACTCCAGCTTCATCCCTTTTGTTCCTGAAAACCCACTTCGTGTCGATCACAGATTTACCTTGAGGTAGTGGGATTAGTCGCCAAACCTTGTTCCTTTCAAATTGCAGAAGCACATCTTACATGACAAGAATCCAATCAGGATCGCGTAATGCTTATGATATTTTTTTAGGCTCCAAGGAACTAAGGAAACTAGAATATAAACAAAAATTTGCAGATGTTGCCCGCGTTTTGACTCCACTGTGTACGTTTCCAATGTTGTTATGTAGGGGATGATCTCTTGTCCAACGTGTTGTGCTTGGAATCGGTTGAACATTTTATTGCGTATTATCATCATCATATTCATCATAAACTGAAGGCACAACCTCGGATGTACTCGGGACATCTTGTACATTTATTTCTGAAGTAGGTAATTCTGGAGCAACAGAAGAAGTACTCGGGACTTCTCTTCTAGAATCTGTATCTGCAGAAGCAGAATCAGAATTAGAATTTTTAGAAATAACTGGTGTAGATGTACCTGACAAGGTTGTTGTAGTGGCAACTTCAGAAGTTCCAGAGATAACTTCAGTGACAGCTGGGACCTCTGACGTTGATGCAAACACTTCAGATTTGTCAAAATCTGCACAAATGTCCATAAATGCATCAAGGAATAATAAATCTAACTCGGATGTAACATTGGATGAGTTAGAAATCTTAGATTGTGAAGATTCGGGTTCTATTCCGCTTTGAATAGAAGCCTTTTCTTTAAGCTTGAGTCCTAAACTGTTGTGTTCAGAAGTCAATGTAGAAGTCTCATCAAACGACACGTTCATGCTTTCCATGACAGTCTTGGTCCATCTATTGTATACACGATAGGCTTTTGACATCAAAGAATATCCTACAAAGTAGCCTTCGTCCGCTTTCTTACCAAACTTTCCAAGATTATCATGGTCATTCAGTATATAGCACATGCAACCAAAAGCACGTAGAAATTTAGTGTTCGGCTTTCTTTTATTAATAAGCTCTTAGGCTATTTTCTTCTGTCTCTTAATCACAATGGTACGGTTCTGAGTGAAACAAGCGGTAGCAACGACTTCAACCTAGAGATACATCGGTAGACCAGAATACGACAACGTAGTTCTAGCAGCTTCAAGCAATGTTCGAATTTTTCTTTCGACCACGCCATTTTGTTGTGGAGTGTAGTTAGTAGAGAAGTTAAGTGAAATCCCAACTGATGTGAGATAACTCTGAAGCATATCATTCTTGAACTCTATACCGTTATCACTTCGCAACGTTTTAACTGGCAGTTTAAGTAAAACTTGGACCTTTTTTATGAAGGCAATTATCAGTTCTGGCGCATCAGGTTTGTTTCTTAGAAACTCCAACCAAGTGTATCTCGAGTACTCGTCTATCATAACAAGTATGTACTTTTTAACTGTGATAGATTGAGTACGCATTAGGCCGCAAAGGTCCATATGAATGAGTTCCAGAGGTGTTGAGCAAGAAAATTCAGTCTTTGCTTTGTTTGAACTTCGTTTCATCTTTCCCATCTCGCAAGCGGGGCAAAGTGAATCTTTCTCAAACCTCAATTCTGGTAGAACTTTGACTATACCATGTCTCGCTAACTGATCTATCGCTTTGAAGTTCTGATGAGACAGGCGTCGATGCCATGTCCATCTTTCAACTTTCGATGCTTTGGCAAGTAGATATACAGATCTTGTAGCTAAAAGCGTAGGAAAGTTCACCGCATAAATATTACCATGACGTTCTGCTCTGAAAATCTCATCAGTGTTCGCATCTTCAATAAAACAACTATCGACTGTAAATCGAACTTGAAATTGACTGTCACAGAATTGACTTGTACTGAATAGATTGTGATCAAGTCCTTCTACATATAGTACTTTCTTGATCATCACAGTTCCATTCTTTAATGAACCGTGTCCTCTGATGATTCCATAAAGCTCTGAGTTGGCGAAGCTGACCGTTCCTGAAGGTTCTTCAATATAATTCTGCAGTAGATGCTTAAATCCTGTCATGTGTCTAGAGCATCCTGAGTCAATATACCACAAATGACAGGCCTGCAAAAAGAACATATCACTTCTTTTTAGGTACCCATATCCAGATGGGTCCTTCTTTGTTAGCTTCATGCAATTTCTTGATATCATCTACCTTAGCCTTTATTCTCCATTAATATCTAGGCTTTGGTACCCATTTCCAAATCATTTTAACCTTAAGTTCATGAAATTGCTTTTTCCTAAAAAGATAAGCAGTCTTACCATGAAACACTTTAGTGTGTTGTACTGAGGATCTGGATACAAGTTTAGCTTGAGATGCCTTTTTAACAAATTTAGGCTTAGGAGGAATGGAGTGAAATGTAAAAGCATTGTCACCACAGTGTTTGCAAATCATGTTCTTGCGAGCAAATGTCAACATTTTTGATTTATCAAACTTAGTACATTTATTCATACAATTTTGACATTTAATTGCAACTGAACTTGTACATGGCGAAACAACACTATTGGCAACATTACATTCATTTTCAACATCTTTCTTTTCACTCTCATTCTTCATCCATTCTCCTTTACCAATTTTCCTTTTTAGATCTGAAACATGAAATGAAGTCTTGTTAGTTTTCTTCTTCAAAGATGAATTTTTCTTTAAAATACCTGAAGACTCGCCTTTTTCAAATATACTTGGAAGTTATTCAGGACTTTCAGAATAAACAACAGAGGTTTTGGAAGAAGTCTCAAACTCTGGATTTGAATGCACATTCCATTTCTGTGAGTCAAACATCTTTTTATCATTCAAGTTTTGTTTAAACAAATCAACTTTCAAATCAATTAACTCTTTGGAAAATTCTTTGTTTTCCTCAAAAGACTTGTCAAGTTTGAATTTGAGATCACAATTCTCATCTTCTAATTCTTCAAGGTTCTTTTGTAGATCTTTGATTTGTTTTTCAAAATCAGATGTTTGATTCATCACAGAGTTTGAGTCAAGCTTCTCAATAATAGGAACAGGATCTGAAGCATTCATCGTTTTATCAAAAATCTCCTCAGTCATTTTGTTTGCAAATTCAGTTTGAATGCTAGGATTCATGACATTTGAACACTCTTCAGTCTTAACATCTTTTGGGGATTCAGAAGTGACAGAGTTAGATATAGGTGTCTGAATAGCAACATCAATATCTGAATCATAATCATCATACTAACATGAAGTTTCAGGAATATTGGGGTCATGATTGGTTGATTCAGTTGGAGATTTATTAGAAAACAATGATTCAAACACGACAAATTCAAGCTTTCTGTTTTTATAACTTTTGTTTAAATCATTGTACTGAAATCCAATTGTTTTAAAACATGATTGCGAATCAGCATAACTACACATATCGTCATTTATCACCTCTTTACCTTTAGAAGAAATGTCAGACTTTGGAGTTTCGACTTTAACGAATGTGTCATGAATGTTCGGGATTTTCTTTGGTTTTGATCCCAATTTATCAAAATTATACAATTTTTTGGGGGTTTTCTTTAAAACATCATTTTCTTCAAAACCCAAAACCATCTTAGCATTGTAAAAACGGACATCTTGGAGTTTGTTTGTTAGCAAATTCAATGTTTGCTCAGTCTGTCCTCTTTTTAAGTTCAAACCATCCACTTGTTTGATTTTTCAATAAGCTTCATTCCTCTCCTGAAATCAAGCTTCAAATTTAATCTTAAATTCACCTTTTTCAGAATTTAAATTAACTAAGTTTCTTTCAAGTTCCACAATCTTAGTTTTCAAAACTTCTCTTTCTTTCTTTAAGGCATCCTTTTCTGATTCCTTATCCTCAACAACAACCTTCAACAATGCGTTTTCATCATGAAAACTCATCATTGATTATCGTTCATTGCTAAGTTTGCCTTTTAAGTTATCAAACTCTTTTTTCATATTTTGAATTTGAACCTTTAAAGATTCAACAAGTTCAGAGTTTTCAAAAGAAGTACTTACCTCAGAGTCACTATTTGAATGCTCAGAAGAAGTTTCTGCATTCTCATCTATCTTTGCCATTAAGCAGACCTGAGTAAAATGAGTTGATTCGTCATCTGAACTTTGAAAGAACCAGTTTTCTTCTTTAGCCATTAACTATTTGCCTTCTTCTTTCTTCTTTTCTAGTAAGGATATCTTGGTGTAGTACTCTGAATTCTTAACTCTTTTGAACTTGCAATATTTCGAGAAGTGGCCTGGCTTTCCACAGTTATAACACCTCCCGAATTTAGGCTTAGACTTCTCTTCTCTCTTCTCATCTCTTTTCTCTTCTCATCTCTTTTCTCTTTTCTCTTTTCTTCTCTTTTCTCTTCTCTCTTTCCTTCTTTATTCCCAAACTTTGGTCTGTATTTCTCTGATCTATTATTCTTGTACCCTTCATACTTTGACTTTGAGTACCTCTTCATACCAAAAATTTTCTGGAACTGTTTGGTGATGAGGGCTAGGTTTTCAGCAAATCTCTTAATGTCATCATCAGAGTGCAGCTCAGTCTCATCAGAAGATAATTCAGAACATGATTGGCTTAATTCTGTGAGGAAGAATTTGGACTTCTTTGACTTGTATTTGGAGGAAGAAACGGACTTTGAACTTGACCCATTTTTCCTTTCTGAAAGTAAAGCCAATGAATCCTTGACGATCTTCTTTTCTTCGTTCAACGCTTTGACATCATCTTCAGGTTGTGAGAGGGTAGTGAAGATGTCATTTACATCCTCCTGGGCCATATTCTTGGTCATCTGGATGTTTATGGCATAACTCTTCCATTCGGGGTTCATGTTCTTGATGAACTTGAAGTTGATTTCAGAGACAAATTTGTTCATCCCATTCCTCCTCAAATCATTCTGAATCACATTGAATCTGTTGTAAGTGTCCACTAAAGCTTCCCCTTCTTTGGCATGAAACCCTTCATATGCATTGATACCCTGGTTCATCTTTGCTTGTATTGACCGTTCTGTACCCTGGAACTGACTTTTGAGCTCATCCCATATGCCCTTGGCTGTTTCACGACTATCTACTCGGTTGTAGATATCGTTAGGAATAGCCATTGTGAGATAGATAAGAGCTTCTTCATTTATATTGTGCAGCGCCTTCTCCCTCTCGTTGAAGTATTGATATGGCTTTGGCATATATCTGACAGGAATCTCAGGAGAAGTATCAGTAGCAGCTTGTCCAGGTATAGTCACAACAGGCTCATCCGGTCCATCTATAATTGATTTCATGTAGTCTCGGTTCTTGTGGTTTAAGAATTGAACTATCCTCCTCTTCTATTGAGCGTACTCTCCGACACACAACACCGGAGGTTTGGATTGGGAACCCATCGAAAGATGTTCTTTAGACATGATGAGATTATCTGCACACACAAAAATTTGCTAGTATTGATCTTTAGTTCAACAAATTGAGATTAAGGATATAAGACTCAAAAAAATTTCAGAAAATGGAATTTCTAAAAACTTCAAGTACCAAATTCGCATACACTAAGAATAAAGAGCAATCCGCATGAAAAGTGTGACAGAATTCGTATAACACTTAGAATTCGTATAAGCAAGACACAATTCGCATAAGTCTACAATTCGCATGAGAGAGACACTCAGAACTAAGCAATTCACATGAGCTTATATGCGAATTCTTAAGAATTCGTATAAAGCTTTATGCCAGTTCTTCACAATTGGCACATATCTGTTATGCGAAATCCAACCTTAAAAATTTGAATACAAGCTTTTCGCACAATAACTTTTCGCACACATAATTCGTATCAATGAGAGATGCGAGTCCTTTACTTAGAAAAAAATTGAAATTTCACATATATTTTGCATCTCATACGAATTCTGAACTTAAAATAATTTTGAAGATTTATGCGAAATCCTTTAAAATTCGTATGAAAACTTATGCGAAAACTAGCAATTCGCACCAGACAGATATGCGAATTCTACACAATTCGCATCACATACATGTGCGAATTTTGTGTAATTCGTATAATACCACATGTGAATTCTTGCCTTAAACTTTTAAAAATCAACTTTTCGCATAATAGACATCTACGAATTCTTGCTTTTCGTATATAAAGGTATACGAATTCCCCACTTTAAATGATTTTTCAACAAATATTATGCGAATTCCTCTACTTTTCGTACATCATTGTTGTACGAATTCTTGATGAATTTAGATGAACTTAATAGAATTCTTTCTGCGAAAACTAAAATCTGCGAGTTCTTCGTACGAAATGTACATATCCTGCGAGTTCTTGAGTTACGGTCCTAAAAAATCAATTCTAGTCCAAATTCCAATCGAAAACTTCGATCTAGAGGCTATAACTTCACAAAGATGATCAGAGTAGTACATAGAACAATCCAATTCAATATCAAATTCAAATTCACAATCAAACATCAAAAATCATGATTAAACAGTAAACTGAACTTGTTCGAACAAAATTTTCAAAAATTCCCAAATTGATGATCAAAATCGATTTATTAATGAAATTCAATCACATAAAGATGTTCTCAATCATATATCGACCAAAATTCTACCAAAAGATTTATCAAAAACACATTTAATAAAAAAAATTCAGTCAAGAACTCAAGAAACAGAATAAGAACTCAAAACTATCAATTTGTTGAATCTGTGCTCTAATACCAAATGTTATCCCAGTTTACTAGCAATTAATCAACACAAATTATCAAGAACAAAACAATATTTTATTGATTACACAAACTACAAATAGTCATATCCCTGTTTCTTGGATTTGACTTTTACGCATTGTGTGTTTGTATGTGTTTCTCACGGTGTAAGCTCTTACCAAATCAGCGTGTGTTCTATATTACACTAACACTTTGACATTGCTATTTATATATGGTCAACATGACCTATTAGCAAAGTCAGCTTCACTACAATTTACAAAACCCACCACACACTTTACAACCTTTACAATTTAGACCCTCTATTTTAATCTTGAATACAATATAGCTTCAACACAGAATCATCAAAACCTTTCAATGTCAGCTCTATCTTTGAATGATCTCCCCCAAGTAATCAGATAAGCAAAGCCTCCATGAATAACAATCTCCGTTTTTGGTAAGAGGTGAACTATCTCCCACAACTGATCTGATAAGTTTCAGTCAATTCATGAATGTATTCATCTGAATCTTTTCAAATTCAGACAAATTAAGAATGGTAACCCTGAATCAACAGATGAAACAGTTAAAGTGTCTGTAAGAAACACAGAGTTACTAAGTACAACGAATGTACTTTATAAGGATCTTGAGTAATGTTCATTCCCAGGACTTCCATTCAATCATTGAAAAACACAAGGTTAATCTATGAATGTTCTGATAGAAAAACAATTTTTTTGTGTGCTCGTGATTGTGTTATGAAAGAATTACCACAGTGATTGCTTTTAAAGGCTCAAACTTATGTAAACCATTGAGACAACAATAGTTATACATAGACTCAATGTGCATGAGAAAGGGGAGAAGGTGGGGCAACTTTCCTTCTTTTTCAATATCCAAATCATCCTAATGACAAATCAGATAGAATATGTGTTGCTTCCCCTTAAAAAATGAAACATTCTTTTGTTGAGAAAAGAATGAGTAGAAGCTGGGGTTGTTTGCAAGAGTTGGCATGGGCTAATTGCCTATTTCAATGAAGGTCACGAAAAATTGTGAACCAGCAAATTATGTGGTTGCCCGACTCCGAAAAAGTTTGGTGCGGAGTTTGATATTCTTTTACTCTGTTCTCACACCCTCTTTTTTTTTAATCATTAAAGCTCGCTTCTAACCAAACTCTCATTTCCATTTTACCTCATCACACACCCACTCTTAATTCTTTTGACCCCTCTCCCCTCAATCACTCAATGATTACTTTCGAGGTACGAAACACTGGTTAACGTGAATCCATGGAAGTCATTTAAGCACTCACACTGAGTCCCATATATATTGACCTAAAATAATGTGCTGCTCAACAATTATTTTGACAATTAAGCACAAGAAATCATAGTCAGTGTATGTATGCTCATTAAAGATAAGAATGAAATTTGAGCAATTGACCATTTAAGATCTCTCAAAACTTTGAACATTTAAGATCATTCAATTTCATGGTTTTGAGAATCTGACAAAGATTTAATCAGATCAAATATCATGAAAAAATATAACGGGATATCAAAGAACGAAAGATGTTTATATGAACGATATATAAACATATTATCAATAAAAGCACATTTATAGTAAGAAATGACGCCTGTTCTCAAACAACATTGAATAGCAAACGGGAGTATTACCATCGAAAGATTTATCATTTGAGACATGGTAATAACAAAGTCAAAAATAATGTACTAGACCGATGTGTGTAAGAATACTTGAAGTATAAAGACAAGATAATACACAAGTATTAATCTTTTGGAAACACACGGTCAGTTAATCATGAAAGTATCCAAATGAAAATCATTTAAAATCACACTTCGAAAGCCATAAAATCAATTTGAGAACGGTAAGTGGTTTGAACATGTTAGAGCTTAAATATGTTGGATGCAAGATCATAGAAGATTGAATGTCAAAGATCAAGAAAGTCAAAGCTGAAAGTCAACTTTCATGTGAAAGTTAAAGTCTTTGTTGTTTTGTTTTTCCTTGTTTTAGATGGCTAGTATAAATAGATATTGATTTTAGTTTCTTTGTAATCGTGTAGTAACTAGAACATACTTGTAATTGAGAAGATACGCAGAGCTTTAGAGAGAGAAAGCTAGTGAGAGAAAGTGATTTGTACGAATTGCTATTTGAATTGAAATCAACAGGTTGAGTTGTTAATCTGAATTCATCTTGTTTCTGTTTATAATTGTTAGATTCAGTAAGAACTTGATTAGATTGGGACTATCAATTGGGATCAGAGCAGATACAGATTCAAATGATTCAAGAAATGGAGTTCGAACTGTTTCATTGAGTCTTAGATTGAATTTCTTGTTTTTGTGTGTAATTCTAGTTGTGTTTGATTGGATTGTGTTCGAATTATGATCTAGAATCATTCTTGTATAGGTTTGAAAAAGGATTGCACTATAATTTTTCATCAATTTGATGATTTTATGAGTTTGAGTTCACAAGTTTTCATTGCACTGTATTTGAGTCGATTTGTAATTGTTAGTGATTCTTATCAAATTTCATTGGTAGAAATAGTTTCTAGAAGTATAGGAGAGTGAATTGTCGAAATTACAGTTTAAATTTCAAAGAATAGATTGGTTTTTGGAGTGATTTAGTGTATTTTTCTTCGGGAGTCTCAAGAACTCGCAAGATGATCAAGAACTCGCAGATATATTGAAGAACTTGCAGAAACTTTGAACAATTTGCAGAATTACATTACTTTTCGCATAGTGTTAAATTCTGAAAAAATTCATAAGTGTAGAATTCGCAAGTGTGTCTCTTGCGAATTTCATAGAATTCGCATGTGTGTGTTCTGAGAATTTCATAGAATTCGCATTGTTGATTTTTGCGAATTTTCAGAATTCGCATAAGTATTCTACGAAAAGTTGTTTAGAAAATCGCCTAAGTGTTTTTTTCGCATAAGTCTTGTATACGAATTCTTTAAAATTCGTATATAAGTATTTTATGACTTCTTAGAATTCGCAAAACTCTATACTACGAATTCCTGAGTTTTCGCAGAAGATTATCTTACGAATTCTTTTGTATCTCATAAAAGTTTTTCATATTTTTCTATGTATCGAATTCGTGCCTCTCTATCTTGCGAATTCTGAAGTTTGTCTCTATTTGCGAAATCTGAAGTTTGTCTCTATTTGCGAATTATGAGTTTCTTTTGCTTGCGAATTCTGAAGTTGGTATTTGTAATGTGCGAATTCTAAAGGATGACTTCTAAAGATGCTCTTTCAATTGGCACTGATGTCAAGCCCCCTGTTCTTTTTCAAAGGGAAATATGAGCAATGGAAAGAAAGATTCTTAGACTTCATTGACCGGCACGCGAACGGAGAAAATATTTTGTTGTCAATTACTGAAGGTCCTATGATTCCTCCCACAATGGAAATACCTGATGATGAATCTTCTGACAGTGAGGATGGAGACGAGGACAGGGTGAGGAAGACAAAGATTATTGCTAAGGATTTTGCTAAATACACTCACAAACAGAAGAGCAGATTCAAAGCTGATAAACAAGCCAGATCTCTTCTACTTCAGAGTATCCCAAATGAGATTTATATTAAGATCGACAGCTACAAAGCAAACGCGAAAAATATGTGGGATCAGTTACAGAAGATGATGATGGGCTCCAAGGTGGGAAGTCAGATGAAAGTGGCCAATTGTATAAACAACTATGAAGAGTTTAAGGCCAAGGACAATGAGAGCCTAGAGGAAACATATGAGAGATTCGTGTTTCTTCTAAATGAACTTTTAAAGAACAAAGTCAAGAAGAAGCAAATCGAGAACAATGTCAAGTTTCTATGCATTCTGTAGCCGGAATGGAAAAAGCACACTCGTAGAATGAAACAGATGAAGGATTTGTATGACATTCCATTGCATGAGGTTTATGAGACACTAAGACAGAATGAAGAAGAGGTCGAAGAGAAAAGGGTTGAGAAGAAGAAAACTGAGAAAGTGTCAGATCCCATTGCCTTAGTAGCTGGTGAGAAAGAGAAGGAAAAGGAAGAAAAGAAGAAAAAGAAGAAGATTGTGATTCCCAGTTCTGATTCTAAGTCTGAATCTGATAGTGACGACGGAGAGAATCTACAGCAAGCCATGCTTTTATTGACCCGTTCATTTCAGAAGAAGTTCTACAAGAAACCGGGTTCTAATTCTCAAAGGTATTCCTCGTCCGGATCAAAGAACCATGAACATCGGGAAAGAGTTGAAAGAAAAAGATTTGAGGAGAAAAGGTATGTGGATAGAAAGTCGGAAGATAAGAAAAAGTATCTGAATGATTATACTGGTGCTGAAAAGAAAACAGATGACCTGATCAAATGCTACAATTGTGGTAAAGTCGGTCACTACGCAAAGGACTCTCGGAAGCCCAAAGTTCGAAATTCAGAATATTACAAGAACAAGATGATCGTGGCCAAGAAACAAGAGGTTGGCAAGGCACTCATGGCTGAAGATGAGTTCTGGTTAGATCATTTAGATGAAGAAGAAGAGAAGGATGAAACAACCCATATGTGCTTAATGGGAGATACGGTGAAGTATGATGACAGTGATGAAGAGACAACCGATGACGTAATAAATCTATTTGAATATGATTTTATGAGCAAAATGGAAGCCATGATGATCGAACTTCAAGACTTACAAACCAAACTGAAAAAGGAAAAGAACAGAGCTCTGATGAAAAATCAGAAGATCTTTGAACTTAACAAGGAACTTGTTGGGAACAAAGATCTGATTGATTCTTTAAACAAATATGCTTCTGTTCTTAAACAAGAAAAAGATTGTTTTGAAATTAAGATTTCTGATTTTGAATCTAAACTATCTAAGTCTGATCTTGAAAAGCATGAATGTGTTCTAAAAGCTCATATTTTGCAGGTTGTAAACAAGAACTTAGAAAAGAAGGTAAATGGTTTGGAAGTCAAACTTTATGCACGAGGTCAAACAGATCAAACTATTTTTCTAAATACACCCAATGAAGAGGCTAATGTCAAAGAAAAATGGGGACTCGGTTATGAAAACCCTCATTACTTAAAGAAAGCCATCAGAAAACAACCAGCATTATATAATTTTGATTTTCTTTTTGCTGCTAGTAAATATCATCATTTAAAACCCAAATTTGTTACCAAATCATCTGACGAGGTTGAGGCAAAAGAAGATGAGAAAAGAAAGAATTTAAAGAAAACGCAACTACCATTCTGCTATCAAAAGTTGTATGATAGTTATCTTTCAGAACAGCCAAAATGTCTTTCAAATGATTATTTTGCAAGCTATTCAGTTACTGAGTTAGAGGCAAAACCTGTAAAAGAAAAAATTTATGTTCCCCCGCGTATTTTAGAAAGCAAAATAATCGAACTTGAAAATGTTTTATCTGATGAAAGAATATTGGCTGACATTGAAAAAGTTGTATTTTCAACTGTTATAAAGAACATTGTTTTCAAAGCTGAATCTCAAACGTGTTCTAACTCTTCAAAAACACCTCAAATCTCTGAAGTTGATCTTGATGACTTATTTGCGTCGGCAAATGATTTCCTAAATTCTGATGATGGGTGTATTGATGAAAGTATTGATATGTTTGATTTTAATGCTAAACTTCCAGATCATTCTACTTTTATCATTAATGGTCAAACTTTACCAAGTGTGCATGAAATAGGTGAATCATCAACTAAGGTTGGTGAATCAGTTCCTGTGAATGTTGATTACTATGCAAAAGGTAAGAAGCAAAAGAAACGGCACTCACAGAAACAGACTAACACTGGTATGCTAAAGAAAAGACAATCTCAGAAATCTGATTTTCATAACAAATCTAAATCTTTTGTTTCAGATTTAAGAAAGAAAAGGTCTGAAGGTATAACAGAATGGTGACCAAAACAGAAGATAGATGAGAGTTCTAAATCAATTCCTGGTATAGATTGTAATAGATTCCATAGTAGTAATTCTGATGTAGTTGGTAATGTTTCTTTGAATAAACAAAACCTTGTAACTCCATACAAGAGATATACAATAAAGCAATTATTCCAATTATCTCGGTCTACTGCTAAGTCATCTACTTATAAAAGGAATGATTTTGTTTCTCATCAATTTTCTGATGATTGGTATGGAACTTATCATGTTTGTTCTTATAAGCCATATGTTTCAAAAGTTTTTCAAAAGTTCAGAGGATCCATATACAAATGGATACCAAAATCTTGTGCTAATCAGTTAGGACCCACTTTTAAATGGGTACCTAAAGTTGTTATTCCCTGATTTCTCTTATGCAGACCCGTCATATGTGGTACTTGAATAGCGGGTGTTCCAAGCATATGACAGGGAAAAAGGATTTATTGTCTAATTATACAGAGAAATTCTGCGGAATGTATGTTTTGGCAACAACCAGTTTTCACCGATTCTTGGCTACGGTGACGTTATACAAGATAATGTGACGATTACGAAGGTGAGTTACGTGGAAGGTTTAGGGCATAACCTATTCAGTATTGGCCAGTTCTGCGACAAAGATTTAGAGGTAAATTTCAAGGCCAAGAGGTGTTCTGTACGCACTGAAGATGGCAAAGAACTCTTGGTCGACACTAGAAAGTCCAACCTCTAGACGATCAATTTGTCAATAGTCCAGACTGAAAATCAGGTTTGTCTACTATCAAAAGCATCGCTGCAATAGAGTTGGTTATGGCACCGCAGGCTGTCTCACCTGAATTTTCGCTACATCAATAAACTAGTCACGGGTAAGCTAGTGAAAGGACTTTCTGAGTTGAAATACGAGAAAGAATACTTATGAGCAACATGTGAAAAAGGAAAGATGAAGAGAGTCGCACACAAACCAAAGCCTGAACAAAGTACTAGTTCTCCACTGGAATTGCTTCACATGGATCTCTAAGGTCCAATGAGAACGCAAAGCATAAGCGACAAGAAGTATGTTTTAGTTATTGTGGACGATTATTCACGATATACTTGGGTCAAATTTCTGAGATCTAAAGATGAGACGCTCGAAGTCATCATCAGTTTCTTAAAGACAACCCAAGTAAATCATCAAAAGCCAGTCAAGCTTCTGAGAACAGACAACGACACAGAGTTTAAGAACTAAACTGTTGAAGATTATCTCCAATCAGTCGGAATAACACATCAATTCTCTGCTGCAAGAACGCCAGAACATAATGGAGTATTAGAAACACGTAATTGAACGCTAGTCAAGATCGCTCGTACTATGTTGAGTCAATCTGATCTACCTCTATTTCTGTGCGCAGAAGTTGTTTCGACTGGATGTTATACACATAATCGGTCCATAATACATCGCCGGTTTGGAAAAACTCCTTATGCTTTTATTAATAATCGTACACCTAATATCAAATACTTTCATATCTTTAGATGTAGGTGTTTCGTACTTAATGACAGAGAGAACCTCAACAAGTTCGGACCTAAGGCTGATGAAGGCATTTTCATTGGATATTCTCAAACATCTGCTGCATATCGGGTGTACTTGAAGAAGTCCAAGACTGATGATGTCCAATCAAATCACAATAACAAAACAAGTAAGAACAATGAGAATCATTGGGGAAATCACATGTGTATTGATGTCACAAGTGATAGATACATGGGTTTCTCTCTCTAGATTCTCTCTGAGTGTTTACAAACAAGGCTAGTTTCTTCTAAAGAAAACAAGGAAGAACCCATTTATAGGTCAACCAAAATACAAGGAAACTAAACGAAAAGTCAACATAAAATGATCTAAACAAAATACAATAACAATCTCCCCCTTTTAGATCATTTGATAAACTTGTTCTGGTCCCATCTTCTGAAATAGATCCTTCTGATCCCAAGGTGTGCTTCAAACCTTCTGATGTGCTCTCTGAACTCTATCTTTCTGTTGATCACTTCAAGCATAACTTCCATGTTAAGAGACTCAACTGATCTTACAGCTTCATTCTTTCTGAACCTTTCCTGCTCTGACATAAACAACTTATCTTCAAGCACTTTCCGCAAATACTTCTAAGAACCATCTGAATACTTAGCCAATTCTGATGCTCTCATGAACTGCTTCTTATGAGACTTGGTGTTTACATACATCACACCCAATTCTGGTAATCTGGAGATCTGAAAAGGCTCAAGAACTCTGATCTTAGGATGGTTGAAGTTTGGTGCCAGCAGGTTTACTTTGTTCTGATTGGTCTCAATGCGAAGCTGAAAATCAAACGTGTAAGCATTGTAGACACTCCTTGTCATTAATCTTTTGATGGAATCTGAAGCATAAGCAACAACTTGTGATCTCTTCCTCTTGCACCTTTCTCTGAACTCATTCACAATGAACATAATGTCTGAGAAGTTCAAGTTATCAAAATCAGCTTCTGTAAAGGTACTGATCTGCATATCTTTTCTTTGAACTGTGAACTTTGGATAGTAGACATTTAGAATCTTGCATATGTGAACATTTTGGACCTACAGAATCTCTTCTCTTTTGGCAACTGGGGAAAGTCTGCTCTGAGTCTTCATGAATCTGATGTAGTTGGCCTGATAAATCTTATCTCTGTCTCCAACACCATAGAAATTTCCTTCATCAATTGGCTGTAGAGATGAGACAAAGATTTTGGTTGTCTCTTCCAGGAATGGTACTTTGAGTGACTTTATGATGATCTCAATAAAATTGAAAGAGTCCCCCTCAACATCATAGCCTGTATAAGGAACATAACCAACTCTAACATCTCCCTTGAAAGTAACCTTCCCTATGTCACTGAATTCATAAGAGATGAGCTCTTCTGCTTGCATTGTTTCAAGTTCTGGACCATGAGCTTTTGAAAATTCTTCCACTTCCATTGGAGTGACAAAAACAGGATTTGGCTTTAGCTTTATAGAGGCTTCAGCTGCACTTAGTATCTTTGGGCAATCAGGGTTTCGAATGTAAGGAAGTGTATTGTTTTTGGCTCTGGCTGCTTCTTCTTCCTCTTTTCTTAGTTCAGCTTTTGCTTCCCGGATTATCTGCCTTTCCTCCTTTTCTCTTTGTTTTCTTTCTTTGTTCAGCTTATTTCTGAAGACTTGGATATCAACAATAATTGGCCTTTCTTCTTCAAGATCTTTTGGTTTGGGCTTTGAAGTAGGAATTCTTGACCGTTTAGACTTTTTGGGCTTGTCAGCTTTTGGTTTTTGCTTGGGTTGATTGGCTGGTTCTTCAGAATCAAAATCTTCAGGTAAAGGTAGAGCAACTCTTGGTTCAGAAGCATCAAGATTTTCAGGGACAGAAAAGTTTCTTGTGGGTAAGACTATTGGAATAGCAGTCAATATTTCATCTTCATCAAACAGTCTATAGGTTGGTGGAGCATAATCAACTGTAGTAGTAATCTGTGCAATATCCACAACTTTTTCTTATTGAACTGGAAAAGTTTGATCAAGATCTACAATCTCTTCATCTTCACTGTCAATATCATCAAAATTCTCTTCTAAGTTTTCTCCAAATAAATCATCCAGCACATTCTCACTCAGACTCAGATTTCCTTGAGAAATTGCATTCTGTACAAACTCTTCAACTGTAATTGAATTCTCAGGATCTGGTCCATCACTTTGCATATTGTGCTCAATAACATCCATTCCTTCCTGCTTTACTCTCCAATAACTGTCATACCTAGCAGCAGCTTGCTCATCATCATCACTTGCATAATCATCTAGGTTGACAAAATTTTCAGCAGTAACTCCCAACATCTCCATAACTTCTTCAACTGTAGCAATCGCAGGCTTTTCAACCCTTGATTCCGTATTGTCATAAATCATCAGCTCTACTTCAGCCTGTGGATCATTCTCATCCAACTGTTCCTGTTCTGATTGTTCTTCATGTGTAGTTTCAGCTACTTCAGTCCCCTGCTTCTCAACAGTAACAATAACAGTATCTTCTGCGTTTTCTGTCTCTTATTCATCTCCCCCTCATGATCTTGATCAGAATCACGATCATGCCTTTTCTTTAAAACTGCATCAGATTGATCCTGGCAAGAAAGTTGTACTGCTGTGGTTAGGTCGTGTAAGTGCTTCTCCACTGAATCTTTGAAGTGGTTGAACTTAGATTGTGTAACATAATCTACTGGAACTTGAAGTGGTTGGGATTGTTGCCTCAGTAATCCAATAAGATCTACTTCGGTTTGATTCTGTTGGAGCTTCGGATAACAACTAGTCTAGAAGTAAAGATTTCAACTCAGAAACAGATTGAACTGGTGGTGGTTGTGGAAGTGATGTTGGTGGAAGTGGTTGCTCTGACTTCTCAACAACTGGATTTTTCCCTTTCAACATTCTCATCACCTTTCCAATCTCCTCCTCAAAATTGTCAGTTGCTTTATTCATCTCCGACTGAAACTTCTGTGATAAAGAGTTTTCAACGACCTTTAGGGCGTCATTGAGAAATTCCCTTGAAACGAATTCGGGTAAAGTAACACCGGGGCTACTCAACTTTCCCGTTAACACAGCTATTGGAGATACAACAGTGCGGCCTGTTCTCAAAGCTGGCATAATGTTAGCAATGACAGGACTTCCACCTGATCCTCGTAGTCCGGACTGCGGAGCTACTACAGATGTTCCGACCGGGGCACTAAGACTCCCGATGGTAGCAGATATGATTGGTTATGTCCTAGGAATAAAAATAGATGTAACAATTGGTTCTAGACCCAATTGTGCACTGAAAGAAGTCGAACTCAGGGTCAACTGAGTTCTTGTTTCAATACCTGCCTGTTCCGAGTGAACAGCAGATAGATTTTGTGCTAAAACCCCGTGTTAAGTTGAGACCACTGTCTGTTAAGAGACAGCAGAATGGGTGGTTGAGGTGTGCATATTCATTAGTGGGCGACTAATGTCTGTTTCAATACCTCCTGCTCGCAACACATGCGGCGAGGTAGTAAATGTGGCTTCCCTTCTGGAATGGTAGGTTCGAGTACACACACGCTCACCATGTTCTTTTCCTTCATTCACTGTAGACCTCACATTTTTTGTATTTTCAACTAATACTCCCTCTTCCTACCTTATAACTCCAGAGTCAGATACAACATTCATGATTGTTTAATCAACACCTTCCAAGTCAAGATCTCTTGAAATAGAAGCAAGACTATGGTGTAAAGAAACATTCTCTAAGAATCCAAAGCTATGACCCATGTTATCATCATCATCATCATGCTGATCATTTCCTTGATTTGCTGCATCCTGTTCTGATGTTGTCGATGGCACTGAAGTACCAGATGAGCTTGCTTGTCCAACCGATACAGTTCTTTCAGAGTTCTGACTTTCATTGGGATTCTCTTCCTGAGTGCCCAATTGAGGAATGATAGCAATCTCAGGTTGAGATGTGGGAATCACTAAATGCGTGGCAGATTGTGCCTGTGTTCCCACACCCTCCAGTACAGAAGTCTGACCCTCTCCTAAACTCCTCTCCAAATTTTCTCTCTGCTCACTTTCCCGTTCAACTACCCCCGTAGTATGTTGAACCCTCACTGACTCCGCTCGACTAACTGGCTCTACGTCCTGGGTACGGATCTCCGGCTCTGGCAATCCCATGGACTCCCTATATTTCCTAAAACACGGAGCGTTCGGATCGGCATAAGAAAGAAATGCAGCAGGTACAGGCTTCTCAAAAGTGAAGGATTGTTTCTGCTTTTGAAGATGTGTCATTTCATATTCTGGAGCGATCTCATGATGTAGTCTCTTTGGAACATATCAGCCGGATCTCAAAATGCCTCGGACAATGAGTTGTAAAAATATCTGATAAGGCACATATTTTGGCTTCTTTGAATGTCTCTTGCTTAGAACTTTCTCATACAGCTCAGTCCAGATAGCCACAACATAATCAACATGCAGATCATAAATGATAGCATGGAACAATCTTAGAGTATGAATGTTGGTGTTGTCATGCCCAGAATGTCGTGATGTCAAACACTTGTTGATCACTGAAAAGAACTGATAATAGAATGGAGGCAAATTTGACTTCTTAAAGTCACTCATCTTTGTAAGGCTTCCAACATATCCTAGCGCAAGAATACCAACAAACATTTCTTGATCTGTTGGATAAGGATCAAAAGTAGTCTTTCCTTCTCTTGAGTCTGGCAAAGGAAGATCTAGAAGCAATCTTAATCTCTAATAGGTCAGTATGGATGTGAAATTATCAATGCAGATTGTGAAATATTTCCTGTTGCCTTGCACCACATGCTCAATGGTTTTCCATGCTTGTTGTAAGTAGATCATTGGCACATTAGCAGTTCCAGTTAAGGCAGTGCAGATTGGATGGTTTTTCAGGATCTCCTTTATCAGTGGCTTGACCATGAGATTGTCAAAGATCACATGATGATTGTTTGGTGACAAAGAAAGATAATCTTGAGAATTGATCAATTGAAGATCAGGATCTGCACCAATTTCAGAATAATGAGATCGGGAAGAAGGCATGGGCATCTCCCGTGAAACATTCGGATCATGTTCATCCATCTGAACACTTTGATCATTAATATTTTCCTCCGCCATTGATTTCCTAAAAAATATAAAATGTATTGGATAAAATCTAATATGTCAGTATAAATCCAAAAACTTGTTTTCAGAAAACCAATTTTGAAGTACTTTAAGATATTGCAATTGAAAGCACAGTAATTTGCAGTAAGCAAATTGCAACTTCAGATGAACAGAATTTCACAACAACACACAAGACAAAAAAAATTTACAACACTTAACACTTTGAAATTATTCTGTCAAAATAATGTTGTATTAAAAATAATATTTGAAGTCTGGAAATTAGTTATAATACTGATTCTGCAAAGGTTACCCATAATTCTTAGACTTTTTAAACTTGCAAAAATATTTATATGAACTCTAATTAGAACTTATCAAATCTTGGATTTGAACTTTAAAAGCCAAGAAATATTACAAATCTGATTATATTTTGAAATTTCAGAACACTATTCATTTGAAAACTTTGAAATTCAAAATTGAATTTCAAAAATTCAAATATTTCACTTTTAGATTCAAGAATTTTTTTTATAACATTTAAGCTTATTTTAATCTTGAATGAAATGATTAATGTTCCCGATTTGAAATTCAAGTTCATATTTTTAGAACACAGTTCATGAATCCATCCAGTGCTTGTTCTTGTTCAAAAAGTTCGAAACTTTAAGTCATGAATTTATAAGTCCAGTGCAAAAGCTTAAAGCTTTAATCCAAGAAATGAAGAGTCCAGTTCAGAATTCAGTCGTTCATATATTCAAGTCCAGAAGTTAATGGAAACCTGCAAAAATCAATATTTTGAACAAAACCCAACAGATATGAAGTATGTTTTTCATACACCATATTAGTTTGAAAGAACAAACCCAAAATGGTAGTGTCTGTCATTTTAGAAAAACAAAGAATCAAGAAGATGAACAGTCGAAAAAACTTTAATCAACAAAACTGAAGTAAAACCCTAGTTCTTGAAGAAATCGAATCAGAAACTGAGAACAATCAACCAATTAAACATAAAGAAGATAACCTACACTGATTCTTCGAAAGTGATGCACTGGAAAGACGAAAATCGCAAGAAATTCGAGAGAAAAATTCGCAAGTGTTGAAAGTCGCTAGTTGATAATGTGAGAAATGAAGAGATAAAACATATATATACTCGACAAAACGCGCCAGTCAAAGAACTCGCAAGTCCTTGTTCATAGCACACAAACTCGCAAACAACGCACGAATGGAGTTTTTTCTTCTCTCATATCAAGGAAACAAAGTATTTGTCTCAAAAATTGACAAATATGTGTGTGTTTTTCACTTAAGAAACGAATTAAGTGAAAAATTCGTGAAACACGCAAGCTTAAGGAGTAAAGAAGTTGAAACTCGCAAGCTGGAAGAAATTAATCGCCCAAACTCGCAAGTCGTGTCTTGCGCGTTTATGAAACTCGCACACCTCATATAGCGCGTTTGCTCAAACTCGCTAGCTTCAACTTGCGCATTCGCCCAAACTCGCTAGTAATGCCTTGCGCATTCACTAAACTCGCTAGTAACGTCTTGCGCATTCACTAAACTAGCAAGCTTCGTCTTGCGCATTTAGTGAACTCGCAAACTATACCTTGCGCGTTTTAGTGACATAACAGTATGTTGCGCGTTTCCATACATAGGAAAATTTTGAGAAAAGTTTCCAAAAAATAAAATCTTTCTAAAAATGAAACCTTTGACTTTCCCAAAATAGCAACTTTCCAAAATTGACTTTTTAGTACAAAGCCAGCATTTTTCTCAGGAAAAACTTTCAGTTCACACAAACATACATACACACCTACAGACTTTTGCATTGAGCTCCCCCTTGAAGTATGCACATATCTTAATTTCTCCCCCTTGATTTTTGCTGTAAAGCATAAATCATAAAGTACGATTCCTGATATGATGTGATCAGAAGTCATAGTCCAATACTTTGAGAAAACTGCAAAACAAGATAAGTCTTTGGTCCTCATTGAACATGAGTCCACAATTGTTAATGGTATCAAACTTTTAAAAGAACATATTGACCAATACATTTAAGCATATAAAATTACAGACCTCGCTCCCCCTCAACAACAGGTATACAAATGAAATATTGCTATGCATCAAGGTTTACCATTCCAAGTTTGCTGACTAAAAATGTAAATATCTTTTCATCAAGAGGTTTTGTAAAAAGATCAGCAACCTCAAAATCATTTATCCAATGTAAAATGTTCCAACAATGGTCTTATCTTTAGGTCTTGGTACAAGTATCCACACCTCATTTCTTTTAAACTCACTTAGCTCGTCTTGCATCACATTTATCCAATCAGGATCCGTGAGAGCTTCAGACGGCTTTTTAGGTTCCATACTGCTGAGGAAACTTGAGAACATACAAAAATTGGTCGATGCAGAAGCAGTTGCAGATCTGGTGGATACTTTAGCATTAGGATCTCCGATAATATTTTCCAGGGGATGACTTTTTGTCCACTTATGTGTACTTGGCAATACATCTTGTTCAGTTTGATTATTTGTCATGTCAAACTCATCAAGTACTGTAGGTTGTTCAGATTCACTTGCAGTTGGACTTTGTGCACTAGAAGAAGGTTAAGCTTCTGTAGATGTGGATTTTGTCTGATGTTGTTGTTCAGATGTTGTTGATGTTGACCCCACTTCAAATTGTGACGAGATCGTTTCTGTTGTGTTTTCTGGAACAACTTGTTCAGAGACCTCTTGCATTGTGCATGTAGAAGCTTCACCAACTTCTTGAGTTGGACCAGATATATCTTCACTGGTAGAGTGTGAATTAGTATTTCCTAAATTTTCTTGTCTATTATCTTCAACAGATAAATCATTAAAAGCATCAAGAAATAATAGATCAAGATCAGAATCAGTGTAAGAGTCAGATTTCTTAGTCTGTTCTTGATTAGGTTCTACTCTTGATGAAGTAGAAGCTTTGTCTTTTTCTTTAGATCCGAGTTCTGAACTGCTTTGTTCAGAAGTCCTTGTTTTTCTCTCATCAAAGGTCACGTTTGCACTTTCGATCACCGTCTTTGTACTAATATTGTAGACTCTGTATGCTTTGGACTGGAGAGAATACCCAATGAATATCCCTTCATCGGCTTTTGGTTGAAACTTGGATAAGTTCTCTCGATCGTTAAGAATATAGCACCTGCATCCAAACACACGAAAGAATTTAACAGTAGTCTTACGACTATTAATCAATTCATAAGAAGTCTTATTAAAACGTTTATTAATAATAGTCTTGTTTTGTGTGAAGCATGCAGTTGCTACAGCCTCAGCCCATAGAAACATTGGTAGCTCTTAATATGCCAACATTGTCCGTGCAACCTCTACCAAAGTTCTATTCTTGCGTTCAACGACCCCATTTTTTTGAGGTGTCATCACAGCAGAAAAATTATGTGATATGCCAACAGATTCTGGAAATGTTTGCAAAGTATCATTCTTGAATTATGTTCCATTATCACTCCTCAATTGCTTTACAGGGCTTTGCAGCAGAACTTGAATCTTCTTGAAGAACTTGATGATTAGACCAGGAGCCTCAGATTTCTGCCTTAGAAATTCTAGCCAGGTATACCGAGAGTATTCATCCACCATTACTAATATGTATTTCTTTCCGTTGATGGATTGAGTCCTCATCGGTCCATACAAGTCCATGTGAATTAGCTCCAAACACTTGTTACAGTTGGATAACATATTTAATTTGTGTGAACTTCTCTTCATCTTTCCTTTTACACAAGCTGAACAAAGTGAGTCTTGTTCAATCTTCAATTCAGGAAGTCCAGTTACTAACTGTTGTGTCCTCGGCTTGTTCAAATCACCGAAATGTTGATGAGACTGTCTCCGATGCCCCAACCAACTTTCTTCTGTTGATGTCTTAGAAATTAGACATACTTACTTTGAAGCTTTCACTGTTGGAAAGTGAACACCGTATAACAATCCCATTCTACCGGCTTTAATAATTTCTGTTCCACTCTGATCCTTAATGTAGCAGAAATCAGCATCAAATTCTATCTTGCATTTCTTTTCTGCAAATTGGCTTATGGAGAACAAATTGTAAGCCAAGCCTTCCACATACAGAACCTTTGATATTGTTATCATATTGTTCTTTATAGTCCCGTAACCTCTGACATAACCTTTCATCTCATTCCCAAAATTTACTGTACCTGCGTAATGATCTACGTAGTCGAACAACAGGTGTTTATGCGCTGTCATGTGTCTTGAAGCTCCAGAATCAATGATCCACACATAACACGCCTGAATCAATAATCACTTAACTTTAGGTACCCATATGAATATGGGTCCTTTCTTGTTAGTACTCTTAACAGTATTTAAATTTGCTGGTGACCCTTTAATGCGCCATTCAAATGTTGGTCCTTTTGGTGGAGTTTGTGTGTTAAGTTTAGCTTTCGGAATCCACTTCCACACAAACTTCACATCAGCAAGTGTATTAACATGAAATACATATTTTTCTTCTTTAAGGAATAAATCTCAGCATTGTTGGCTTTGTAATGATTAAGAGAGTTTATGTTCTTAAATTGGACATGTTTATTTTTCTTTGAAGACTTTTGTTTCCAAGAGAATGAACTACTAAGACAATATGAACATTGTAATCTAGTAGTAGCTTGCATCAACAACTCTTTTCGGGAAAAAAAATATTTGTTTTATTGAAACTTTGTTGTTTGACAGAAGTACAAGCATCATCTACTCTTTTACATTGACATTTTTCTATTTCATTCACTGTCTTTTCCACTGCAGTCTTCTTTTGCTTCAAACAATCTTTCCTCACATTTTCATCTGAAATAGAAACAGATTTAGAAATATTAACAGATGATAAAGAATAAGAACATTCACCTTTTACTTTGGGTTTTCCAGACTCAGATGAAGACTCACATTTAACCACATAAATTGGAATATCTTTATCAACAAGAACCTTTTTTTCTTTTGATAATTTGAAAATTTGAGATTCTAGACTTCTAATTTCTTTTTGCAAAGATTCGTTTTGGTTAAATCTTGAGTTTAGTTCCATCTCAAAATTCTCATTTGCGTCTTCCAATTCAACAATGATGTTGTTGAGATGGGAGATTTGCCTCTATAAATCTTTAATTTTATCCAAGGCTTGTTGATATTCAAGATCAGAAAATTTTGAAGTACAAACGGAATCAGACTTATCAGAAATGACCTCTTCAGTTTTATCTTCTAAGATTGAGCAGGTTAAAACAGTTTCAGTAGTGTCAGAATTAGAACTAGATCTAAAAGACTCAGGTTTTTCTTTAAAAATATTTTCATATTCTACAAGTGAATCCTCGTTACTTTCGTAAGAAGAATTCATTTCATCATATGAAAATTTAACAGATTTAAAATACTGAGTTTCTGATTCAGTTTCAATTTCTGTCTTTTCTTCTACTGTCTCTTCCTTTTCTATCTTAGTAGATTCAGACTCAGGAGTCTCAGGTTTTACAAATGTCTCTAGAATGTGTGGAATTAAAACAATAGGTTCATCACCCGACTTTTTAAAGTTATAAAGTTTTTCGGGTTCCTTTTTCAACACATCCACATCCGAAATACCAAGAGCTGGTTTTGCTTTATAGAAACGAATGTCTTTCTGATCGTTGGTTAAAATATTAAGAGTCTGTTCCGTTTGGCCTCTTTTAAAATTTAGATCTTCCCATTCCTTGATCTTCGTGTAAGCTTCCGTGCTATCTTTCAAAACAATGTCATACTAAAGTGTTAGATCAAGATTCTTATCTTTTAAAGTCATGATCTCTTTTTGTTGTTCAGAAGTTCTTGTTTGAAGATTAGTTATATCCAATTTCAGAACATTTTTCTCTTCTTCTTTTTCCTCAGCCAAGGTTTTAAAGATGTAAGCCTGATCTTGATGTCCTTGTATTGTACTCTTTTGTTGTTTGAAAATTTCTTTTAATTTCAAAAACTCAAAGTTCATCAGATTGAGTTGGGACATCAAGTTCATCACTTCATCATTATCATCAAGCTATTCAGAATTATCAGAAGTGGAATTTACCTCAGAATATGACTCATCATTCAGATGTGCCATTAAGTTGTAATGGACTTGAGTCAGATTCACTTTAGCAACCTCAGTCTCTTCATCTTCAGAGTAATCAAACCATATCTCATCTTCTGCCTTTAAAGTCGTGCCCATCTCCATTGCTTTCGCCAATTGAGCTTTCTTCTTGTAATACTCGTAATTCTTGAGACGCTTTTCTGGGCAGTCCTTGATGAAGTGACCGGGCTTTCCACAGTTAAAACATTTTTCAAATTTCTATTTTCCTCTTTCTTTTCTTCTTTTCTATCCTCTTTCTTCTCTTTCTCTTTCCTTTCTTCATATCTACCTTTATACTTGTTGTATTTGTATGAATCGTGCTTCGGCTTGTTATAAAACTTTTTCCGACCAAACCTTTTATGGAAGCTCGAAATCAGAAGTATAAGCTTTTCTGCAAATTCCGTCAACTCATCATCATCAAAATCATCTGGGGTATCATCCTCTGAACTGTCTGAACTGTTAATCATGCTGGTGATCAGGACTTTCTTCTTCATACTCTTTCCCGAACCAGAACTTGACTTAACTGTCTTTCCCTTGCCCTGAGCTATGAAAGCTAAAGAGTCTTCTACCTTCTTTTGTTTGTCCTTTAACTGTAACTACTCTTTGTTCACAGCACCCTGGTCTTTTACCTTGTCCTCATGTTGGTTTAGATCACAGAACAGATCATTCAACTTTTTTTCATCCATGTCTTTATTGATTTGCATTTGTATTGTGTAGACATCCCACTCTGGCTGAAGATTTTTGATAAACTTGAAGTTTATTTCAGATTCTGATTTCTGAACCCCGTTCCTTCGCAGATCATTGAGGATAATGTTGTAACGATCATATGCTTCCCTGAGAGATTCCCCTTCTTTAGCTTTGAAGCCTTCGTATGCGTTGATGCTTTGATTCCGTTTTGTCTTGCTGATCCCATTAACTGTTTCTCTAGCTCATCCCATATTTCTTTCGCAGATTCTCGACTATCAACACGGTTGAAGATATCGTTTGGAATGGCCATGATGAGAAAGGTCAATGCAGTAGCATCTCTTTCAACCAATTCTCTATCATTTCCAGTGAATTGAATAGGATCTCTTGCTACTATACGCTCAGGAATCTTAGGATTTGTTTCGGTTGATGGAATCCTGGCTACAGTAACATGCGGGAAATGAGGACCATTAAGAATTCAATCCATCAATTTCTTATCTTGATTATTAAGAAAGTTAATCATCCTTTTCCTCCACTGCGGGTATTCATCTGCTTTAAGAACTGGAGGTTTGGACTTCGAACCCATGCTGAGTAGATCTCTGGACATGATTGTAACAGGAATGTGATTTGAACTGATCGTTCAAGAAGTGCAGATTACACTCGGTGTGTAAGATCCAAAACTGATGAAATTTGAAACAGCTAGCAAAAATTGACTAAGTAACAAAACTCGCAGACTACTGAATAGCTAGAAACTCGCAGATCACTTAATAGCTTGAACCTCCCAGAACGAATAAACTCGCAACACACTATTTCGGACAAACTCGCAGATCGCTGAAATTCGCAAAACACCGTTCCTGAAGAACTCGCAGACCGTACCGTGCGCGTTTCTGGAACTCGCAGGGGATTACTTGCGCGTTTTAGCAAACTCGCAAGTAAACTCGCAGAACAAAGAGTAAAACACGCAGACTTTGACTTACGTGTTCTAAGAACTCGCTAATAACGCCTTGCGCGTTTGAGACCGAATTCTTCAACTTGCGCATTATGGCGAAAAACGTGCGCGTTCTTACGATGAACTTGCGCGTTTCACAGATCTTGCGCGTTCATGGGTTTTCCTTGCGTGTTCTTCACCTGTTCGATCAAAAATAAGTAAAGATTGATTTCTGATTCTGAAAATGACACAATTCGTCCACGAACCAAAACGAAACAAAATTACAATACTGAAAATTCAAAAGAAATCGAAAATTAAAGTGATTGATTCGAAATACAGGGTACGACTTCCTATTTTTCACGAAACTAACATTTTGATCAAATTGATCAATCTAAAATCGAAATTAGCCTATGTGATCTGAATGAAAGTTGGTCCTATGGATTAAACGTACACAATCATATCAATTTCTTGATTTAATTGTGCAAAAACATGAAAAACTAAGATCAAACAGTGATTTTCAGTCCGCCAAAAATATTTCACAAAAAATATCAAATCTGATCCGAATATGCTACTTCTTGTTTGCTCTGATACCAAATGATGATGTCCAATCAAATCACAATAACAAAACAAGTAAGAACAATGAGAATCATTTGGGAAATCACATGTGTATTGATGTCAGAAGTGATAGATACATGGGTTTCTCTCTCTAGATTCTCTCTGAGTGTTTACAAACAAGGCTAGTTCCTTCTAAACAAAACAAGGAAGAACCTATTTATAGGTCAACCAAAATACAAGGAAACTAAATGAAAAGTCAACATAAAATGATCTAAACAAAATACAATAACAAAGACTGTGATAGAAAGTGTTAATGTTACATTTGATGAGGAGGTGGCTTCTGAACAAAGCAGTTCAGAACCCATGCTTACAGGAGTTTTAGCTTTTGGACAAATCAGTCCAGAACCTGTGTCTAATGAGACTAATTCGGATAAATCTTCTATATCTACATCTCACTTATCTGAATTAGATTTATTGTTTGAATTTTTCTATGATGAGTTTCTAGGATCTAAACTGCCTAAGTCTGTTGTGGTTGATAGGTCAGAGACTTCAATGCCTAATCATCTAACTACTTCAGATGTATCTACTGAAATAGTTCCCCTAGTTCAGATAGAAACTCCAATTCAAACAAATACTTCTTTAGTTGAAGTTGCACCTGAACATGTTGAACCAGAAGTTACTACTTCAGTTGGCTGCACTGTGATGGATAATCAACAGATTGACCAACTTGTCCCAACTGAAACTTCTGTACAAGAAACTTCAAGTTTACCCCCAACAAATGTTGAACAAGAAGAAGAGGAAAGTGGATACTTAGATGAGAGTTATGATCAATCTACATCGAATCCGCTCCCTCATGAACATAAGTGGACCAAAGAGAACCCGATAAGCCAAATCATTGGAGATCTATCAACACTGGTGCAAACTAGGTCTGCGACATTAAATATGTGTATGCATGATTCCTTTTTGAGCAAGATAGAGCACACTCGTGTATCAGAAGCTCTAGCTGACTCGGATTGGGTGACTGCAATGCAAGAGGAGCTGAACCAGTTTGAAGCTTTGAAAGTCTGGAGACTTGTACCAAGACCTGAAGGTAAATCTATAATGGAATATATCAGATTACATTTGGCGCACACTCTCTCTCTCTACTTTCTCTCTCTAAGATTTGGTAGATCTTGATTTATCAAGATGGTATCGTAATCAGAAATAAAGCACGACTTGTCGCAAAAGGCTACAGGCAAGAGGAAGGCATTGATTATGATGAGACTTACGCTCCAGTGGCACGCATTGAAGCGATCAGATAGTTTCTTGCGTATGCTGCTCACAAAAACTTCACAGTCTATCAGATGGACGTGAAGACTGCCTTTCTGAACGACATTCTTAAGGAGGAAGCCTATGTCTCACAACCTGAAGGCTTTGTGAATCCAGACAAACCAGATCATGCCTACATCCTGGATAAAGCACTTTATGGTCTTAAACAAGTGCCTCGAGCCTGGTATGAGGTATTATCAAAGTTTTTGGTTAAGTCAGGCTTCAGAAAAGGTAAAATCGATACTACCCTATTCATTAAAAAGGAAAAAGATGATATTATTCTTATTCAGATATATGTGGATGACATTATATTTGGCTCAACTAATCCTAAATACTGTACGAAGTTTTCAAACCTCATGGTGTCCAAATTTCAAATGAGTATGATGGGAGAGATGAATTTCTTTCTCGGATTACAAGTAAAACAATTTTCAATGGGGATTTTTATAAATCAATCCAAGTACATTTTCGATATTTTGAGAAAATTGAAAATGGAAAATTGTACAACAATTGGAACCCCGATGGCACCGGAACTAAGATCGGCATGGATCCTTCGGGAAAACCTGTTGATGTTAGAACCTATAGAGGGATGATTGGTTCTTTAATGTATTTAACATCTCTACATGTTTATGTGAAAGATATCAGGCTAATCCAAAAGAATCCCATATGTCTGCAGTAAAAAGAATATTTAGATATCTGAAGGGGACTACAGATCTTGGTCTATGGCATCCTAAAGATACTGGTTTTGAACTAAGAGCTTACTCATATGTAGATCATTCAGACTGTATGTTAGACAGGAAGAGAACATCGGGTCATATACAGTTTCTTAGAGATAAACTCGTTAGTTGGGCATCAAAGAAACAACTGTGTGTTTCCATTTCAACGGTTGAGGCATAGTATGTTGCTGCTGCAAGCTGCTGCTCTCAAGTTTTGTGGATGAGGACGAAACTACGAGATTGTGGCTTCAAATTTGATAAGATCCCGATATATTGTGACTCTAAGAGCGCTATTGCAATATCAGCAAATTGTGTACAACATACAAAGACCAAACACATAGATGTACGATATCATTTTATCAAAGACAATGTCGAAAAAGGTACAATAGAACTTTATTTTGTAAACACTGATTATCAGCTTGCTGATTTGTTTACCAACCCTCTCGATGAAAAGAGATTTCATTTTCTTATCTCGAAACTTGGTATGCTTAATCTCAAGACATAATTTGTGATTACCTATTAAAGTTTTTCTTATTGCTATTTTTTCTTCATTTCTTTATCTTTATTCTGAAAAGATATCTACACTGAAAGGTATTCATGATTTTAGGGGGAGTGAGAGATGATGAAAAGATGATCTATATCCATTTAAGCGAGAGTTAACAATTTCTGCATATGTTTAACTGATAAATTTTTGTGATGCATATATGTAGGGGGAGTAAGAGTAAGAATAAGGAGTACTGAATATGACTTCTGATTATTTCAGATCAGAACTCGTACATTCAATGTTTTACTGCTTTATGTCTTTTACTTTTCAATAAAGTTGTGAATAAATTTTGTACTTTGACGGACTTTATGACTGATGCAGATTGAGAGGATACTTACACGATCATACCAATATGACTTTAAGATTACTTCATGAGATTTAAGACAGATCGAAAAAGTTTATTTCTATTCTTAATCTCATATATGGTTGAAAGAAGGACGACTTTCAATCATAGAAAACATATTCTTAAATGTTCAAACCACTTCTGATTTTTAAATGATTTCATGGATATAGAAGTGTGATTTTAAATGTTTTCATTTTATTTGTGCTTCAATGATCAACAAACCATGTGTTTCCATAGATAAATACTTGTGTATTATTTTTTTCATATACTGTCAAGTATTCACACACGCTGGTTTGATATTTTGTTGAATATGTTCATACCATGTCTCTAAATTGAAACAATATTTTCAATGGTAAGACAGCCCGATTGTTATTCAAAGTTTGAGAGTGATTTCATTTCTAAACGTTCTTTCAAGAATGTCTATATTTTGATTTGTATAGACAATATCCAATTTTTGCTGACCTAAGTGTTAATTGATAAATAATTTGATCTTGATCTTTTTCATACAATGTCAGATTTTCAAACTAGTTTCTTGTATTCATTTCATTCATTCAATTATATTGTTTGAAAAGTCTTCAATGTTTACAAATGCTCAAATCTTCATGATTATATCTATGAGCATCCATATCTTTGACTTGTATATTTTTGTTCTTTAACTGTCAAAGTTAGACCAGTTGAGCAACATATACTTATAGGATAACTTGGGTTTATTGTTTGAGATTTAACTGAAACTTCTATGGATTCACGTTAACCAGTGTTTCCTACCCAAGAAGTTAATCCTTAGTGATCGAGTGTGAGGATTCAAAAAGAAATGAGTGTGGGTTGAGTGATGAGGTAAAATGAAAAAGAGAGTTTGGTTAGAAGTGAGCTCAATGATTAAAAAGAAAGAGGGTGTGAGAACAGAGTAAAAGAATGTCAAACTGTGCACCAACTTTTTCTGAGTCGGGCAGCCATATTACTAGTGTTTCACAATTCTTCGTGAACATTATTGAAACTGGCAACTAGCCCATGCCAACTCTTGATAAAAACCCCAGCAGCTACTCATTTTCTTCTTAACAAGAAAATGTTTCACTATTTTAAGGGGAAACAACACATAATCTATCTGGTTTTCATTTGGAAAATTTGGATATTGAAAAAGAAGGAAGTCTGCCCCAACTTCACACTTTGATCATGAACAATCGAGTTTGTGTTTAATTACTGTTGTCTCAGTGGTTTACACAATTTTGAGCCTTATATAAAAAGCAATCATCATGTGCTTAATTCTTTCTAACACTTGCACGAATACACAAGGAAATTTGTTTTTCTTGTTATAACGTTCATAGAAATATCTTTGTGGTGTTTCGATGATTGAATGGAAGCCCTGGGGGAGTGAACATAATAAAAGCTCCTTTCCATTGTGTATTTGTTACACAAAGTGACTTCATGTTATTGACAGGCACTTCTAACTGATTCATTTGTTGATTCAGGTGCTACACTCATAATTTGTCTGAATTTGAAAATATTCGGATAAATATATTTTGGATCGACGGTGAATCAGAGGCTCATTATGAAAGATCAATGGTCAGATTAATTAAAAGACATTTCTTGTTGAAAGTTTTGATGATCTCGATGCCGCAATTATAAAAAAGGGGGAGATTTAATAAAGAAATGTTAGAAGAAATTGAAGAAATGTTAAAGAACTGTATTTGATGAAAGAATTGTTAAAGAAAAATTGTTGAAGTTTGTTCAAAGAATTTTGAAGATGGGCTGATTTTAGAGAAATTTTATTTGGAGATAATTTGCTGAAGCAATCAAACTTGTGTCTGAATGAGGTTTATATCAACCTTGGGGGAGAATGCTACTATTTTTGAAGAACAGATTTTGGGAAGATTGTTGAAAGTTTAAAGACAGAGTTTATCAAAGAAAGGGGAGAATGTTTTAAGCAGAAAATGAGAGATTGTTTCTCATTGATTATGTTTATTTCTGAAGATGATCTGAATTGAAAGAAATCAACAAAGGAGGAGAATAAATGGCAAAATATTTCTGAAGATGATCTTGGATCCAAAGGGGGAGAATGTTAGAGCTTAAATATGTTAGATGCAAGATCATAGAAGATTGAATGTCAAAGATCAAGAAAGTCAAAACTGAAAGTCAACTTTCAGGTGAAAGTCAAAGTCTTGTAATAAGTCAAAGTCTAAGTTGTTTTGTTTTTCCTTGTTTTAGATGTCTAGTATAAATAGATATTATTTTCAGTTTCTTTGTAATCGTGTAGTAACTAGAACATACCTGTAATTGAGAAGATACGCAGAGGTTTAGTGAGAGAAAGCTAGAGAGAGAAAGTGATTTTGTACGAATTGCTATTTGAATTGAAATCAACAGGTTGAGTTGTTAATCCGAATTCATCTTGTTTCTGTTTGTAATTGTTAGATTCAGTAAGAACTTGATTAGATTGGGACTATTAGAACATTTTAAGAAAACGATTTTCACAAGCAAAAGTTGTTCTTCTTTACACAAGTGATAGAGTTTAAAATTCAGAAATATATACCTGCAATGTAGGAATCTAAACTCCCCCTAAAATGAATAATATCTTTGAAGCATCCTTGTTAAAACATCAGATATTCTCCCCTTCGATATCTATAAAAAGTCAAATCATCAGAAAAATATGACAATTAAAATATAATTTTTTTTATCTTCTCCTCCTAAAAGATATAACAATTAAATTCTCATTAACGCCCCCTCAAAATAAAAACTCCTTGAAAATATGTTCTCTAGTAAACATCCTTCAGAATAAAAACATTTAGGGTCGGGTTCTGAACTGAAGTATTCAGAAGCCATTGTTACATATTCTCCGGTGAGAATAGTAATTCCGTCTAAAATGTAATAACAAATTTATCATTTAATCTCCCCCTGAAAAAATAGAAAATATATCAGTAAAAATATAAAACATGTAAGCTCCCCCTTAACATATGCATAATCCTTAATCATTAAACCGAGTTCTGAATTACTAGGATTGAAGTGAATTCAGAAGTCAAACACTCCATTGAAGAACGAGTCCTAAACTGATGTGTTCAGAAGTCATTGTGATAGTCCCTGATTCAAGTTCTTATCACATACAATCACACAAACAATATATGTAATCTACCTATTTCAATTTCACTTCAATAATCAAACGATTACAAATATGTTTGTTGCTTTCTCTCTTTAATCACAAATATTTCTCTCTCTATAACTCTCTCTGTTTTCGTACAATTCAATCTCTCTAAACTTGTTCCTTATGTGACAAATGTTACAAAACAACAAAGACTCAAAGCTATTTAAACCAACTACAAACAACTAGGAAACAAAATACAACAACTTTGACTTTGACTTATTACACAAAGACTTTGACTTTGCATGAGAGTTTGACTTTCAGCTTTGAATTGCTTGACTTTCACCTTCTGTGTCATATGATCTTGTATCCAACATATTTCTACTCTAACAATCTCCCCTTTAGATTCAAGATCATCACAAAAAGATTTTGCAGAATAAACTTCTCTCTTTAAGCTCAGTAAAAGTAATCTCCTCCTTTGATTAACTTTAACAATCTCCAGAATCTTCAGTATTCTTTCCAAAATCTTTCTTTAACCAAAATATCAATCTCCCCAAAGATGGTAGATATGCTCTTCAAAAATCTCTCCAAGGTTATCTCAAACCTCTTTCAGTGTTCAGAAAGAAATTATCTTCAGAATTTGCTCAGACATCTTCAACAATTAATCTTCAAAGAAAAATTCTGTAATTTTAGCACATCTTCATAAAACTTTGAACTTTTCTCTTTTGAACTTTCAATCTTTGCCATTCTATGAACGTTTCTATAACACCCTAAAAACCAGAGTGAATTTACAACGTGGAAACTGGACAATAAACATCAACACTTGGTATAAACCTCCCAAAAAGGGGAAATGTACTTAACCTTTACAAACCTGAATACTGATATTGAACTCAACAACTAACTAATCTAAACATAACCTATCTATATTACATCGGTTAATAATCCAATATCACCAAGAGAATGAGACTTAAACAATTGCCCAACATCAATACTAGTCATCTCAAAAATCCCCGAGACCAAGCTCGTCACTCAAGCCCTTAGCAACCCACCGCTAACGGGAACCTGTTATACACGTCATTTGATAAAAAGTGTTAGGCTTAAAGCCTAGTAAGAACATACAGTTTATAATTTCAAGAGATATAAACATTTGCATCAAAAGGAGATCTTTCCAATAAGCAATCCCAAGTCAAATCGTTTATAAGAATGAAATATTGCAATGAGACTATATACAGTCTTTCCAGAACCTCACAACTTAATGTGCAAGTAGTCCTTTATTTTACTTTCCCTTTTTGTACTTCACAACTCAATGTGCATGTAGTACTTATTTTACTTTCCCTTTTAGTACGTCACAACTCAATGTGCATGTAGTACTTATTTATTTTCCCTTTTAGTACCTCACAACTCAATGTACATCTAGTACTTATTTTACTATCCCTTTTAGTACCTCACAACTCAATGTGCATGTAGTACTTATTTTACTTTCCCTTTTAGTACCTCACAACTCAATGTGCATGTAGTACTTATTTTACTTTCTTTCCAGAAAATCACATAAAAGCATAAGTAGAATCAATATCTAGGGATCCACTAGCAATGGTACATACTCGTCACAACAACATATGTGACCAACCGTAGATATTCATATGGTATAAAATAACATTTTTAAACAAAATGCATTTTCAAGTTTAACTTCTGGTAAGAATGAAAATCATCAAAATGAATTTTAAACATTCTTTCAAGTAACCCACATAAATGTGCAAGTAAAACATCCTTTTACTTCAAATAAGATGAAACCGATCATTTTTATCGAAAATGATCAGGAACCCTAAAATCTCCCAAAACTCAAGTTATATCAAAATGTAGTAAACTTAGATCTGAAACCATGGAGACATATAGAAGTTTAAAATGTAAGTTTTCACATGTATAGAGTTTGTAAAAGGTAGTAGGAACTCACCAAATAGGTTTCAGAAATAAAACCCGAAAACCAGATATCGACCACCGAGGAAAGACGAAGATTTCTATACCGAACCCTTGCTAGATGCACTTAATACTAGCAAATGACGAGGTACAACGAGATCTAGAAAGAGATTTGAGAGAAAGAAAAGAGTTTTGAGATATTTGAGATAAACTCCAAATGAGATATTTTGAAGAAAAACCCACCAAAGTCGGCCAGGCTTTCTCGCGGGTTATGCCGCAACCACAACTCGCGGCATAACTCGCCCGCTAACAGAAAACCTACACCAAACAGGGGGTTTCACGTGGTTCACTATGGTTCGTCCAAAACCACCAAAATACAAACTCAAATTCCCAACCAAACGCTTAAACATAAGAATAACAAGATTACATAATGGAAATCCGGGGTGTTACAGTTTCTTTTATCAACTCTCTCATTTCTTGTAACTTATTTCCACAACAAAAATTATCTTCACTTTTACAACCAACATTTCATGATTCCTTCTCCCCCTTTTGATGATTAGAGCATCGATATCATTAAAACTTTCTCCAAGAAATGTTATTATCAATTCTGACCATTGATCATTTGAACTGAGCCTCTGATTCAACATCGATCCAAAATAAGATATTCATCCAGGCCTTTTCAAATCCAGATAAATTAGGAATTTAACACCTGAATCAACAAATGAATCAGTTAATATGCCTATCAGTAACACAAGGTTACTGTGTGTAACAGATACACATTGGAAAGGAGCTTTTTGATGATCACTCCGCCAGGGCTTCCATCCAATCATCGAAACACCATAAAGGTAATTTCTATGAATGTTATGACAAGAAAAACAAATTCCTTGTGTGCTCGTGCAAGTGTAGAAAGAATTAAGCACATGATGATTGCTTTTATAAGGCTCAACATTGTGTAAACCACTAAGACAACAGTAATTATACACAGACTCTATTGTGCATGATCGAAGTGCGAAGGTGGGGAAGACTTCCTTCTTTTTCAATATCCAGATCTTCCAAATGAAAATCAGATAGATAATGTGTTGCGTCCCCTTGAAATATGAAACATTTTCTTGTTAAGAAGAAAATGAGTAGCTGGTGGGGTTTTGGTCAAGAGTTGGCATGGGATAGGTGCCTGTTTCAATAATGTTCACGAAGAATTGTGAAACATTAGTAATGTGGCTGCCCGACTAAGAAAAAGTGATTGAAGATTTTAATATTCTTTTACTCTGTTCACTCACCCTCTTTCTTTAATCATTAAACGCACTTCTAACCAACCTCTCTTTTTTATTTTACCTCGTCACACAACCCAGACTCATTTATTTTTGACTCCTCACACTCGATCACTAAGGATTAACTTCTTGGGTAGGAAACACTGGTTAACGTGAATCCATATAAGTTTCATTTAAGCTCACACAAAGAACCCGTGTTTTCCTATAAAAATCAATTTTAATCAAAATGGTTTAACTAGAACAGTTAAAGCACAAATACAAATGTCAGATGTTTGTTTGCTCGTAAATATAATCATGAAGATTTGAGCATTTTAACCATTGAAGATATTTCAAACAAGTATATTGAATGAAAGAAATGAATACAAGAAACTTGTTTGAAAATCTGACATTGTATGAAAAGATCAAATCAAAAGATATAACAATCAAGGCTTAGGTCAATAATAATTGAATGTTGTCTATACGAACCAATATATAGACATTCTTGAAAGAACGTTCTGAAATGAATCACGCTAAAAATTCTTTGGAATTCAATCGGGGTGTCTTACCATCAAAAATATATTTCAATTTAGAGACATGGTCAGAACGTATCCAACAAAAATTAAACCGGTGTGTGTGAATACTTGACAATATATAGACAAGATAATACAGAAGTATTAATCTTCGGAAACACACGACTTATAAGCATTTAAAGCACAAATATCAAGAAAACATTTAAAATCACACTTCTATATTCATGAAATCATTTTAAGAATCATAAGTGGTTTGAACATTTAAAAAACATGTTTTCTATGATTTAATGTCGTCCTTCTTTCAACCATATATGAGATTAAGAATAGAAATAAACCTTTTCGATACGTCTTAAATCTCATGAAGTCAGCTTAAAGTCATAAAAATATGATCATTAAGTTTCTTCTCAATCTGCATCAGTCAAAAAGTCCGTCAAAGTACAAAATTTTTTCACAAAAACTTTTATTAAAAAAAATGATATAAAGTAGTAAAACATTGAATGTACGAGTTCTGATATGAAGTAACCAGAAGTCATAATGCTTACTCCTTTTCTTTACTCTTACTCCCCCTGCATTTATGCATTAGAAAATTTATCAATGACAAACATATGCAAAAATGATTAACTCCCCCTCAAATAGATATATATCATCTAAGCATCGTCTCTAACTCCCCCTGAAAACATGAACACACGTTAAAGTGTAGATATCTTTTCAGAATAAAGATAAAGAAATGAAGAAAAATAACAATAAGAATAACTTTAATAGGTAATCACAAATTATGTCTTGAGATTTAGCATACCAAGTTTCGAGATAAAAAAATTAAATCTCTTTTCATCGAGAGGCTTGGTAAACAAATCAGCAAGCTAATAATCAGTGTTTACAAAATAAAGTTCTATTGTACGTTTTTCAACATTGTCTTTTATAAAATGATAATGTACGTCTATGTGTTTTGTCTTTGTATGTTGCACAGGATTAGCCGATATAGCTACGGCGCTCTTCGAGCCACAATAAATCGGTATTTTGTTAAACTGGAAACCATAGTCTCGAATCTGTGTTCTCATCCACAAGACTTGAGAGCAGCAACTGGCAGCAGCTACATACTCTTCTTAAGCAGTCCTGGTAGAAACACAAAGTTCTTTCTTTGACGCCCAACTTACGAGCTTGTCTCCAAGAAACTGAATATGACCCGATGTGCTCTTCCTGTCTAACATACATCCAGCATGATCTGCATCTGAATAAGGCGTCAGTTCAAAACCAGTATCTTTAGGATACGACAGACAAAGATCTGCAGTCCCCTTCAGATATCTAAAGATCCGTTTGACCGCGGACAAATGGGATTCTTTGGGGTTAGCCTGATATCTTGCACATAAGCATGTAGAAAACATAATATCTGGCCTACTTGAAGTAAGATACATTAAAGAACCAATCATGCATCTATAGGTTCTAACATCAACTGGTTTTCCCGAAGGATCCATGCTGATCTTAGTTCCCGGAGCCATCGGGGTTGCAATTGGTTTACAAGTTTCCATTTTGAACTTCCGAAGAATATCAAAAATATACTTAGCTTGATTTATAAAAATCCCCGTTGAAAATTGTTTTACTTGTAATCCGAGAAAGAAGTTCATCTCTACCATCATACTCATTTGAAATCTTGACACCATTAGATTAGAAAAGTTCTTACAGTATTTAGGATTTGTAGAGACAAATATTATATCATCAACATATATTTGAATAAGAATGATATCGGATATTTCTTTCTTGATGAATAAAGTGGTATCGATTTGACCTTTAGTGAAGCCTGACTTGACCAAGAATTGTGATAGAACATCATACCAGGCTCGAGGCGCTTGTTTCAAACCATAAAGAGATTTATCCAAGATGTATACGTGATTTGGCTTATCTGGATTCACAAAGCCTTTTGGTTGCGAGACGTAGACTTCCTCCTTAAGAATGCCATTCAGAAATGCAGTCTTCACGTCCATTTGATAGACAGTGAAGTTTTTATGAGCAACATACGCCAGAAACATGCAGATTGCTTCTATACGCGCTACTGGAACATAAGTCTCATCATAATCGATGCCTTCCTCTTGCCAATATCCTTTGGCAACAATTCGTGCTTTGTTTCGAATTACGACACCATCTTCATCCTTTTTATTTTTGAATACCCATTTGGTTCTGATGATAGATTTTCCTTCCGGTTTGGGCACAAGTCTCCAGACCTTTAGGGCTTCAAACTAATTTATTTCCTCTTGCATAGCAGTAACCCAATCTGAGTCAGCAAGAGCCTCTGATACACGAGTTGGCTCAATCATGCTCAGAAAGGAATCATGCATACACATATTCATTGTTGCAGACCTATTTTGCACCGGTAAAGTTGGATCTCTAATTATTTGGCTTATAGGGTGCTCTTTGGTCCACTTATGCTCGTAAGGGAGTGGATTCGATGTAGATTGCTCATAAAACTTATCTAGATATCCACTATCAGATTCTTCTTGTTCAACATTGTTTGGGGTTGCAGTTGAAGTTTCTTGTACATAAGTGTCAGTTGGAACAACTTGTTCAGTCTGTTGATGATCCATTACAGTGCAACCAACTGAAGTAGTAAGTTCTGATTCAACATTTTCAGGTGTAACTTCAACTGTAGGAGTATGTGTTGGAATATGAGTTTCTTTCTGAACTGGGGGAACAAGTTCAGTAGATACGTCCGAAGTGATTGGATGATTTGTCGTTGAATCTTCAGACCTGTCAACCACAAAAGATTTAGGAAGTTTAGATCCTAGAAACTCATCATAGAAAAATTCAAACAACAAATCTAATTCAAATAAATGCGATGTAGACGTTGAAGCTTTATCCGAATTATTCTCAGTAGAAACAGGTTCTGGACTGATATGTCTATAAGCTAAGACTCCGGTTAGAACGGGTTCTGAACGGGTTAGAGTAAAATAACACTGATCTGCGAAATCTATACTTAACAAAATTTCAGCTTCAAAGAACATTGTGTGAATTATGACCATGCGAATTCTTCAACAAATCAGCGAGTTCTGACCATAGTTCTTCCAAATCTGCGAGTTCTTCATTTAAATCATGCGAATTCTATGGATCTCGAATGTTTTCAACAAAAATCTTCAAATTAATCCTCTATACTTCGACTTTTGAGCTGATACTTGATACACATGTTCGAAAACAACTTTGGAGCACAATTGTTTTTGAAGATTTCTTCCAAAAACGATTCTAAACCACAATTTGATCTCAACCACAGTGAAAACTGTTCTCGAACAAAAATTACTCAAAAATCGATCAAATCATCCTCAAATGTTGAAATTTAACAAAGTAATCGATTCTATGATGATCGACTATAAGTACAGAATCAATTTAATATCAAAGAACATCTAATTTCAATAATAATTGAAGAAATTCGAAATTACCAACAGCGACTGTTCTGTCAATCAAATCTGGTCTCGATCGTCGTAGAAAAAATCTGCATTCGGCTCTGATACCACTTGTTAGGTCCATTGAGATCAAAGATTGATTAATTGAATGATAAACAAGGAGAATTGGGAAATGAATCGGTAGTTTTATTAAACAGAAAATAAAACTACACTATAGAGAGAGAGCAATTCGTATAGGCTACATTGTTGAATGAAAGTTACAAACTAAACTAACACTACAAGATTCTATTTATACTAGCCCAATCTCTTGTACACTATCAAGCCCAAACCCATTACAAGGCCTAATACAAACTAAGTAGATTACTTTACTAAACTTTCTAAAGTAGAACATATTTATGTTCTAACACATTGAGGATCGGGTCCTAAACTGTAGTGTTTAGAAGCCATCATTTGATCTTTGAAGATCGAGTCCTGATCTGTACATGATCAGAAGTCTTTGTCCTTTAGCATTGAAGATCGGGTCCTGTGTTAGATCTGTTTTTATAGTAATCATTGTAATTATTTTCTTGCCAATACTGTTCTTAATGTTCTTTTCTGTATTGTAAAGGCTAGGGGTATTTAAGTCCCCTTAGAGCCTTTGTTTTGTAACTTGGGCAATCACTTTCAATACATCAGTTTAAACTTTACGCTTCATACTTTCTCTCTCTACTTTCTCTCTCTAAAGAATCAGTAATCTTGGACTCTCAATTGGTATCAGATCGTACTGAATCTTGAGAGGATTGAGAGATTAGTGATTTAGTTTCTGAATTTGTGAATTGAAGCAGAAAACTCGATCGATTTTCTTGATTTTTCAAGAAAATATCGGTTTTTGCTTCTTCATCAAATTTGGACAGGTTTTTGAACAATTTGTGTTGAAATTGGACTTAATTGATTCGTTTTTGTTAATCGATCATAATTGCTTCTTTGTGTTTCGCATAAAAATCTTGATTAGATAATCAATTTGCAGATTTTGTATTTTCTGGAAAAACGTCGTTCTTGTTCTGTTCTTTGTCAAAATTTGTGATGTTGTTGATTTTAATCGATATTATTGATTAAAAGATGTTAGAAATGTGTTTTCGATATTGAGAGTGTGTTCTCTTTGCATAAATTTCTTAGTTTGATTTGTTCTTGCGAAAATCTGTGAGTTGGTGAAGTTTGCGTGTCATTCATGAAATTTGCGTTTCATTCTTATAAGTTTGCGTTTCATTCATATATTTTGCAATGACCTTAGGGGACCAGATGACAAGCATCCCGAGGAACTTACTTTCCCAAACCAGAAAGGTCACAGGTACAAACTTTTAAACCCAGAGATTTGTGTATTTTAAGAATTTCTAATTCATCTCAATCACTCAGATCAACGTCTAAATGCTTAGCCCATATTTTCATTCTGATCTATAATTCTGATCATTTAGGTAGTCTAAGCAAAGTAAACTATAAAAATTCAGACTCACATATCTTTAAAGTAGTATTAAAAGCTACAAACATGTTGCTGACTTTTCGACTTTTGAAAGACATAAAAGTTGAACATATGAAACTTTAATATAAACAAATAACTTGCAAAAGATCCTAGACATACGTTTTATTCAAAAGACAGAAAATCTGTAAAATTTTATTTTATAGAATAAAATTTGTAAAGATTTAAACTTTTAAATTCAACATGCCTAATTTTGAAAGCAAAAAATTGAAACGTTTTTTATCTAAGGCTTTTGTAAAGATATCAGCAAGTTGATATTCAGTTGGTACAAAATATAATTCAATGGTAACTTCTTCCACGTGATGCTTTATAAAATGGTACCGCATGTCTATGTGCTTGGTCTTGGTGTGCTGGACTGGATTGACCGATATCGCAATTGCAGACTTGCTGTCACAATAAATTGACACTGTCTTGTACAGCATCCCGTAATCACGAAGTTGCGTTTTTATCCAGAGTACTTGAGCACAACAACTAGCTACAGCGATGTATTCAGCTTCGGCTGTTGATATTGAAACACAGTTCTGCTTTTTCGACGCCCAGCTTATCAGTCTATCACCTAAAAACTGAAGATGACCAGAAGTACTCTTTCTGTCCAATTGATTACCACCAAAATCTGCATCTGAATAAGCAATCAAATTATAGTCAGAACTTTTAGGATACCATAATCCTAAATAAGGAGTTCCTTTAATATATCTAAAAATGCGTTTGACTGCTAAAAGATGAGATTCTTTTGGTTTAGCCTCGAATCGGGCACACAAGCACGTGGAGAACATTATGTCCGGGCGACTGGCAGTTAGATACATCAGTGATCCGATCATCCCTCTATATGTCTTTTGATCCACAACTTTTCCATCTGGATCGAGTCCGAGTTTGGCACCGTGAGCCATCGGCGTTCCGATTGAAGCAGATTTGTCCATCTTGAATTTCTTCAAGATGTCAAATATATACTTTGACTGGTTGATGAAGATACCATCAGGAAGCTGTTTCACTTGTAAGCCGAGGAAGAAGTTGATTTCTCCCATCATGCTCATCTGAAATCTAGAGGTCATAAAATCAGAAAACCATGTACACAAAGATTTGTTAGTCGCACCGAAAATAATATCATCTACGTATATTTGTACTAAGCAGATATCAAGATTAGTTCTATAAATGAAAAGAGTAGTATCGATAGATCCTTTGGTGAAGCCGGATTTGACCAAGAAAGCTGACAACTCGTCATACCACGCCCGTGGAGCTTGTTTCAAACCATACAATGCTTTATCGAGAAAATATACATAATCTGGACGATCTTTGTCAACAAATCCCTCTGGCTGAGATACATATACTTCTTCTTTCAGCTTTCCATTGAGAAATGCCGTCTTGACGTCCATTTGATATACTGTGAAGTTTCGATAAGCAGCAAAGGCAAGAAACATTCGGATAGCTTCCAATCACGCAACAGGTGCAAATGTTTCATCGTAGTCAATACCTTCTTGTTGTCGATATCCTTTGGCTACCAACCTTGCTTTGTTCCGTACGACAATACCATCTTTATCCTTTTTGTTCTTGAATATCCACTTTGTACCAATTATGCTTTTTCCCTTCGTCCTTGGTACAAGTCTCCACACTTTGAGCGCATCAAATTGATTGATCTCCTCTTGCATAGCAATAATCCAATCCAGGTCTTCCAATGCTTCAGAAACTTTTGTAGGTTCAATCTTGCTTAGGAAGCAAGTGAAGAGACATTCGTTGGAAGTAGCCGTTTTGGAGCGTGTAGAAGAACTGGCTTGAGGATCTCCAATAATTTGATGAATTTGATGAGATCTTGTCCATATTGTTGTATGAGGGAGACGATCAATTACATCTTGAACCACTTCTAATTGAAGAGAGGGAGGTTCAGAAACTTCTACATCAGATGAAGAGATAGAAATAGTTTCCACTTGAGGAGGAGGTATCTCAACAATATCTGAATCAGATTCGGGAAAAGTTTGTTGACTAACATCATTCTGTACTTCTTCCTGAAGTGATTCACTTTGAACAGGTTGATCTTGAATTGACTCTTCTTGAGTATGTTCTTCATGAATAAGCTCAGCTTCTGATTGAACATTGTCTGATTGAACAAAATCTTGTTGCGTCGGTTCTTGTTGAATAGGAGAGACTGGAGCAACATCATTGTCAGAGATAGATGCAGCGGATTTTGGAATAGATGAACTCTCAATTTCCTGATTCAAAACATTACAAACATTTTCAGAATTAGATCTAGGCACATCATTATAAAAATTTTCAAACAGAAAATCAAGATCAGAAAGATTAGGAGAGAGAGTAGAAGAATCCTGGTTATCCGGTGAAAGAGCAGGTTCTGAACTGATTTGTTCAGAAACTGAATTTCCAGTAAAAGCGGGTTCTGAGCCTGAGTGACTAGAAACCAAATCAACAGCTTCGTCAAATTTTACATTGACACTCTCTATGACCATTCTTGCAGAGATCAGAAAAACTCTATAAGCAGCAGAGTTTGAAGAATAACCCATGAATACACCCTGGTCTGCCTTTGGACTAAACTTGTTGATATTCTCCCTGTCATTCAGAACGTAGCATTTACACCCGAATGACTTGAAATACTTGATGTTCGGTTTGATTCCGTTCATAAGTTCATACGGTGTTTTGTTGAAACGACGATGCAGAATTGATCTGTTCTGAGTATGACAGGCAGTTGATACTGCTTCAGCCCACTAAGACAAAGGTAGACCTGAATAAGTAAGCATTGATCTGGCAGACTCAACAAGCGTTCTATTTCTTCTTTCAACAACACCATTCTGTTGCGGAGTACGTGCAACAGAAAATTGTTGTTGTATTCCTTGAGATTCATAGAATGCCTGAAGAGTACTGTTTTTGAATTCATTGCCATTGTCAGATCTTACCACTTTCACTTGTTTCTGCTTATTTGTCTGAGTTGTCTTGATGAGGTTGATGAGTACTTCTGGAGTCTCGTCTTTTGACTTCAGAAATTTTACCCAAGTATATCTGGAGTAGTCATCAACAATCACCAAAACATATTTCTTATGTCCTAAACTCTTCGTCTTCATCGGACCACACAAATCAACATGCAAAAGATCAAGAATAGCCGACGTGTAGTGTTCAGGTTTAGGCTTATGAGGAGCTTTCTTCATTTTTCCTTTCTCACAATCCTGGCATAGATGGTCTTTCTGGAAACGGAGAACTGGAAGACCTCTCACTGAATCATTCTTGACTAGGCGATCCATATATTTGAAATTGAGATGAACTAAACGTCTGTGCCAAATCCAACTTTCTTGAATTGAAGCTTTAGAAAGCAAGCAGATATCTGAAGAAATTTTGATCTTGGAAAGATCAATGGTATACAAATTTGATTACCTTTTTCCTACCAGAAGATCCTTGCCATTATCATTCTTCACTGCAACTCTTTTGGATTCGAAGCTGACTTCAAGGTCTTTATCGCAGAACTGTCCTATGCTGAAAAGGTTGTGACTTAGACCCTCGACGTAGCTTACTCTTTTGACAGTTATGTTACCCTGAACTAGATCACCATAACCAAGAATCGGAGTTGTCTTACAGTTACCAAAATTTACACGACCGCAACATTTATCTTTAAAATTAGATAGAAGAGATTTGTTGCCAGTCATATGTTTTGAACATCCCGAGTCCAGATACCATAATTGACTAAGCTGCACACACAGAAACTACACCTTTTTAGGTACCCATATGCTTATGGGTCCCTTGTTAGATTTATATCTTTTATTTTTCACAGATTTATTTTTCATGCAAGAATGAAAGCAATTATCAATAGAAGATAAAACACAATTATCAGAACCAGAACTAGAAGAAGCATATGAGATATTCTTTGATATATCAAACATTTGCTGAAAAGAATATTTTGGGATTTTATTACATGTAGAAAATGTATCAGTATCACAAAGATTTTCTACACAATCAACTCCTAACAGTTCAGATTCTAAAATTGGTTGTTTCATCCTCCAAATCAGCCTTGATGACTTCCTCATAGTCCGATCTGAAGAAGAAAAATTAGAAACATTACAATTTTCAGATAAGACAGTATCATGTTTCTTTGACTTCTTTGATCTTCTTCTTTTACGCTTTTTTTTATAAAATTGAGCATTTAGCAGTAAAGAATTAGCAATAATTGAATCAGAAGAAGAAAATTTATCAAAGAAATCATTCTTAGCATTTGACATTGAAGAACTAGCCTTGGAGTGAAAATTTTCAAAATTGCACAAGTTTGGAGGAGGTTTGCGCTTCCAATTGGAGGCGCAAACTGAGCTTTGCGCGTCCAACTGCACGCGCAAACTTTCAGTTTGCGTTTCCAACGTGGAACGCAAATGGCCATTGTTTTTCAAAACTTTAGAATTTTCCTTAGATTTTTTTGACAATCCGGAAGAAATTTTATCTTCAAAACTTGTTTTCATTATAAAAAGAAATAAATCGTTTTCTAAACAAGTTTGAAGATTTTGTTCATCCAATCTATCTTCAAGATCAACAATCTTACATTCTAACACTAATGGGGGAATGTATTTCTTAGTATCATAAGATACCGGAGATACATTTTCCTAGATTGATCAGGAAAATACTTTGCTTTTTTAGAAGTGTAAACAAATGGCATTTCCATCCTCTTGTTTTTCATCCTTTTCACATTTTATTCTTCCAAAATTTGTTTCTCAGTTGTCCAAAAGAATTTAAACTAAGGAGCATATTTTGCAAGAGTAAAGTAATCATATTCATATAAAGTAGGAACTTCATTTTTAGCATGATTTAAAAAATGCGGGTTTTCAAAACCAAGTCCCCACTTTTCTTTTACGGCTTCTTCACTCCTTGGTTTATTCATGTAAATGGTTTGCTCAGACTGTTCTCTTTTATACAATTTCCTTTCTAAAACAATTATCTTGTCAGAAAGAATTTTATTTGAAGAAGTCAGTTCCGTCAACGAATCATGATAAGTCTGATTTGAATTTTCTAACTCGACCAATTTCTTATTAAATTTCTCTTTAGTGTCAATTAAAATTGACTTTTCATCATTTAAAGAAATTTGCAGTTTTTCGATTAAATCAGACTTTTCTTGATTTTTAAATTTTTCAGAAACGAACTTTGAGCGCAAATCATGCAAAGCAGTGATAAAAACATTCATTTGAGATAAAAAGAAATTATAGTTAAACTCAGATATTACCTTAGAACCATCAGATGAGGTATCCTCTTCCTCATCATCGGATTTGTCATCACCTATAAAGCACATAGCCGCAGTTTCTTCATTCTCAGCCTCGTTGTCCGAATGATCCAACCAGTATTCTTCTTCGGCCAACAGGATGGTTCCACTTTCCTTCTTCTCAGCAAGAGCCTACTTCTTTCGGTAAAAAGTAGCATCCTTTACAACTTTGACTCTGCAGTCCTTAACCATATGTCCAGGCTTCCCACAGTTAAAACAGTTAACCACCTTTTTCTCATCCTTCTTCTGTTCAACCACCTTAGCTGGTTCATACTTAAGAGTGTATGTCTTTGAAGGAGCACCAGGTTCTATCTTTTTAGAACCAGAAGTAAACCACAGGTTGTTTGAACCAGATCTGTGCTTGAATCTCTTCTGATAGTGCTGAGTCAAAAGTATCATGGCCTTTTCGAGTGTTTCGCCATCATCATCTGTAGATCCATCATAAGCTGATTCGGTCAAAGCTTGCTCAGCCAGTTGGCTAGCTATAAGAGCAATGGGATCTACTGACAGAGGCTTGTTCTTCTTATCCATTTTTGCCTTCTTCTCCATAACCATAGATTCATTTGTCATCAAGATTTCGTATAACTCTTGAATTGGCATGGTTGAGATTCTGACATCGTTTCTCATTCTGTGGCATGACTTGTTCCACTCAGGTTGTAAAGCGTTCAGAAACTTCAAGTTAGCCTCCAACTCAGTCTTCTTTACTTTGATCTTGTATAAATCGTTGATGACAACCCAAAATCGGTCAAATACACTCTTCAAGCTTTCTCTATCCTTAGCCTTGAACTTTTCAAAATTGTTCATATACCTAGTCTGACGCAACTGAGTTGACATTGCAGTACCAAGCATAATCTTCTCAAGTTGTGTCCACATCATCATTAGGTTATTTTTGAAGCAATCGATTCTGTTATAAATGGAGTTGGGAAGAGCAAGGATCAGATTTGATTTGGCCTGGCTATCAACTTGATGTCTTAACATCTCATCAGCATCATATTCCCTTAAAGCTTTCTCAACAGAGGTAGCAACAGAAGTTGTTGTAGCTGGAACAGCTTTCCTTGGTATTTCCATAGGACCCTGAGTCAGTGATTTCATCATGTTCTCCCCATTCGGTTGCCTTTCAATAAAGTTGATGAACCGATCCTGCCACTGTTCGAATTCATTCTCATTGATGAGAACTGGTGGACGAGTATCAGACCCCAAAGACATCATGAGGTCATTTTTGTAGATTTGTGCTTGCAAAGACATCTTGTGAAAAATCAAAAAATTTAGAAAATTTTCTAAGTAAGAGAGACCTAGAAACTAGAGGTTTGCGTTTGTAATGAGGAGCGCAAAGAAGGTTTTGCGATTGCAGAGGGGAACGCAAACTGAGATTTGCGTTTGCTTCGTGAAACGCAAAGTGTACTTTGCGGGTTGAGACTTTGCGGGTGATGCACGAAGACTTTTCGCTTGAAGAGAAAAACGCGAAATCTCTTTGCGTTTACAGAGTGAAACGCAAACTTGAAACTTGAAACTTTGCGTTTTCAATGTGAACTGCAAACCTGAAAAAAATATTCACTAAAACACGAGTTAGACACGCAAACTTACCTTTGCGTCTCATGTCTGAAACGCAAACCTTGGTTTACGCTTCTAACTTGGCACGCAAACCATACCTAGAATATTTTTTTTATTATTATTATTTTTTATTTTTGTCTAATTCTTTTTCATTTTTTGTTTTCCAGGTCTATTATGTATTCCAAAACCAATACAGATCCAATGATTCAAGACGAGAATGTCATTCTCGATGACCCGTCTGATCGAGCTTCTCATGATACTCCCATGCCATCATACCCTTCTGTTGGGGCCGATCTTTATGCTTCTCGTTGTACACCAAATGATGTGTTCCCAACCATCATGTATATGCCATACAAGCCGAACAACTATCACGTGGACTTTGACAGAATCAAGATACATCTAATGATACGAGCAATTCTCAAAGGTCATCCACTTGCCCCTGCTCTTTCATATTGCGCAGATGTTCCTGAAGTTCATCTACAGGAGGCATGACATCCAATAATAAAGAATGAAATGGCTCGTCCGCATCACTTTGATCTTCAAATCGATCAATTTGAATCATTCTTTTCATACAAGCGATTGAGATTAATACTGGAGCTTCCTGAGCCGAACTCCAGACCAGGCAGAACTACCTATGACAGTTTTCCTTCAAAAGAGGAAGTATATGAAGGAATAAGGAATCTTGGATATGTTGGTACTTTGAACAAACCTACAGACTTTGACAAGTCTAATCTACCTCCAGTATGGTATGCCCTGTTCTCAGTTATCATCGGGTGCCTGACATCAAAGCATTCTGGCACAGACAGTGCAAGTTTACTGTATCTCCGATTGTTCCATGCAATCGTCTATGACTTGCATGTCGACTACACGTTTATTTTTTGGACCGAACTCTCGGAGGTGGTACATGACAAATTTACCAACAAGAAACGGAAGTTCATTCCGTTTGTCAGATTTCTGAAGCTTATTGTTCAAAGCATGCTCCGCAGCAATCCAGCTATTCCTCGCAGACTATCTTGGCCTCAGGTTCCAGACTCTGAAATGACTTATATTCAGAAGCAGAAGAGGTCTTTCAACTATTCTATGACTATTCCATATGCTCTTATTTCCAACTACGTTGATGTTACAGATGAGGATGTCATAGAATATTGTATGGAGAATGAGTTTGTGGAAGCTGTACAAGATGAGCCTTCTCATGACAATCAAGCTGTTGAAAAAGATGTTGAAGTTGAAGCAGCAATTTCTGAACAAGCGCCTGAAGTTGAAAAAGAGGCTGAAGATGAGCAAGAAGTTGTTGTTTTTGTTGAAGAAGAAATAGTTCAAGAAGATGTTGCTTCTCAACAAATTGAGAATGTTATTGCTGATATTGGTACTGAAGCTACTGATGCTACTGCTTTTGATTTTGAAGATGAAGATGAAGATGATTCTGCTGCTGATATTACTCTTTCTGATGATAAAGATGGTGAAGATTCTGATACTGATGATGATGATGATGATAGTGATAAACCAAGTATTAAGGTTTATCAAAGGAAGGTTAGGACACTGGAAGTGGTTATCTCAACAGAAGTTGTTTCTGAAGATGATTTTGTTCCTGTTAATCCTTCAATTGCACATCTTCAAGTAGATTAATTGGATACAACTTTTGATCAAGCTTCAGCTCCGGTACAAACTCAAGCTCCAACAACTTCACTTGCGGCAATTCAGTCTTCTGATCAAATTCCAGCTGTAGCACTTTCTTCTGATAAAGCTAGGGTATCTTCTGATAAATTCTCTACGTTGAATGATGTTATTCGTCAATTATCTAAGAAAATGGATGCAAAAAAGGAAGCTCAAATTCTGAAGTTGAAGACTTTCTTCAAAGGAAAGATGCCTTAGATTGATACTTCAGTGATTCCTCCAGAGATTCCTTTCACACGACCAACTAGGGTAGTTCTACGTGAACCTTCTTCTGTTGTGCCTACATCTACTTCTCCGGTTGTTTCTCTTCCGTTTCCTTCGATGGTTTCTTTATATGTGGGAATTTCTACATCTGCTCCTTCAAGGTCTTCTCTACATGATCTTTCTATTTCAGAGTTGACAGATTTGCTCTATGCTCGACTTCTCTCTATATCGCCGCCTGAACATTAAGATGAAGATCTTCTTTCTTTGCTTCGGAACTTCCAATCTACGCCGCCTCCAGTTCTTTCTTCTGAATCTGACCGGATTACAGCTTTATCTGATGAGTTTCATGAATTCAAATCAGAGGTTCAATCAAGTTTTGCTGATCTCAAATCGTTTATGTCTCAAGCCTTCTATACTTTATCTTCAAGGCTTGATTCTCATGAACAAAGCTGCAGAACTGAGGCTGGCCCATCTCTTAAGTGCCTACATGAACAAGATGATCCTGATCATCAAGGTAATGAGGGGGATATGGCAAAGAGACCGAGAGTCGAAGGATCTTCTGAAGCTAGAGAAGATATTCAAGAAGAAGTGGCTGGTGATAGAGGAAAGAGTGGTGAATCAGTTGAAGACTGCAACATTCAAAATTTAGTGAATGTTATGATTGAGAATGTTGATCTGTCTTCTTTGCATAATGAACGGAACATTTCTGAGAGTAATATTGTCGGTCCAACAATACTTGTCAAGTTTATAGAAACAACAACACAATATGATTACCAACCTGTATTGATTATAACCAACGAGTTACAAGGTTGATCGATTAAGCATGAAATGTGTTCTCTATGTTTTCTCTCTTTTACACCTTCAATTGTGTGTTTGTATGTGTGAATTATGATCTGATCTTTTTTTGAGAGATGTTAGAGATACACTTAATCTAACCAAGTGTGTTAGACACACTTCCTACAACTTGCAATATAAAACTATAAACCTACCTAATATCTAATCTAATAATATACATAATATCTAAGTTTAGATATTATGTAAACTAACTAAATACTAGAAACTAACCAAGTTAGATTTATCTAACTATTACAATGTTATAACTTAGATATTAAATCTAAGTAAACTAATACAATTACATTGACATTTATTACAAACGTCATAGACTTTAATATCGAGAGTCGACGTTTCGGCTTTAGCTTCAGATTGCGATCTTCAGTTTGGATGATTTTGAATCCAATGAGACTGTGGTCTAACAATCTCCCCCTTTGGTTCAAGATCATTACGAAAATGATTTTAGCAATTCAGTCTTCTTGTTCAGCTTAGAAGATGCAATCTCTTTCTTTAGCTCTGAAATCAGCATGTCTTCAATCTACTTTCTTTACAAGAATTCAGTCTTTGACGTGATTCTTGAAATATGTGATCTTTGCCATTTCTTTTGTAGTCATTCTCCCCCTTTTTGATGTTAAGTGCAACGACTTCATCAAAACTATTTGTAAGAAATGTCTATCTTGTGGTTAGAGCCCCTGATCCGTCAATTCAAAAGATATTCATCCAGATCTTTTCAAATCCAAACAAAATAGTCGTGTAACACCTGAATCAACTAATGAATCAGTTAACATGCCTGTCAGTAACACTAAGTCACTGTGTGTAACAAATACACTTTGGAAAGGATCTGTTTTGATGTTGACTCCCCCAGGGCTTCCATTTAATCACCGAAACACCACAAAGGTAAACTTCTATAAACGTTATGACAAAGAAACTAATTCCTTGTGTGTTCGTGCTTGTGTTTGAAAGAATTAAGCACTTGATGATTGCTTATTAGGCTCAAAATTGTGTAAACCACTGAGACAACAGCAAGTTAAACACACACTCAATGTGCATGATTGAAGTGCGAAGGTTGGGCAGACTTCCTTCTATTCAATATCCAGATTTTCCAAATGAAAATCAGATAGCAAATGTGCTGCTTCCCCTTTGAAAATGTGAAACATTTTCTTGTTAAGAAGAAAATGAGTAGATAGTGAGGTTTGATCAAGAGTTGGCATGGGTTAGTTGCCTGTTTCAATAATGTTCACCAAAGAATTGTGAAACACTAGTAATGTGGCTACCCGGCTCAGAAAAAGTTGGTGCAGAGTTGTGATATTCTTTTAACTCTGTTCTCACACGCTTTTTATTTTAAACATTATGCTTTCTCTAAACATACTCATTTATTTTTCTATTTGTACACTCAATCACTAAGGATTAACTTCTTGGGTAGAAATCACTGGTTAAGGTGATTCCATTGAAGTTGTATTAATTCCTAGCACAATGATTCTTTGTTTTCCTATGATGCATGTGATGCTCAGATTGGTTTAACTATTTCAGTTAAAGCACAATATTGATTATGAAAACATTTAAAATACACTCCTAAAATATAAAATCTGTTGAAAAATCAGGAAGTGGTTTGAACATTAAAAACAATGTTTTCTAAGATTGAAAGTTGTCCTTCTTTCAACCATATATGAGTTTAAGATAAAGAATTATACCTTAACGTTTGATCTTACATCTCATGAAGCTAAGCTTAAAGTCATAAAGATATGAACTTGTAAGCTTCTCTCAAAAATTCTGCAAAAGTCTAATGTTAAGTCAAAGTAAAATTTATTCACTTAAATTGAAAAGACAAAAAGCAGTAAAACTTTTAAAGTATGAGTTCTGATCAGAAATAATCAGAAGTCATATCCGTACTCCCTTTTTGACTTGAAGAGCTCCCTAAAATCTTGCATTACAAAAGAAATTTGACATTAAAAAGAACATGCACAAATTTTCTGAGCTCCCCCTTGAAGTAATATTGACCAGATGTTAATTTCTTCTCATTCTCCCCCTTGGATCATGAACATTTGATAGAAGTGAAGATATCAATCAGAGTTAAGAATGAAGAAATGATGAAAAAGTATACAATTTAGAAAACTTTGATAGGTAACTACTGATTAAATCTTAAGATTTAGCATACCAAGCTTAGAGATAAGAAAGTTAAACCTCTTTTCGTCTAAGGGTTTGGAGAACAAATCGGCAAGTTGATAATCAGTTTTTACAAAGAAAAGTTCAATTGTTCCTTTTTCAACATGATCTTTAACAGAGTGATACCTGAAATCTATGTGCTTGGTCTTTGTGTGTTGAACAGGATTCGTCGTAATTGCGATGGCGCTCTTGGAGTCACAGTATATCGGGATCTTGTTAAAGTGGAAACCGTAGTCGCGTAATTGGGTTCTCATCCATAAGACCTGAGAACATCAGCTAGCAGCAGCTACATATTCTGCTTCGGCCGTGGAGGTTGAAACACAAAGTTGCTTCTTCGATGCCCAACTAACTAGTTTGTCACCGAGGAACTGTACATGTCCTAACGTGCTCTTCCTGTCTAACATACAACCTGCATGATCTGCATCTGTGTAGGCTGTTAGTTCAAAACTAGTATCTTTAGGATACCACAGACCAAGATCTGCAGTGCCCTTTAGATACCTAAAAATACGCTTCACAGCAGACAAATGGATTTCTTTAGGATTGGCCTGATATCTTGCACATAAGCATGTTGAAAACATTATATCTGGCCTACTCGACGTAAGATACATTAAAGAACCTATCATCCCTCGATAAGTCCTAACATCAACAGCCTTTCCCGAAGGATCGGTGCCAATCTTAGTACCTGGTGCCATTGGGGTACCAATCGGTTTTGAATTTTCCATTTGGAACTTCCGAAGAATATCCCTAATGTATTTTGATTGATTGATAAAAATACCTGATGAAAATTGTTTTACTTGTAAACCAAGAAAGAAATTCATCTCTCCCATCAAATTCATCTGAAATCTAGACACCATATGGTTTGCAAAATTCTTACAGTACTTCGGATTTGTAGAACCAAAGATAATATCATCTACATAGATTTGAATTAAGATGATATCGCCTTTTTCCTTTTCGATAAACAAAGTGGTATCCACCGTACCTTTTGAAAACCCAGACTTGACTAGAAAAGTGGAAAGAACATCATACCAGGCTCGAGGTGCTTGTTTCAGACCGTAGAGTGCTTTGTCGAGAATGTAAACATGATTCCATTGAGGAATGCCGTCTTCACGTCCATTTGAAATACCGTGAAGTTCTTGTGGGCTGCGTAGGCTAGAAACATTCTGATTGCCTCTAATCGCGCCACAGGAGCATATGTTTCGTCATAGTCTATTCCTTTCTCTTGTCTGTATCCTTTGGCTACTAGTCTTGCCTTGTTTCGGATAACGGTACCATCTTCGTCTTTCTTTATCTTGAAAACCCATTTCGTACCTATAATGGTTTTACCTGTAGGCTTTGGTACGAGTCTCCAGACTTGAAGTGCATCGAACTGATTTAGCTCTTCTTATATAGAGATCACCCATTTTGGATTAGCAAGTGCTTCCGATACGCGTGTTGGCTCGAACTTGCTCAGAAAGGAGTCATGCATGCACATATTCAATGATGCTGACCTAGTTTTCACTGGTTTTGATGGATCGCCAATAATCTGCCGTATCGGGTGCTCTTTGGTCCATTTATGTTCATGAGGCAGTGGATTATATGAATGTATGTCAATTGTATCATCTATAAATCCACTTCTACCTTCTTCTGTTTGTTCAGGAGGATTGATGGTTTCAGTTGAAGTGGAAGGTTCAGAAGGCTCAGCAGGTACAACTTGTTCTGGCTGTAGATTGATCTGTACAGAATATCCTACTGTTTCAGCTACTTCTGTCTCTTTATCATTTGTCACTTCTTCAACTGTTGGAGTCGGCATTTGAATTGTAATTTCTTGTGGAATCGGGGCGTTTGATTCAATAGGAACATCTGAACTGGTTGGATGAGTAGTTGTTGAGTCTTCCATCCTGTCAACCATAACAGATTTCTTTACATTTGATCCAAGAAATTCATCATAAAACAATTCAAATAATAAGTCTAAATCAGATAAATGGTTAGTTGAAGTTGAAGCTTCGTCTGATTTATTCTGTTGAGACGCAGGTTCTGGACTGAGTTGCCCAGAAGCTAGTACTCCGGTTATAACAGGTTCTGAACGTTGTTGTTCGGAAGCCATTTCTTCATCAAAGGTGACATTGATGCTTTCAATCACCGTCTTTGACTTCTTCAGATAGACACGATATGCAGTTGATGTCGAGGAATAACCAATAAAGATTCCTTCGTCTGCCTTAGCACTGAACTTATTGAGATTCTCCCTATCGTTTAGCACGAAACACTTACATCCAAATATATGGAAATATTTGATTGTCCGTGTTCGGTTGTTGATTAACGCATAAGGAGTCTTCTTGAACCTTCGATGTACCATGGATCGATTCTGTGTGTAGCACGTGGTCGAAACAGCTTCTGCCCACAAAAATAGAGGTAAGTCCGAATGACTTAGCATAGTACGAGCAGCCTTGACTAGCGTTCGATTTCTTCTTTCAACCACTCCATTTTGTTGAGGCGTTCGAGCGGCAGAGTATTGATGTGAAATCCCGACAGATTTGAGATATTCTTCAACTTTGTTGTTCTTGAACTCTGTGCCGTTGTTTGTTCCTAGAAACTTGACCGGTTTCGGCAGATTCACCTGGGTCGTCTTTAGGAATGTATTGAAAACATCAGGTGTCTCATCCTTTGAACGTAGAAACTTGACCCATGTGTATCGCGAGTAATCGTCCACGATCACGAGTATGTACTTCTTTCCGCCTAGAATTTGAGTTCGCATCGGACCGCATAAGTCCACATGCATTAACTCTAACGGAGCATTGGTACTTGGTTCAGGCTTCAGTTTATGAGGTGCCCTCTTTATCTTGCCCTTTTCACAGGTTGCACATAGATGTTCTCTTTCGTATTTCAGCTCTGGAAGTCCTTTGACGAGCTTTCCACTGACCAGATTGTTGATGTACCGAAAGTTGAGGTGAGAAAGACGTCGATGCCATAACCAACTTTGTTGCATCGAAGCTTTCGATAGTAGACACACTTGCTTGTCAGCCTGGACATTTGACAGATTGATTGTGTAGAGGTCTGATTCTCGGGTACCGACCAAGAGTTCTTCGCCTTCTTCAATGCGAACTGAACATATCTTGGCTTTGAAGTTGACCTCTAACTCTTTGTCACAGAACTGGCCTATACTGAACAAGTTGTGTCGTAAGCCTTCATCATAGCTCACCTTCTTGATAGTGACATTGTTCTGTTGTACATCACCGTATCCCATGATTGGAGAAAACTAGTCGTTGCCAAATCTTACTGTTCCACAAAATTTGTCTTTGAAATTGGACAGTATCTCTTTTTGCCCTGTCATGTGCTTGGAACATCTGCTGTCCAAGAACCATGTATGACTAGTCTGCATAAGAGAAATTACAAATTTAGATATTTATACCACAACTTTGGAATTTTCACTTTGATTATCGAAGTGCGGGTCTTGAACTGATTTGTTCAAAAGCCTATTTTGACTTTGATGTTCGGGTTTCGAACTGCATTATCCAAAAACCTATTTTGACATTGAAGAACGAGTCCTGATCTGTACATAATCAGAAGTCGCTTTCTCTTTAAGCTTTGTGTGCCTGCAACACAGATTTAGCCTTAGGTACCCATTGGAATTTGGGTCCTGCTGTGTTAGCACAAGATTTTGGTAACCATTTCAAATTGGTTCCTCTTTTCTTTTGAAATGTATGAGAAGAATTAATATGAGATGAATGCATATGGTAATTTCCAAACCAATCTCCAGAATCTTGACAAGTGATAGAAACATGTTTATCATATATAGAGGACTTTCCAGCAGAAAAAGATAACTGAAATAATTGCTTCATTGAATATTGTTTACGAGAAACAGCAAGTTTTGAGTTCAAAAGAGCAATATCATCAATTAGGACATATTTACTAAGCGAAGTCTTATTACAATTAACACTACTAAGCGATAAAACGGTCTTGTCAAGCTTCCGTTTGGGTTGCCATTGAGAATTTACTTCTGGCCTTTGCTTGCGCAGATCTGAAACATGTGTAACTGTTGAGTTAGACTTCTGAGCAACAAATGAATGCACCTTCTTTGGCTTACCAGTAGTGATCGGTTTCTGTGAATGCTGAGATATTTTTTTACCTTTAGCATTTTTGGCTTTCACAGAGACTGACTTATCAACTTTCGTTGATTTTACACTGTTAACAGGCATACTAGTTTTTCCCAAAGATTTCACAACAAAAGATGAATGGTTTGAAAGTTTAGCATTAAAATCAAATTGTTCAAAACAACCATCCAAACCACCGTCAGAATTAAGAAAATCAAACCCTTCGTTCGATGAACCAAACATGTCATCAGATTTAGAAGCTTTTGTAAAAACAACATTTTTCATAACGGTTGAAAAAACTTTTTGTTGAATCTCAATCAAAAGTCTTTCATCTGATAAAGAGTTCTCGAGTTCAGAAATTTTACTTTCTAACACGAGAGAAGGGACATATATTTTACCTATAACAGGCTTTGCCTCCATCTATTTTACAGAATAACTTTGAAAGTAGTCAGTTGAAATAGATTTCTTTTCATTATTTGGATAGTCATAACTATTGTTCAACTTCGCATAATAAAATGGAAGGTGAACTTTAGATGACTTTTTCCGTTTTTCAATTTCATTTGCTTCATCCTCCTTTGATAGTTTAGTATTAAAAACTTTAAGTGAAGAGATTCGGTGAGAAACTAGCATAGAGGTATAATCATAAAGTGCAGGAACTTCTCTTATACCCTTTTTAAGGCAATGAGGTTTCACATAACCGATTCCCCAATTTTCTTTATTCTTTTTCGGTTTGTTAAGATGAATGGTTTGCTCACTTTGACCTAATGAGTACAACTTCTTTTCCAAAGCATCTAGTTTTTCAATTAAAGACTTGTTTTCTTTAGTACATGAAGAATGCATTTTAGTTAGCTTATATAAGTCAAGCTCACTATTTCTCAGTTTTGACTTGAGTTCAGAATTCTGTTTTAGAATTATAGTCTGTTCTTTTGCGTTGGTGTCAACGTTTGTATGTAAAACCTCAATTAATACTTTCTTCTCAGCAATTTCATTGTTAAGTTTTTGTATCAATTGGTTTTTGTTAATAATAACACCATTTTCTCGCTTAAGATTAGATTCTAACTCTTCTTGTTTTAAACTCATGGTATGCATTTTATTCATGAAATATTTATACGATAAATCACATACCTCCTCTTCTTCATTTTCTGAATCAGCTTCAGCATCTGATTCCATCTTGCCCATCAAGCACATATTGACGGCTTCATCTTTATCTTCATCTTCTTCTTCTTCATCTGAGTGATCAAGCCAGTATTCATCCTCAGCCATCAGTGCCTTGCCTGCCTCCTGTTGCTTGGCAAGAAGCATCTTGTTCTTGTAGTAATCGGAGTTTCTGACCTTTGATCTTCGGCAATCCTTGGCAAAGTGACCTGTTTTGCCACAGTTGTAGCACATCGGTGGACCTGGCTGACTTAATCCTTCATCCTTGTACTTTCTTTCTTCGGGTTTCTTCTCCTCTATCCTCTTTCCTTCAGACTAGTACCTTTTATCTTCCGTTTTCTTCTCATCTAATCTCTTTCCTTCAAACTTTTTCCCTTCAAACCTACTACCTTCAACCCTTTCCTTATGAGCGTAGTTGTTGGGTCCAGAAGAGTACCTTTGACTGTTTGATGTTGGATTCCTATAGAACTTTTTCTGAAACGCATTTGTCAGAAACAACATTGCTTTCTTCATTTGTTCATTTTCATCCATGTGAGAGTTTGCATAAGCTTCATCTTCTTCTGATTCATATACAATCGTCTTGTTCTTCTTCTTGACGACAAGAGCGACTGTATCTTCAACTGTCTTTCCTTTCTGTCTTTTCTCAGCTAGAATTTCATCCACCTCTTCTTCATTTTGACGAAGGGTTTCATACACCTCGTGAAGTGGAATCTCATTCAAATCTTTTATCTGCCGCATCTGTCTGGCAAAACTTTTCCATTCTGGTTGTAGAATACTCAGGAATTTGATATTCAGTTCGATTTGAGATTTGTTGACCTTGTTCTTGCTCAATTCGTTTAGCAAGGTCACGAATCTATCATATGTTCCTTCTAGATTTTCTCCAGTTCTGCCTTTAAATTCTTCAAAACTGTGCAGGCAGTTAGAGATTTTAAGCTGATTCCCTATCTTTGAACCCAGCATCATCTTCTCGAGTTGATCCCACATTTGTTTGCCGGAGGCCTTATAACTGTCAATCTTTATGTAGATTTCGTTCGGAATCCCTTGTAGAATTTATGACTTGGCCAATCTGTCTGCTTTTGCTCTTAACTTATTATCACCGGTTAGTTCTTCATAAGTCAGTGCATGTCTTACTTCTTCAGTTCCTTCTGCTGGTTCCCTATATTTTGTTTCCATGGGGCCTTCTTCTAAGGATTGTTTGATGAAATCACCCAAATCCTGTCTTTCGATGAAGTTTAGGAACCTATCCTTCCACTGTTCATATTCACCTCTAAAGAGAACTGGTGGCTTGGTGTCAGTTCCTATTGCAAGAGCTTCTCTGGATGTCATCCTGTATTGAATAAGAGAAAACTTGATAGATATGATCGTTAATCCAAATAAAATTTGATCACACAAGAAATTTTGTCCCCCTAGGCAGACATAGCACGGGGGTCCCGCTACCCGGTTAGCGGGTGGGGTGAAGGGGCAACGCCCGTGCGGGGGTATGGGGGCAGCGCCCCTAGAGAAAAAATTTATGACAATTAAAGACCCTATTGCAGTTTCGAAAAATTCTCAGAAAAGAAAAAACAAATTCTAAGTATGGATTGGAGCAGAGAGGTTTGTGGGTCTAGTGGGAAGCGCACACTGAGGTATGCGGGTCTAATGAGAAGCGCACACTGAGGTATGCGGGTCTAATGGGAAGCGCACACTGAGGTATGCGGGTCTAATGAGAAGCGCACAATGAGGTGTGCGGGTGTAGTTAGGAGCGCACAATGAGGTGTGCGTTTCAAGTGAGAATCGCAAAGTTGAGATATGCGATTCACTTGGGACGCGCAAGGTGGACTTGTTCTTTTGAAGAGATGAACTCGTAGTCTTGAGGTGTGCGGGTCTGACTTGGAATCGAGAAGTTGAGCTATGCGGGTGCTTTGGGAGCCGCAAAGTAAGGTATGCCTTTCCTTTGGGACACGCATAGTAGTACTATGCGTTTGATGTGGGAGCCGCAAAGTTGAAGTTTGCGGGCTATTCTTCCTCTGTTGTGCGGGTGTTAGTCCTGAACTTCAACAAATCGACTAAAATTTGTTCCTGTAAGGATTAGCACAACCAAACAATACCCTTTTGTCTAGAATAACTTCTAGAGCAGAATTTTATCACACGATCTCTCAAAAACACACTATTTCGAAAATAATTTGATGGCACAGTACATTTCTTCACTCGACTGTTTACTCACCAAATCACAAAATTGGAACTCGATTTAAGCTTAATACTGAAATTAATCACACACAACTCGATCTAGCATGTAAATCGATCACAACCTAATCGATTCTAACACCTAAAACAGTTTAAATCTCCAAATCGATTTCTCAACAAGAACACAGAGTCGTTTTTCCAGAAAACTTGATTTTGATCTTAATCAGGCTCTGATACCAATTGTCGGTCCAACAATACTTGTCAAGTTTATAGAAACAACAACACAATATGATTACCAACCTGTATTGATTATAACAAACGAGTTACAAGGTTGATCGATTAAGCATGAAATGTGTTCTCTATGTTTTCTCTCTTTTACACCTTCAAGTGTGTGTTTGTATGTGTGAATTATGATCTGATCTTTTTTTGAGAGATGTTAGAGATACACTTAATCTAACCAAGTGTGTTAGACACACTTCCTACAACTTGCAATATAAAACTATAAACCTACCTAATATCTAATCTAATAATATACATAATATCTAAGTTTAGATATTATGTAAACTAACTAAATACTAGAAACTAACCAAGTTAGCTTTATCTAACTATTACAATGTTATAACTTAGATATTAAATCTAAGTAAACTAATACAATTACATTGACATTTATTACAAACGACATAGACTTTAATATCGAGAGTCGACGTTTCAGCTTTAGCTTCAGATTGCGATCTTCAGTTTGGATGATCTTGAATCCAATGAGACTGTGGTCTAACAAATATTAACAATAATATGCAAATTGTTGTTTATATGGATCCAGATGTTTCTGCAAGTATTCATGAAGTTGAAGAATCTGAAGCTGCAAATGACATGAGGTCATTCTTTGCTAAGTTCATAGAGATTAATTCTGATGATGATGAAGAAGTCAGGTTTGAAAAGATTTGTCAAGTCAATGAAGAAGACTATGATGACATCATTATCATATCAGATACAGAAGATGATTAAGTGTTCATGGATGCTAAAGACGAAGAAGAAGCAGATTTGTTATACAGTGATCTTCCTGATCACGATGAGACTCCTGAATCAGCTAATGTCACATCTACTCCTGTTGTTAGTTCAGCTCCGACTACCACTATTCCTTCAAGATCATTTGAAGTTGGTCAGTCATCAAGAGTAGAAGCTGATGTTCCATCTTCTGATCCTGTGATTCCACCATCTATTTTAGAAGAAGGACCAGCTTTATCTAGATGTCAAAGACAAAGGAATTTGCATCATAGATATTTGGCATCAAGGCAAAGATCAGCCTTTCTAGAAGACACTCAGAGAAACATATTTGTCTCTAGAAGAAGGACGATTAACATTTATGCAATCCTTGGAGTAGAGAAAGAGTCAGATGCCTATCAATATGAGTACTTGATGTTCATCAAGTGTCAGCGCAAAAGGAATAATACCGTTTCTTCTCAACACTTGATTGTTCGAGTGATCAATGTCACGATCAACAAGTTTGTGAACATCTGGTATCCTAATTTTGAAGTTGAAAGAAGAGACTACAAGCGGTACAAATTTTCAGAGGCAGACTTCGCTGATCTTTCTATAGATGATGTTGAATTCTTATATGATCACTTCAGGAATCTGTATCATAGATCTCAGGATATTTCACAAGCTTTGTTCGTCATTAAAAGATTCATTCGACGACAAATCCGATTCTTCAGGGTTTTTGATTTCCAGATGGCTGTTGAAAGCTTCCAACCAGTTGTTAATCTTCTCAGGCCTAACCGAAGCTTACCGAACTTAGAGTCTTATCCTTTTCTCTCTATTATTGAAGATCCATATGGAGTGGTGTACAAGAATGGCTCTAATGAAAAATGCTTTCTCAGAATTGAAGAAATTGCTCACTACTCCGATGGAACCCTAAAAGTGATCAAGCTACAGTTAGAACAACGTCTGAAGGAAGCCAAAAGAAGATTTTTAGAAACAAGAGAAAATGCTTTTCTGGTTGATAATGATGAAATCCGTCTTATCCAGAAGACTTTAGATTCACTTTAAGACGACTTGAAGTTTTAGTTGGTTTGAATAGACTTCGTCAACGAGAAGAGCGTCAGTAATTCTCCAAAGTCGCCTGGTTGGTCTATACTATTTTTGAAGACCACAGCGCCAATGATTACTAAGGGGGAGATTGTTAGATCTGTTTTTATAGTAATCATTGTAATTATTTTCTAGCCAATACTGTTCTTAATGTTCTTTTCTGTATTGTAAAGGCTAGGGGTATTTAAGTCCCCTTAGAGCCTTTGTTTTGTAACTTTGGCAATCACTTTCAATACATCAGTTTAAACTTTGCGCTTCATACTTTCTCTCTCTACTTTCTCTCTCTAAAGAATCAGTGATCTTGGACTCTCAATTGGTATCAGAGCGTACTGAATCTTGAGAGGATTGAGAGATTAGTGATTTAGTTTCTGAATTTGTGAATGGAAGCAGAAAACTCGATCGATTTTCTTGATTTTTCAAGAAAATCTCGGTTTTTGCTTCTTCATCAAATTTGGACAGGTTTTTGAACAATTTGTGTTGAAATTAAACTTAATTGATTCGTTTTTGCTAATCGATCATAATTTCTTCTTTGTGTTTCACATAAAATACTTGATTAGATAATCAATTTGCAGATCTTGTATTTTCTGGAAAAACGTCGTTCTTGTTCTGTTCTTTGTCAAAATTTGTGATTTTGTTGATTTTAATCGATATTATTGATTAAAAGATGTTAGAAATGTGTTTTCGATATTAAGAGTGTGTTCTCTTTGCATAAATTTCTTAGTTTCATTTGTTCTTGCGAAAATCTGTGAGTTTGCGTTTCATTCATGAAGTTTGCGAGTCATTCATGAAGTTTGCGTTTCATTCTTATAAGTTTGTGTTTCATTCATATATTTTTCAATGACCTTAAGGGACCAGATGACAAGAATCCCGAGGAACTTACTTTCCCAAACCAGAAAGGTCACAGGTACAAACTTTTAAACCAAGAGATTTCTATATTTTAAGAATTTATAATTATCTCAATCACTCAGATCAACGTCTAAATGCTTAGCCCATATTTTCATTCTGATCTATAATTCAGATCATTTAGGTAGTCTAAGCAAAGTAAACTATAAAAATTCAGACTCACATATCTTTAAAGCAGTATTAAAAGCTACAAACATGTTGCTGACTTTTCGAATTTTGAAAGACATAAAAGTTGAACATATGAAACTTTAATATAAACAAATAACTTGTAAAAGATCCTAGACATACGTTTTATTCAAAAGACAGAAAATCTGTAAAATTTTATTTTATAGAATAAAATTTGTAAAGATTTCAACTTTTAAATTCAACATGCCTAATTTTGAAAGCAAAAAATTGAAACGTTTTTCATCTAAGGCTTTTGTAAAGATATCAGCAAGCTGATATTCAGTTGGTACAAAATATAATTCAGTGGTAACTTCTTCCACGTGATGCTTTATAAAATGGTACCGCATGTCTATGTGCTTGGTCTTGGTGTGCTGGACTGGATTGACCGATATCGCAATTGCAGACTTGCTGTCACAATAAATTGACACTGTCTTGTACAGCATCCCGTAATCACGAAGTTGCGTTTTCATCCAGAGTACTTGAGCACAACAGCTAGCTGCAGCGACGTATTCAGCTTCGGCTGTTGATATTGAAACGTAGTTCTGCTTTTTCGACGCCCAGCTTATCAATCTATCACCTAAAAACTGAAGATGACCAGAAGTACTCTTCCTGTCCAATTGATTACCACCAAAACCTGCATCTGAATAAGCAATCAAATTATAGTCAGAACTTTTAGGATACCATAATCCTAAATAAGGAGTTCCTTTAATATATCTAAAAATGCGTTTGACTGCTAAAAGATGAGATTCTTTTGGTTTAGCCTCGAATCGGGCACACAAGCACGTGGAGAACATTATGTCCGGGCAACTTGCAGTTAGATACATCAGTGATCCGATCATCCCTCTATATGTCTTTTGATCCACAACTTTTCCATCTGGATCGAGTCCGAGTTTGGCACCGTGAGCCATCGGCGTTCCGATTGAAGTAGATTTGTCCATCTTGAATTTCTTCAAGATGTCAAATATATACTTTGACTGGTTGATGAAGATACCATCAGGAAGCTGTTTCACTTGTAAGCCGAGGAAGAAGTTGATTTCTCCCATCATGCTCATCTGAAATCTAGAGGTCATAAGATCAGAAAACCATGTACACAAAGATTTGTTAGTCGCACCGAAAATAATATCATCTACGTATATTTGTACTAAGCAGATATCAAGATTAGTTCTATAAATGAAAAGAGTAGTATCTATAGATCCTTTGGTGAAGCCGGATTTGACCAAGAAAGCTGACAACTCGTCATACCACTCCCATGGAGCTTGTTTCAAACCATACAATGCTTTATCGAGAAAATATACATAATCTGTACGATCTTTGTCAACAAATCCCTCTGGCTGAGATACATATACTTCTTCTTTCAGCTTGCCATTGAGAAATGCCGTCTTGACGTCCATTTGATATACTGTGAAGTTTCGATAAGCAGCAAAGGCAAGAAACATTCGGATAGCTTCCAATCACGCAACGGGTGCAAATGTTTCATCGTAGTCAATACCTTCTTGTTGTCGATATCCTTTGGCTACCAACCTTGCTTTGTTCCGCACGACAATACCATCTTTATCCTTTTTGTTCTTGAATATCCACTTTGTACCAATTATGCTTTTTCCTTTCGGCCTTGGTACAAGTCTCCACACTTTGAGCGCATCAAATTGATTGATCTCCTCTTGAATAGCAATAATCCAATCCAGGTCTTCCAATGCTTCATAAACTTTTGTAGGTTCAATCTTGCTTAGGAAGCAAGTGAAGAGACATTCGTTGGAAGTAGCCGTTTGGGAGCGTGTAGAAACACTGGCTTGAGGATCTCCAATAATTTGATGAATTTGATGAGATCTTGTCCATTTTGTTGTATGAGGGAGACGATCAATTACATCTTGAACCACTTCTAATTGAAGAGAGGGAGGTTCAGAAACTTCTACATCAGATGAAGAGATAGAAATAGTTTCCACTTGAGGAGGAGGTATCTCAACAATATCTGAATCAGATTCGGGAACAGTTTGTTGACTAACATCATTCTGTACTTCTTCCTGAAGTGATTCACTTTGAACAGGTTGATCTTGAATTGACTCTTCTTGAGTATGTTCTTCATGAATAAGCTCAGCTTCTGATTGAACATTGTCTGATTGAACAAAATCTTGTTGCGTCGGTTCTTGTTGAATAGGAGAGACTGGAGCAACATCATTGTCAGAGATAGATGCAGCGGAATTTGCAAAAGATGAGCTCTCAGTTTCCTGATTCAAAACATTAGAAACATTTTCAGAATTAGATCTAGGCACATCATCATAAAAATTTTCAAACAGAAAATCAAGATCAGAAAGATTAGGAGAGAGAGTAGAAGAATCCTGGTTATCCGGTGAAAGAGCAGGTTCTGAACTGATTTGTTAAGAAACTGAATTTCAGTAAAAGCGGGTTCTGAGCCTGAGTGACTAGAAACCAAATCAGCAGCTTCGTCAAATTTTACATTGACACTCTCTATGACCTTTCTTGCAGAGATCAGAAAAACTCTATAAGCAGCAGAGTTTGAAGAATAACCCATGAATACACCCTCGTCTGCCTTTGGACTAAACTTGTTGATATTCTCCCTGTCATTCAGAACGTAGCATTTACACCTGAATTACTTGAAATACTTGATGTTTGGTTTGATTCCGTTCATATGTTCATACGGTGTTTTGTTGAAACGACGATCCAGAATTGATCTGTTCTGAGTATGACAGGCAGTTGATACTGCTTCAGACCAGTAAGACAAAGGTAGACCTGAATAAGCAAGCATTGATCTGGCGGACTCAACAAGCGTTCTGTTTCTTCTTTCAACAACACCGTTCTGTTGCGGAGTACGTGCAGCATAAAATTGTTGTTGTATTCCTTGAGATTCATAGAATGCCTGAAGAGTACTGTTTTTGAATTCATTGCCATTGTCAGATCTTACCACTTTCACTTGTTTCTGCTTATTTGTCTGAGTTGTCTTGATGAGGTTAATGAGTACTTCAGGAGTCTCATCTTTTGACTTCAGAAATTTTACCCAAGTATATCTGGAGTAGTCATCAACAATCACCAAAACATATTTCTTATGTCCTAAACTCTTCGTCTTCATCGGACAACACAAATCAACATGCAAAAGATCAAGAATAGCCGATGTGCAGTGTTCAGGTTTAGGCTTGTGAGGAGCTTTCTTCATTTTTCCTTTCTCACAATCCTGGCATAGATGGTCTTTCTGGAAACGGAGAACTGGAAGACCTCTCACTGAATCATTCTTGACCAGGCGATCCATATATTTGAAATTGAGATGAGCTAAACGTCTGTGCCAAATCCAACTTTCTTGAATTGAAGCTTTAGAAAGCAAGCAGATATCTGAAGGAATTTTGATCTTGGAAAGATCAATGGTATACAAATTTGATTACCTTTTTCCTACCAGAAGATCCTTGCCATTATCATTCTTCACTGCAACTCTTTTGGATTTGAAGCTGACTTCAAGGTCTTTATCGCAGAACTGTCCTATGCTGAAAAGGTTGTGACTTAGACCCTCGACGTAGCTTACTCTTTTGACAGTTATGTTACCCTGAACTAGATCACCATAACCAAGAATCGGAGTTGTCTTACAGTTACCAAAATTTACACGACCGCAACATTTATCTTTAAAATTAGACAGAAGAGATTTGTTGCCAGTCATATGTTTTGAACATCCTGAGTCCAGATACCATAATTGACTAAGCTGCACACACAGAAACTACACCTTTTTAGGTACCCATATGCTTATGGGTCCCTTGTTAGAATTATATCTTTTATTTTTCACAAATTTATTTTTAATGCAAGAATGAAAGCAATTATCAATAGAAGATAAAACACAATTATCAGAATCAGAACTAGAAGAAGCATATGAGATATTCTTTGATATATCAAACATTTGCTGAAAAGAATATTTTGGGATTTTATTACATGTAGCAAATGTATCAGTATCACAAAGATTTTCTACACAGTCAACTCCTAAAAGTTCAGATTCTAAAATTGGTTGTTTCATCCTCCAAATCAGCCTTGATGACTTCCTCACAGTCCGATCTGAAGAAGAAAAATTAGAAACATTACAATTTTCAGATAAGACAGTATCATGTTTCTTTGACTTCTTTGATCTTCTTCTTTTACGCTTCTTTTTATAAAATTGAGCATTTAGCAGTAAAGAATTATCAATAATTGAATCAGAAGAAGAAACTTTATCAAAGAAATCATTCTTAGCATTTGACATTGAAGAACTAGCCTTGGAGTGAAAATTTTCAAAATTGCACAAGTCTGGAGGAGGTTTGCGCTTCCCATTGGAGGCGCAAACTGAGCTTTGTGCGTCCAACTGCACGCGCAAACTTTCAGTTTGCGTTTCCAACGTGGAACGTAAATGGCCATTGTTTTTCAAAACTTTAGAATTTTCCTTAGAATCTTTTGACAATCCAGAAGAAATTTTATCTTCAAAACTTGTTTTCATTATAAAAAGAAATAAATCGTTTTCTAAACAAGTTTGAAGATTTTGTTCTTCCAATCTATCTTCAAGATCAACAATCTTACATTCTAACACTAATGGGGGAATGTATTTCTTAGTATCATAAGATACCGGAGATACATTTTCCTTATCAGTGTTAGCAAAAATATCCACAAAATCTGTTGATAATGAAGATTTATTGGAAGATTTGATATTTAAAAGATTTTGAAATTTTCTGGATTTCTTAGATTGATCAGGAAAATACTTTGCATTTTCAGAAGTGTAAACAAATGGCATTTCCATCCTCTTGTTTTTCATCCTTTTCACATTTTCTTCTTCCAAAATTTGTTTCTCAGTTGTCCAAAAGAATTTAAACTAAGGATCATATTTTGCAAGAGTAATGTAATCATATTCATATAAAGTAGGAACTTCATTTTTAGCATTATTTAAAAAATGCGGGTTTTCAAAACCAAGTACCCACTTTTCTTTTATGGTTTCTTCACTCCTTGGTTTATTCATGTAAATGGTTTGCTCAGACTGTTCTCTTTTATACAATTTCCTTTCTAAAACAATTATCTTGTCAGAAAGAATTTTATTTGAAGAAGTCAGTTCCGTCGACGAATCATGATAAGTCTGATTTGAATTTCCTAACTCGACCAATTTCTTATTAAATTTCTCTTTAGTGTCAATTAAAATCGACTTTTCATCATTTAAAGAAATTTGCAGTTTTTCGATTAAATCAGACTTTTCTTGATTTTTAAACTTTTTAGAAACGAACTTTGAGCGCAAATCATGCAAAGCAGTGATAAAAACATTCATTTGAGATAAAAAGAAATTATAGTTAAACTCAGATATTACCTCAGAACCATCAGATGAGGTATCCTCTTCCTCATCATCGGATTTGTCATCACCTATAAAGCACATAGCCGCAGTTTCTTCATTCTTAGCCTCGTTGTCCGAATGATCCAACCAGTATTCTTCTTCGGCCAACAGGATGGTTTCACTTTCCTTCTTCTCAGCAAGAGCCTACTTCTTTCGGTAAAAATTAGCATCCTTTACCACTTTGACTCTGCAGTCCTTAACCATATGTCCAGGCTTCCCACAGGTAAAACAGTTAACGACCTTTTTCTCATCCTTCTTCTGTTCAACCACCTTAGTTGGTTCATACTTTGGAGTGTATGTCTTTGAAGGAGCACCAGGTTCTATCTTTTTAGAACCAGAAGTAAACCGCAGGTTGTTTGAACCAAATCTGTGCTTGAATCTCTTCTGATAGTGCTGAGTCAAAAGTATCATGGCCTTTTCGAGTGCTTCGCCATCATCATCTGTAGATCCATCATAAGCTGATTCGGTCAAAGCTTGCTCAGCCAGTTGGCTAGCTATAAAAGCAATGGGATCTACTGACAGAGGTTTGTTCTTCTTATCCATTTTTGCCTTCTTCTCCATAACCATAGATTCATCTGTCATCAAGATTTCGTATAACTCCTGAATTGGCATGGTTGAGATTCTGACATCGTTTCTCATTCTGTGGCATGACTTGTTCCACTCAGGTTGTAAAGCGTTCAGAATCTTCAAGTTAGCCTCCAACTCAGTCTTCTTTACTTTGATCTTGTATAAATCGTTGATGACAGCCCAAAATCGGTCAAATACACTCTTCAAGCGTTCTTCATCCTTAGCCTTAAACTTTTCAAAATTGTTCATATACCTAGTCTGACACAACTGAGTTGACATTGCAGTACCAAGCATAATCTTCTCAAGTTGTGTCCACATCATCATTGGGTTATGTTTGAAGCAATCGATTCTATTATAAATGGAGTTGGGAAGAGCAAGGATCAGATTTGATTTAGCCTGGCTATCAGCTTGATGTCTTAACATCTCATCAGCATCATATTCCCTTAAAGCTTTCTCAACAGAGGTAGCAACAGAAGTTGTTGTAGCTGGAACAGCTTTTCTTGGTATTTCCATAGGACCCTGAGTCAGTGATTTCATCATGTTCTCCCCATTCGGTTGCCTTTCAATAAAGTTGATGAACCAATCCTGCCACTGTTCGAATTCATTCTCATTGATGAGAACTGGTGGACGAGTATCAGACCCCAAAGACATCATGAGGTCATTTTTGTAGATTTGTGCTTGCAAAGACATCTTGTGAAAAATCAGAAAATTTAGAAAATTTTCTAAGTAAGAGAGACCCGGAAACTAGAGGTTTGCTTTTGTAATGAGGAGCGCAAAGAAGGTTTTGCGATTGCAGAGGGGAACGCAAACTGAGATTTGCGTTTGCTTCATGAAATGCAAAGTGTACTTTGCGGGTTGAGACTTTGCGCGTGATGCACGAAGACTTTTCGCTTGAAGAGAGAAACGTGAAATCTCTTTGCGTTTACAGAGTGAAACGCAAACTTGAAACTTGAAACTCTGCGTTTTCAATGTGAACTGCAAACCTGAAAAAAAATTTCACTAAAACACGAGTTAGACACGCAAACTTACCTTTGCGTCTCATGTCTGAAACGCAAACCTTGGTGGTTTGCGCTTCTAACTTGGCACGCAAACCATACTTAGAATATTTTTTTTGTTATTATTATTTTTTATTTTTGTCTAATTATTTTTAATTTTTTGTTTTCCAGGTCTATTATGTCTTCCAAAACCAATACAGATCCAATGATTCAAGACGAGAATGTCATTCTCGATGACCCGTCTGATCGAGCTTCTCATGATACTCCCATGCCATCACACCCTTCTGTTGGGGCCGATCTTTCTGCTTCTCGTCGTACACCAAATGATGTGTTCCCAACCATCATGTATATGCCATACAAGCCGAACAACTATCACGTGGACTTTGACAGAATCAAGATACATCAAGTGGTACGAGCAATTCTCAAAGGTCATCCACTTGCCCCTGCTCTTTCATACTGCACACATGTTCCTGATGTTTATCTACAGCAGGCATGACATACAATAACAAAGAATGAAATGGCTCGCCCGCATCACTTTGATCTTCAAATCGATCAATTTGAATCATTCCTTTCATACAAGCGATTGAGATTAATAGTGGAGCTTCCTGAGCCGAACTCTAAACCAGGCAGAACTACCTATGACAGTTTTCCTTCAGAAGAGGAAGTATATGAAGGAATAAGGAATCTTGGATATGTTGGTACTTTGAACAAACCTACAGACCTTGACAAGTCTAATCTACCTCCAGTATGGTATGCCCTGTTCTCAGTTATCATCAGGTGCCTGACATCAAAGCATTCTGGCACAGACAGTGCAAGTTTATTGTATCTCCGATTGTTCCATGCAGTCGTCTATGACTTTCATGTCGACTACACGTTTATTTTTTGGACCGAACTCTTGGAGGTGGTACATGACAAATTTACCAACAAGAAACGGAAGTTCATTCCCTTTGTCAGATTTCTGAAGCTTATTGTTCGAAGCATGCTCCGCAGCAATCCAGCTATTCCTCGTAGACTATCTTGGCCTCAGGTTCCAGACTCTGAAATGACTTATATTCAGAAGCAGAAGAGGTCTTTCAACTATTCTATGACTATTCCATATGCTCTTATTGCCAACTACGTTGATGTTACAGATGAGGATGTCATAGAATATTGTATGGAGAATGAGTTTGTGGAAGTTGTACAAGATGAGCCTTCTCATGACAATCAAGCTGTTGAAAAAGATGTTGAAGTTGAAGCAGCAATTTCTGAACAAGCGCCTGAAGTTGAAAAAGAGGCTGAAGATGAGCAAGAAGTTGTTGTTTTTGTTAAGGAAGAAATAGTTCAAGAAGATGTTGCTTCTCAACAAATTGAGAATGTTATTGCTGATATTGGTACTGAAGCTACTGATGCTACTGCTTTTGATTTTGAAGATGAAGATGATTCTACTGCTGATATTGCTCTTTCTGATGATAAAGATGGTGAACATTCTGATACTGATGATGATGATGATAGTGATAAACCAAGTATTATGGTTTATGAAAGGAAGGTTAGGACACCGGAAGTGGTTATCTCAACAGAAGTTGTTTCTGAAGATGATTATGTTCCTGTTAATCCTTCAATTGCACATCTTCAAGTAGATGAATTGGATACAACTTTTTATCAAGTTTCATCTCCGGTACAAAGTCAAGCTCCAACAACTTCACTTGCGGCAATTCAGTCTTCTGATCAAATTCCAGCTATAGCACTTTCTTCTGATCAAGCTAGGGTATCTTCTGATACATTCTCTACGTTGAATGATGTTATTCGTCAGTTATCTGAGAAAATGGATGCAGAAAAGGAAGCTCAAATTCTGAAGTTGAAGACTTTCTTCAAGGGAAAGATGCCTGAGATTGATACTTCAGTGATTCCTCTAGAGATTCCTTTCAGACGACCAACTGGGGTAGTTCTACGTGAACCTTCTTCTGCGGTGCCTACATCTACTTCTCCGGTTATTTCTCTTCCATTTCCTTCGATGGTTTCTTTATCTGTGGGAATTTCTACATCTGCTCCTTCAAGGTCTTCTCTACATGATCTTCCTATTTCAGAGTTGACAGATTTGCTCTATGCTCGACTTCTCTCTATGTCGCCGCCTGAACATCAAGATGAAGATCTTCTTTCTTTGCTTCGGAACTTCCAATCTACGCCGCCTCCAGTTCCTTCTTCTGAATCTGACCGAATTACAGCTTTATCTGATGAGTTTCATGAATTCAGATCAGAGGTTCAATCAAGTTTTGCTGATCTCAAATCGTTTATGTCTCAAGCCTTATCTACTTTATCTTCAAGGCTTGATTCTCATGAACAAAGCTGCAGAACTGAGGTTGGCCCGTCTCTTAAGCGCTGACATGACCAAGATGATCCTGATCATCAAGGCCATGAGGGGGAGATGGCAAAGAGACCGAGAGTCGAAGGATCTTCTGAAGCTAGAGAAGATATTCAAGAAGAAGTGGTTGGTGATAGAGGAAAGAGTGGTGAATCAGTTGAAGACTGCAACATTCAGAATTTAGTGAATGTTATAATTGAGAATGTTGATTTGTCTTCTTTGCATAATGAACTGAACATTTCTGAGAGTAATATTAACAATAATATGCAAATTGTTGTTTATATGGATCCAGATGTTTCTGCAAGTATTCATGAAGTTGAAGAATCTGAAGCTGCAAATGACATGAGGTCATTCTTTGCTAACTTCATAGAGATTAATTCTGATGATGATGAAGATGTCAGGTTTGAAAAGATTTGTCAAGTCAATGAAGAAGACTGTGATGACATCATTATCATATCAGATACAGAAGATGACTCAGAGTTCATGGATGCTAAAGACGAAGAAGAAGCAGATTTGTTATATAGTGATCTTCCTGCTCACGATGAGATTCCTGAATCAGCTAATGTCACATCTACTCCTGTTGTTAGTTCAGATCCGACAACCACTATTCCTTCAAGATCATTTGAAGTTGGTCAGTCGTCAAGAGCAGAAGTTGATGTTCCATCTTCTGATCCTGTGATTCCACCATCTATTTTAGAAGAAGGACCAGCTTTATCTAGACGTCAAAGACAAAGGAATTTGCATCGTAGATATTTGGCATCAAGGCAAAAATCAGCCTTTCTAGAAGACACTCAGAGAAACATCTTTGTCTTTAGAAGAAGGACGATTAACATTTATGCAATCCTTGGAGTAGAGAAAAAGTCAGATGCTTATCAATATGAGTACGTGATGTTCATCAAGTGTCAGCGCAAAAGGAATAATACCGTTTCTTCTCAACACTTGATTATTCGAGTGATCAGTGTCACGATCAACAAGTTTGTGAACATCTGGTATCCCGATTTTGAAGTTGAAAGAAGAGACTGCAAGCGGTACAAATTTTCAGAGGCAGACTTCGTTGATCTTTCTATAGATGATGTTGAATTCTTATATGATCACTTCAGGAATCTGTATCATAGATCTCAGGATATTTCACAAGCTTTGTTCGTCATTAAAAGATTCATTCGACGACAAATTCAATTCTTCAGGGTTTTTGATTTCCAGATGGCTGTTGAAAGCTTCCAACCAGTTGCTAATCTTCTCAGGCCTAACCGAAGCTTACCGAACTTAGAGTCTTATCCTTTTCTCTCTATTATTGAAGATCCATATGGAGTGGTGTACAAGAATGGCTCTAATGAAAAATGCTTTCTCAGAATTGAAGAAATTGCTCACTACTCCGATGGAACCTTAAAAGTGATCGAGCTACAGTTAGAACAACGTCTGAAGGAAGCCAAAAGAAGATTTTTAGAAACAAGAGAAAATGCTTTTCTGGTTGATAATGATGGAATCCGTCTTATCCAGAAGACTTTAGATTCAATTCAAGAGAGATTGAATCTACGCTCAACTCTAAGACGACTGGAAGTTTTAGTTGGTTTGAATAGACTTCGTCAACGAGAAGAGCGTCAGTAATTCTCCAAAGTCGCCTGGTTGGTCTATATTGTTTTTGAAGATCACAGCGCCAATGATTACTAAGGGGGAGATTGTTAGATCTGTTTTTATAGTAATAATTGTAATTATTTTCTAGCCAATACTGTTCTTAATGTTCTTTTCTGTATTATAAAGGCTAGGGGTATTTAAGTCCCCTTAGAGCCTTTGTTTTGTAACTTTGGCAATCACTTTCATACTTTCTCTCTCTACTTTCTCTCTCTAAAGAATCAGTGATCTTGGACTCTCATCCTGGTATGTTGTAATAAGAAACCATTGTTCTTCTTCCCTTAGTCTTTAGACGCCTACAACACAGGTTTAGCTTTCGGTATCCACTGGTATTTGGGTCCTAATTTGTTAGTTGCAGTTCTATTAGGAGAAATGTAGTAAGAACCATACCAGTTATTCACAATTTGTGCAAACAAAACCATTTGCACCACAGTAAGAACAATTTATTTTCTTTTGATCTAGCCTGATCAATTGATTAACAGTATAAACGAGATCAGGTTTGCCAAAAGTTTTACCTTTAGGAGCATTGTTCTTCTTTGCATTGGATACATGCACAAACGATTTATGTTCCTTCTTCTCATCTGATGATCCTTTCACTCTTCAAATTCAATTTTCTTTATCTTTCTCACCTTTCCTTCTCCAAAATATTTTCTGCTGAGACTTTTTCTTCTTGATGTTACCTGAACCATCAATAGATTTGTCGTAGAAAAGGTTAGAAGGACGAATATGTTCTTTATGTTTAGAAGTATGATTATCATTTGCATCAAACAAAGGATTATTAGAAACATTTGTAAAAATTTAACTTGCAACTGATTTGAATCATCTCTTGGTGATTGAATAATTGATTCTGGCGTTTTTTGCTCAGTCAGCTTCACCTTGAACATGATATCTTCAAGTTCTTTGATCTTTATTGACAAACTGTTTCTTTCCTTTGAGAGTAGATCAAACTTCTTATGCAATTCAGACTTCGTCCTCTTCTCCTTCAAAACAGTTGATGACAGTTCAGATAGTTTTCCTGTCAGCTTCTTTATCTCAGCCTCAAACACTTCTCTCTCTTCCTTGAAATCTTTTTCTACAGCCTTTCTCTGTTCAGATATTTCTTTGAACACACCAACATTCTTCTTTTCAGCTAACTTCTTCTCTTTCTCAAACTTATCTCTCTCCAGAATGATAACTTTTTCAAAGTCTGACACTTGTTGAGAAAGTGTAAGACATTTCAGTTCAATGGATTTCTTTTCTTCAAATGCCTTTCTTGAGAACTCAGAAAATTTCTGTGAAAAGGCTTTTCTTTCTTTCTCCAATTCATCTTTTTCTTTCTTTAACTTCTTTTCATCATGAGAGATATGTTCTTTCAGTTCATCAATCTTCTTTTGAAGTACAGCATTATCTTTTTCCAAATCCTTTCTTTTCTTCTCAATCTTCTTTGTCTCCTTTTTATCTCTTGAGTTGTACTTTTCTTTCATCATGTTGATTTCAACCTCAAGACTTAAAACTTTATGTTTCAAGTGATCTCTTTCAGCAAAGATTTGAAAATTTATCTTTTTCAGCCCATCACAAGTATCTCCTGCAATGTTTGCTCGTCTTCTGAGATCATCAAGCTCTTTTTGCATCAACTCCTTCTTTGACCATGTAGAATTTGCATTTAGTCTTTCAAACTTCATCAGCTTTGTTTGCAGATTTGAAATCTCTTTTTCTTTAGATTCAATGATCCCTGCAAAATTTATTTTGGAGTTAGCAACTGTGATCCCATTTACTAGCATATAATCATCACAGATTGACACAAAACATGTTTATTGATTAAACCACACAATTAAAATATAATCACAGATCTAACAGGGTACCACAGATCTCACGTATGTATGTGTGTGTGTGTGTGTTCCAGATTCTAGTTCCTATTCAATAACAATCAAAGAAACAAGATTAAATCAAAGATTACCTGTTTGATATCTTTCAATTCTCAAAATGTACACTTTCTCTCTCTAGAACTCTCTCTCGCTCTCTCTCTAAGTATTCTCTATCAATTCTCAATTCTGATATTACAAAACGTACACTCCTTTTTGCAACTAAAATACAAATAGAAAAACTATTTATACTACCATCTAAAACAAGGAAACAACAAATACAAAGACATTGACTTTTATTAAGAAACTTTGACTTTTAATGAGATTTGACTTTAGCAGCTTTGACTTTCTCAACTTTGACCTTCAGTATTCTTGATCTTGTATCCAAAAGATTTATGCTCTAACAATCTCCCCCTTTGGATTAAGATCACTGTTGAAAGATTTAGCGAGCTCTGTCTGAACAATCTCCCATTTTCCTTTAACTGTCTTCTTTCCAAAAGTATCTTCAGATGATTAACAATCTCCCCAAAACTCTCATAGAATGCTTTCAAACTTTGGAAAGAAATTATCTTCAGAATCAACTCGAATTGCTTTCAGCAAATAATCTTCAAGTCTTCAAATCTTTACTTTGAACTTTTCTGACTTGAACATTTCTGAAAATCATCTCTCAAAAACTTTATCATTTCTTGATACCATCTCCCCCTTTTTGATGATTTGAGCATCTATATCATCAAAACTTTTCTCCAAGAAATGTCATTGACCATTCTTATCTGTCATACTGAGCCTATGATTCTGTCAATCCTCCAAGATAATCATCTAGATCTTTTCAAATCCAAACAAATTAAGAACATGTAACTCCTAAATCAACAGATGAATTAGTTAAAATGCCTGTCAGTAACACAAAGTCACTGTGTGTAACGAATACACAATATAAAGGAGCTTTTGTGATGTTCACTCCCCCAGGGCTTCCATCCAATCATCGAAATACCACAAAGGCAATTTCTATGAATGTTATGACAAAGAAACGAATTCCTTGTGTGTTCGTGCAAGTGTAGAAAGAATTAAAGCACAAATAATTGCTTTTCAAATAAGGCTCAAAGTTGTGTAAACCACTGAGACAACAGTAGATAAACACAGACTCAATGTGCATGATTGAAGTGCGAAGGTTGGGCAAACTTCCTTCTTTTTCAATATCCAGATTTTCCAAATGAAAACCAGATAGATTATATGTTGCGTCCCCTTGAAAATATGAAACATTTTCTTTTTGAAAAGAAAGTGAGTAGCTTGTGGGGTTTAGTCAAGAGTTGGCATGGGCTAGTTGCCTGTTTCAATAACGTTCACGAAGAAATGTGAAGCATTAGTAATGTGGTTGCCCGGCTCAGAAAGTAGTTGGTGCAGAGTTTGATATTCTTTTACTCTGATCTCTCACCCTCCTTCTTTTTAATCCAATAAGCTCACTACTAACCAAACTCTCTTTTCCATTTTACCTCATCACACAACCCACACTCATTTCTTTTTGACTCCTCACACTCAATCTCTATGGATTAACTTCTTGGGTAGAAATCATTGGTTAACGTGATTCCATAGAAGTTCAGATAATTCCTAGCACAAAGAACCCAGTCCTATAAAGCATGTGTTGCTCAAATGGTTTAACTTTACCAGTTAAAGCTCATAGACAAATGTCAGATGAATATATGCTCATAAAATATAATCATGAAAATTTGAGCATTTTTAGACATTGAAATATTTTCAAACAAGTATACTGAATGAATGAAAATGAATGCAAAAGACTTGTTTGAAAATCTGACATTGTATGAAAAATGATCAGAAATGAATGATAAAGCAATTAAAGCTTATGGTCAAGAATAATTGATATTTGTCTATACGAAACAAAATATAGACATTCTCGAAATGACCGTTTCGAAATGAAATATCGCTCAAAATTCTTTGAATACAAGCGGAGTGTCTTACCATCGAAGAAAAATTGTTCCAATTTAGAGACATGGTAAGAACATGTTGAACAAAGTCAAACCGGTGTGTATTAATACTTGAAAGTATATAGAAAAGACAATACACAAGTATTTATCTTTGGAAACACACGGTTTGTTTATCAATTAAGCACAAAAAAAAATGAAAACATTTAAAATCACACTTCCAAATTATAAAATCTGTTTAAAAATCAGGAAGTGGTTTGAACATTTAAGAACTTGTTTTCTATACCTGAAAGTTGTCCTTCTTTCAGATACATTTGAGATTAAGATAAGAAATTTACCTTTTCAAGCAATCTTAAATCTCAGAAAGTCAAGCTTTAGTCATTTAGATATGATCGTGTCAGCTTCTCTCATCCTGCACAAGTCTCAAAGTCTAGTCAAAATTTATTAAAAAATTTATTCGGAAATAAAAAACGTAAAGCAGTAAAACAATTAAAGTACGAGTTCTGATCAGAAATAATCAGAAATCATAGTCTTACTCCTTTTGACTTATAGGCTCCCCCTAAAATCATGCATCACAAAAATTTTGTTAGTTAAAATGTATAATGCAGAAATTAGTTTTGCTCCCCCTCAAATGAATGTAGATCATCTAAAATCTTCTCTTACTCCCCCTGAGATCATGAGCAAACAATTAAAGTGCAGATATTCTTCAGACATAAAGATAAAGAAAATGATGAAAAATAACAATACGTAACTTTAGTAGGTAACAACCGATTACGTCTTAAGATTTAACATACCAAGCTTAGAGACAAGAAAATTAAATCTCTTTTCATCTAAGGGTTTGGTAAATAAATCTGCAAGTTGGTAATCTGTTTTTACAAAATAAAGTTCAATTGTTCCTTTTTCTACATTATCTTTTATAAAATGATACCTGACATCAATGTGTTTGGTCTTAGTATGTTGGACAGGATTAGCAGATATGGCGATTGCACTCTTCGAGTCACAGTAGATAGGAATTTTGTCAAACTTAAAGCCATAGTCTCGTAGCTGTGTTCGCATCCACAATACTTGAGAGCAGCAACTAGCAGCAGCTACATACTCTGCTTCAGCAGTCGATGTGGAAACGCATAACTGTTTCTTTGAAGCCCAACTAACGAGCTTGTCTCCAAGAAATTGAACATGACCAGAAGTACTCTTTCTATCCAACATACAACCTGCATGATCTGTATCTGAATATGCAGTCAGTTGAAACCCAGTATCCTTAGGATACCACAGACCAAGGTCTGCAGTCCCCTTCAGATATCTAAAAATCCGTTTGACAGCAGCCAAATGGGATTCTTTGGGAGCAGCTTGATATCTAGAACATAAACATGTTGAAAACATAATATCTGGTCTACTCGATGTAAGATACATTAATGAACCTATCATACCTCTATAAGTCCTAACATCAACACTTTTACCCGAAGGATCAGTGTGGATCTTAGTACCAGGTGCCATCGGGGTTCCAATAGGTTTACAATTTTCCATTTTGTACTTCCGAAGAATATCCAAAATGTACTTAGATTGATTTATGAAAATCCCCGTAGAAAACTGTTTAACTTGTAATCCGAGAAAGAAATTCATCTCTCCCATCATACTCATTTGAAAACGTGACACCATGAGGTTAGAAAAGTTTTTGCAATATTTTGGATTAGTAGAACCAAATATTATATCATCAACATAGATCTGAATAAGAATAATATCAACTTTTTCCTTCTTTATGAATAAAGTGGTATCGATCTTACCTTTAGAGAAACCAGACTTGACCAAGAATTTGGATAAGACGTCATACCAGGCTCGAGGGGCTTGTTTTAATCCATAAAGGGCTTTGTCCAAGATATATACATGATCTGGCTTGTCTTGATTGACGAACCCTTCAGGTTGAGACACGTACACTTCCTATTTAAGAATGCCGTTCAGAAAAGCTGTTTTCACATCCATCTGAAAAACTGTGAAGTTCTTATGAGCTGCGTATGCTAGAAACATGCGGATTGCGTCTATACGAGCTACTGGAGCATACGTCTCATCATAATCAATGCCTTCCTCTTGCCGGTAACCTTTGGCAACAAGTCTAGCTTTGTTTCTTATGACGATACCATCCTCATCCTTTTTATTCTTGAAAACCCATTTAGTTCCTATCACGGTCTTTCCTTCTGGATTAGGAACTAATCTCCAAACCTTTAGGGCTTCAAACTGATTGATCTCTTCTTGCATAGCAGATACCCAGTCCGAATCAGCAAGAGCCTCAGATACTCGTGTTGGCTCAATCTTGCTGAGGAACGAGTCATGCATACATTGGTTAAGTGTCGCTGACCTAGTCTGTACAAGCTTATTGAGATCTCCAATTACTTGATGTAATGGATGCTCTTTGGTCCAGCGATGCTCATGAGGGAGTGGAGTAGATGAAGTTTGAATATGATCATCATCTAGAAATCCACTTTCAGAATCTTCAGTTTGAATAACAAGAGGGGGTTTTGCAGTTGAAGTTTCAGGTGCAGAAGCATCAGTTGGAACAGCAGATTCTGGCTGTTGAGTAGACAATATATCACAACCAAGTGAAACAGTTACTTCTGGCTCAACATTAACTTGTGTATCTTCAACTGTAGGAGTAACAATAGGAATATGAGTTTCTGACTGAACGGGGGATACTTGTTCAGTAATAACCTCTGAAGTGACTTGATGATGACAGCTTATATCTTCAAACCTGTCAGTCACAGCAGATTTAGATACATTAGTTTCAAGAAACTCATCATAAAAGAATTCAAATAACAAATCTAAATCAGTTAAATGTGAAGTTGATGTAGAAGCGTTATCTGAATTTGTCGCTGTAGACACAGGTTCTGGACTGATCTGCCCAGAAGCCAATACTCCTATGATAACGGGTTCTGAACTGATATGATCAGAAGCCATCTCTTCATCAAATGTGACATTGACGCTCTCCACAACTGTCTTTAACTTCTTTACATAAACACGATATGCAACAAATGTTGAAGAATAACCGATAAAAATGCCTTCGTCCGCCTTAGCACTGAATTTATTCATACTCGCTCTGTCATTAAGCACAAAACATTTACACCCAAATACGTGAAAATATTTGATAGTCGATGTTCTGTTGTTGATCAACTCATATGGAGTCCTCTGAAAACGGCGGTGTATTATGGAACGATTTTGAGTATGGCATGCAGTCGACACAGCTTCTGCCCACAAGAATAGAGGTAAGTCCCATTGGCTAAGCATAGTCCGAGCGGCCTCGACTAGCGTTCGATTTCACCTTTCGACTACTCCATTTTGTTCAGGCGTTCTAGCAGCAAAATACTGATGTGAAATCCCAACTGATTCGAGATATTCATCAACAATCTTGTTCTTGAATTCTGTGCCATTGTCAGTACGAAGAAACTTGACTGGTCGCTGCATTTTCACTTGGGTCGTCTTTAAGAAAGTAATGAGAACTTCCGGTGTCTCATCTTTTGAACGAAGAAATTTGACCCACGTGTATTTTGAATAATCATCCACAATAACCAACACATATTTCTTTCCTCCTAAACTCTGAGTTCTCATTGGACCACACAAATCCATGTGTAACAATTCTAACGGAGAACTAGTACTTGGTTCAGGCTTCGGTTTATGTGCGGCTCTCTTCATCTTACCCTTTTCACATGCTGCGCATAAGTGTTGTCTTTCATATTTCAGCTCAGGAAGTCCTTTGACCAATTTCCCACGAACCAGCTTGTTAATGTAACGAAAGTTCAAGTGAGATAAACGTCTGTGCCAGAGCCAACTTTGTTTCATTGAAGCTTTTGACAATAAGCATACTTGACTGTCAATCTGAACTTTGGACAAATTGATGGTATAGAGGTTGGTCTTTCGATTTCCAGATAAGAGTTATGTTCCATCTTCAGTGCGAACTGAGCAACTCTTAGACTTGAAGTTAACCTCTAACCCTTTATCGCAGAATTGACCTATGCTGAATAAGTTATGCCCCAAGCCTTCAACATAACTCACCTTAATTATCGTTATGTTATCTTGAATGATGTCACCATATCCTAGGATCGGTGAAAGCTGATCGTTTCCGAATCTGACATTACCACTGAATTTCTCTGTATAGTTAGACAATAAAGCTTTTTGCCCAGTCATATGCTTGGAACATCCACTGTCCAAGTACCACATATGTCGGGTCTGCAAGAGAAATCAGGAGACAATAACTTTAGGTACCCATTTAAAAATGGGCCCTAACGGATTAGCACAAGATTTTGGTATCCATTTAAATATGGATCCTCTGTTCTTTTGAAAACTTTGAAAAACATTTGATCTCGAAGAATTAACATGATAAGATCCATACCAATCAGAAGAATTATGAGAATAAACAAAATCAGTTCTCCGATAATTAGAATAAAATGTAGTAGGAATAGGAGATAATTGAATCAATTGCTTTATTGAATATTTCTTGTAAGAAGTTACAAGATTTTGTTTATTTGAAGCAAATTGATCAATTACATCATCATCACTACTAACTTGGCTAGTAAAAGAATTATCAGAAACTGATCCGGCTATCTCATCCTCCTTCCGTTTTGGTCTCCATTCGGATCGAGCTTTCAACTTTTTCCTCCTTAAATCTGAAACATAAGATATAGATTTATTAGGAAAAGTAGATTTCCGAGATTGAGTTTTCTTTTGTGTACCAGTATATTCCTATTTCTATAATCGTTGTTTCTTATGTTTCTTACCGTGAGCATAGTAATCAACAGTTACAGAAACTGAATCACCAACCTTAGTTGATGTTTCACCAATATGAACATCACTTGGTAACACTCTTTCATTTTTAAGACAAGTAGAATGATCAGGAAGTTTAGAATGGACATCAAACATATCAGATTCTTCCATGCACCCATTATCAAAATTAAAAGAATCATTTGCAGACTCAAATAAGTCATCAGAATTATCAGAGAAAGTTTGAGGTGCCTTTGAAACTGTAGAACACTTTGTTGATTTAACTTGAAAAATAGTGTTCTTTAAAACTGTAGAAAATACATTTTGTTCTATATCAACCAAAAGTTTTTCATCAGATAAAACATTTTCAAGCTCTACTATTTTGCTTTCAAGAATAGATGTAGGAACATAAACCTTTGCAATTGCAGGTTTTTCCTTCATCTCAGAAGTAGAATAACTAACAAAATAGTCGTTTGAAAGAACTTTGGGTGTTTCTGAAAGATAACTATCATTTAACTTTACATAGTTAAACGGTAGTTGCATTTTCTTTTTATTCTTCCTATTTTCAGTTTCTTGGATCTCAACTTCTTCTGGTAATTTGGTAACAAATTTGGGTTTCAAATGAGTATGTTTACCAGCACATTTCAGAAAATCATAGTTATAGAGGGCTGGTTGTTTTCTGATAGCTCTCTTAAGATAATGGGGGTTTTTAAAACCAAGTCCCCATTTCTCTTTAACATCTTCCTCTTCATTAGGTGCATTGAGAAAAATGGTTTGATCTGTTTGACCTCTCGCATAAAGTTTTGCTTCCAGACCATTTACCTTCTTGTTCAAAAGCTTATTTTCAACCTGCAGTTTATGAACAGTTAGTGCAGATTCTCTTTTCTCAAACTCATATTTAGAAACTTTAGTTTCAAAATCAGAAATCTTCTTTTCAAAACAATCTACTTGAGATTTAGAATTAAAATCCGACTTGCGTAAAGAATCAATGAGATCTTTGTTCACAATAACAGACTTATTAAGCTCAAAGATCATATTATTTCTTTTAACAACCTTTTCTTTTTCCTGTTTCAATTTATTTTGTAAATCTTGAAGCTCAACCACCATGGTTTCCATTTTAGTAATAAAATCTTTTGCAGTTAAGTTTAATACCTCATCAGCGGTCTCGTCATCTGACACATCATTCTTCACTTCTTTTCCCATGAGACACAGATGAGCATTTTCTTCCTTTTCTTCCTCTTCACCTTCTGAATAATCCAGCCAAAATTCATCTTCAGCCATTAAAGCTACACCCGCTTCTTGCTGTTTTGCCAAAAGTAATTTGTTCTGATAGTACTGAGAGTTGCGAACTTTCGGCTTCTGACATTCTTTAGCAAAATGACCCATCTTGCCACAATTGTTGCATTTGATTGAGTTAGTTTCTTGCTTTTCAGCAGCAGTGTAATCATTCATGAACTTCTTCTTCTCATCGGGTTTCTTCTCCATATATCTTTTCTCTTCATATCTCTTTCCTTCCACTCTTTCACGATGCTCATGGTTCTTAGAACTTGATGAAGAATACCTTTGAGAATTTGATCCCGGCTTCTTGTAGAATTTCTTTTGAAAAGCACGGGTCAATAAAATCATTGCTTGCTTCAGACTTTCACCATCATCACCATCTGATGCAGATTCAGATTCAGAAGATGTAAGAACTTTCTTCTTCTTCTTTTCTTTCTCCTTCTCTCCGGCTACCAAAGCAATAGGATCAGGAACTTTTTCTGCTTTCTTTTTCTCAGCTCTCTTTTCCTCTACTTCTTCTTCATTCTGCCTCAGAGTCTCATACACTTGATATAAAGGAACCTCATTCAGATCCTTCATCTGTTTCATCCTACGAGTATGCTTCTTCCATTCAGGTCGTAGAATGCTAAGTAATTTGACATTATTTTCCAGCTGCTTCTTATTCACCTTGTTCTTTGTCAGTTCATTCAGAAGCACAGTAAACCGTTCATATGTATCTTCCAGACTCTTATTCTCTTTGGCTTTTAATTCCTCGTAGCGATTGATGCAGTTAGCCACTTTCATCTGATTCCCTACTTTGGATCCCATCATCATCTTTTCCAATTGATCCCACATCTTCTTAGCATCATGCTTGTAGCTATCAATCTTGATGTAAATGTCATTAGGAATGCTTTGAAGTAGAAGAGACCTTTCTTGCCTATCTGCTTTATGCCGTTTCTTTTGTTCTTCAGAATATTCTGATAAATCCACTTTAGATGGTTTTGTCTTTAATTCTCTTTCCTCATCATCATTGACATTATCAGTTGAATCTTCATTAACAGGTACTTGAACTATGATCGGTTTCATAGGACCTTCTGTTATTGATAGAAGAATATTCTCTCCATTTGCATGTCGGTCTATGAAATCCAAAAATCTGTCCTTCCATTGTTCATATTCTCCTTTAAACAGCACAGGAGGCTTGACATCGGTTCCAATGGAAAGTGCATCTTTTGAAGTCATCTTCTTTAAACCTGTTTGAAAAAGATATCAAATAAGAAACTAGAACTGATCGTTAGTCCAAAATATGAAATCACAAGAAAAATCTTGAAAAAAAAAATTCAGAGATTTTGATCACAGAAAGAACATTTGTCCCCCTTCGCAGACTTAGCACGGGGGTCCCTATTCAAGTATAGAAACTCGCAAGTCACTATTCAAGCTTAAAACTCACAGACTGAGAAACACGCAGATCGAGATTTGCGTGTTTGATAAACTCTCAAGCAAACTCGCAGATAAACTCGCAAGCAAACTCGCAGATGATGAAACTCGCAAGTGCCTAAACTCGCTAAAAACTGTTCACGCTGAAACTCGCTAACAGAGGCTTGCGCGTTTACTAAACTCGCACGTCGAAGAACTAGCAAACCACCAAACTCGCACGTCGAGGAACTCGCTAATCACTATTCCTCCTGAAACTCGCTAGCTTCGATTAGCGAGTTTGTAGAACTCGTTGGTCACTACTAACGCGTTTCTTAGAACTCGCAGATAGCCCTTGCGCGTTTTAGACCAAAAATTTATTCCTTCGACTTGCGCGTTCTAGCTTATGAATCTTGCGCGTTTCACGACGAACTAGCGCGTTTCACGAAGAACTTGCGCGTTTGAGAGATTTAGCGCGCTCTTCCTTCTGTCGACCCAAAGACTAACTTTTCCATCTGATTTCGATCTTTTCTTGTTCAAACGATCTGTAACTTTGAACGAACCTTTGGAATCTACCAAAGAACAAGTTACAATACACGATTTTTACAATTAAACACTTACAAATCACATAGATTGATGAAACAGTGACTTACGACTTTGTGTACAAAAACTTAACAAAAAATCACAAAATTCGTGTGATTAACAATGCAATACAGAAATTGAATTACAAAGACTCGATCTAATACACTTTTAGAACAATTCCTAAACAAAATCTGCTCCAAAATCCCACTCAAACTCAAACTTCGATTTTCGGCTCAAGAACAGTGACGAACCAAGCTTTTCTCGATTTTCTTGATCTGATTTCACCTTTGGATCTGCTCTGATACCAATTGTGTGTTCCATATTCTAGTTCCTATTAAATAAAAATCAAACAAACAAGATTAAACTCAAAGATTACCTGTTTGATATCTTTCAATTCTCAAAATGTACACTTTCTCTCTCTAGAACTCTCTCTCTCTCTTTCTAAGTATTCTCTATCAATTCTCAATTCTGATATTACAAAACGTACACTCCTTTTTGCAACTAAAATACAAATAGAAAAACTATTTATACTACCATCTAAAACAAGGAAACAACAAATACAAAGACATTGACTTTTATTAAGAAACTTTGACTTTTAATGAGATTTGACTTTAGCAGCTTTCACTTTCTCAACTTTGACCTTCAGTATTCTTGATCTTGTATCCAACAGATTTATGCTCTAACAGTGTGTGTTTACTTTGTGCGAACTCTTACCAATCTTGAGCGTTCGTATCTACCAGATTACAAAGAGACCCACTATTTATACTAAGTCAACAAAGGTTGACTTTACAACTTAAACCCTCACACTATTAAACATTTACACAAATGACCCACTATTTTAATCTTGAATACAATTCTAATCTAACAATCTCCCCCTTGGATTCAAGATTAAAAAAAAATTGACAATTATCTTCAGGTCTTCTTATCTTCCGAACATGATCTTCAACAAACAAACTTTTCAACTTTGAAGCTTCAAATTTTTTACAAACACTTTGTAGAACTTTAACATCTTGAACAACTAAAGTGTTAGTGTATAAATTGTATCCAAGATTTAATGTAGAAAAGTCTAAGTCAAAGTAAGTCAAAGTCTTGTGAAAGTCAATGTTGTTTACATTGTGTGAATATGGTCTTTGACCATATATATATATATAGATTGTAAGTGTTTGTAATTGATTGTTACTAGAACTTGTAATGGTCACATTCATAGATATACGACTTTGTGATTTCTCTCTCTACTCTCTCTCTAGAATATCATTGTCAAATCTTGAATCTTGATTGTTTAGCTTGAATTGGACATTTTCACTTGGTATCAGAGCGGAACCCAATTATATTCAGGAGGATTACTTCACTTGATTGGATCGAATCTTTGAAATCTTCAAGAACGCGCAGACGAGTTTCTGGGTTTTCACTGTTGAATTAAATTCGCATTTGATGTTATTTTTAGATTGTAAAGATGGTTCAATAGGATTCGTATTATGTCATAGATTCATTTTTGTTCACACAAATTCACAATTTAATCATTGTATCATATTGAATTTTGGATTTGTTTGGTTTTCTTGAAAAACATTCTCGAACACTGTAAAATTGCAAATCGCGCTGTATTTTCTTGTTTTTAATCATAATTGTTGATTAGAAAAGTGTTCTAAATCAAAATTCGATCATACTGGTTCAGTTTGTAAATCAATTTGCAAGATTACATTGATTTTGGATCGAATCTGTTAGACAAAGGAACAAACGCGCAAGATCCACACTTCGCGCTAATGAAGAACACGCTAGATTGAAGAACACGCATGACGAATGTGAATATGATTTATGCGAGTTTGTTGTTAGTTCGCGCATAAAGTGGTTGCGAAAAGTGAAAACACGGACAATTCATCTTGCGAGAAGTGATATGAACAGTGATCTGCGAGTTTACTAGCTTTGCGAGTTTGCATTTAGCGAGTTCTACATTTTCCAAAATTGTCTAAGTATGGAACGCGCAAGGGTTATTTGATCTACGAGTTTATGTTCATTTGCGAGAAACTAAAGTTGATCAAAATAATCTAACTACAGAACACGCACAAAGTAGTGTGCGAGAAGCTAAAACGCACATATCATTATTTGCGAGTTTCGAGAAACACGCACATAACATTCTGCGAGAAGCCACTTCGTGCACGACGAAGTTTGCGAGTTTTCTAAACGGGCACAAAGTTGTTAGCGAGAAGTGGAGTGAACAGTTCTTTGCGAGTTCTATTGGTCAGCGAGTTCTTATGGTTTGCGAGTTCTGAAGTTAGAATTTTTCTGAGATTGATTTCAAGTGGTGATCTGAGTTTGATTTTCAGTCAACTTTTCTGGATATTTTGGGAACGATCATTCATTTCAAACTAACTTTTCATTCAAGATGCCTACTACAGATGAGAGAGGGAATACTGTACTGTCAGCAAGCGATGTTGCTGTCATGTATATGCCAGAGATACCTGTGATAGAAGCTGAACGTGATAAATTGAAGGATCAAAATTCAGTTCTACTAAAACAGATTCAGGAGTTTAAATCTAAATTGTCAAATTCTGATAAAACTCCTGATTGTGTAAAATATGCTAATAACTCCAAATCAGATTTTGCAGGTATCATCAAGGCAAAAGAGAAAGAAATTAAAGAGAAGGAGAAAAATATTGCAATAAAAGAGAATATTATTGAGACATGTGAGAAAGTAATAAAGCTGAAAGAGAGAAAGATAATGAATCTTCAAAGCCAATTGAAGACAACTGAACAAAAATCATCGGAACTGCAAGTTGAATCAGTTGATCTTCAACAAATGTTTAATGATTTTGAAGAAAAGATATCTGCTTTGGAAACAAATAATATTGATTTGATGAAAAGACTTCAAGCAGATAAAGACAAAACAAATCTGGAGAAAGATTCGACTCAAAAGCTATCAGATCGTTCTAAGAAAGCTATCCAAGAGAAAAAGGATCTTGAGCTAAGATGCATTAAACTCTCGAAGCAAGTGTCGGAATTTGAAAAGATCTTAATTACAGAAAGAGACACGTTTGCTAAAGAGAGAAATGTTCTTGAAGACAAAACGATTGAACTTCCCAAACAAATCTCAGTTCTGGAAGACTTACTTGAAAAAGAAAGAAAATCATTTCAAGAAAAGAAAAAGTCTTTTGAGATGGAAAAGAAAAATGCTGAAAAGAGAAATACTGGGATTTTCAAAGAAATTTCTGAGAAAACCAAGAACTTGGAAAAAGATTTCGAGCAAGAACGTTTAAACATTGAATCTGAAATATCTAAGCTCATATCCAAAATATTTGTTCTATCTTTAGACATTCAGAAAGAACAGATGGCTATAACTGATTTGAAAAAGAAGTTTGACACACTTTCTGATGAAAGAAACATTTTATACAAAGAGATAAAGGACTTAGAAGCTGTAAATGTTGAATTGTCAGATAAAGTTACTACTGATGTGATTAGTCAATCACCTTTTGATAATTCAACAGAATCAGTTTGTTCTTTTAAAACTGCTTCAAGTTCCATTCATGAGAAAAATGTTTTCAAAAAGAAAAGTGTCAAACCAAACATTGTCAAATCAAATTAGATTCGTCCATCTAATCTATTTTATGACAAATCTGTTGATAGTCTAACGAGCTTCTATGTCAAATCTCTTGGAAAGCATTCAAAGAAAGGATAGATGGTCTGGAGAGTGAAGGTTTCTCCTGATGAGAAGAAGAATGACAAAGCATCTGCATCCACATTCATTGCCAAAAAGAACAGAGCTCATAAAGGTAAATCTTTTGGTAAACCGGATACAATTTACACTGCTAATCATCTTATCAGGTTGGCTGGAAAGAAAATATGTTGTTCTTATTGTGAAGCAAATGACTTTGTAAGTAATAATTTTGTTGATTACTGGTATGGTTCTTATTATGTTATCCCAAAAAGAACTGCAACTAACACATCAGGACCTAAATACCAGTGGGTACCAAAAGTTAAATCTGTGTTGCAGGCACCCAAGGTTTAAGGGGGAGAAAGAACAAAGACTTCTGATTACAACAAATCAGAACTCGGACTTTAATGTCAAAGATATTGACTTCTAAGTATTACAGCTTAGAACTCAAACTACAATGTTAAAGGACTTAGACTTCTAATCACATCAGTTTAGGACTCGATCTTCAACATTTAAAGACAAGGATATTTTGCAAATATCCAGGGGGAGCTTAACTGAATAAAATCATTTTATAATGATTTGAGGGGGAGCTAAAATGTAAGTATCTTCTAATCTTAATCTCTGATTGTTTGAAAGAAGAACAACTTTCAAGCATGAAAAACATTTTCATAAATGTTCAAACCACTTCACATTCTTAAAATGTAAGTATCTTCTGATCTTAATCTTGATTGTTTGAAAGAAGAACAACTTTAAAGCATGAAAAACATTTTCTTAAATGTTCAAACCATTTCTGGTTCTCAAAAGTTTTCATGATTTGAGAAGTGTGCTTTTTAAATGTTTTTGAATACTTTAATGCATATCTGACAGTGTGTTTCTAATGACAAATACTTGTGTAACTGTCATGTCTTTATACTAACAAGTATTCATACACACATCGGTTCAGTACATTTCTTGAAATTGTTATTACCATGTATCAAATGTTTAATCTTTCTATGGTAATACTCCCGTATGTTATTGTTTGTTGTTTGATTTAGACATCATTTCATCATTACATGTGCTTTCATTGCAAATATGTTTATATTGTGTTCATATAAACATCTAACGTCTTTGATTTCCCAAAATATTATTCTTCATGAATTTTGATCTGATCTTAATCATTGTAAGATTCTTAAAACATTTCTATTCTTTCATGATTATTCATTCATACAAAGTTTTGAGAAATCTTAAATGCTTAAAATGCTCAAATTTCATTCTGATTTTTTATGAGCATACATATACTGACAAATAATTTCTTGTGCTTCAATGTCAAGATAATCATTGAACAACACATTCTTTTAGGACAAAATACGTGGGATTCAATGTGTGAACTTAAAAGAACTTCCATGGATTCACGATAACCAGTGCTTCCTGCCCCGGAAGTAATCCTAAGAGTGATTGAAGGGAGACGGGTCAAAAGATTGAGTGATGGTGTGTGAAGAGGTAAAATGGAAATGAGAGATTGGTTAGATGTGAGTTTAAATGATTAAAAGAAAGAGGGTGTGAGAACAGAGTAAAAGAATATCAAACACTGCATCAAATCTTTCTGAGCCAGACAGCCACATAATCTGATTGGTTCACATTCTTTGGTGACCATCATTGAAAAAGGTAGTGAGCCCATGCCAACTCTTGCAAACATCCCACCAGCTACTAATTCTTTTCTTAAAAAGACAATGTTTCACATTTTCTGGGGAAGCAACACATACTCTATTGGTTCTTCACTTGGAAGATACTGATATTGAAAAAGAAGGAAAGTTGCCCCACCTTCGACCCTTTATCATGCACATTGAGTCTATGTATAACTATTGTTGTCTCATTGGTTTACATAATTTTGAGCCTAAACATCAATCATTGCGCTAATTCTTTCATAACACAAGCATGAGCACACAGAAAATCTGTTTTTCTGTCAGAACATTCATAGAAAATACCTTTTGTTTTTCAATGATTGAATGGAAGTCCTAGGGAGTAAATGTCATCTCCAGCTCCTTCCATTGTATATTCGTTTTACACAGTAACTTTGTGTTACTAGCAGGCATTCCTAACTGTTTCATCTGTTGATTCAGGGTTACAACTCATAATTTGTCTGAATTTGAAAAGATTCGGATAAATACATTCATGAATTGACGGCTCATTATCAGATCAGTTGGGGGAAGAATGTTCATACTTTACCATAATAGATCATGAAGACTGTACTAAATTGATTAATTGAGGGATAAGTTTCAAAGACCGAGCTAACTTTGAAATAAGTTTTGATGATTCTGATTCTCACAATCATCAAAAAGGGGGAGAAATTTTAAAAGTTCAATTTCAAAGTCATAATTTCAAAGCCATAAAGAGATGTCAAAGTGAAAAAGACTTGGGGAGAAAATCTGAAAGTCCAATTCAATCAAGTCTGATGAAAATAAATTATTCAGGGATGATTCAAAGACAAATCAAGATGATTCAAGAAAGTTTGTTTGCTTAAAGACAGTTCAGAGATAACAAGAGATGAAGATACGAGAATTGAAAGATTCCTCAGAGTTGAAAGAATTCTCATAGTTTAAAAAGAATCAAAGAAGTTTCAAGAATTTCAAATTCGATTACAAATTGTTTGTTCAAATCTTGGTGACTTTTCAAAGACTTTGTGAAAGGATTTTCAAGATTCTTCAAAACATCAGAGATTGAAGATTGCCAGAGCTTCAAAGTTCAAAACTGTCAAAGTTAAAGTTTTGAAGAATCAAGAGCTGAAGACGATTGTCAATTTTTTTTTTAAATCTTGAATACAAAGGGGGAGAATGTTAGTGTATAAATTGTATCCAAGATTTAATGTAGAAAAGTCTAAGTCAAAGTAAGTCAAAGTCTTGTGAAAGTCAATGTTGTTTACATTGTGTGAATATGGTCTTTGACCATATGTATATATAGCTTTGTAAGTGTTTGTAATTGATTGTAACTAGAACTTGTAATTGTCACATTCATAGATATAGGACTTTGTGATTTCTCTCTATACTCTCTCTCTCTAAAATATCATTGTCAAATCTTGAATCTTGATTGTTTAGCTTGAATTGGACATTTTCATGATATGAATCTCCCTTTTGGCTTTTCCATCAACTTTAACACTTTCTTCACAACCATTTAAAACTTCAAAACTTTGACCATCTTCAAATCTTTCAAATCTCGAACTTTCTTCAACTATTTGAAAATCAACCATATGACTTGAAATTCTCTGGCTTTAAAATCTCAAATTCTTTCCTTTTCTCATCTTTTGCATGATTTGACTACTTTCAGATACACTTAACTTGATAACTGACTTGAACTTTGAACTTTCTCCCCCTTTTTGATGAATTTTGAGAATCAGAATCATCAAAACTTTCAAGGCAGTTTTGTCTTTGAACTTTCTCCCCCAGTATAAGCACAGTCTTTGTGAATAATCTCCATCTGATCTGATAATGAGCCGTCAATTCATAAAATGTATTTATCCGAATATTTTCAAATTTAGACAAATTATGAGTTGTAACCCTGAATCAACAGATGAAACAGTTAGGAATGTCTGTCTGTAACACAAAGTTACCGTGTACAACGAATGTACAATGTAAGGAGGTTGAGGTGATGTTCACTCCCAGGACTTCCATCCAATCATCGAAAAACACAAGGTATTTTCTATGAATGTTCTGACAGAAAAACATATTTTCTGTGTGCTTGTGCTTGTGTTATGAAAGAATTAGCACAATGATTGCTGTTAAGGCTCAAAATAATGTAAACCATTGAGACAACAATGATTATACATAGACTCAATGTGCATGAGAAAGAGTCGAAGGTGGGACAACTTTCCTTCTTTTTCAATATCGGTATCTTCCGAGTGAAGAACCAATAGAATATGTGTTGTTTCCCCAGAAAATGTGAATCATTCTCTTTTTAAGAAAAGAATGAGTAGTTGGTGGGGTGTTTGCAAGAGATGGCATGGGCTCACTTCCTTTTTCAATGATGGTCACCAAAGAATGTGAACCAATCAGATTATGTGGTTGCCCGACTCAGAATGATATTGGTGCAGAGTTTAATATTCTTTTACTCTGATCTCACACCCTCTTTCTTTTAATCATTTAATCTCACTTCTAACCAACCTCTCTTTTCCATTTTACCTCATTACACACCAACATTCAAATCTTTTGACCCCTCTCCCCTCAATCACTTGTAGGATTACTTCCGGGGTAGGAAACACTGGTTATCGTGAATCCATGGAAGTTATGTTAAGCGCACACACTGAATCCCATGTATTTTGTCCTAAAAGAATATGTTGTATAATGATTAACTTGACATTTAAGCACAAGAATGATAATAGTGAAAATTTGAGCAATTGAAACATTTAAGATCTCTCAAAGGATTAAAGTGAATGAATGAAATGAAATCAATGTAAGTGCTTTGAGAATCTGACAATGATTTAAATCAGATCAAATATTTCATGAAGAATTATATTGGGGTATCAAAGAATGAAAGTTGTTTATATGAAAGATATATAAACATTTAAACAATGAAAGCACATGTAATGAAAAATGACGTCTGATCTCAATCAATATTGAGTACAACCGGGAGTATTACCATAGAAAAATTTATCATTTGATACATGGTAATAAGAAAGTCAAAAATATTGTACTGAACCAATGTGTGTATGAATACTTGACAAAGTATATGAAAAGAAAATACACAAGTATTTTTCTTTAAGAACACATGGTCAGATAATCATGAAAGTATCCATATGAAAATCATTTAAAATCGCACTTCGAAGTTCATAAAACATTTGAGAATGCGAAGTGGTTTGAACATTTAGAAAAATGACTTGCACAAGTGAAAGTTGTCCATCTTTCAACAAGTGTTAGAGATTAAAATATAGAAAGATATACATGTATTCTCCCCCTAAAATGAATATTATCATTTAAGTACCCTTGACAAAAACTTCAGATATTCTCCCCCTCAATATCTGTAAAAATTCAAGTTATCAGAAAAATATAACAATTAAGGTATAAGTGACATTTATCTTCTCCCCCTAAAAGATATGACAGTGTAATTCTCAGTAACTCTCCCTCAAATGAAAAAAAAACTTCTTTAAAAGACTTGATCTTTTAAGTATCCTTCAGAAGAAAATCATTTAAGATCGGGTTCTGGACTGAAATATTCAGAAACCATTATTACATATTCTCCGATGAGAATAGTAATGTTCAGCTTTACCAATGAAGAACGGGTCTTGAACTGATTTATCCAAGAGCCAAAGTTCTTTCCCATTTACTCTTTGAAAAACTGGTTCTATTACGCTTTGAATAGAAGCCTTAGTTCTTTCTCCCCTTTAGTCTTCATGTGCCTGCAACACAGGTTTAACTTTTGGTACCCACTGGTATTTGTGTCCTGAATTGTTAGTTGCAGTTCTAGTAGGAGAGATAAAATAAGAACCATACCAGCTATTTTCATAAATTTGGTTTACAAAATCATTTGAACCACAATAGAAACAACTAATTTTCTTTTGTGCTAACCTGATCAATTGATCGATAGTGTAAACTAGATTAGGTTTGCCAAAAGTTTTACCTTTAGGAGCACTGTTCCTTTTAGCATTTGATGTATGTTCAAATGATTTATGCTCCTTCTTCTCCTCTGAGGAACCTTTCACTATCCACATCCATTTTTCTTTTTCTTTCTTATCTATCCTTCTCCAAAATCTTATCTTCTGAGACTTGTTTATCTTGATATTTCGTGAACCATCAACCTGTTTATCATAGAAAAGGTTAGAAGGACGAATTTGACCTTTAGATTTAGAAGTAAGACTATCATCAGAATCAAATAAAGGATTTTTAGAAACATTTGTAAAACGTAAACTTGAAGCTGTTTTGATTGAGCATTATGAATCAACTTGATCATCTCTTGGTGATTGGACAATTGATTCTGGAGTCTTTGACTCAGTCAACTTCACCTTGAACATGATCTCTTCAAGTTCTTTTATCTTTGAACACAAACTGTTTCTTTCCTTTGACATTAGATCAAACTTCTTATGCAACTCAGATTTTGCATTCTTCTCCTTCATGATGTTTGTTGACAGCTCAGATAACTTCTTGTTCAGCTTCTCTACCTCGGTCTCAAAGACTTTCCTTTCTTCTTCAAAGTCTTTTTCAACATTCTTTCTCTTATCAGAAATCTCCTTCAAAACACCAACAGTCTTTTGTTTAGTTTTCTTCTTCTCTGTCTCAAACTTATCTCTCTCCATGATGATTACTTTCTCGAAGTCTGAAACTTGTTGAGAAAGCTTTATGCATTTCAGCTCCACTGATTTCTTCTCTTCAAAGGCATTTCTGGAAAATTCAGAAAAATTCTTAGCAAAATATTTTCTTTCTTTTTCATTCTTCTTTTCATCTTGAGAGATCTTTTCTTTCAGTTCATTTACCTTCTTCTGAAGCTCATCTTGGGATTTTGAGTTGTCTTTTTCTTGGGTTGCTTTTTATTTCATCATGTTAATCTCAACCTCAAGACTGAACACTTTGTCTTTCAAAGAATCTCTTTCAGCAAAAATTTGTGAATTCATTTTTCTCAGCCCTTCACAAGTTTCACTTGAAATGTTTGCTCTTTTCTCAGTTCATCTAGTTCTCTTTGCATTGATTCCTTCTTTGACCAGTTTGAGCTAGAATTAAGACTTTCAGATCTTTTCAATCTTGCTTGCAGATGTGAAATCTCCTTCTCTTTTGAATCAATAATTCCTGAAAAATCAATTTTGGAATTAGTAATGCATACTGAGCAAACAAAATCTTTCTTCAGATCTTTATCATCTTTCAGTTTATTGATCTATTCTAGAAGAGATGAGTTCTGAATCTTTAAATTCTTGTTCTCTGCTTCTAGTGCTGGAATCTCTAGCATGTACGCTAAAGCACAATCTCTGTTTGTTAGCATCAGATTTCCTTTCTCATCTGTATATGGCAACTTGAAACCAATAAAAGTATATATAAGCTAGTAATGATCTTTAAATTCAATAAATTGAGATAATGAAAGCAAGACTTAAAAATTTTCAGAAACTGAAATTTCTAAAAACCTTAAGTATAGAATTCACATACACTAAGAATGAATAGCAATTCACATGAATAAAGTGATAGAATTCGTATAAGCAAGCTTACAATTCACACAAGTCTAGAATTCGTAGGCAAGAGATACTCAAAATCAAACAATTTGTATAAAACTGTTAGTGTATTATTGTATCCAAAATTTAATAGGAAAAGTAAAGTCAAGATTAGTCAACAAAGTCAAAGTTTAGATTAGTCAATATGAGTTTACTTAGTTGTTAAGTTTGTGGTTTTAGACTTGTGGTATAAATACCATGTTGCCTTGTAATCTTGTAGCTAGATACATTGTACTCAAGATTGTTAGATATATGACAATTACGCTTTCTCTCTCCACACTCTCTCTCTAGAATCTTGATACTGTTATATCTTAGATCTTGAAAATTGCTTGATTTGGATTGGGATTTACATTTTTCAATTGGTATCATAGCAAACCAATCCAATCAGAAGGATCATTACATCAAAATTTGATTCAATTTTTCGAAATCTTGATTTTCAAAACTTCGTTTTCTTGACACTGTTTGATCCACGTTTTTCATGTTTTTGTACAATTAAATCAAGAAATTGATTTGATTGTATACGTTTTACCAATTGGATCAAGTTTAGTTCAGATCACACAGTCTAATTCGAACATTAGATTGATCAATTTGATCAAATTGCTATTTTCGTAAAACTTGAACTCAATCACTGTTCTTGAATCGAATGATGCTTTTTGATGTTTTTAATGGAAATCGAGTTGATAGAAAAGTGTTCTAATATGTTTTTCGAACATACTGATGCATTTTGAAAATCAATTGCAGGTTTTAGAACAATTTGGAGTGATTTCGTGAACGTATCTGTCAAAACGCGCAAGATCCGTAGAACGCGCAAGTTCATCATCAAACGCGCAAGTCAAAGGGATTTGATTTTTGACTAAAACGCGGAAGTGTCTGAAGAACGCGCAAGAAAAACGTGCGAGTTTGCTAAAACGCGCTAACTGAAGCGAGCGAGTTCTATAAACGCGCAGAGCGAAGCGTGCGAGTTTGATCGAAACGCGCTAAGAGGCTTGCGAGTTTAAAATCAGTGAAAAATTTTCTAAGTGTTAAAACGCGCACGTAGTGACAAGTGAGTTTCAGAAACGCACAAGTGCTTACTAGCGAGTTTCAATGTGAATAGTGATTAACGAGTTCAGTTTCTTGCGAGTTTCATCGTCGTGCGAGTTTGAGCAAACGTGCTAATATTGATCTGCGAGTTCTAGAAGCGCGCAAGCAACCATTTGCGAGTTTCAGTGTGAATAGTGATTAGCGTGTTTAGTGGTCTGCGAGTACAGTGTCGTGCGAGTTTCAAGACTTAGATTTTTTTTTTAAATTAAATTTTTTGTGTGATCCAAAATTGACTTTTTAGTCAACTTTTCTGAATTGGTTTGGGAACGATCATTTTTTTTTCAAGCATTTCTTTCTAGAGAAAAATATGTCAGAAAATTTTTCTGACATATTTTGTTAGTGGTCATAATTTTCTGATTTTTGACGATCATTTTTTTTGCTAACTTTTTCATTCAAGATGCCTACTACAGACGAGAGAGGAAATACTGTACTTTCAGCTAGAGATATGGTAGTCTTGTACATGCCTGAGATACCGAAAATAGAAGCAGAAATAGACAATCTGAAAAATCAGAATTCAAAGCTTCAAAAGCAGATTCAGGAGTTGATATTAAATTTGTCAAATTCTGATAAAACTCCTGTTTGTGCACAATGTGCTAATAATTCTCAATCTGATTTTGCAGGTATCATCAGAGAAAGTAATTTTACAAAAAGAGAGAAAATAAGCAATCTTCAAAGCGAACTGAAGACGACTGAACATAAATCATCAGAATCGCAAGATGAATCAGTGAAGCTTCAAAACAAGTTTAAGGCTTTTGAAGACAAAATATCTGCCTTGAAGATACAGAATGCTGAACTGTCAAAAAACATCCAAGCAGATAAAGAAAAATCAAAACTGGAGACACTCTCAACTCAACAGATATCTGAATTTTCAAAGAAAACTTTACAAGAGAAAAAGGATTTGGAGCTGAGATGCAGTAAACTTTCTAAGCAAGTGTCGGATTTTGAAAAAGTTATAATTATTGAACGAGACACATTTGCTAAGGAAAGAAAAGTTCTTGAAGATAAAAACACTGAATTTCCCAAACAGATCTTAGTTTTACAAGACTTATTGGAAAAAGAAAGACAAATTTTCAAAGAACAGAAAAAGTCTTTTGAATCTGAAAAGAAAAATTCTGAAAAGAGAAATGTTGGGATGTTCAATGACATTTCTGATAAATCCAAGAACTTACAAAAAGATTTTGAGCAAAAACGTTCATATTTTGAAACTGAAATATCCAAGCTCATGTCCAAAATCTCTGTTCTATCATCAGATATTCTTAAAGAACAGATGGCTAGATCTGATTTGAAACAGAAATTTGACACACTTACTTCTGAAAGAAACATTTTATCTGAAAAGATAAAGAACTTAGAAGCTGCAAATGTTGATTTGTCAGAAAAAGTTTGTGCTGATGTGATCAATCAATCACTAGTTGACAATTCAACCGAATCAGTTTGATCTTTTAAAACTGCTTCTAGTTCTATCCATGACAAAAATGTTTTCAAAAAGAAAAGTGTCAAACCACAAACTGGCAAATCAAATCAGATCAGACCATCAAATCTGTTTTATGACAAATTTGTTGATGGTTCAGCGAGCTATTATGTAAAATCTCTTGGGAAGAATTCTAAGAAAAATCAGATGGTTTGGAGAGTTAAAGATTCTTCTGAAGAGAAAAAGAAGAAGGACAAAGAATTCAACTTCACAAGAAATGCCAAAAAGAACAGAATGCATAAAGGTAAATCTTTTGGTAATTCTGATATATATTACTCGACTAATCATCTGATCAGGATTGCTCAAAGGAAAATATGTTGTTCTTACTGTGGAGAGAATGACTTTGTTCAGAGAGAAACTGCTCACAACTGGTACGGTTCTTACAGAACAACTTCTCAGAATTCTGGATTTAAAAGATATACATCTAATGAGAAGTGGATTCTTAAATCTAACATACCAGGACCCAAATACCAGTGGGTACCAAAACCTGTTAAATCTGTTTTGCAGGTACCACCGGTCTAGGGGGAGCAGGAACGATGGTATTTGAACACAGCAGTTCAAAACCCGTACTTCAAAGTACAAGTTTTTGACTTCTAAGTACTACAACTTAGAACTCGGACTTCAATGTCAAAGACAATGGCTTCTAAACACTTCAGTTTAGAACCCGAACTTTAATGTAAAGGACTGTGGCTTCTGATCACATGACAGATCAGAACCAGTTCTTCAATGTTTAGACATGGATATTTTGCAAATATCCAGGGGGAGTTTATCTGATATAAATCATTCTATACTGATTTGATAGGGAGCTTAAATGTAAGTATCTTCTAATCTTACATCTCTGATTGTTTGAAAGAAGAACAACTTTCAAGCATGAAAAACAATTTCTTAAATGTTCAAACCACTTCTCTATTCTCAAAAGATTTCATGAATTAAGAAGTGTGATTTTAAATGTTTTTCAATATTGAGCTTTAATGTTTAACTGACCGTGTGTTTCTAAAGATCAATATTTGCGTATTATCTTATCTATATACTGTAAAGTATTCACACACATCGGTTCAGTACTTCATTTTAATTTGTTATTACCATGTCTCTAAACGAACCTATTTTTCGATGGTAATACCCCCGTTTGTAAATCACTGTTGTTGAGCAACAATCATCATTTCAAATTTGTGCTTTCATTGCAAAATTGTTTATATTCGTTCATATAAACAAAATATCCAATTCTTTGATACCCTAAACCATCATATTTGATCTGATTGATACATTGTCAGATTCTCAAAACAATTCTCTTGATTTCATTTCATTCATTCAATATCTTTGTTTTGAGAAATCTTCAAAGTTCAATTGCTCAAATCTCATGAGCATACATTCTGACACTGTTATCATTTTGTTCTTAACTGTTCAAGTTAAACTGTTGAGCAACTATTCTTTATAGGACTTACATGGGATTCATGTGTGAGCTTAAACAGAACTTCCATGGATTCACGTTAACTAGTGTTTGATACCCCGGAAGTTATCCTTGAGTGAATGAGGGGTGAGGGGTCAAAATCAAAGAGTGGGGGAGATAACTCATCCGGTTGAGTTTTTCTCATTGAGATGAGGTAAAATGTAAATGAAAGTTTGGTTAGAAGTGAGTTTTAACGTTAAAAGAAAGAGGGTGTGAGAACAGAGTTAAAAGAATATCAAAACTCTGCACCAACCACTTTCTGAGCTGGGCAGCCACATCTACTGATTGGTTCACATTCTTTGGTGACCATCATTGAAAAAGGCAGTGAGCCTATGCCAACTCTTGCATTAACCCCACCAGCCACTCGTTTCTTTCTTAACAAAGAAATATTTCATTTTCTTTGGGGACGCAACATATCTGCTATCTAATCTTCACTCGGAAGATTTAGATATTGCAAAAGAAGGAAAGTTTCCCCACCTTCGCACCTCTTTCATGCACATTGAGTTCGTGTAATACTTGTTGCTGTCTCAACAGTTTACACAATTTGAACCTTATGAAACACAATTTTTTTTATTGTGCTAAATTCTTTAAATACACAAGCACGAGCACACAGAAAATTTGTTTTTCTGTCAGAACATTCATAGATAAACCTCGTGTTTTTCAATGATTGAATGGAAGTCCCGGGGAGTTATCATCAAACCAACTCCTTAAATTGTACATTCGTTGTACACAGTAACTCCGTGTTACTGGCAGGCACTTCTAACTGTTTCATTTGTTGAATCAGGGTTACAATGTACATTATATCTGGATTTGAAAAGATTCAGGTATATACAGTTCATGATTCAGCTATTTAGATCAAAGGATAGAAAATTTCAAATGTATCTCAAAGGGGGAGAATATCTGTAAAAGGGGGAGATTCAAAGAAAGTGCTGAAATTGAGAAAGTTTTGATGATTATGGTGCTCACAATCATCAAAAAGGGGGAGATATCTACAAAGATCAATTTCAGAGAAGAGATGTCAAAGTGAAAAGACTTGTGAAGAAATTCTCAAAAGTTCAAATCAGATGAAAAGAAATCATTCTCAAAGATTTCTGAAGACAAATCAAAGTTAAGATGATTCGTGAAAGTTTCTTTTTCCAAAGACGGTCAAGAGATTAGAGTAATGAAGATACAAAGTTCAAAGATCCCTCAAAGTTTTAAATGTTTCAAAGATGAAGTTTTCAATGTTTTGTTTAAACAAAGATGTTTAAAGAAGTTTTCAATGTTTTGTTTCAAGACTTCAAATGGTTCGTCTACAAGAGTTGTTGACTCTACAAAGATGCAATGTGCAAAAGACTTTTCAAGCTTATCTGAAGATTCTTCAAAGATTGAAAGACTGAAGACTGTTAAAGCTTCAAAGTTTTAAAGATGTCAGAGACAAAAGTTGAAGAATCAAGCGCTGAAGACTAGTCTTAAATTTTTTTTAAAATCTTGAATACAAAGGGGGAGATTGTTAGTGTATTACTGTATCCAAGATTTAATAGGAAAAGTCAAGTCAAGATTAGTCAACAAAGTCAAAGTTTAGTTTAGTCAATATGAGTTTACTTAGTTGTTAAGTTTGTGGTTTTAGACTTGTGGTATAAATACCATGTTGCCTTGTAATCTTGTAGCTAGATACATTGTACTCAAGATTATTAGATATATGACAATTACGCTTTCTCTCTCTACACTCTCTCTCTAGAATCTTGATACTGTTATATCTTAGATCTTGAAAATTGCTTGATTTGGATTGGGATTTACATTTTTCAAAAACCTTATGCGAATTCTTCAGAATTCGCACGCCTCTCTTATGCGAATTCCAACCTTAAAAAATTTAAATCTCAACTTTTCGCACAATGAATTCGTATGATGAGAGAATGTGAATCCTTTACTTAGAAAGATTTTGAAAAAATCACAAACATTTCACATCTCATACGAATTCTGGACTTCAGAAAAATTTTGAAAAATTATGCGAAATCTTGACAATTCGCACCACTCTAATATGCAAATTCTACACAATTCGCATCACTCAAATGTGCGAATTCTGTGCAATTCGCATAATGTCACATTTGAATTCTTGCCTTATCTTTTAAAATTCTACTTTTCGCTCAACACACTTCTGCGAATTCTTGCTTTTCGTATGAAGATATATATGAATTCGAACACTTAGATGCTTTTCAAGAAATATTATGCGAATTCTATAACATTTTATACACCACGGTTATATGAATTCTTTACTCAAAAATTTTAGTTAACATTTATGCGAAATCTTTCTATGAATATTGAGTCCTACGAGTTCTTCGTACAAAAAGAACAAATCTTGCGAGTTCTTGAGTTACGGCCTTAAAAATTCAAATGTAGTCCAGAAATTGATCAAAATCTCCAATCCAGAAGTTGTAACTTCACAGAATCAATCATATTAGTACGAAGATCAATCAAATTCAATAAGAAATCTGTTAGAGCATCAATCTGTTGGATACAAGATCATAGAAGACTGAAGACTGAAGGTCAAAGCTAAAGTCAACTCTCATTCAGGGTCAAAGCTAAAGTCAACTCTCATTCAGAGTCAAAGTCTTGTGTAATAAAAGTCAAAGTCAACACATTGTATTTTTTCTGTTTTTAGTTGTTTGCGCGTTTTCTTTCTGTTGTATAAATAACTTTGTTTCCTTGTTGTGAGAGAAGTAACAGAGTTCAGAGAATTAGTTTTGTGCGTGTTCTTGAGCTAGAGAGAGAGTTACTGTACATTGAATTCGAAATCAATAAAATACTGTTTGAATTGATAATTCGTTGTTAATATCTTGATATATACTGATTGTGGGACACACAATTGGTATCAGAGCATACAAGGTTCAAAGAAACAAGGATAAAATTCGATTTTTTGGATCGTATTTTCACGAACTCGCAATATGGACTCTTACATTTAAATTGTTCGATTTTTTAGTGTTTTGGATATAAATTTGTTTGTAATTGAATCGAATTTGTGTCTAGAACAAGTTTGTTTTAGATCACATAGGATAATTCACACAAATTAAGGCTGAATTTTGTTTTTTGTAGAATTTTGTTCGAAAATGTTCACTGCACTGTAAATCGAATCAAATTGTAACAGTTTGTGTTTATAGTTTTAATTCTTGTATTGTAACTGTTCGAGTATTGAAATCGAGCACTCCTACAAAGTTTCAAGCCAATTGATAAAGGATTGAATCGATTTCAGAGGCAATATCAAGTTTGGAGTTTGACAAAGTGAATAACTCGCTAGATCTGAGTTTCGCGCAAAGGAAGAACTCGCAGAAGGAAGAACTCGCAATCCTCGAAGAACTCACAAGCTACTGTGTTTTGAAATAGAAGTGTAAAACTCGCAAAAAGTGTCGTGCGAGAAGCTAAAACTCGCATAACCCTAGGTGCGAGTTGTTACTGTTCCTGTTCTTCAGTGTGCGCGAAGTAAAAGGTTGCGAGAAGTGTGTCGTGCGCGTTTTGATTTAGCGCGAAGTGTTTTTTATGAAATTTTTCTAAGTCCAAAACTCTCAAGACCCTGTGCTTGCGCGTTTTCATTTAGCGTGTTCTTCTTTTTCGAAAAAATTTCTAAGTCTTTAACTCGCAAGGTCGTGCGCGAAGTATCAGAACTCGCACAGAGTATTGTGCGAGAACCTGAAACTCGCACAAGGCTACTTGCGCGAACCTAAGTTCTCGCATCCTTTGGTTTGCGCGAATCTGAAACGCGCATAGTACTATTTTTAGCGCGAAGTTTATTTCTTTGTTATGCGAGTTCCATACTTAGAATTTTTCTGAACTTTTCTGAAATTTAAATGAGTTTGATTTTTGTAGATCCAGTTTGTGTTTTTCTGAATTTTGACGATCAGTAAGCAGTATATTTCAAGATGACTTCAAAGGACGCTCTTTCCATCGGGATAGATGTCAAGCCTCCTGTTTTGTTTAAAGGGGAGTACGAACAATGGAAGGATCATTTTCTTGACTTTGTGGACCGAACCACTAATAGAGAAAACATTCTTATGTCAATCATGGAGGGTCCCATGATACTACCTAATGTCCAAATACCTGATGACGATGGTGATGAGGAAAGAGAACCAAAGATGAGGAAAGAGAACCAAAGATGAAAACTATTCCAAAAGAGTATGCTAAATGTTCTAAAGAGCAAAAGAACTGTTTCAAAGCAGATAAACAAGCGAGATCATTACTTCTTCAAAGTATCCCGAACGAGATTTACATCAAGATAGACAGCTACAAGGCCAATGCTAAAAAGATGTGGGATCAACTTCAGAAGATGATGATGGGATCTAAAGTTGGGAATCAGATGAAGGTTGCCAAATTCATAAACTGCTATGAAGACTTTAAAGCGAAAGAAAATGAGAGCCTAGAAGACACCTATGAACGGTTTGTCTTGATTCTGAATGAACTGTCAAAGAGCAAGGTGAAAAAGAAGCAGATTGAGAACAATGTCAAGTTCCTGAGCATCCCAGTCTGAATGGAAGAAGCATACACGCAGGATGAAACAGATGAAGGACTTAAGCGACATTCCGTTGCATGAGGTGTATGAGACATTACGTCAAAATGAAGAGGAGGTAGAATAGAAAAGAGCTAAGAAAACAAAAGTTGAAAAAGTACCAGATCCCATAGCACTAGTGGCTGTAAAGAAAGAAAAATAAAAGAAAGAGAAGAAGAAGAAGAAGATAGTGGTTTCAATACTGAATCAGAATCAAAAACTGATGGAGATGATGGAGAGAATCTTAAGCAAGCAATGTTGTTATTGACCCGAGCATTTCAAAAGAAGTTCTACAAGAAGTCGGGATCTAATTCTCAGAGGTACTCTTCATCAAGCTCAAAGAACAATGAGCATAGAGAAAGGGTGGAAGGAAATAGATTTGTTGAGAGGAAGCCAGAAGAAAAGAAAAAGTTTGTGAATGACTACACGAGTACTGAAAAGAAAGGTGATGATCTGATCAAATGCTACAACTGTGGCAAGGTTGGACATTACGCAAAAGACTGTCGGAAGCCGAAGGTTCGCAACTCGGAATATTATAAGAACAAAATGCTGTTGACCAAGCAACAAGAAGCTGGCAAGGCATTAATGGTTGAAGACGAATTCTGGTTGGATCATTCTGATATGGAAGAAGAACAAGAAGAGACTGCCCATTTATGCTTGATGGGAAAAGAGGTGAAGTATGATGATTCTGATGAAGAAACTGCTTATGAGGTAATCCACTTAACTGAAAATGATTTCATAATCAAAATGGAAGCCATGATAGTCGAACTTCAAGACCTTCAAACCAAACTGAAAAAGGAAAAAGACAGAGTTGCTAAAAGAAATCAAAAGATCTTTGAGCTTAATAAATCAGTTATTGGGAACAAAGATCTAATTGATTCTTTACGCAAATCTGTTTCTGATTCTAAACTTGAAATAGATTCTTTTGAAAAGAAGATTTATGATTTTGAAGCTAAGCTTTCTAAGTTTGATTTAGAGAAGAAAGAATCTGCACTAACTGTTCATAAATTGCAGGTTGAGAATAAGAGCTTAAATAAGAAGGTAAATGGTCTGGAAGCCAAACTTTATGCAAGAGGACAAACAGATCAAACTATTTTTCTTAATACACCTAACGAGGAGGCTGATATTAAGGAAAAATGGGGACTCGGTTATGAAAATCCCCATTACTTAAAGAAAACCAACAGAAAACAACCAGCATTATATAACTTTGATTTTCTTGTTGCTGCTGGTAAACATACTCATTTAAAACCCAAATTTGTTACCAAACAACCAGAAGAGGTTGAGGCCAGAGAAACTGAAAATAGAAAGCGTGTAAAGAAAATGCAACTACCATTTAACTATGAAAAGTTAAATGATAGTTACCTTTCTAAAACACCAAAATTACTTTCAAATGACTATTTTGCTAGTTATTCTGTTCCTGAGATGGAGGCAAAACTTGCAATTGCAAAAGTTTATGTTCCTCCACTCATTCTAGAAAGCAAAATAGTTGAACTTGAAAATGTTTTATCTAATGACAGACTTTTGGTAGATATCGAACAAAGTGTATTTTCTACAGTGTTAAAGAACACAGTTTTTCAATCTAAATCTACAGAATGTTCTAAAGTTTCAAAGTCACCTCAAACATCCAATGATAATTTTGATGACTTATTTGAGTCTGCAAATGATTTTCTCAATTCTGATGATGGGTGTATAGAAGTAATTGATATGTTTGATTTTAATGCTCCACTTCCAGATCATTCTACTTTTCTTATAAATGGAGAAGCTTTACCAAGTCTTTATGAAATTGGTGATTCATCAACTAAGGTTGGTGAACCAATATTTGTGAATGTTGATTATTATGCTAAAGGTAAGAAACATAAGAAACAGCGCTCACAGAAACAGAACAACACTGGTAAACACAAGAAAAGCCAATCTCAGAAATCTAATTTTCCTAACAAATATAAATATTTTGTTTCAGTTTTAAGAACGAAAAGGTCGGAAGCAAGAACTGAATGGCGACCAAAAAGGAAGAATGATGAGACAACTGAATCTTTTCGTGATAATTTTTGTAATAGATCTGATAGTAGTATTACTGATGTAATTGGTTCTGTTGCTTCTCCTAATAAAAACCTTGTAACTTCTTACAAGAGATATTCAATAAAGCAATTGTTCCAATTATCTCCATCTACTACTAAATCTTATAATTATCGGGGGAATGATTTTGCTTATCATCATAATTCTAATGTTTGGTTTGGATCATATCATGTTTATTCTTCAAAGTCAAATGTTTTCAAAAGTTTTCAAAAGAAAAGAGGATCCATATTCAAATGGATGCCAAAATCTTGTACTAATCTGTTAGGACCTGTTTTTAAATGGGTACCTAAAATTGTTGTTTCCTGATTTCTCTTGCAGACCTGGCATATGTGGTACTTGGATAGCGGCTGTTCCAAGAATATGACCAGGCAGAAAGCTTTATTGTCTAATTATACAGAGAAATTCAACGGCAATGTACGATTTGGGAACGACCAGTTTTCACCGAGCTTAGGATATGGTGACATTATTCAAGATAATATAACGATTACGAAGGTGAGCTATGTCGAAGACTTAGGGCACAATCTGTTTTGTATCGGTCAATTATGTGACAAAGGGGTTAGAGGTCAATTTCAAATCTAAGAGTTGCTCGGTGCGTACTGAAGACGGCAAAGAACTCTTAGTTGGCACTCGAAAGACAAATCTCTACACCATCAATCTTTCAAAGGTCCAGAATGACAATCAGGTTTACTTACTGACAAAAGCTTCGATGCAACAAAGTTGGCTTTGGCACCGAAGGTTATCTCATCTGAATTTTCGTTATATAAACAAGTTGGTCAGTGGAAAATTAGTTCATGGACTTCCTGAGCTGAGATACGAAAAGGAACACTTGTGTGCAGAGTGTGAAAAAGGGAAGATGAAGAGATCTCCACATAAACCGAAGATTGAACATAGTACCAGTTCTCCATTAGAGTTGATGCATATGGATCTTTGTGGTCCGATGCGAACGCAAAGCTTAGGTGGAAAGAAATATGTTCTTGTTATTGTGGACGACTATTCGCGATACACGTGGGTCAAATTTCTACGGTCAAAAGATGAGACACCCGAAGTTCTCATTACATTTTTGAAGACGACCTAGGTGAATTTGCAGAAACCAGCCAAGCTTCTCAGAACTGATAACGGCACAATGTTCAAAAACAGAACTGTTGAAGAGTATCACGAATCGGTCGGGATATCACATCAATACTCTGCTGTTCGTACACCCGAACAGAATGGAGTAGTCTTGATATTGTATGATCCCAATCACAATCAAACTATTCAAACAATCTCTATTCAAGATTTGACAATGTTGAGTCTAGAGAGGGAGTAGAGAGAGAAAGTTTCAATCATATATCTCACAAGTATTACAATGTGTTCATCTAGTTCTAGTTACAAGATTACAAACAAGCAAACATGGTATTTATACCCATGACTAAACCACAAGCTTAAACCAACAAACATTAAGATTGACTTAAACTAAACTTTGACTCTGTTGACTTTTCTAGACTTCACTTTTCTCACTAAATCTTGGATACAATTTTATACACTAACATTCTCCCCCTTTGTATTCAAGATTTAATAAAAAAATATGACACTAGTCTTCAGCGCTTGATTCTTCAACATTTGTCTCTGACAGTCTCGGACTTTGAGACTCTAACAATCTTTAGCCTTTTAGTCTTTGAAGAATCTTGAAAAGTATTTAACACTTTGCATCTCTGAAAGTCAACAAGTCTTGAACAAATCTTTGAAAACTTAATCTTTGAAACTTCTTTAAACTTCTTTAGAATCTTCAGGAATCTTTTGAAAACTTTGAGGAATCTTTGATATTTGTATCTTCATCTCTTTGATCTCTTGACCGTCTTTGGAAAAATAAACTTTCTCGAATCATCTGATTTGAACTTGTCTTCAGAATCTTTTGAATTCTTTGACAAAACATTCATTTGATTTAATTTTTCAGAAATTCTCCACAAGTCTTTACTTTGAACTTTCTTCATGACCTTGAAATTGATTTGAAATAGACCTTTGTAGATTTCTTTCCCTTTTTGATGATTGTGAACATCATAATCATCAAAACTTTCTCAATTTCAGCACGTTCTTTGAATCTACCCGTTTTACAAATACTCTCCCCCTTTGAGATACATTTGACATTTTCTATCCTTTGATCTGAGTATCTGAATCATGAACTGTATATACCCGAATCTTTTCAAATTCAGATATAATGAACGATGTAACCCTGATTCAACAGATGAAACAGTTAGGAATGCCTTTCAGTAACACGGAGTTACTGTGTACAACGAATGTACAATTTAAGGAGCTGGTTTGATGATGACTCCCCAGGACTTCCATTCAATCATTGAAAAACATAAGGTTTATCTATGAATGTTCTGACAGAAAAACAAATTTTATGTGAGCTTGTGCTTGTGTATGAAAGAATTTAGCACAATAATTGTGTTTCATAAGGTTCAAAATGTGTAAACTGTTGAGACAACAACAAGTATTACACGGACTCAATGTGTATGAAAGAGGTGCGAAGGTGGGGCAACTTTCCTTCTTTTTCAAAATCTAAATCTTCCGAGTGAAGACTAGATAGCAAATATGTTGTGTCCCCAAAGAAAATGAAACATTTCTTTGTCGAGAAAGAAACGAATGGCTGGTGGGGTTAATGCAAAAGTTGTCATGGGCTCACTGCCTTTTTCAATGATGGTCACCAAAGAATGTGAAGCAATCAGATTTTGTGGCTGCCCGGCTCAGAAAGTAGTTGGTGCAGAGTTTTGATATTCTTTTAACTCTAATCTCACACCCTCTTTCTTTTTAACATTATGCTCACTTCTAACCAAACTCTCTTTTCCATTTTACCGCTCCACACAATGAGAAAAACTCAATCGGATTAGTTATCTCCCCCACTCTTTGATTTTATGACCCCTCACCCCTCAATCACTCTAAGGATAACTTCTTGGGTAGGAAACACTGGTTTACGTGAATCCATGGAAGTTCTGTTTAAGATCTCACACGAATCCCATGTAATTTGACCTAAAAAGAATGTTTGTTCAACAGTTTAACTGAACAGTTAAGCAATTGAACTTTGAAGATTTCTCAAAACAAAGATATTGAATGAATGAAATGAAATCATGAGAATTGTTTTGAGAATCTGACAATGTATCAATCAAATCAAATGAAATGGTTAGGGTATCAAAGAATTGGATAATTTGTTTATATGAACAAATATAAACAATGTAGCAATGAAAGCACAAATTTGAAATGATGAATGATGCTCAACAACATTTGAAAGCAAACGAGGGTATTACCATCGAAAAATTTGGTCGTTATGAGACATGGTAATAACAAATTCAAATGAAGTACTGAACCGATGTGTATGAATACTTTACAGTATAAAGACAAGATAATACGCAAGTATTGATCTTTGGAAACACACGGTCAGTTAAACATTAAAGCTCAAAAATGAAAAACATTTAAAATCACACTTCTAAATTCATAAAATCTTTTGAGAACCAGAAGTGGTTTGAACATTTCAGAAACTGTTTTTCTTGCTTGAAAGTTGTTCTTCTTTCAAACAATCACAGATCTAGATCAGAAGATATTTACCTTTGAGCTCCCCCTCAAATCAGTATAGAATTATTTAGGTCTATTAAGCTCCCCCTGGATCTTTGCACAATATCCATATCTTTAAACATTAAAGAACGGGTCCTGGTCTGTCATATGATCAGAAGCCACAGTCTTTACATTAAAATTCGGGGTTTGAACTGTTTTGTTCAAAAGGCTTAGTTCTTAACATTGAAGTACGGGTCTCGAATTGTATTATCCAAGAGCCTATGTTTTATGCTCCCCCTTAAACCTTGGGTGCCTGCCACACAGTTTTAGCTTTTGGTACCCACTGGTATTTGGGTCCTGATGAGTTAGTTGCAGTTCTTGTGGGATTAACATTGTAAGAACCATACCAGTTATGAGCAGATTCTTTTCGAATGAAGTCATTCTCTCCACAGTAAGAACAACAGATTTTTAATATATATCAGGATTACCAAAAGATTTACCTTTATGCGTACTGTTCTTCTTTGCATTGGTTGTGGATTTGAATGATCTGTCATTCTTCTTCTCTTCATCAGGAGGCTTCACTCGCCAGACCATCTGATTTTTCTTAGATTGCTTTCCAAGAGATTTAACGTAGAAGCTCGCTGGTCCATCAACAGATTTGTCATAAAATAGATTTGATGGTCGAATCTGACTTGATTTGACAATTTTAGGTTTGACATGGTTCTGTTTAAAAACATTTTTATCATGAATAGAACTTGAAGCTGTTTTGAAAGAACAGACTGATTCTGTTGAAATATCAACAGGTGATTGACAAATCACATCAACTGTAATCTTTTCTGATAAATTGACATTTGCAGCTTCTAAGTTCTTTATCTTTTCAGATAAAATGCTTCTTTCAGATAATAATGTGTCAAACTTTTGTTTCAAATCAGATATGGCCTTCTGTTCTTTTTGATAATCTGATGATAGAGCAGTTATTTTGGATTGGAGCTTCGATATCTCAGATTCAAAATGTGAACGTTCAAGCTCAAAATATTTTTCCAAGTTCTTGTTCTTTTCAGAAATATCTTTGAAAATCCCAGAATTTCTCTTTTCAATATTTTTCTTAGCAAGCTCATAAGACTTTTTGTTTTCTTTGAAGATTTGTCTTTCTTTTTCGAGCGAGTCTTGTAAAGTAGAAATCTGTGTGGGAAGGTCAGTTACTTTGTTTCAAGAACTTTTCTTTCCTTAGCAAATGTGTCTCTTTCAGTAATTAGAATCTTTTCCAAATCAGACACTTGCTTGGAAAGTTTTGAACATCTCAACTCAAGATCCTTTTTCCCTTGGAGTGTTTTATTTGAAAATTCAGATATCTGTTGAGTTCAAGATTTCTCCAGTTTTGATTTTATATTTTTCTGCTTGGAGGCTTCTTTTCAGTTTTGTATTCTTCTTCTCTAGAGCAGATATCTGTTCTTCAAAAGCCTTAAACTTCTGTTGAAGTTTAATTGACTCATCTTTCAGCTCAGATGATTTCTGTTCAGTCGTTTTCAGTTGGCTTTGAAGATTAGCTTTAGCTTTATCTTCTTTGATGCTTTTTATCAAGTCAGCATTTTTCACTTTCAATGCATACACATTTTCTTCAGTAGCCATATACTTTTGTTGAAGCTTAACTGGTTCATCTTGTAGTTCTAAACATCTTTGTTCAGTTTTCTTTAGTTGGCTTCGAAGATTTGTAACATAAGACTCTTTGAACTTGATTACTTCTTCAAGAGACTGAATAGTATTGTCTTTTATTTCCATCATTTTCTCTCTATCTTTAATCTCTTTCTCTTTTTCTTTTATCTCTTTCTCTTTTGCACAAATAATACCTGCAAAATCAGATTTAGCAATATCAGTACATTTTGCACAAACAGGAATTTTATCAGAGTTTGACAATTTAGAATTTGAAACAAATTTATTTAAAGTTGGAGTTATCTCTTTTCCATCCACTATGATATGTGAAGTTAAAATGATAGGCTCCAAATCTTTCTCGTTTATTTGCTTTCTCCAATGAGAATGTTTATCTGTATAAGACATTTTGAATGATTAGCTTGATTAGAATGATCGTTCCCAAAGAAATCAGAAGAGTTGACTAAAAGTCAAACTTGGATCACCACTTGAAAATAAAATTTTCTAAAAAAAAAAATCAACTCTGAAACTCGCAAAGCAATGAAACTCGCAAGGCACTAAAACTCGCTAAGTACAGAACTCGCTAAGTACTATTCACTAAGGAACGCGCTAGTAGTTGGTAGCGCGAAACTAGAAACTCGCTAGTCACTGTTGGATCAAAAGTCCGAACTCGCTAGACACTAAACACGCAAACCACTATTCACTCTGAAATGCGCTGACGTTGTGTGCGCATTTGAAAAAGTCGCAGACTTCTTCTTGCGCGTTTTGAGGAACTCGCAAGCCTTTATTAGCGCGTTTGATAAAAAAACTCGCAGAAGGCGTTTGCGCGTTTTGTGATAAACTTGCAGTCTTTGCTTGCGCGTTCTTCAAAATCTTTGCGTGTTCTTCAATTGATGAACCATGCGCGTTCTACGGATTAACTTGCGCGTTTCGTGGATTTTGCGCGTTTTTGACACTTGTTCACGAAATCGATTCAAAAATCGAATAACCTGAAAATTAATTCGCAGAATTGCACCAATATGATCGAATTACAAACAAGAATACTTTTCATGAAAGATTATATGATTAAAAACATCTAAATCATTATGATTTTGTAAAAAGTCAGTATTTGACATTTTCAAACTGAAAATCACAAAAGTTAAAGATTGAATTCGATTTAGTGATTAATTCGTGATTAGATGTGAACAAGAATCTTTCCAAAATAGCAAGCGATCACTATGGTATCATTTTCTAACACAAATATCAACTAGCAAATTCAAATTTGATACAACAGTGAAAAATATAAAATACGATCTGTGTTCTTGATTTTTCAAAAATTTGAATCAGATTTGGTGATGAAATCTTTCTGAAATTGAATGGTCTCGCTCTGATACCAATTGATATTGTATGATCCCAATCACAATCAAACTATTCAAACAATCTCTATTCAAGATTTGACAATGTTGACTCTAGAGAGAGAGTAGAGAGAGAAAGTTTCAATCATATATCTCACAAGTATTACAATGTGTTCATCTAGTTCTAGTTACAAGATTACAAACAAGCAAACATGGTATTTATACCCATGACTAAACCACAAGCTTAAACCAACAAACATTAAGATTGACTTAAACTAAACTTCGACTTTGTTGACTTTGCTAGACTTGACTTTTCTCACTAAATCTTGGATACAATTTTATACACTAACATTCTCCCCCTTTGTATTCAAGATTTAATAAAAAAATATGACACTAGTCTTCAGCGCTTGATACTTCAACTTTTGTCTCTAACAGTCTTGGACTTTGAGACTCTAACAATCTTCAGCCTTTCAGTCTTTGAAGAATCTTGAAAAGTATTTAACACTTTGCATCTCTGAAAGTCAACAAGTCTTGAACAAATCTTTGAAAACTTAATCTTTGAAACTTCTTTAAACTTCATTGGAATCTTCAGGAATCTTTTGAAAACTTTGAGGAATCTTTGAATTTTGTATCTTCATCTCTTTGATCTCTTGACCGTCTTTGGAAAAATAAACTTTCTCGATTCATCTGATTTGAACTTGTCTTCAGAATCTTTTGAGAATGATTTCTTTTCATCTGATTTGAACTTTAAAAAATTCTCCACAAGTCTTGACTTTATAACTCTGAAATTCTTTGAAATTGATCTCTAAAGATTTCTCCCCCTTGATTTTTGATGTTAAGCACAAATCATGAATTGGATATTTTGTTTATACGAACAAATATAAACAATTTAGCAATGAAAGCACAAAGTTTGAAATGATGAATGATGCTCAACAACAATTGAAATCAAACGAGGGTATTACCATTGAAAAATTGGTTCGTTATGAGACATGGTAATAACAAATTCAAATGAAGTACTGAACCGATGTGTATGAATACTTTACAGTATAAAGACAAGATAATACGCAAGTATTGATCTTTGGAAACACACGGTCAGTTAAACATTAAAGCTCAAAAATGAAAAACATTTAAAATCACACTTCTAAATTCATAAAATATTTTGAGAACCAGAAGTGGTTTGAACATTTCAGAAACTGTTTTTCTAGCTTGAAAGTTGTTCTTCTTTCAAACAATCACAGATCTAGATCAGAAGATATTTACCTTTGAGCTCCCCCTCAAATAATTATAGAATGATTTAGGTCTATTAAGCTCTCCCTGGATATTTGCACAATATCCATATCTTTAAACATTAAAGAACGGGTCTTGATCTGTCATATGATCAAAAGCCACAGTCTTTACATTAAAATTCGGGTTTTGAACTGTTTTGTTCAAAAGCCTTAACTCTTTGACTTTAAGGTCCGGGTTTTGAACTGTTGTGTTCAAAATCCTTTGTTCTTTAAACTTTGAAGAACGAGTCCTAGACTGATTTGTCTAGAAGTCAAACACCTTTGACTTTGAAGTCCGAGTTCTAAGTTGTAGTACTTTAGAAGTCAATGACTTATACTTTCAAGTTCGAGTCCTGAGTTGATTTACTCAGAAGTCAATTATCTTGCTCCCCCTAAACCTGTGGTACCTGCGAAACAGATTTAATAGGCTTTGATACCCACTAGTATTTAGGTCCTGGTATGTTCGATTTAGGAATCCACTTCTCATTAGACTTATATCTTTTAAGTCCGGAATTCTGAGAAGTTATTCTGTAATAACCGTACCAGTTATGACCAGATTCTTTTCGAATGAAGTCATTCTCTCCACAGTAAGAACAACAGATTTTCTTCTGTGCAATCCTGATCAAATGATTTGTAGAATAATATATATCAGGATTACCAAAAGATTTACCTTTATGCGTACTGTTCTTCTTTGCATTGGTTGTGGATTTGAATGATCTGTCATTCTTCTTCTCTTCATCAGGAGGCTTCACTCGCCAGACCATCTGATTTTTCTTAGATTGCTTTCCAAGAGATTTAACGTAGAAGCTCGTTGGTCCATCAACAGATTTGTCATAAAATAGATTTGATGATCGAATCTGACTTGATTTGACAATTTCAGGTTTGACACAATTCTGTTTAAAAACATTTTTATCATGAATAGAACTTGAATCTGTTTTGAAAGAACAGACTAATTCTGTTGAAATATCAACAGGTGATAGACAAATCACATCAGCTGTAATCTTTTCTGATAAATTGACATTTGTAGCTTCTAAGTTCTTTATCATTTCAGATAAAATGCTTCTTTTAGAAAATAATGTGTAAAACTTTTGTTTCAAATAAGATATGGCCTTTTGTTCTTTTTGATAATCTGATGATAGAGCAGTTATTTTGGATTGGAGCTTTGATATCTTAAATTCAAAATGTGAACGTTCAAGCTCAAAATCTTTTTCCAAGTTCTTGTTCTTTTCAGAAATATCATTGAAAATCCCAGAATTTCTCTTTTCAGTATTTTTCTTAGCAAGCTCATAAGACTTTTTGTTTTCTTTGAAGATTTGTCTTTCTTTTTCGAGCGAGTCTTGTAAAGTAGAAATCTGTGTGGGAAGGTCAGTTATTTTGTTTTCAAGAACTTTTCTTTCCTTATCAAATGTGTCTCTTTCAGTAATTAGAATCTTTTCAAAATCCGACACTTGCTTCGAAAGTTTTGAACATCTCATCTCAAGATCCTTTTTCTCTTGGAGTGTTTTATTTGAAAATTCAGATATCTGTTGAGTTGATGATTTCTCTAGTTTTGATTTTTCTTTTTCTGCTTGGAGGCTTGTTTTCAGTTCTGTATTCTTCTTCTCCAGAGTAGATATTTGTTCTTCAAAAGCCTTAAATTTCTGTTGAAGCATAACTGACTCATCTTTCAGCTTAGATGATTTCTGTTCAGTCGTCTTCAGTTGGCTTTAAAGATTAGCTTTAGCTTTATCTTCTTTGATGCTTTTTATCAAGTCAACATTTTTCACTTTCAATCCATATACATTTTCTTCAGAAGCCATATACTTTTGTTGAAGCTTAATTGATTCATCTTGTAGTTCTAAAGATCTTTGTTTAGTTTTCTTCAGTTGGCTTCGAAGATTTGTAACATAAGACTCCTTGAACTTGATTACTTCTTCAAGAGACTGAATAGTATTGTCTTTTATTTCCATCATTTTATCACTATCTTTAATCTCTTTCTCTTGTTCTTTTATCCCTTGTTCTTTTTCTTTTTTCTCTTTCTTTTTTGCACTGATAATACCTGCAAAATCAGATTTAGCAATATCAGTACATTTTGCACAAACAGGAATTTTATCAGAGTTTGACAATTTAGAATTTGAAACAGATTTATTTAAAGTTGGAGTTATCTCTTTTCCATCCACTATGATATGTGAAGTTAAAATGATAGGCTCCAAATCTTTCTCGTTTATCTGCTTTCTCCAATGAGAATTTTTATCTGTATAAGACATTTTGAATGATTAGCTTGATTAGAATGATCGTTTCCAAACAAATCAGAACAGTTGACTAAAAGTCAAACTTGGATCACCATTTGAAAATAAAATTTTCTCGAAAAAAATTTTGAACTCAGAAACTCGCAAAGCAATGAAACTCGCAAGGCACTAAAACTCGCTAAGCACAGAACTCGCTAAGTACTATTCACTAAGGAACGCGCTAGTAGTTGGTAGCGCGAAACTAGAACTCGCAGATCATTGGTAGCGCAAAAATATAAACTCGCTAGACACTAAACACGCAAACCACTATTCACTCTGAAACGCGCTAGACGTTGTGTGCGCGTTTGAAAAACATGCAGACTTCTTCTTGCGCGTTTCTGAGAAACTCGCAAGCCTCTATTAGCGCGTTTGATGAAAAACTCGCAGAAGGTGTTTCCACATTTTGTGATAAACTCGCAGGCTTTGCTTGCGCAGTCTTCAGAATCTTTGTGTGTTCTTCAATTGATGAACCTTGCGCGTTCTACGGATTAACTTGCGCGTTTCGTGGATCTTACGCGTTTTTGACACTTGTTCACAAAATCGATTCAAAAATCGAATAACCTGCAAATTAATTCTCAGAATTGCACCAATATGATCGAATTACAAACAAGAATACTTTTCATGAAAGATTATATGATTAAAAACATCTAAATCATTAAGATTTTGTCAAAAGTAAGTATTTGACATTTTCAAACTGAAAATCACAAAAATCAAAGATTGAATTCGATTTCGTGATTAATTCGTGATTAGATGTGAACAAGAATCTTTCCAAAATAGCAAACGATCACTATGGTATCATTTTCTAACACAAACATCAACTAGCATATTCAAATTTGATACAACAGTGAGAAATAGAAAATACGATCTGTGTTCTTGATTTTTCAAAAATTTGAATCAGATTTGGTGATGAAATCTTTCTGAAATTGAATGGTCTCGCTCTGATACCAATTGATATTGTATGATCCCAATCACAATCAAACTATTCAAACAATCTCTATTCAAGATTTGACAATGTTGAGTCTAGAGAGAGAATAGAGAGAGTAGAGAGAGAAAGTTTCAATCATATATCTCACAAGTATTACAATGTGTTCATCTACTTACAAAATTACAAAGCACCTAAGGTATTTATACCACAAGGATACAAACACAAGATACAAACACTCACATGACTAAACTACAATAAAATTTTGGATACAATAAAATACACTAACAAGTCGAAAGGAGAAATCGAACGCTAGTCGAGGCCGCTCGGACTATGCTCATCCAATCTGACTTACCTCTATTTCTGTGGGTAGAAGCTATTTCGACTGCGTGCTACACTCAGAACCGTTCCATGATACACCGCAGATTTCAAAAGACTCCGTATGCGTTGATCAACAATCGAACACCAACCATTAAATATTTTCATGTTTTTGGTTGTAAATGTTTTGTGCTAAACGACAGAGAGAATCTCAACAAGTTCAGTGCTAAGGCAGATGAGGGCATCTTCATTGGATATTTTTCTACATCTGCTGCATATCGTGTATATTTGAAGAAGTCAAAGACTGTTGTCGAGAGCGTAAATGTCACATTCGATGAAGATATGGCTTCTGAACAAGTCAGTTAAGAACCCGTGATCATTGGAGTGTTAGCTTCTGAACAATTACGTTCAGAACCTGTACCTGAAAAGAACAAATCAGATGAAGCATCATGCTCTACTACTCATTTATCTGATTTAGATCTTTTATTTGAACTGTTTTATGATGAATATCTTGGATCTAATGTGCATAAACCTGTTGTGATTGACAGGATGGAAGATTCAACGACTAATCATCCAATCACATCAACTGTATCTACTGAATCAAATTCCTCGATTCAACAAGATATTTCAGTTCAAATGCCTACTCCAATAGTTGAAGTTGTATCTACTAATGATGAGCTAGAAGTTACTGAGTCAGTAGGATGTGGTGTAACGACATATCAACAGACTGAACAAGTTGTACCTACTGAAGCTTCTGCACCAATTACTTCAACTGATCAACTCCCTTCTCCTGTTTAAACTTAAGAAACTGAAAGTGGGTTTTTTGATGATTATCATGATCAATCTTCATCTACTCCACTCCCTCATGAACATCGTTGGACCAACGAGCACCCTCTTCACCAAATTATTGGAGATCTAAACAAACCGGTGCAAAGTAGGTCAGTAACTTTGAATCAATGTATGCATGACTCTTTCCTCAGCAAGATAGAGCCTACTTGCGATTCAGAAGCTCTTGCTGATTCGGATTGGCTGTCTGCTATGCAAGAAGAGTTAAACCAGTTTGAAACCCTGAAGGTTTGAAGATTAGTTCCAAAACCGGAAGGAAAATCCGTTATTGGTACTAAATGGGTATTCAAGAATAAAAAGGACGAAGATGGTATTGTTATAAGGAACAAAGCAAGACTTGTTGCCAAGGGATATAGGAAAGAGGAAGGCATAGACTACGACGAGACGTATGATCCAGTAGCGCGTATAGAGTCAATCCGCATGTTTCTAGCCTACGCATCTCACAAGAACTTCACTGTCTATCAAATAGACGTGAAGACTGCCTTTCTGAATGGCATACTTAAGGAGGAAGTCTATGTCTCTCAGCCAGAAGGGTTTGTAAATCCAAATAAGCCAAATCACGTCTACATCTTGGATAAAGCCTTGTATGGTCTGAAACAAGCACCTCGCGCCTGGTATGATGTTCTATCTCAATTCTTGGTCAAGTCAGGTTTTTCAAAAGGTAAAGTTGATACCACTTTGTTTATCAGAAAGGAAAAAGGCGATATCATCCTTATTCAAATATATGTAGATGATATTATATTTGGCTCTACAAATCCTAAATACTGTAAGAATTTCTCAAACCTCATGGTGTCAAGATTTCAAATGACTATGATGGGATAGATGAATTTATTTCTCAGATTACAAGTAAAATAGTTTTCAACGGGGATTTTCATTAATCAATCAAAGTACATTTTTGATATTCTTCGGAAATTCAAAATGGAAAATTGCAAACCTATTGGAACCCTAATGGCACCAGGTACTAAGATTAGCACTGATCCTTCGGGAAAAAGTGTTGATGTTAGGACTTATAGAGGTATGATAGGTTCTTTAATGTATCTTACTTCAAGTAGGCTAGATATAATGTTTTCAACATGCTTATGTGCAAGATATCAGGCTGAACCTAAAAATCCCATTTGGCTGCTGTCAAACGGATATTTAGATATCTGAAGGGGACTGCAGATCTTGGTCTGTGGTATCCTAAAGATATATGGTTTGAACTGACTGCTTATTCAGACGCAGATCATGCTTGGAAGAAAATCAAACTTGGAACAGTGAAGTCTGCGAGTTCTTGAATATCAAACTTGATTTCTAACTTCTGTTAGCTCTGATACCAATTATGATCCTAGATTCTAGCATATAATACACAATTATATTAACAAGAACAGATTTATTGATTAAATTGTATGGTTACAACAAAGTCACAGATCTAACTCGTAGTCATATATCTCACATGTACAAACCTCTCGCATACGAGTTCTCAGATTTCCCTCTAAAATTAATGTGTGCGTGTGAATGTTAGTTACAAAGACAACAACTAAAACTATTTATACTAAGCAACTTATGTTGACTTTACAACTAAACCCTCAAACTATTTAACAATTACAAACTAGACCCTCACTTTTAATCTTGAATACAATATTTGTCTAACAAATGAGTCCTAATCTGAATGGATTAGAAGTCAACCTTCTTTGACATTGAAGACTGAGTCCGGAACTGTTGTGTTCAGATGTCCATTACTCCCCTAGAGTGTAGATTCTTGCATCACAGGTTGAACAGGTTTTGGTACCCATATGAACTTGGGTCCTTCTTTGTTAGTACTTGGAAACTTTTTAGAATAGTTTCCACTTCTGTGATGTGCAAAATCTTGTGAATAAACTCTATTTGAAGCATTAAAGTTTTTAATATGTGCTTTGTGAACAAAATCATCAGTGCCACAATAAGAACAACAAATCTTTCTTTTAGCTAATCTAATTAAGTGATTTGCTTACTTAGTAAAATCAGGCTTAGCAAAAGATTTGCCTTTAGGTAACTTGTTCTTTTGTACCTTTGATGTAAATGCACTTGATTTCTGGTATTTCTCAGCTTTAGGAGATCCCTTTACAACCCAAATCATCTGATCTCTCCCAGATGCTTTCTTTCCAGAATTTGAAAAATAAGTAGCCTTTTTATCAACAGACTTGACATAGAATGGACTTGAAGATTTAATCTGATCTATTTTCAAGACATTTGGTATGACAGTTTTCTTCTTGAAAATCATTTTTTGAAATAAGTTAGAAACAAATTGAAATGAACATACTGATTCAGCTGAGTCATCATCATAAGAAGATAAGTCAGTTGTATCAACAATTTTATTTCAGACAAATCAGCATTTGCTATTTCCAGCTGTTTGATTTTATCAGACAATTTAGGTTTTTCAATACACAGCTTATCAAACTTACTTTGCATATCAGACTTACTTCTTTGTCCATTCAGAATATCTGAAGATAAAGTAGCTAGCTTGCTTGTTAATTTGGAAATTCCAGTTTCAAAAACTTTTCTTTCCATTTCAAAATCCTTTTCCAAGTCTTTATTTTTCTCTAAAATCTCTTTGAAAATCACAACATTTCTTTTTTCAGCATTTTTCTTCTCAGTTTAAAAGATTGTTGAGTAAGAATTGTATTCAAGATTAAAAGGTCTTATTTGTATTTGTTGTAATTGGTTGTAAGGTCAAAGTGGTAAAAGTCAATGTAATTGTCAAAGTCAAAGGTAGTCAAAATAACTTTAGTTAGAAATTCAAGTTTGTCAAAGTCTCTTTGTAATATTAGGTTGACCATATAAATATATTTTGTCTTTAAAATATTTGGTAAGGATTCTTTGATAATGTCATATACGTTTAAGAGAGTTTCTAGAGAGAGAAACTGATTGTAGAGAGAGAAAGTCAAGATTCTTAAATAAAATGTCAGATTTGTGATTGAATTCTGTTTGTGTGGGACTCACAGTTGGTATCAGAGCCAACGAAAATCAGAAAACAAGATAAAAAGTTTGAATATTTGTTCGTATATTCAACAACTCGCAGAGCGTACTGTTGATTTTCAAATATCTTGAGTTTAAGTTGTTTAGTTCAAATTGATGCTTGATTTGTATTCGTTTAGTGAATTAGAACATTGTTTGTTCAGATTGTATTAGAACCTCTCAATTCCTTTTTCCTCACAAAAGGTGTTTAGGTCATGATTTTTAAATTCAGTACCATTGTCTGACCTAATGACTTTTACCTTTTGATTTGTTTTGTTTTCAATTCTTAGAATAAAGGATTTGATCAGTCCACTTGTCTCATTCTTAGTCCTTAGAAAAAATACCCAAGTAAATCTAGAGTAATCATCAACAATAACTAAGCAGTATGATTTCTTGCCTATACTCATAACTTTTGTAGGACCAAACAGATCCATATGCAACAACTGAAGAGAACTAGAAATAGTGTTCAACTCTTTGGACTTATGAGAAGTTTTGTGTTGTTTGCCTTTGAGACAGGCAACACAATGATCATCACATGAAAAGACTTTTGAAGGCAAACCTCTTACAAGGTTGTTTTTAACAAGTTTATTCATAGTTGTCAGGATCTGATTCTTAACAAGAATAAACACTCAGAAACAATATTAAAGGAGTTTGCGGAATAACATTTTAATATTCAGAATATCAATGAAACAGTGAATATGAATCACAACTTGTAAACTTTATTGAATGATTTAAAGCTACAAGATTTCACACACAACCTCAATATTGATGAACAGGCTCACCAATACGAATTCTACTTCTCTAGAATTAGGATTATAAACCTTGAGGTTAATTCTCTCTATGAAAACAAAAACTCAGAATCAAAAATTAATTTTTAATCAATTCTGACTAAGTCTATATATATACTAAAGATAAAAGATAATTACAAAATATAAAAGATCTTTAGTATAATCTTCCATAGTTATCTCCAAGCTTTCCATGACTATCTTCATTCTTGATCTGCACGTATCTTGATTATCTCTTAAGCAGCATTAAGTTGTAGCAGTATTAACACTCTGAGCAGTATTAATCTTCTCCAGCAGTAGTAATTGTGCTCAGCTGTATTAACTTTGATCTGGAAGTACGAAGTTCATCAAGCAGTAGTAATCTTGGTTAGCAGTATTAACCATACTTGTGCAATTCTGAATTCCCAACAATCTCCCCCTAACTTGACTTTTAGGAAGAGAAGTCAAGTTCTTCAGATGCTCCCAAAACTCCATTATTCATAGCCCTGTATCAGCATTCAACCCCAAACTTTGATTAATTGTTCTTTGGATCAAATACCTTGCCATTTCTGAATCTGGTGCACAACCAAGCTTTTTCTTCAACATGGCATGCAACTTCAATCTGCTGTGGTTGTAAACTCTATCCACTAGGAAGTATTCTATGTGATTTATATCCATAGTCAGTGCATATACTCCACTAGTTTCATATAGAGTCCAGTTGTTAACTGTTTGAAACACATTTCTGATAATATCCTTCACTTCTTCTGGCTTGAACAACATACATAGATACTCCATCACAAGTTTTGTGATTGATATCCCTGGAGCTTTCAATTGATCAGCATACAATTCCATTCCTACTTCAAACATCTCTTCTAGATCAGATCTGGAACATGTTATGACAATCTTGGCCCAAGTATGATATACTTCATACTTCTCATCTTTCCTCTTGAGCCTGATATACTCTTTCCCATCAACTTCCAGTGTATCCCAGTGAATGATCTCTGGAAGCATAACACCAACAGGTTCAGCTGATATAGGCTCAGGCACTTTTTCCATCACTACCATGTACAGATTCACATCAGCAGTACTTGATGGTTCTTCCTGAGTTTGAGCCTCATGTTCAACAGATTTAGATGCTCCTTCTTCTTCAACTTCTTTCTGTTCTTTCTCAGCTTCTTCCACTCTAGGCTTCTTGGCTAGTGTTCTTCTTGCCATCATTTTAGTTCTTTTCAACTTCCTCAAACTGTCACCTAGAGTAGCTTCCTTCCTTGGTGATTCTTGCTCATCAGGGAAAGGTTTTTAAATTTGAAGATCATATCTTTCTTTCATCTTCTTTTCTGCTTCAGCTCTTGCTCTGTCATTTCCTTGTAACTTGGTCATCTCAGCTTCATACAAACCTTTGATTTGTTCAAAAGACATCTTTGTGAACATTTCCTTTTTAACTCCCACAACACCTTTGAGAAAAGTAATCATCTTGTTTCTCTCTTGAGTGCCAAGGAAGGTCTGTGAAGGTTGTCTCTTCTTTGTATCCATTCTGATCATTCCAGGCTTCTTTAGAGTTGTAGCTTTCTTCTTTGCTATCTCAGTTGCCAAACTCTGTTGATAAAATTCATTTAACTCTGCAGCTAGAGCCTTAGCCATCTCTCTATCTTTTTCCACTTGAACCTTTTCTTCTTGCTCAAGTTCAGCCTGAATCTTCTTGGCCAATGCTTCATCTAACTCAACCAACTTTTGCTTTTTAATTGGTTGATCAGATTCCACCATCTTAGCTTTGCCTTTGTCCTTGCTGTTTACTTTATCAGCACTAACTTTCTTGATAACTTCAACATTGTCTTTGATGACAACTCCTTTGGTCTTTGAAGTGACCTTAGGAGAATCATGTTTAGCTTTGATCAATGCTTCAGCTGTCTCAAGTTCTTGCACATTGCTGCTAAGAAGGTCTGTTAATACCTCTTGAACCATTTCTGCTGCTTCATTCAATTCAGCAGTATTAACAGTTTCTGTTGCTTTGCTTGTTTCAGCAGCATTAACTGTTACTGCTGCTTGTTCTGTTTCAGTTGCTTGTACTGTTTCAGCTGCTTGTACCCCCTCAAAATCAAATTTCTCCCCCTTATCATTAGCATCTTCCATGTTTTCATCAGCTTCTGACTCCCTCTTTTTGGGAGCATCATCCACTGGTTTCCTTCTTCTGAGCACAAACTGTTTCCTTTTCTTTTTCTGAACCAATCTCTTAACCATTTTCTTCAAGTTGGTAATCTGTACTTGTTGAGACAGAATTACCATTTTCATCTCTTCTATGTCTTTGCCTTGCTTGATTACATCCAGATTGATGTTGCCCATAGTTTCCATCAATTCATTATAGTCATATCTGTCCTCACCTTCTCCAGGAGTGTTACCCCCTTTTGAAGGATCATGGGATCTTTTAGTAGTGGAAGTCTTCTGCCTAGCAGAAGCACCCTCCACCCCCTTGGTTTCTTGGCACCTGGGACCTTTGAATGATTGCTCATTAAAATTTGCCATGGGGGAGGTCTTATTGATGTTACCACTATTCTCCTCTGTGCTAGCAGGAGTAGTGGCAGCCTGCTCACCCATATGCTCATACATCTCCTCATTGAGCACCTCCTTGGGGTTAGGAGACACCCCTGTGGTTTCCCTATAGATATTCTCTAATGGAGAATTCTCCATTAGAGGGCTTAAAGGCTTTGTGGGTGAAGGTACAAGAAGGGAAGGAGCCTTCTTTACCTTTTTCCTGATGTAGGTATTGGTGATTGGAGAAGTTGGTTTTTGAATAAGGGATTGTGGGATTGATATGGTGATTGAAGGTTGGGATTGGCTTTCAGTGGGATAGTCTAATGAGGGTCTTGACCCTGAAGCCATACCTTCTTCATTGTGGGACACCACCATCATTGTAGAGTACAATGGGGTGTCAACTCCTTCCGAGTCCAATGAAGATCTCTTCATATTTGAAAAGACCTTGCCTTTGGGGATTTTGGGTACATATACCTCATCAAATTGAGGCATATCCGTCAATTCATTGGTTATAACTACCTGTACAAATCTCGGGTACATATAAAACTTCTTTTTGTTTCCCAAGTTTGACACAAGATCAATAAATATCATTTTTAAAAAATTGTACTTTCTGGCAGTGGCCAAGCAGACCAAAGCATAGGCAATAGTACTACTGAACTCACTCCATCCAGTAGTCTTTTTGGAAATACAATGCATAAGGGTATGAACAAGAAAAAACGCCATTGGGTATAAAATTTAGCTTTTGAGAATTTGAAAACACCCAATTGGCCTCCATACCCCATTCTTGACAGATTGGAGAACAAGTCCTCATTAGGAATAGAGGTAATACCTACAGCATCGTCTAGTCGTAGACAGATGCGAATCACCTCTTCAGAAACTGACAAGGGTTTGTCACACACCCTTGTCTTGATAACTTGCACACCATTTTCAATAACAATGGTGGCATTTGCCCAGAATTGTCTCTGATGCTCTATGTAGATTGTTGGAGACGCTGTAAGAGCATACGCAATATGGCTTTTCTTGAGAAAATCGACTATCTGGTGAAATCCATCAGCCTGCTTCGGCTTTTGAAGCATCGCGATTTCGTTGTGCTCATCAATGAACGCCATGGATGTCATTGGGCTTGAGTATTCTGGACTGAAAGACTTGGTGCTTGAGAGAAAAGGGTTAGAGAGCAGATGAATAGTAATCAAAGAGTCGTTATGAACTTTTAGGCGGGCAAAAAGGGTATTTATACGATTCGGGACATAAGCAGTATTAACCACTAGCAGTATTAACTAACTAGTAGTATTAACTGAGAGCAGTATTAACTACTAGCAGTATTAAACCTGCACTGGCAGCATTAACTGCACTTACACTTTTTGAGGCTTGTGAAGGTCTGAACAAGGCAGCATACTTCCTGAGAAATATGATTAGTAACAACCAAAAACAACCAAATAACAGGTATACAATCACTTTTTAAACATGAGCTCATTCAGAGTTGATCATGCCCACACTTGTGACCAAGAAAGTGAATCTACCCACATCAAAATCTTTAGTGAATAGATCAGCAAACTAGTTGTCAGTATGAACTTTAGCAACTTGAATAAGCTTCTTTTCATTACAATCCCTAATAAAGTGATACCTGATCTCAATGTTCTTTGTTTTAGAGTGCTTGACTGGATTGTTAACAATGCTTATAGCACTGCTATTGTCAATGAAGATTGGAGTGTCAAGAAAGCTTACCCCATAGTCCAACATCTGATTCTGAATCCATAGAACCTGAGAGCAGCAACTTGCAGCAGCAATGTACTCAGCTTCTGTTGTTGATAAGGACACTGTGGTTTGTTTCTTACACTGCCAAGATACTAGTCTTGCACCCAAAAGCTGACATCCACCTGAAGTAGACTTTCTATCCATAGTAGCACCACCCAAGTCACTGTCTGAATATGCAATCAAGTCAAAGTTGGATTCATAAGGATACCAAAGACCTAATCTAGGATGCCCTCTTAAGTATCTGAAAATCCTCTTAACAACTTGAAGATGTGATTGCTTTGGCTTGACTTGGAATCTGGCACACAGACACACTGGAAACATGATGTCTAGTCTTGAGGTTGTGAGATACATGAGAGATCCAATCATTGATCTATATAGATGGACATCAACATCCTCCCCCTCAAGATCAGCAGTGATCTGGTTATGAGTCTCCATAGGTGTGCTTGCTGGCTTTGAGTCTGTTAAACCATATTTATCCAGGATGTCTTTCACATACTTTGATTGACTTATAAAGATCCCATCTTTCTGCTGTTTCACTTGAAGCCCAAGGAAGAAGGTAAGTTCACCCATTGAACTCATTTTAAAGCTCTTGTTCATCAACTTTTCAAAGTCTCTACACATCTGATCTTGTGTGAATCCAAAGATGATGTCATCCACATAGATCTGAACAAGTAGGATGTCCTTCTTACTCCTTTTAATGAAGAGGGTCTTGTCAATTATTCCCCTTTCAAACCCATTTTCTAAGATATAGGTAGACAGAGTATCATACCATGTTCTTGGGGCTTGATGTAGACCATAAAGTGATTTCTTCAGTTTGTATACTCTGTCAGGATATGATGGATTTTCAAATCCAAGGGGCTGACAAACATATACTTCTTCATCAAATGTACCATATAGAAAGGCACTCTTCACATCCATTTGATATACCTTGAACTTCATGTATGAGGCATAGGCTAGAAATAGCCTAATTGCCTCTACCCTTGCAACTGGGGCAAACACTTCTTCATAATCTATGCCTTCTTCCTGAGTGTACCCTTGTGCCACTAGCCTTGCTTTGTTCCTGATCACAATTCCTCTCTCATATTTTTTATTCCTGAAAATCCATTTGGTGCCAATAGCTCTATTACCTTTTGGAAGGTCTACCAAGTCCCAAACTTCTTGCAATTTGAACTGCAGTAACTCTTCTTGCATAGCTTCTATCCAACTGGAGTCTTTCATTGCATCAAAAACCTTCTTAGGCTCAATCTAAGATAGAAAGCAAGAGAGTACTGTGTGTTGCTGATCCTGCAGCTCTTGAAGTCTGCTTTGATTCCTTGTTATCATAGGAGAAGAGATGTCTCCTATGACCAGCTCTGGAGGATGGTTCTTTTGAGTTCTAGTCTGATGACTAGGTTCTTCATTGATTCCCACTTCTAAATTGGACTCATTTAAGTCAGTTGAGGTGATCTCATCAGCTGCTTCTGGCTCTTCCTGCACTTGATTCTCCTCATCTATTCTTTCTTCTTCACTCTGAATTGGTTCAGTCATAGTCTCTTTTTCACAGAAATCAACATGTTCCATTGTAGGTATGGGAAAGATCACAGACTGAGGAATAATGTCTTGTACTTGTACATCCCCTGATCCTCCACTTCCTGAATCTGCATGATCATCACTACTGAAACCCAAAGAGTTAGTTAGTGAATCAATGTCAAACAACCACCGAGGACATGAACCAATAGGATTTGGTGTGTTCTCATTGCATTTGACATTGTCACTTTCCTCAATTATTCTATAAGAAGAATTAAATACTCTGTAAGCCTTACTCTGAGATGAGTAACCAACAAGAAAACCATCATCTGCCTTGCTATCAAACTTTCCTAAGTGAGTTTTAGTATTGAGAATGGTACAAGGACACCCAAAAGGTTTGAAAAATCCAATAAATGGTTTTCTTTTATTTAAAAGCTCATATGGTGTCTTGTTTTTAGGCTTGACTACTAGAACTCTGTTCTGGACATAACAAGCAGTATTAACTACTTCAGCCCAGAAAGTAATTGAAAGTTTTGAATCAGCTAACAGAGATCTAGCAGCCTCAATCAGTGTCCTATTTCTTCTCTCAGCAACACCATTTTGTTGTGGAGTCCTAGGAGCACTGTATTGCCTCTCAATTCCTTTTTCCTCACAAAAGGTGTTTAGGTCATGATTTTTAAATTCAGTACCATTGTCTGACCTAATGACTTTTACCTTTTGATTTGTTTAGTTTTCAATTCTTATAATAAAGGATTTGATCAGTCCACTTGTCTCATCCTTAGTACTTAGAAAAAATACCCAAGTAAATCTAGAGTAATCATCAACAATAACTAAGCAGTATGATTTCTTGCCTATACTCATAACATTTGTAGGACCAAACAGATCCATATGCAACAACTGAAGAGAATTAGAAATAGTGTTCAACTCTTTGGACTTATGAGAAGTTTTGTGTTGTTTGCCTTTGAGACAGGCAACACAATGATCATCACATGAAAAGACTTCTGAAGGCAAACCTCTTACAAGGTTGTTTTTAACAAGTTTATTCATAGTTGTCAGGATCTGATTCTTAACAAGAATAAACACTCAGAAACAATATTAAAGGAGTTTGCGGAATAACACTTTAATATTCAGAATATCAATGAAACAGTGAATATGAGTCACAACTTGTAAACTTTATTGAATGATTTAAAGCTACAAGATTTCACACACAACCTCAATATTGATGAACAGGCTCACCAATACGAATTCTACTTCTCTAGAATTAGGATTATAAAGCTTGAGGTTAATTCTCTCTATGAAAACAAAAACTCAGAATCAAAAATTAATTTTTAAACTATTCTGACTAAGTCTATATATATACTAAAGATAAAAGATAATTACAAAATATAAAAGATCTTTAGTATAATCTTCCATAGTTATCTCCAAGCTTTCCATGATTATCTTCATTCTTGATCTGCACGTATCTTGATTATCTCTTAAGCAGCATTAAGTTGTAGCAGTATTAGCACTCTGAGTAGTATTAATCTTCTCCAGCAGTAGTAACTGTGCTCAGTAGTATTAACTTTGATCTGGCAGTACTAACTTCATCAAGCAGTAGTAATCTTGGTTAGCAGTATTAACCATACTTGTGCAATTCTGAATTCCCAACAGCATTTGAGACTGAGATAAAGAAGCTGAATGAAAAGCTATCTGAGTTGTCAACAAACATTCAGAAGGAGAAGAATGCCAAATCTGAATTGCATAAGAAGTTTGACATACTGTCAAATGAAAGAAACTGTTTGTCTACAAAGATCAAAGAACTTGAGGAGATCATGTTCAAGGTGAAATTGACTGAGTACAAAACGCCAGAATCAATTGCTCAATCACCAAGAGATGATCCAGCTACATCTGAATGTTCATTCAAATCAGCTGCAAGTTCAATTTTCACACATATTTCTATTAATCCTTTATTTGATTCAACTGACAGTCATACTTCTAAATCAAATGATCAGATTCGTCCTTCTAACCTTTTCTATGACAAAAATGTTGATGGTTCAGGTAATATCAAGAAGGATAAGTCTCAGAACAAAATGACATAGAGAAAAAAAGATGAGAAAGATAAAGAGAATTGGTTTTGGAGAGTTAAAGGATCTTCGGAGGAGAAGAAGAAATAAGATAAATCATTTGTGCATGCATCCAATGCTCAAAGGAACAATATTCCTAAAGGTAAAACTTTTGGCAAACCTGATCTTGTTTACACTGTCAATCAATTGATCAGGTTAGCACAAAAGAAAATTAATTGTTCTTACTGCGGTGCAAATGATTTTGTAAGTACAAGTTTTGTGCATTACTGGTATGGTTCTTATTATATCTCTCCTAATAAAACTGCAACTAAAAAATCAGGACCCAAATACCAGTGGGTACCAAAAGCTAAACCTGTGTTGCAGGCATCCAAAGTTTAAAGGGGAGTAAGAACATTGACTTCTAGACAATACAGTCTAGGACTCGGACTTCAATGTCAAAGAGTTTGACTTATGAACTTACTTTAATCCTATTAATTCAGAACTCGGTTTCATGATTAAGGATTTGTCATATGTTAAGGGGGAGCTTCAATGTTTTATATTTTTACTGATATATTTTCTGATTTTTTTTCAGGGGAGATTAAATGATTTACATTTTTAGAGGGAATTACTATTCTCACCGGAGAATATGTAATATTGGCTTCTGATTACATCAGATCAGAACCCGTGCTTCATTGGTAAAACTGAACGTTACTATTCTCACCGGAGAATAAGTAATCATGGCTTTTGAATACTTAAGTTCAAAACCCGTACTCAAACGTTTTCTTCTGAAGGATGCTAAAATGATCACATCTTTTCTAGAAGTTTTTTTATTTGAGGGGGAGCTAATTGCTATATCTTTTAGTTAAGGGAGATAATAGTTGGTTATATATTAATTGTTATATTTTTCTGATAGTTTGAATTTTTACAGATATCAAGAGAAAGGATATATGATGTTTTGTTAAGAGTACTTAAATGATGTTATTCATTCGAGGGGGAGCTTACAGGTATATTTTTCTTTACCTTAAACTTCATCACTTGTTGAAAGATAAACAACTTTCACTTGTGCAAAATGGTTTCTTAAATGTTCAAATCACTTCCTATTCTTCAAAGATTTTCATGAATTGTTATGTGTTATTTTAAATAATTTTTGGATACTTTGATGACTATCTGACCATGTGTTCTTAAAGAAAAATAGTTGTGTATTTTCTTTTCATATACACTTGTCAAGTATTCATACACACATTGGTTCAGTACATTCATTTCTTGACTTTGTTATTACCATGTGTTATTCCCAGTTTATCAAGTTCTAATCGCTACAAACAATCAAGATGAGAATTAATCGTAATCACATGTCATTGATTTGGAAATCAAAATTACAAACTTTCACTTTCTCTCTCTAACTTTCTCTCACTAGAATAATGTTCTAATCAACTCTTCTCTAATCTGATCACTCTACTTCTGATTGATACTTGTTCTTCTTTCAACAACAAGGAAACAAGGTATTTATACCCTCTACCAATCACAAAGAAAATAAAACACAATCTTTGACTTTGACTTTATTACAAAATGACTTTGACTTTCATTGAGAGTTGACTTTCAGCCTTTGACTTCTTGAACTTTCATCTTCAATCTTTATGATCTTGAATCCAACAAATTTGTGTTCTAACAATCTCCCCCTTTGGATCAAGATCATTACTAAAAATATTTAGCAATGCGATCTTCTCTCTTTAAGCTCGATTGAAATAACTCCCCCTTTGATCAACCTTTATCTTCTCTTGTAATCTCCCCTTTGATAAAAAAATGATTTTCTCAAACAATCCACATTATCCCCTTATTCATATGAAAATCCTGACATTCTCCACTTTCTTTGATAATCACAATCTTCAATACTCTGTTCTTCAAGAATAATTGACATTCTCTCCTAAAGGTTGTAAAACCTCTTTCACAAATAAAATTTCAGCAAAATCTTCAAAGTCTTTCAGTTCAATCAAATCTTGAACATCTCACCCATATCTTGAATTTCGAACATTTCTTTTTGTTTATCTTCCCATTTCTGAATTAAACTTCAAACATCTCTTGAAACAAATACTTGTAATGGACATTTCTTCAAACTTTATATTATCCCCCTTTTTGATGATTAGAGCATCGATATCATCAAAACTTTCTCCAAGAAATGTCATTGACCATTCTGATCTGTCCAAGAGCCTCTGATTCACCGTCAATCCTCCAAGATATTCATCTAGATCTTTTCAAATCCAGACAAATTAGGAATGTAACACCTGAATCAACAAATGAATCAGTTAAAATGCCTGTCAGTAACATAAAGTCACTGTGTGTAACGAATACACATTGTAAAGGAGCTTTTGCTATGTTCACTCCCCCAGGGCTTCCATCCAATCATCGAAACACCACAAAGGCAATTTCTATGAATGTTATGACAAAGAAACGAATTCCTTGTGTGTTCGTGCAAGTGTAGAAAGAATTAAGTCATCGTATACTTATAAAGGCTCAAAATTGTGTAAACCACTGAGACAACAGTAGATAAACACAGACTCAATGTGCATGATTGAAGTGCGAAGGTGGGGCAGACTCCCTTCTTTTTCAATATCCAAATTTTTCAAATGAAAATCAGATAGCATATGTGTTGCGTCCCCTTTGAAAATTAAACATTTTCTTGTTAAGAAGACAATGAGTGGCTGGTGGGGTATTTCAAGAGTTGGCATGGGCTAGTTGCCTGTTTCAATAATGTTCACCAAAGAATTGTGAAACATTAGAATTGTGGTTGCCCGGCTCAGAAAGTAGTTGGTGCAGAGTTTGATATTCTTTTACTCTGATCTCACACCCTCTTTCTTTTAATCATTAAGCTCACATCTAACCAAACTCTCTTTTCCATTTTACCTCATCACTCATCCCACACTTCTTTCTTTTTGATCAAGAATAATTGATATGGTCTATATGAACCAAAAATATAGACATTCTTGAAATGAACGCTTCGAAATGAAATGACGCTAAAAAATTCATTGAAGTACAAGCGGGGTGTCTTACCATCGAAAAAATGTTTCAAAATGAGACATGGTAAGAACATTTTGAACAAAAAATCAAACCGATGTGTGTGAATACTTGAAAGTATAAAGAAAAGACAATACGCAAGTAATTATCTTTAGAAACACACGGTTTGTTAAACATTTAAGCACAAAAATTATGAAAATCATTTAAAATCACACATCCAATTCATGAAATCCATTTAAGAATCGGGAAGTGGTTTGAACATTTAAGAAAGTCATGTTTTCATATCTGAAAGTTGTCCTTCTTTCAGATACATATGAGATTAAGATAAAAAATTTACCTTTTCGCTCAATCTTAATTCTCATGAAGTCAGCTGAAGTCATAAAGATATGATCTTGTAAGCTTCTCTCGTTCTGCAAAAGTCTTAAAGTCATGTCAAAGCAACTTTATTCACAAATTTATTCAAAATTAAAAGACATAAAGCAGTAAAACATTGAAAGTACGAGTTCTGATCTGAAGTAATCAGAAATCATAATTTTTTACTTCCCCTGAAAATATGCATCTAAAATTTATCAGTGAAAAAGCACATGATAGAGATCTACAACTCCTTTTGAATTGTAGTTCGTCATATCTTCCGAATACATATTTCCATAAAAAATCATGTACTCCCCCTTGAAGGTTGATTTCCTCTTCTGAGTATTTGAGTACACTCTCTTATCATCCCGGGAGTAGCATTTCTTTTTCATCATTGAAGAGCGAGTCCTAAATTGTTGTGTTTAGAAGTCAAACTCCGTTGAAGCACGGGTCCTAAGCTGATTTACTTAGAATCCTTGGTTCTTTTACTCCCCCTTGACTGTAGGTGCCTGCAACACAGAATCAGTCTTTGGTATTCGTACCCACTGGTATTTGGGTCCATAAATGTTAATTCTTGTTCTTATGGGATTAACTGAATAAGAACCATACCAGAAATGATCACTTGTTTTATGAACATGATCATGTGTACGGCAATACGAACAATAGTATTTCTTACCTGATAACCTGATTAATTGATCTCTCGTGTAGATATGATCAGATTTACCTTTACGCGCTTTGTTCTTCTTTGCTTTCGTCTCATGTGCACATGATTTCTTTCCTTTCAACTCATTCTTCTTCTCATCTTTAACTGGTTTTACCTTCCAGACCAATTTTTCTTCTTTGTATCTCCCTCTTCTTCTTCTTATTTTGTATGTATCTGAACCATCTACATTTTCATCAAACAAAATGTTAGTAGAACGAATCTGATCAAATGAATTGACTAACCTTCTTGAAGAAACAGGTTTCAAGTGTGAGCTTGAGGCTGTCTTTTTGAAGTCAGCTGAATTATTTCTAGGTGTGTGGATTTGTGACTCTGGAGTCGTTTGCTCAGCCACCACCACCTTTGAAACAATCTTTTCAAGCTCTTTTATCTTTGACAAATAACTGTTCTTTTCTTTGATGTGTAAGTCAATTTCTTTCTTTAACTCAGACTTTGCTTTCTGATCTTTCAAGGCACATTCAGAGAGTTCAGATAATTTCTCTGTAAGCTTCTTGATTTCTGTCTCAAATATATTTCTTTCTTCTTCGAATCCTTTTTCATCATTGTTTCTCTGGCCGGATATTTCTTTAAAGAATCCAACGTTCTTTTGTTCAATGGCCTTCTTTTCTTTGGCGAAATTTTCTCTTTCAAGAATGATCACTTTCTCAAAATCAGAAATTTGTTGAGAAAGCTTTAAAGATTTCAGCTCAACTGACTTCTTCTCATCAGCACATTTTCTTGAAAAATCTGAGAATTTCTTTGCAAATTCTTTCTTGTCACTCTCAAAAACATCTTTATCTTTGACCATTGTTTTTTTCCAAATTAGATATTTTCTTTCGAAGCTCAGCATTAGCATCTTCCAGACTCTTAATCTTCTCCTCATAACTTTCAACAGATGCTTGCTGAATCTGGGCAATTTGATCTTCAACGTCTGAGATCTTTCTTTTCAACTCTTTATTCTCAGCTTCTAGACTCAGTATCTTTTCATCATTCATCCCATAAGTCTATTTCAGAAGATCTTCATTAACGGTCTTTAATGCACTGACTTCTTCTCTCAGTATCTTCCTTTCATCAGAATATCTCTTTGACCTCTTTAAGTAGAATTCAATAGATGAAGCAAGATTTGTGTTCTCTAATTTGAGTTTTTCAATATTCGTTTCATAATTATCAGAAAAATATCCCATCTTGAATTATCTGTTACAAAAAGAACTTGAAAAATGATAGTTAGAAATTCAGAAACTTTGATCAAAATAAGAACTTTGTTCCCCCTCCGCAGACTTAGCACGGGGATCAAAATAAGAACTTTGACATTTAGAGGCCATGTTACAGTTTTGAAAATTTTGTCTAAGTATAGAAACTCGCAAATCACTATTAAAGCATAAAACTCGCATACGCCTAAACTCGCATATCACTATTCACTGAGAAACACGCACGCTGAGACATGCGTGTTTGGGAAACTTGCAAACAAAGGGTTGCGTGTTTTGAGAACTCGCAGATCGAATAAACTCGCAGAATACTGTTTTGCTGTAACTCACAGATAAATGAGTGCGCATTTCCTGAACTCGCAAATGCCTACTTGCGCGTTTCAATACTTAGAAAAATTTCGAAGATTTTCAAACTCGCAGACTTCGAATTGCGCGTTTCACGAACTCGTAGATAACCCTCTGCGCGTTTCTGGCCAAAACCAATATCCTTTGGCTTCCGCGTTCTTCCAGATGAAGCTTGCGCGTTTCACAGATCTTGCGTGTTCTTCAGTCTGTCGAACAAAAACTTGATTTTTACATCTGATTTCGATCAAACCTTGTCCAATCCCTCTGAAAACTTGCAGATTGTGTCTATTCCATCTCACGAACAAACTACAAACCAAGAATTTCAGATTAAAACATCAAAATTTGAAATTCTATCTATAGACAGTTCGTTTCAAAAACCCAAACTAAAATTGTAAAAATCCAAAATTCATACAATTCTGATATGAATTGGACTAAACAATACAAACTAAACATGTTCTATATGCAAAAACGATTACAATGATTCCAAAAATAGATCAAAACATCACTGTAGCAACAAATTTGAATCTGAACAGTGATTAGGGAGTTCTTGAATATGTCGACCAAAAATTCTTCAATTCAATCCATTTCTGAATCTCAATCTACTCTGATACCAATTGTTATTCCCAATTTATGAAGTTCTAATCGCTACAAACAATGAAGATGAGAATTAATCGTAATCACATGTCATTGATTTGGAAATCAAATATTACAAACTTTCACTTTCTCTCTCTAACTTTCTCTCACTAGAATAATGTTCTAATCAACTCTTCTATATTCTACTCACTCTACTTCTGATTGATACTTGTTCTTCTTTCAACAACAAGGAAACAAGGTATTTATACCCTCTACCAATTACAAAGAAAATAAAAACACAATCTTTGACTTTGACTTCATTACAAAATGACTTTGACTTTCATTGAGAGTTGACTTTCAGCCTTTGACTTCTTGAACTTTCATCTTCAATCTTTATGATCTTGAATCCAACAAATCTGTGCTCTAACACCATGTATCAAAAGTTAAATCTTTCTATGGTAATACTCCCGTTTGCTATTCACTGTTGTTTGAATCAAACGTCATTTCTTTTATACATGTGCTTTCATTGATAAAATGTTTATATATTGTTCATATAAATAACATTCGTCTTTGATTTCCCAAATAAATTTTTCTTCATGATAATTTGATATGATCTTAATCATTGTTAGATTCTCAAAACATTTCTATTCTTTCATGATTATTCATTCATACAAAGTTTTGAGATATCTTAAATGCTTCAAATGCTAAAATTTTATTCTGATTTTTAATGAGCATACAGGAACTGACAAATGATTCCTTGTGCTTACATTATCAAGATAATCATTGTACAACATATTCTTTTAGGAAATACATGGGATTCAAGTGTGGGCTTAACAGAACTTCCGTGGATTCACGAAAACCAGTGTTTCCTACCCCGGAAGTAATCCTAGAGTGATTAAGGGGAAAGGGGTTTAGAAGATTTGAGTGTTGGTGTGTGAAGAGGTAAAATGGAAAAGAGAGATTGGTTAGAAGTGAGCTAAAATGATTAAAATAAAGAGGGTGAGCGAACAGAGTAAAAGAATATAAACTCTGCACCAAACTTCTTTCTGAGTCGGGCAGCCACATAATCTGATTGGTTCACATTTTTTGGTGACCATGATTGAAAAAGGCAACTAGCCCATGCCATCTCTTGCACACAAACCCACCAGCTACTCATTCTTTTCCCAAAAAGAGAATGTTTCACATTTTCTGGGGAAGTAGCATATACGCTATTGATTCTTCACTTGGAAGATACTGATATTGAAAAAGAAGGAAAGTTGCCCCACCTTCGACCCTTTTTTCATGCACATTGAGTCTATGTATTATCATTGCTATCTCAATGGTTTACATACTTTGAGCCTTATTAAACACAATCATTGTGCTTAATTCTTTCATAACGCAAGCACGAGCACACAGAAAATTTGTTTTTCTGTCAGAACATTCATAGAAAATACCTTGTGTTTTTCAATGATTGAATGGAAGTCCTAGGGAGTCAATATCAAACCAGCTCCTTATATTGTACATTTGTTGTACACAGTGGCTTTGTGCTATTGACAGGCATTTCTAACTGTTTCATTTGTTGATTCAGGGTTACCATTCTTAATTTGTCTGAATTTGAAAAGATTTAGATGAATACATTCTTGACTCGATGGCTCATTCAGATCAGATGAATCAAAGGGAGACATCATGAAGACTGTGCTTACTTGTTCATTTGGGGGAGATATTCCAAAGACAGATCTAAACTTGAAGAGTTTTAAAGATTTTGATTCTTACAAATCATTAAAAAGGGGGAGATAATTCAAAGATCAAGTTCAGATGAAAAGTTTAAATCAAGAAGGGGGAAAGTTGAATTTCCAAGTTCAGATGTCAAAATATGAAATGAAAGGGGGAGATGAATCAAATGTTATATGATTGATTGAAAAAGAGAAAGTAAAAATGGAGAATGTCATGTGTTTGAAGAATCCAAATTTATGAAGATTTTTTAACACAAAGTTGTTTGGAAAGTCAAAGTGAAAGATATCAAAAGGGGAAGATATGTTTCAAATATTGTTGAAGGTTGATGAAGATGTCAAAGTTTTTCAAGAGTCAAAGCTGAAAAAGTTTCAGAGATGAAGATTTTTCTAAAGATAAGAAGACCTGAAGATTATTGTCAAAAAAAATTTAATCTTGAATCCAAAAGGGTAAATTGTTAGACTAATATTGTATTCAAGATTAAAAGTGAGGGTCTAGTTTGTAATTGTTAAATAGTTTGAGGGTTTAGTTGTAAAGTTAACATAAGTTGACTTAGTATAAATAGTTTTAGTTGTTGTCTTTGTAAGTAACATTCACACGCACACATTCATTTTAGAGAGAAATCTGAGAACTCGTATGTGAGAGGTTTTTACATGTGAGATATATGACTACGAGTTAAATCTGTGACTTTGTTGTAACCATACAATTTAATCAATAAATTTTTTCTTGTCGATCTAATTGTGTATTATATGCTAGAATCTGGGATCACATCATTCTTTAAAGACTACTACTGAAGGACACTTTGAATGTCAAATTTTTCAAAGGGAATATTTCTATATTTGAATTTTAAATATTTGGGGGAGAATGTAATAATGTAAGAATGTTTAATTCAAGAACACTGAATGAGTTGAAAAGTCCAACTTAAGTCAAGGGGGAGCAAATCAGAAATCAATGTTCAATAGGGATCCATACAAAGGGGGAGTAAGTGTGTTGTGAGTGTCCTAATGTTTTTCAAAAAGAAATTTAGCTTAAATGTATCCATTTTTGGAAAAATTACTTTATAGGAAAGTTTCTATTTTTGGCAAATTTCCTTGTTTAGAATGTTTTTGAAAAAGTTGGAAATTTTGCTATGTCCAAAATCCGCACATAGTGGCATGTGAATTGTAAGAATCCACACCATATGCCATGCGAATTTGTAGATTTCGCACCCTTCATTATGTGAATAGCTATTTCTCGCATCCTTTGGTGTGCGAAAAGAATCAATTTGCACGCAGGGCCATGTGTTAGTGCATATATTTGTTGGATACAAGATCATGAAGACTGAAGATTGAAAGTCAACCAAGTCAACTCTAAAGCATAAAAGTCAAAGTTATTGTATTTTGTTTTCATGTAGGGTGAGTGTTTCTGTTGTATACGCGTTTAGTGTTGTGAGTGTTTAGTGTCTTGAGTGTTTTGTCCCTGTGTATAAATAGGTATATGGTTAATGTATGCGTATAGATTTGACAGATTTGTAAAGAGTGTCATACTCGTATCAGTGTTGGATGTATATTGTATTCAAGATTAAAATAGAGGGTCAAATTTGTAATAGTTTGAAAGTTAAGGTTTTGAGTTGTAAAAGTCAACCAATGTTGACTTAGTATAAATAGTTTGTCTCCTTGTTAGATTTGTAGATACAAAAGCAGACTGGTAAGATAATTCGCACACTTTAGAACATACACATATACGTGAGACTTGTGACTATCTGTCAGATCTGTGACTAGATGTAAAACATATGGTTTGATCAATAAAAGTTGTGTTCTTAATCTGTTGTTTGAATATATGCTAGTATTTGGGATCACATTTGGTATCAGAGCTAGATTAGACTAATCAGAAAGATCGATTTTTTTAAGAAAAGTCATTGTTCATCGTTACTGTTACATTGAAATCAAGTTTTTGATTTAGTGATGATTTTGTTGTAAAATTTGTATCACTGTAATCGTCTATAGTATTGGAATAATTCTTGTTTGAAGCCGAAATCAATTTGATCAATAAATTTGAAGAATTGGATCAATCTGTCATATTTCAGAAAGTTTTTCATCGCGGACTGTCAAGATTCAAATTCCACGAACATGTTTGATCTTGGTGAAATTCACTCCGTAGGGTTGTGTTCGATGGCATAAAGATCATGTTAGATCACAGATTTATTGGATTCAAGATCATCCAATCTGAAGACTGGAATCTGAAGCTAAAGCTGAAAAGTCACTCTCAATATTGGTCTAATGTTAGTTTGTAATAATTGTCAAAGTTAATTGTTGTTTTAATTATTGTATTTTATATTATTCCTAAATATCTATTTATTAGATATTTTAGGATATTATTGTTTTTAGATATTATGTTAGTTTATATTAGGATATGGTGAGATATTATTAGAATATCTTAATATCTCTGATCATCAACTTCTAGCCAACATTTATTCTAGAGAGAGAGTGCTTCAAAGAGAAATCATCCTCAAACCTGTAATCTGTTGTTTGTAATCAAACAGGGTGGTTAATCATATATGTTTATGATTGTTTGTTTGTTTTGATATGAAATTGATGAAAGAGGGACTGACAATTGGTATCAGAGCTTAAAACCAGATTCAAATCAAAAACTAGAACTCGACACTGTGTTCTTCAAAATTAAAATCATTTTTGAGTGTTAGTGTGTTATTGGTGTTGAAATCGATCAGGTTGTATTCGAAAAGTGTTTTAGATCGAGTTGGTATAGTTTAATTTCAGTATAGCACTTTAAGCGATTCCCATTTTGTGATTTTGGTGTCTATCAGTTCACGAGTTCAAACTCACTGTTCCATCGATCAAATCTTCAAAAAAGTGTTTGTTTTTTAGATCAAAAACTTGTAATCTGTTCTAGAAGTGTTAGTGGTCTATTTGTCAAAATTTGGGACTGCTAATCGAAGTCTAGATAGGTTTATTTGTGAATCAGAGTCATTTTTCGAAGCTGCAGGGAAGAACTCGCGAGATTGTAGTTTTGCGCCAGTTCATAGGTTTTTGCGCCAGATTCAAGAGCTTCACAGTGCATAGCGCAAAGTGTGTTTTTGCGCCATTGCCTCCTAGCGCAAACTAGAGACTTCGCGCCATCAACTCTTCGCGCAAACTTCCATTTCGCGCGACCCACTTCTCGCGCAAACTTGCATTTCGCGCGACCCACTTCTCGCGCAAAGTTCTTCTTCACGCAACCCACTTCTCGCGCAAAACTATATCTGCTTCCAGACTTAGAGAAATTCTGGTTTTTGCGCCAACTCCTCTTCACGAAAATTCTGTATTTGCGCCAACTCCTTGTAGCGCAAAGTGACTTTCGCGCCAGCTTCTTTTAGCGCAAACTGAGTTTTGCGCTACAGCCTAAGTATTTTGCGCCAGCCTTGCTTAGCGAAAGTTGTCTTTTGCGCCACCTTCTCTTAGCGCAAATTGTGCTTTTGCGCCAGTACCTGATTTAGTTTTTCTGAATCATTTTAATCTGTATTCAATTGATTTTATCTGGACTAAGGATCAACTACAAGTTCTTATTGCACATTAATCAAACAGGATGACATCAAGAGAAGCTCTAGCTATCGGAACTAGCACAAAGCCACCAGTACTCTTCAGGGGAGAGTATGAGCCGTGGAAAGATCAGTTCATGGACTTCATAGAAAGACATGATTTGGGTGAATTTATCAGGAAATATTTAGAGGAAGGAGTTATGCCACCTGTTATGAAGACTCGCACGGTTGGTACTGAGGAGATACCATATCAACTTAAGTTTGATGAACTCGATGGTGAAGACCTAAAGAGAGCAAAAGCTGATAGATTAGCAAAGTCTTTCATTCTTCAAGGCATTACTAATGAAATATATGTGAAGATTGATAGCTATAAAGCTACAGGCAAACAGATGTGAGATCAACTGGAGAAAATGATGGTTCAAAAGTTGGAAACCAGCTCAAGATATCCAACTACCTCAACAACTATGAAGAGTTCAAAGGTAGAGTTGGAGAATCTCTAGCAGAAACATATGACAGACTTGTGACCTTACTGAATGAGTTAAGCAAGAACAAGGTAAATAAATCACAGATCTAACTGAATGTCAAATTCCTCAGCATCCTCCAGCCTGAATGGAAAAGGTTTACAAGACAGATGAAGCAAATAAAAGATCTGAACGATATTCCACTTCACGAGGTCTATGAAACCCTCAAGCAGAATGAGGAAGAGGTGGATGAGATCATGGATGAAAAGAGACAGTCTGAGAAGACAGTTGCTGATTCAATTGCTCTTGTTGTGAAGAAGAAGAAGAAGAAGAAGAAGAAGATGATGATTGTGTCTGAATCAGAAGAGGTTGAAAGTGAAGCGAACTCTGACTCTGACGACTGTGAAAAACTAAAACTGGCTATGCTTATTGTTAAGTCTGATTTTATAGTAATCATTGTATTTATAGGCTTGGTCTTATACTGTGTTTAGAGTGTTATTCTGTGTTGTATAAGCCTTGGGTATTTAAGTCCCTTGGGTCTTTGGGTCTTGTAAGACATTAACGCATACTTCTCAATACATATATACTTTGCGCTTATACTCTCTCTCTCTACTTTCTCTCTCTAAGATTTGGTAGATCTTGGACTTTCAATTGGTATCAGAGCCAATCTAATTTGAGAGAACTGAGATATTCATGGTTTGATCTCTGAATTTGTGAATTAATCTGAAAATTTGATCGATTTTCTTGAATTTTTCAAGAAAATCTCGTTTTTGGATTTTTCATCAAATTCAATCTGTTTTCTGAAAATTTTTGCTTCTAAATTGGTTTGTTGGATTAGTATTCTTTGCCAAATCATCTTTGTTGCACATCAATTTGCAAGAAAATCAAGTTTTAATTGTCAATTTTTGAGAATCAACGAGTTTCTGAAAAGTTCGATTTATGCACTGTTCATATCACGAATTCACGAGTTTGTGGTTTTTTGATCAATCTAATTGTTTGAAAATGATTAGAATCTGTTTTTCGAACTTAGCTGTGTGAAAATTTGTATTGAATTTCTGGTTTTAGGTCGATTTTTGGAGAAATCTGAGTTTTTCATCGTCTTTGCGTCATATCGGAACTTTGTGCCAGTTCATCATCTTTGCGCGAGTTCATTGAGTTTTGCGCCAGTTCATATTGCCAAGTTTAGGGTTCATCAAGCAAAGTCAGGTTCTCGCTAACTTTGTTTCACGCAAAAGCTAAGTTTGCCTTACAGTTATCTCACGCAAAGATCAGTTTACGCCATCTGTATTTAGCGCAAACCAATTGTTCATCACAGATTTTTGCCTCCTCTTCTAACGCAAAGTCAAAGTTTGAGTCATAAGTTCATCACGCGAAGTTTAGTTTATCGCCAATAGTTCTTCATGCAAAGCTAAGTCAAGTTAACTTTGCGTCACGTTCTCAAGAAAAGTGAAAGTTCTCACCATCCTTAGATCACGCAATTCTCAGTTTGCGTCATCCAAGCTTCACGCAAAGTCAATTGTGCGTCATTTGTTCATTACACAAACTCAAGTTTGCGCCATCAGTACTTCACGTAAATCAAGTTTGCGCCACTTTCTTGTCACGCAAAGACTCCTTTGCGCCATTGCTTATTCGCGCAAACATAAAGTTGCGCCAGCTTACTCTCAAGCAAATCTCTAGTTTGCGCCAGCTCAGTCCAGACTTGTAAATTTTTTCTGTCTCCATGGATTCTGCAAAGTTTGATTTTCAAGCCCAGTTCTACAAAAACGATGTAATGATGTCATTGGGCACAAAAACTCGTCCTCCAGTACTACTCAACGAAAACGAATTCACTCAATGGCAAGATCGGTTCCTGAACTTCATCGAGCAACAAGTTAATGGAGATAACATGATGAAGTCTCTCACTGAAGGACCTTTCGTAAAGCCTAACAAAGAGACTCCCGTAACAACTGAAGAGGCTTCGCGTATGAAAGTTGATCGAGAATTAAAAGCTAACCTGATGCTAGCTTTACCAAACTCTGTCTACAACCGGGTTGATCATTGCAAGGATTATCCAAATCTGTTGTGGGCACAATTGGAAAAGATTATGCTTGGTTCATCGGTCGCAACTCAACTCCGACATACACGTTATATGAACAATTTTGAGGAGTTTAAAGCCAAAGAAACTGAGTCTCTAAAGAGTGTTTTTGACAGGTTTTGCACAGTACTGAATGATCTGTACAAGATAAATGTGAACAAGACAGAGCTCGAGACAAACCTGAAATTTCTCAACGCTCTTCAGCCAGAATGGAACAAGTCTTGTCACAGATTGAGAAACGATGTTCGGGTTTCTTCAATGCAAATCCAAGAAATGTACGAGATCTTGATGACTGATGAGAGCATAGTGCTTGAGAAGAAAGCAAAACTGGACAAGAAGAACAAGAAAACTGTGGACCCGGTTGCTCTACTCACAAACCAACTGGCAGAACAAGCATTGTCTGATAATGCTTATGACGGGGCCACTGAAGATGATGGTGAGGTACTTCAAAAAGCCATGATTCTTCTCTCTCAACACTATCAGAAAAAGTTCCAACCTCGTTCGGGTTCAAACAGTCATCGCTTCACTTCTGGGTCTAAGAATGTTCAAGTGCCCGAGGCTAAGAAACCGGCTGCATGTTACAACTGTGGAAAGCCCAGTCACATCTCTAAGGAGTGTCGAGTGAAGAAGGTTCGGGATTCTGCTTATTACAGAAAGAAATTGGAACTGGCAGAAAAGAGAGAGAATGGAACTGTTTTATTAGCTGAAGAAGAATATTGGTTGGATCACTCATAGGATGAAGCTGATAATGTTGAAGCTGCTCATATGTGCTTCATCGGAGATGATCAAAGTGAAGGTGATGACACTGATGAAGATGAGGTAATTTCTATGTTTGAATACACTTTCATTTCCTCACATATGAACATTATTATAACTGCTTTATCTGATCTTCGCTCGAAGTTAATATCTGAAAAGAATTTAAATTCAGAAAAGTCAAATTTGATTGATAAATTACAAATTTCTTTGAAAGATGAAAAATCTATTTTGAATCATACAAAAGACATCTTTCAAAAGAAATTAGATGATTTAGAAAAATCAAATATGACTTATCTTGATTCTTTGACTGAAATGACCAAATTAAAAGATAATTTTTCTGATAAAATAAATGAGTTAGAAGAAAAATTATATCGAAGGAATCAGTCTGAGCAAACTATTTATTTCAACAAACCGAGGAGTTATGAGTCTATAAAAGAAAAATGGGGAATTGGTTTTGAAAATCCACATTGTTTAAACAATGCGATAGAAAAATCCCTTACTTTATACAAATACGATTATCTAACACTTGCTAAATATGCTCCTCAATTTAAAATTGATTGGATGAATGAAAAGCAAGTGTTAGAAATCGAAAATGAGAAAAGGATGAATAATAAGAAAAAGGAAATTTCTTTTGTTTATACAAGCGAAAATGCCAAATATTTTCTTGACAAATCAAAGAAAGGCAGAAAAGTTTTAAATGACATATCTCCCATTACGTCTTCAATATCTGATGATTTTGTTGATTTTTATGACACTAAATCTGATAAGGAAAATATCTCTCCAATCTTTTATGATTCTAAGAGATATACTCCTCCATTAGTTTTAGAAGGCAAAATCGTTGATCTTGAAGATAAAATGGAAGATCAAAATATTCAAAAAGAAATTGAATCTGTTGTTTTTCTTTATTTCATGACATCAAGTCTTGAAGAAAGTTTATTTTCTCAAAAACAAGATTCTATTTCTAGCATTTCTTCTGATTGTCAAGTAAACAAAAAGGAATTTCTAAAATCTGAAATTTTTTCTCAAAATTTTTTTGACTCCGAGGTAAATTCAGATTTATTGGTTGATCAGTTGGGTTTAATAGGTAAAGTTGTTTCTTCCAATTCAAATATTAAATCAAAAATTCTTGATGATTCTTTTATACTAAATGATGATTATTATAAACCAAGCGTAAAAGAAGACGGTCAAAGAAGTCAAATAAATAAGATCAAGTCATTTCTGACAATTCTAATTCTTCTGATTCAATGATTTCAGATAGGACTCTAAGCCCTCCTTCAAGACAGATATGGAGAATCAAGTGGACAGCAGATGACTCTACGACTGATGAAGATAGATATGTAGACAAATATTATAAAAGTGATTCATTTGCTTCGTGTAATAAAATTTCAAAATATTCAATAAAGCAAATGTTTCAAATTTCCAAAAATGTCTCATATTCTTCTTCTGATTCTAGTTCAGATGATTATACTTTCTCTTCTACTAATTCTTATGTTCATTTATCTGATCATATTTCTTGTGCTTCTCGTGTCAAATCTTACAAGTTTTTCCCCACAAGAACTGCAACTAACTTTCATGGACCCAAATTCAAGTGGGTACCAAAATCTCAGATTAATTCTAAGTTGCAGGCATCTACTGTCAAGGGGGAGTAAGAGAAAGTTGGCTTCTGCGTACTTCATCTCAGAACCCGTACTTCAATGGACTACGACTTCTAGACACGTCAGTTTAGAACTCGTTCTTCAATGCTTTTAGCTTCTGACTAATGAGAAATTGTGAGTACATCTACTTAATTCCGCTGCATATATCTCTGTTTATGATGTTGTTCCAGTTTTCTCAAATGTTTTTCATGAATCTGAGCAAGTTCAACTAACTCTTGAATTTGTACAACCCAAAATTTTCATTTGAGACACAAATTCTTTATACTTTCTGTGAAAGATGATTTTATTGAATTTTATTTTATTCTAACTAAATATCAATTTTGCCGAATTCTTTTCATTTATCTTAAATTTTCAAACATGGCATTTGAATTTAAAAGTTTAAATCTTTACAAATTTTATTCTATAAAGTAAAAACTTTACAGTTTTTCTTTCTTTTGAATAAAATGTGTGTCTCGGATAAATTTTCAAGTTTCTTTGTTAATATTAAAGTCTTATATGTTCAACTTTCAAGTCTTTTACAAGTCAAAAAGTCAGCAACATGTTTGAAACTTTTGATACTATTTTTAAAGTTGTATGATTCGGAATATTTATAGTTTACAATGCTTGGAAATCCTAAAAAGTCTGAATTATGGATCGTAATGAAAATATGGGCTAAGAACTTAGATGTAAAACTAGGTAATTAAGATGAAAATTATATATAAAAAATACAGAAATCTCTAAGTTTAAAAGTTTGTACCTGTGACCTTTCTGTTTTGGGAAAGTAAGTTCCGTGGGATGTTTGTCATCTGGTCCCCTAAGGTCAATTGATTTGGGAGTGATCGAACCCAAATCCTTCTATAGAATCAGATCAAAAGTCATGTTCTACTGGTATGAATGGGTTTAGAATATGTCGATGTAGCCTTTCTGATCTGGGAAAGTAAGTTCCAAGGGGTGCTTGACACCTAGTTCCCTAAGGCCAACTGGTCTGGGAGCGGCTGACCCAAATCCTGCAATAGGGTCAGATAGAAAGTTACGTTTACGACATGTTCTTTACTTACCAAACTTTTTGATTAAAAAGATGCCAAAGTGCACAATCTTAAAAGATGCCAAAGAGCACACTCATGTTAAGATGCCAATGTGCACAATGCTAAAAGATGCCAATGAGCACATATCTCATTATACTTGGTGATATGTTTGAGTTGCGATAAATCTATAAATTTGTGAAAGTCTTAATTCGTGATGGATTAGTGTGAGTACATGCAAAGTTCTCTATTATATTTTTAGAATTGTATTTTCTTGAAGCTAATCAAAGTTCGCATGCTAGCACACTGAATAGATTGATGAAAGTTTTTGAAACTGAACATGTTTTAACTTGATATGCAATGAAACTTGTATTTGTATCCAACAACATATATTTGATTTCATTTGATGGATAAATCTGTGATATTTTACTCTGTAGAATTTAATTTGTTTAGTGTTTAAAATTTTATATGTGTAGTTGTTTCAAAATACATATTCAGTATATTTTTCTTTCTACTGTGTTATTTCAATTCTTGTGTTCTCATATATATTTCTAAATGGGTTTGTGCATTATGCAAGGGGGAGTGAATAAGGAGATTTTTCTGAAAGATCATATCTGTTTTTGAGGGGGAGTATCTGATTTTCTATGTGAATGCTAACTTGAATTGTCAAATTTAGTGCATTTGTGTAGGGGGAGTCAAATAGCTTAACAGGTGAAATTTTTCAGATTCCAAGTCATATTTGCGCCAACAGTTGTTAGAGAAAAACTTAGACTTGCACCAACAGCTTCTAGTGCAAAACTAGCTTTACGCATCCTTCAGCTAGCGCAAAACTAACTTTGCGCTTCCTTCTGCTAGCACAAACCTAAGTTTACGCCACCAACAGTTAGCGCAAACCTCTCCTATTTCTCCTATACTCTGATTTTGCAGATCTTAAGTTGTCTCGTCTCCAACATTTGCATGACCAAGTTGATTCGGATCATCAAGGTCATGAGGGGGAGAAGTTAAGGAGAAGTTAAAGAGACAAAGAGTTCAAACATTTATCTGTTGATCAAGATTCGCTCAAGATTCTATAATCTCTCAGCTACTCATTCTTTTACTGTTCCAGCTCCGACTACCATAGTTCATTCAAGATCATTTAAAAAAGGTGTGTCGTTCAGAGCACAAGCTGATGAACCGATTGTTCTTTCAAGTTTATCACAAACAGGTCCAGACTTGTTAAGGCAACAAAGGATTCATAAAACTGCAAGATGCTGAGAAGATTTTTTTTTAGTCAAGGAAGCTTCTTCACTAAGTCGCTTAGATGGTATGTGCTGATTTAGAAGATGATTTTTGAAGACCACAGCGCCAATGATTACTAAGGGGGAGATTGTTAAGTCTGATTTTATAGTAATCATTGTATTTATAGGCTTGGTCTTATATTGTGTTTAGAGTGTTATTCTGTGTTGTATAAGCCTTGGGTATTTAAGTCCCTTGGGTCTTTGGGTCTTGTATGACATTAACGCATACTTCTCAATACATATATACTTTGCGCTTATACTTTCTCTCTCTACTTTCTCTCTCTAAGATTTGGTAGATCTTGGACTTTCACTTATGTTGACCAAGGCTTTTCAAAAGAAGTTCTACAAAAAGCCTAGCTCGAACAGTCATAGGTATTCATCTGGTCCTAGTAACTATGTTCACAAGGAGAGATTTGTAGGAAAGAGGTTAGAGGAAAGGAAGCCATAAGAGAAAAGGTATAAAGCTGAAGAGACCAATCATCCAGAACCTCCAAAGTGCTACAACAGTGGCAGACTTGGACACTTTGCCAAAGACTGCCGAAGACCCAAAGTCCGGAACTCCGACTACTACAAGAACAAAATGCTTCTAGCCAAGCAACAGGAAGCTAGAAAGGCATTGATGACAGAAGATGAGTTCTGGCTAGATCATTTAGACCAAGAAGATGAAAATGAAGAGAAGGACGAGACAGCACACCTATGCTTTATGGGCAAGCTGGAAATAGAAGATGAAGTTCATTCCGATGAAGAGGATAATGAAGAGGTATGTGATTTAACTAAGTCAGATTTCATAAATCAAATGCATGCCATTATAACAAAACTCCAAGAATTAGAGTCTAAACTTAAACGTGAAAAGGGTGTTATTAATGACAAAAACCAATCAATACAGAAACTTAGCGAGGATATAGCTGAGAAGAAAGTATTGATTGAGACTTTACATAAAAACTTTGACACCAGCGCAAAAGAGAAGATCATAATTCTTAAAGAGATTGCTGAAACAAATTGTAAATTGAGAATGTGTGAGTTTGATTTCAAAGAGCTTACGAGAATGTATTCTTCGCGTTCTGAAGAAAACAAATCTTTACATGCAAAATTAAATGCTTTGGAAGGGAAGTTATACTCATTGGGTCAAACTGAAAAAACCATTCATCTAAACAAACCCAAAGAGAATAAAGAGTGTTGGGGACATGGTTATGAGAATCCTCACTACCTTAAAAATGGTATATCTGAAGTGCCTGCACTTTATGATTTTACATTCTTAAGACTTTCTCAACGATACCCTGACCTTAAAGTTTTATGGACTGGACTGTCTAAAGAGGATGAAGCCAAGGAAACCGAAAAACAAAATAACACATCTAAATTTCAACTTCCATTTCGTTATGAGAAGTTGAATAGAAGTTATAGTTCTGTTCAATCAAAATCTCTTTCAAATGAATTCTTTGAGAGTTATTCTGTAAAAGAAATGGAGGCTAAGCCTGTTGAAGGTAAACTTTACATCCCTCCTCTCATTTTGGAAAGTAAAATTTCTGAACTTGAGAAATCTTTAGCAGATGAAAGACTTTTGATTGATTTTGAACAAAAAGTGTTTTCAACTGTGCTTAAGAATACTGTTCTTTCTAAATCAACTAAGGCTTCAAAATCTGATGATATGTTTGGTTTAACTGATGGAGGGTTTGATTTTCTAAACTCTGATGGTGTTTTAGATGATTGTTTTGATCAATTTGATTTTAGTGCCAAACTTCCTAATCATTCGTCTTTTGTTGTGAATTCCTTTGGATTATCCAGTATGTTTGAGAAAGGTAAATCATCAACGAAAGTTGATAAATCAGTTTCTGTGAAAACTAAGAATGCTAAAGGTAAGAAGAAATCTCAGCATTCACAGAAACCGATCAGTACTGGTAAGCCAAAGAAGAAGCATTCATTGGTTTCTCAAAAATCTAACTCAAAAGTTTCAAATATTTCAGATCTGAGCAAGAAAAGGCTAGGAGTTAAATCTGAATGGAAACCAAAACAGAAGATTGACGAGACTACTAAATCTTTTTGTAGTGTTCATTGTAATGAGACTATGACTAGTAAAGATGTTTTGATTGCGAATGTTGCTATTATAAAACCAAATCTTGTTGTTTCTCGCAAGAAATATTCAATGCACCAATTATTCCAGTTACGTCTGTCTGCTAGAAAGTCTTCATATTATGATAATCATGATTATGCTTCTTGTCAAGATTCTGATTTTTGGTTTGGCACATATCATGTACACTCTTATCATTCTAATTCTTCATTTGATTCTCAAAAGCAAAGAGGACCTAAATTTCAATGGGTGCCAAAATCATGTGCTAACACCTTAGGTCCCATTTATAAGTGGGTACCTAAACCTCTTGTTTCGTAATTTCTCATGTGCAGACCCATCATATATGGTACTTGGATAGCGGGTGTTCCAAGCATATGACCGGGCAGAAAGGTATGTTGACCAACTATACAGAGAAATATTGCGGAACAATTCGATTCGGTAACGATCAGTTTTCACCTATTCTGGGGTATGGTGATATGATAAACGACAAAGTCACGATTAAGAAGGTGAGCTATGTTGAAGGCTTAGGACACAACCTTTTTAGTATAGGCCAGTTCTGTGACAAAGGCTTAGAGGTAAATTTCAAGGCCAAGAGGTGTTCTGTTCGCACTGAAGAAGGTAAGGAACTCTTGGTCGGCACTCGAAAGTCCAACCTCTACACAATCAATTTGTCAAACGTCCAAACTGACAAGCAGGTATGTCTGCTCTCAAAAGCCTCGATGCAACAAAGCTGGTTATGGCATCAACGACTCTCTCACCTCAATTTCCGGTACATCAATAAACTTGTCAGTGGAAAGTTAGTGAACGGACTTCCTAAGCTAAAGTATGTCAAAGAACATCTGTGTGCAGCATGTGAAAAAGGTAAGATCAAAAGAACTCCGCCCAAACCAAAGCCTGAACCGAGTACCAGCTCTCCATTAGAGTTGTTGCATATGGATCTCTGTGGTCCGATGCGAACAAAAAGCTTAGGCGGAAAGAAGTACATATTAGTTATCGTGGACGATTATTCACGATACACGTGGGTCAAATTTCTACGTTCAAAAGATGAGACACCCGAAGTACTCATCACTTTTCTGAAGACGACCCAGGTGAATCTGCAGAAACCAGTCAAGCTTCTCAGAACTGACAACGGCACAGAGTTCAAGAACAAAACAGTCGAAGAATATCTCGAATCGGTCAGGATTTCACATCAATACTCTGCTGCACGTACACCTCAACAGAATGGAGTGGTCGAAAGGAAAAATCGTACGCTAGTCGAGGCCGCTCGAACTATGCTAAGCCAATCTGATTTACCTCTATTTCTATGGTCCGAAGCTGTATCGACTGCGTGCTACACTCAGAATCGTTCCATAATACACCGCAGATTTAAGAAGACTCCGTATTCGTTATTCAACAACCGAACACCGACAATCAAATATTTTCATATATTTGGGTGTAAGTGTTATGTTCTAAACGACAGAGAGAGTCTGAACAAGTTTAGCGCTAAGGAGGATAAGGGCATCTTTATTGGCTATTCCTTTACATCTACTGCATACCGTGTATGCTTGAAGAAGTCAAAGACTGTTTTTGAAAGCGTCAACGTCACATTTGATGAGGAGATGGCTTCTGAGCACGTTTATTCAGAACCCGTGATAACCGGAGTACTAGCTTCTGGGCAAATCAGTCCAAAACCTGTGTCTCAAGCGAACAAATCAGATGGGACATCAACGTCTACTAATCATTTATCTGATTTAGATTTATTATTTGAACTATTTTATGATGAATTTCTTGGCTCTAAAGTAACCAAATCTGTTGTGGTTGACAGGATGGAAGACTCAATGACTACTCATCCAACTATTTCAGATATTTATACTAAATCTGACTCCTCGATTCAACAAGAAGTTCAAGTTCAAATACCTACTCCGACAGTTGAAGTTGTGACCAATAATGAAGTGACATAAATTGCTGAATCAGTAGGGTGTTCTATAAGGACTGATCTACAGACTAACCAAGTTCTACCTACTGAGACTTCTGCACCTACTACTTCAACTGAACCCCTCATTCCTACTGAACAACCTGAAGAAGATAACAGTGGATTCATATATGATGATATTGATCTATCTACATATAATCCACTCCCTCATGAACAAAAATGGACCAAAGAGCACCCGATAAGCCAAATCATTGGAGATCCAACAAAACCGGTGCAAACTAGGTCTGCTTCTATGAATATGTGTATGCATGAATTCTTTCTTAGCAAGATCGAGCCTACTCGCGTATCTGAGGCCCTTGCTGATTCAGATTGGGTGACTGCAATGCAAGAAGAGCTGAATCAGTTTGAAGCACTTGAAGTCTTGAGACTCGTACCCAAACCTAAAGGTAAATCTATTATCGGTACGAAATGGGTTTTCAAAATCAAGAAAGATGAAGACGGTACTGTTATCAGAAATAAAGCAAGACTTGTTGCCAAGGGTTATAGTCAAGATGAAGGAATAGATTACGACGAGACTTATGCTCCAGTGGCGCGTATAGAAGCAATTCGCATGTGTTCTTGCGTGTGCTGCCCACAAGAACTTCACGGTCTTTCAAATAGACGTGAAGACAGCATCTTTGAATGGCATTCTCAAGGAGGAAGTCTATGTCTCGCAGCCAGAAGGCTTTGTCAATCAAGAGAAACCGAATCATGTATACGTTCTCGACAAAGCACTTTATGGACTGAAACAAGTTCCTCGCGCCTGGTATGATGTCTTATCTCAGTTTTTGGTCAAGTCAGGTTTTACAAAAGGTACGGTCGATACCACTTTATTCCTTAAAAGTGAGAAAGCCGATATCATTCTAATTCAAATATATGTGGATGATATTATTTTTGGCTCTACAAATCCTAAATACTATAAGAATTTTTCAAACCTAATGGTGTCACGTTTTCAGATGAATATGATGGGAGAGATGAATTTCTTTCTCGGATTACAAGTCAAACAATTTTCATCGGGTATTTTCATCAATTAATCTAAATACATTCTTGATATTCTTCGGAAGTTCAAAATGGAAAAATGTAAACCGATTGGTACCCCAATGGCACCTGGTACTAAGATTGGCACTGATCCTTCGGGAAAGGTTGTTAATGTAAGGACTTATAGAGGAATGATAGGTTCTTTAATGTATCTTACTTCCAGTAGGCCAGATATAATGTTTTCTACATGTTTATGTGCTAGATATCAGGCCAATCCTAAAGAATCCCATGTGTCTGCAGTTAAACATATTTTTAGGTATCTGAAGGTCACTGCAGATCTTGGTCTGTGGTATCCTAAAGATACTAGCTTTGAACTAACAGCATATACAGACGCAGATCATGCGGTTGCATGCTAGACAAGAAGATCATGTCAGGTCATATACAGTTCCACGGTGATAAACTCGTCAGTTGGGCATCGAAGAAGCAATTATGTGTCTCAACTTCAACGGTCGAAGCAGAATATGTGGCTGCTAGCTGTTGTTCTCAGGTCTTGTGGATGAGAACGCAACTGCGAGACTACGGTTTTCACTTCAACAACATCCCAATCTACTGTGACTCGAAGAGCGCTATCGCGATAACAGCTAATCCTGTTCAGCATACAAAGACCAAACACATCGATGTCAGGTATCATTTTATAAAAGATAATGTCGAAAAAGGAACAATTGAACTTTACTTTGTAAAAACTGATTATCAACTTGCAGATTTGTTTACCAAACCTTTAGACGAAAAGAGATTTACCTTTCTTGTCTCTAGACTTGGTATGCTAAATCTTAAGACCTAATCGGTGGTTACCTATTAAAGTTTCTTATTGTAAATTTTTCATCATTTCTTTATCTTTATGTCTGTAAGATATCTGCACTTTAACAGTCTTTTCATGATATTAGGGGGAGAGTGAGAAGAAATTGATAGATGATCAACGTTAATTTGAGAAAGAGAATACCTAATTTCTGCATTTACTTTTTATGTCAAATTTTTGTTATGCATGATTTTAGGGGGAGCTTTTACAAGTCAAAGGAGTTAGGCTACGACTTCTGATTATTTCAGATCAGAACTCGTACTTTCATTGTTTTACTACTTTCTGTCATTTTAATTTCTGTGAGTAAAGTTGCTTTGACTATGACTTAAGACTTTTGCAGTTTGAGAGATGCTTACAAGATTATTATCTTTATGACTTTAAGCTTAACTTCATGAGATGTAAGATTGCAAGTCAAGGTATAATTCTTTATCTTAATCTCATATATGGTTGAAAGAAGGACAACTCTCAATCATTGAAAACATGTTCTCAAATGTCCAAATCACTTCCCGATTCTTCATCAGATTTTATGATTTGGAAGTGTAATTTTTTTTCAATGTTTTCTTAATTCATCTTTGAGCTTTAACTAATATAGTTCAACCATTTTGAGTAACACATGCTTTATAGGAAAACATGGGATTTCATTGTGCTAGGACTTAACACAACTTCTACGGATACACGTTAACCAATGTTTCCTACCCAAGAGGTTAATCCATAGTGATTGAGTGTGAGGAGTCGAAAAGAAATGAGTGTGGGTTGAGTGATGGGTATAATGAAAAAGAGAGTTTGGTTAGAAGTGAGCTGAATGTTTAAAAGAAAAAGGGTGTGAGAACAGAGTTAAAAGAATATCAGAACTCTGCACTGTTTGGTGAACGTTATTGAAACAGGCAACTAGCCCATGCCAACTCTTGCCATTACCCCACCAACTACTCATTTTCTTCTTAACAGAAAAGTGTTTCACATTTTCAAAGGGGAAGCAACACATTTGCTATCTGATTTTCATTTGAAAAATCTGGATATTGAAAAGAAGGAAGTTTGCCCCACCTTCGCACTTCAATCATGCACATTGAGTCTGTGTTTGTAATTACTGTTGTCTCAGTGGTTTACACAATTTTGAGCCTATAAGCAATCATTAGTGCTTAATTCTTTCTATCACATGCACGAACACACAAGGAATATGTTTCTTTGTCATAACGTTAATAGAAATTACCTTTGTGGTGTTTCGATGATTGAATGGAAGCCCTAAGGGAGTGAACATCAAAAAGCTCCTTTCCAATGTGTATTCGTTACACACAGTACCTTTGTGTTACTGACAGGCATGTTAACTGATTCATTTGTTGATTCAGGTGTTACACGCTTATTTTGTCCGGATTTGCAAATATCTGGATGAATATCTTTTGGATTGATGAATCAGAGGCTCCTTATGAAAGACATTTCTTACTAAAAGTTTTGATGAAATCGTTGCTCTTTTCATCAAAAAGGGGGAGAAGAGCTAACCAAGAAATGGGAGAGAAGAAATAGGAGAGATGAAAAGTTTAGAGAATTCTTCAAGGACAAAGTATACTGCAGACATGCTGATTTGAGAGAAATTTTCTTTGAAGATACTTTGCTAAAGCATTATGAGCTAAAACTGGAGATTATTATATATTGAAGACAAAGAAGGAGATTGCATCTTCTGAGCTGAAAGAGAAGACTGAATTGGTAAATCCTTTTAATAATGATCTTGATCCAAAGGGGGAGATTGTTAGATCACAGATTTATTGGATTCAAGATCATCCAATCTGAAGACTGGAATCTGAAGCTAAAGCTGAAAAGCCACTCTCAATATTAGTCTAATGTTAGTTTGTAATAATTGTCAAAGTTAATTATTGTTTTAATTATTGTATTTTATATTATTCCTAAATATCTATTTATTAGATATTTTAGGATATTATTGTTTTTAGATATTATGTTAGTTTATATTAGGATATGGTGAGATATTATTAGAATATCTTAATATCTCTGATCATCATCTTCCAGCCAACATTTATTCTAGAGAGAGAGAGCTTCAAAGAGAAATCATCCTCAAACTTGTAATTTGTTGTTTGTAATCAAACAGGTTGGTTAATCATATATGTTTATGATTGTTTGTTTGTTTTGATATGAACTTAATCAAAGAAGGACCGACAGATCATTCCTACAAAGTTTCAGAATCAAACATCAAGATTTGAGTGGAAATTGGTGGATTTTTGTGAAAATTAACTCGAGATTTATAGAATTCGCAGACATGATGAAGAACTCGCACGTAGAACTCTCAGACTGAAAGAATTCGCATCTCACAGAGAACAAAATTGTTTAATGGAAGAATTTGCACAAGGGTGTGTACGAATTGTTAAGATTTCATTCAAGGGCATATACGAGAAGTATTGAATTCGCACAAGACACATGTACGAAATGTGTGGAATTCGCAACTGAGTGTTATACGAATTTCAAAGAATTCGCTTAAGCCTTCATGCGAAAAGCTCAGATTTCGTATCCTTTTTTTTATATCCTTTTATGCGAATTGTTTCATACGAATTCTTAAGTATGAGTGCTATGCGAATTGTGATCATACGAATTCTTACATGTGAGTGTTTTGCGAATTGTATTCCTTATACGAATTAGTGCATGCGAATTGTGCTTGTTGTGAGTGTCATACGAATTCTTACATACGAATTCTTGACTTGTAATTCATTTTGAGTGATTTTTCTGTATTTTCAATAGTGAATTTTCTGATTTTCTGATTAAAGATCAATACTAGCTAATTTTCTGTGTTGTGGAGATTGTCAAAATGCCATATATTGACAAGAAGGGAAAGAGAATTCTAATCAACAAAGATTATATATTGTCATATAAGCCAGAAATTCCAAATATTGAAGCAGAGAATAAGGATTTGAAGATTCAGAATTCATCTCTTCAAGCTCAAATCAAGAAGCTGAAAGATGATAGAGATTCAAAGAAAGATTTTATTTGCTTAGACTGTATAGCTAACTCTAAAATTAATTTTGCAGGAATCATTGAATCAAAGGGAAAAGAGATTTCTATTCTGCAAACAAAGCTGAAAAAGTTTGAAGGTCTAAATGAAAATACTACATGGTCTAAGAAGGAACAAATGCAAAGAGAGCTAGATGAACTTAGAAGAAGAGAAACCATTGCTTGTGAGACATCAGAAGGACTAAGAAAGATAAATTCTCAAATTTTTGTTGAAAGAGATTATTTGAGAGACAAAGTGTTCAGTCTCGAGGTTGAAGTCAACATGATGAAAGAAAAAGCAACCCAAGACAGAGACAACACTAAAGCTCAAGATGAGATGAAAAAGAATGAAAAGAAGAGAAAGGAGATTGAAAAAGATTATGTTGAGCTGAAGAAGAAAATATCTGAATTGGAAGATCAAGTGAATAAAGAGAAGAAAGAAAGAGTTGATTTTGAAAGAGAAAGAAAAGAATTTGCTAAGAAGTTTTCAGAATTCTCCAGAAAAGCTTTCGAAGAGAAGAAATCATTGGAGCTCAAATGTGTAAAACTTTCTCAACAAGTTTCAGACTTCGAGAAAGTAATCATTCTGGAGAGAGATAAATTTGAGAAAGAAAAGAAGAAATCTGAACAGAAGAATGTTGTTGTATTTAAGGAGATATTTGAGCAAAGAAGTAATGTTAAAAAAGATTTTGAAGAAGAAAGAAGAGTGTTTGAGACTGAGATAGAGAAGCTTACAAAGAAACTATCTGAACTGTCAACAAACATCTTGAAGGAGAAAAATGAAAAATCTGAGTTGCATAAGAAGTTTGATCTAATGTCAAAGGAAAGAAACAGTTTGTCATCAAAGATAAAAGAACTTGAAGAGATCATGTTCAAGGTGAAGCTGACTGAGTCAAAGACTCCAGAATCAATTGTCCAATCACCAAGAGATGATCAAGCTGATTCAGAATGTTCATTCAAAACAGCTTTGAGTTCACATTTTACAAATGTTTCTAATAATCCTTTATTTGATGTAAATGATAATCATACTTCTGAACATAAAGATCAGATTCGTCCTTCTAATCTTTTCTATGACAAAAATGTTGATGGTTCAGGTAACATCAAGAAGAATGAGTCTCATAAGAAAAGGTTCCGGAGAAGGAAATATGAGAAAGATAAAGAAAATTGGATTTGGAAAGTTAAAGGATCTACTGATGAGAAGAAAGAAAGGTAAAACTTTTGGCAAACCTGATCTGGTTTATACTATAAATCAATTGATCATGTTATCTCAAAAGAAAATTAGTTGTTCCTACTGTGGCTCAAATGATTTTGTAAATAAAAATTATGAAAACAACTGGTATGGTTCTTACTATATCTCTCCTACTAGAATTGCAACTAATAATTCAAGATCCAAATACCAGTGGATACCAAAAGCTAAACCTGTGTTGCAGGCACATAAAGACTAAGGGGGAGAAAGAACTAAGACTTCTGAATACAACAGTTTAGAACTCGTTCTTCAAAGAACCTTGACTTCTAGACAAAACAGTCTAGGACTCGGACTTCTATGTCAAAGAGTTTGATTTATGAACTTACTTCAATCCTAGTAATTCAGAACTCGATTTCATGATTAATGATTTTGCATATATTAAGGGGGAGCTTATATGTTTTATATCTTCTATTGATATATTTTCTGATTTTTTTTTCAGGGGGAGTATATCTGAACTTTTTGGAAAAGTTACTATTCTCACCGGAGAATATGTAATAATGGCTCTTGGATAAAATAGTTCAAGACCCTTTCCTCAATGTTTCAGAACTATGGTTTCTGGTTATATCAGATCAGGACTCGTTCTTCATTGGTAAATTGAATATTACTATTCTCACCGGAGAATATGTAATTATGGCTTCTGAATACTATTGATTAGAACCCGATCTTAAAGTTTTTCTTCTGACGGATGCTTTCAAGATAATATCTTTTCAAGAAGTTTTTTATTCGAGGGGGAGTTAGTGAATTACACTGCTATATCTTTTAGGGGGAGAAGATATAAGGATTTTATTAGACTTTCATTGTAATATTTCTGATAATTTGAATTTTTACAAATATTGAGAGAAAGAATATCTGATGTTTTGTCAAGGAAGCTTAAACAAGAACATTAATTTTAGGGGGAGTTAAGGTTTTATCCCGAAGGTATATTTTCTGAACCTTAAACTCTATCACTTGTTGAAAGAAGGACAACTTTCACTTGTGAAAAATCATTTTTCTTAAATGGTCAAACCACTTCGCGTTTTCAAATGTTTTATGAATTTCGATGTGTGATTTTAAATGATTTTCATATGGATACTTTGATGTTTATCTGACCGTGTGTTTCTAGTGACAAATACTTGTGTAATTGTCATGTCTTTATACTGTCAAGTATTAATACACACATCGGTTCAGTACATTTCTTGACTTTGTTATTACCATGTATCAAATGTTAAATCTTTATATGGTAATACTCCCGTTTGCTATTCTACATTGTTTGAGATCATACATCATTTCATCATTATCTATACTTTCATTGACAATATGTTTATATTTTGTTCTTATAAACATCTTACGTCTTTTGATATCCCAACTTATAATTCTTCATGAAATATTTGATCTGATTTAAATCATTGTCAAATTCTCAAAACATTTCTATTCATTTCATCATATTCATTCATTCAAATTGTTTTGAGAGATCTTAAATGTTTAAAATGCTCAAATGTCATTCTTATCTTTAATGGGTATACATACACTGACTATGATTTCTTGTGCTTAACTGTCAAGAAAATCATTGAGCAATACATTCTTTTAGGACAAAAATACATGGGATTCAGTGTGAGAGCTTAAAAGACTTCCATGGATTCACGTTAACCTGTGTTTCCTACCCCGAAAGTAATCCTAAGAGTGATTGAGGGGAGATGGGTCAAAAGAATTGAGTATTGGTGTGTGATGAGGTAAAATGGAAAAGAGAGATTAGTTAGAAGTTAGCTTAAATGATTAAAAGAAAGAGGGTGTGAGAACAGAGTAAAAGAACATCAGACTCTGCACCAAATTTTTTCTGAGTCGGGCAACCACATCTATTGATTGGTTCATATTCTTTGGTGACCATCATTGAAATAGGCAGTGAGCCCATGCCATCTCTTGTGTACAACCTCACCAGCTACTCATTCTTTTCTTAAAAAGAGAATGTTTCACATTTTTCGGGGATGCAGCACATACGCTATTGGTTCTTCACTCGGAAGATACTGATATTAAAAAAGAAGGAAAGTTGCCCCACCTTCGACCCTTTCTCATGCACGTTGAGTCTATGTATAATCATTGTTGTCTCAATGATTTGCATAATTTTGAGCCTTAAAAGCAATCATTGTGCTAATTCTTTCATAACACAAGCACGAGCACACAAAAAATCTGTTTTTCTGTCAGAACATTCATAGAAAATACCTTGTGTTTTTCAATGGTTGAATGGAAGTCCTGGGGAGTGAACGTCATCTCAAGCTCCTTACATTGTACATTCGTTGTACACGGTAACTTTGTGTTACTGACAGACACTCTTAACTGTTTCATATGTTGATTCAGGGTTACAACTCATAATTTGTCTGAATTTGAAAAGATTTGGATAAATACTTTCATGAATTGACGGCTCATTATCAGATCAGATGGGGGAGAATGTTCATTTCCTACCAACAGGGGAGATTGTTACTCATGAAGACTGTGCTGACTTTGAAAAAGTTTTGATGATTCTGATTCTCAAATTCATCAAAAAGGGGGAGAATTTCATAATTTCAAAGTCAGGTTCAAGAATTGGTTGATTGTATCAGAAAAGGAGAGAGTTTTCAAAGATAGTCTTATTTTTCAAAGTCAAATATGTTTCTCAATGCCATGCGAAAAGTGATTGCCCAATCCACTCGTGCCATGTGTCAACTCTATACTTGGGTATAAATACAAGTCTTTAATAGATTAAAATCACTTTTCACATTTTGGCTTCTCATACGTTTTTCTCACTTAGAGTTTTCTCTAAACCCTTGTGTGCGATTTTCCTTCCAGACTTCAAATTTTTCGATTTTTCAGATTCAAGGGTAGGATTTCGATTCATGTTTTGATTTTTGTTGTTATTGTTGTTGTTTGTATCGATTTCTTGCAGGTTTACCTTGATAGAGTTTAGATTTAGGGTTTAAGATCGATGAGGACTGTTCATCTTTGAACATTTGAATTGACACTTTGAATATTTGAATCTTAAATCTGTTAATGTTCTTTGATGATTAAAATTGAACCTAATAACATAATTTGGTTGTGATTTCGAACCCTGAACAAACATTTTCATGGATTTTAATGGACTAATTTTTGGGTTTTTTGATTGAAAATCAAGTTTGACTCTTCGACTGATCTTGATGAATGTTCTTGATATTCTTGAAAGAATAGAATTTAATCTTGTTTAAAATGTATCTTAATGTTAAATTTTTGGTGTAATATTGTTTTGGAACGCAAATCGGCTTAATTTGTAAAGGAATTTTGGGTTTTAAGTGAAAATTAATGATTTTGGAATCTGGATTTTTATTGATGTTCATGAGTTTTTTGATGAACACCATGAGTGTTCTTGAGGTCAGAGTTAAACACTTAGAAATTTTTCAGATTTGAAAATTCAAATCTCAAAGGCTCATGTGTATTCCTTGTGGTTGTCAATTTTTGTTAAGTCAAGAATTCACATCTTGATTCATGCGAATTCTGTGGTCAATGTTTATTCTTTTAAGTGTGGATTTTGCATCTTGCTTCATGCGAAATTTAGAGTCATGCGAATTCCATACTTAGGAAATTTTTCAAAAAATTTTTTCAAAAACAAGTTTTGGATTTTAACTGACAAATTGGACAACTGTCCATACTTTTCACTTTTCAGGTACTATCATAGCTGAAAACCAATCTGTGGAGCAACAAGTCCATATGGATGAAAATTCACCACAGTCATGAAAGGAAATACCTATGCCTTCATCCAGATCTAACTACAACCTGGTGTCAATCCTGATCTTATCTTGATCACACCATCAAAAATGAAGCAGCTATCACCAAACAATAATTATATGGATTTTGAGCACTTAAAGATTGATCCACTTGTTCTTGGTATTCTCAAGAACCATCCTCTAAGATATGCACAGGTTGCTCAAGCAGCTGTTCCTGAGCTATACTTGTAACAAACTTGGAAGACTATCAAATTCCTTAGAAGAAAAGTTGGAGATGGTAGAGTTCCTCAATTTGAAATTCAGATTGATCATTACACATCAATCCTGGAATACCAGAGGCTCAGATATGTATTGAATCTTCCTAAAGCCAATTTCAGAGAAGGAAGAGATTCTTATGATGAATTCCCAACTGATAAATATGTTTTAGAGGGAATCAGAAACATGGGGTATGTTGGCCAGCTGACACAAGTCAACCACTTCAAGAAGAACAACTTACCTCCGTTCTACTATACTCTCTTCTCTGTGATCAACAGATGCCTAACTGCAAAGGTCCATGGAACTAATAATGCCAATATCAACATACTGAAGCTCTTCCATGAAATTGTCCATGATTTGCATGTGGATTATGTTGTTGTTTTCTAGGTTGATCTATACGGGAGAGTTAACTCAACGAAGACTTCCAAAGCTCCATCTTTTGTGCCATATCTGAGGTTTCTTACTCTAATCATCAGGAGTATGTTCAAAAGCAACAAGGAGTTATCGAGAAGACTCAATTATCCATTTGCACCACATCATTCTATGAGATTTTTGATTAAGTAGAAGAAAGTATTCAACTATTCTATGCCTATTCCTAAGGCATTACTTTATTATGCTGATCCGGAATCCGACTTTGTGATAGAGTACAGAGAGTCTACGGGACGACCAACACTGGTTGACCCTACCCCGGACTCAAACCCTAGGAGAGTGGAGTCGGTGAGGGTTCCTACCACCCAAGGGGTGCAACAATGGGGAGTGAAGAGGAAAACTTCTGAGAGGGGAACTGGAGGGGGTCGGAGACCTAGACTGGAGGCTTCAGGGTCACAGGATCATGCCTCACATCTAGTGACACCTGCAGCTAATGAAAGTTAAGGCTCTGAAACTGAGACGGATCATGCAATAGCAGCAACAGATGAAAGTGATGAGGAAAGCATACCTTCTGCAACAACTGATGCAATTGATGAAAGTGATGGAAATGATAATGATGATGATACTGATCAAGATGATCAAAGTGGTGTTGATACTATTCAAGACAATGATGATATTGGTTTTGTTGATTTCAATGATAATGTGATGGATATGGCCATAGACTCAACTGTGATGGCAGTTGTTGGTGATATTAGGAGAGATAAGGGAGCTTTAGTTGAAAATATAAATGTGAGACAGAGTGAGATGGAAAGAAAAATATATGGTGAGAGTGTGAGCATCCGAACCTACCAATCCAAAAGGCAAGCCACATCTACCACTTCGTTGCATGTGTTGCGAGCAAGTGTTGAAAAACACATAAGTAGCCCACTTATGCATCTGCACACCCAAGCCAGCCACTCTACCACCTCTGAACAGGTATTAGATTCACATACTCATGGGGATTTAGCTAATAATCTACCTAGTTCTCATTTGGAGACCTCAGGTATTGAAACAAGAGAACATCAGGCCATTTCTCACTTCCATTGTCTACACTTTTAAGTCTAGTGCCAGTTGATTTATCAATCATTATTCCTAGGACACATATTGATACATCCTTATTGGAACACCCAGAGTAGCTTCTGCTATAGGACTACAAGGATCGGGTGGAAGTCCTGTCATTGCTAACATCATGCTAGCAATGAACACAAGTCATGCAGTTGTTTCTTTGACTGTCATGACAACGGAAAGTCTATGTGACTCCGGTGTTAGATTACCACACTTTGTCTCAAAGGAAACTCTCAACGGAGCCTTAAAGTCTATTGAAACAAGGTTGTTCGAGAAATTTTCAAATGAAATTGGGGGAGTTAAAAGGTTGTTAAAAGGAAAAGATCCAGTAGTTGAGCCAGAGCAGCAAGTTCCACCACCTCAATCTCAACCATCTCAACCAACTGAAATGAGCATTGATGAGCTCAAGTCACTTTTGTTTGCCAAACTTATATCCTAAGCACCAGATAACCAGACTGATGTTGATCTTTTTACCTTACTGCAATTTCAACACCAAACACCTCCACCACCACCATCTGGTCAAATCCCAGCAGATGTGGTCAGAGCTTCAAGGTTTAATTCTTTTAAAGCAGATGTTCTAAAGTCTATAGAGGCAATGCAAGTTGCCTTTGTAGATTTGGCTAAGGTGGTTCAACCATCTTGCAAGACCCAAGCTTCTATTTCTCAGCAAAGGCATGATCATGATTCGGATTATGACCATGAGGGGAAGATGAGTCAGAATGCTGGAAATGTTATTGGTAGATTTGAATCAGTGAAAGGAGATAATGATGATCATGGTGAAATGATAAATGATCAAGGTGATGTGACAGAAAAAGTGTGATCCCAGATTTCAAGCATTTGACAATTAAAGAACACAACTAAAGAAAGGATTTAGAGAGAGAATTGAGTCACAAGTGTCGTAGTCATATATCTCTTAGAAAAAATTACACTTGATTACACTTGACTTTCTCAATTCACTTACTTACTCACACTAAAACAAGACAAAGAACAATGCTTATATAGGGTCAAACAAACTTTGACCTCTACACAAGCTTACATGAAAAGTCAACTAACAAAACAAGCTTATTTGATCTAAACTTAGCCTCAACAATCTCCCCCTTTTAGATCAAATAACAAAACTTAATCTGCCCCATCTTGTAAACCTTGCTTGCCTGTTCCCAAATAGCGATTCAAAGTTCCTGATCCCTCTTCTAAACGTGATTCTATCATCAATAGCCTCCAGAATTCTTAGCATGACCATCTTCACTCTTCTAGGAAGATGATCTTATCCTTGCAATCTTCTTCTCTCACTTTCCTTGTACCTGGAGCCAAGTTGTATTCTTATAACTTTTAGAGTTCCATAAAAAAAACATGGCAATTTCAGACACTCTGAAGAATCTCTTTTCATTCAGATCATTCATGTAGACTACTCCCAACACTGTTTCCTCCAGTACAGTGAAAAGATTATAATTGTCGATATCAGATAAGGTCAGATTGGGATTGATCATATTAACCATTCTCTGGTTAGTTTATATCCCCAATTGAAAATCATAACAGTAAGTGTAGAAGATATGTCTTCTCATAAACCTTTTGATAGACTCCAAAGCAAAGATGATATTTTCCCTTCTTATGACCAAACTTCTGAAATGATGATAGAGAAATTCAAGGTCTTCAACATTCAGAAAACAAAAGTCAGCCTCGGTGAATCTACATTCAGTAAGATCTCTCCTTTGCACGAAGAATTCAGGATACCAGATGTTCATAAACTTTATTGAATCTAACTTCCCTGACAGTTACTATACCAGATTTGTTTTTCGCAACCCTTTCTGTTAAGACAGTCTCATTGGATTCAAGATCATCCAAACTGAAGATCGCAATCTGAAGCTAAAGCCGAAATATCGACTCTCAATATTAAAGTCTATGTCGTTTGTAATAAATGTCAATGTATTTGTTTATTATTGTACTAGTTAAATTAATATCTAGTTTGTTAGATATTAGTTTAACTTAGTTAGTTTCTAGTTTATTAGATATTAGTTATTTAGTTAGTTATTAGTTAGAAATAATATCTATTTGTTAGATATTATTTAGTTAAAATAGTTTTATATTACATCTTGTTGTTGCAAGTTGATTAGGAAGTGTGTAAAACACACTATGTTAGATATTAGGTGTATCTCTAGTATCTCTCTAACAACTCTCAAAATCATCAGATAAGAATACACACATACAAACACACACAAAAAGGTGTAATAGAGAGAAAACAGAGAACACACATCTATAGCTTGAATCTGATCAACCTTGTAACCGTTGTTATATATCAATACAGGTTGGTAATCGATTAATGTGTTGTTTCTAAGAACTTAATATAAGTATTGTTGGACCCACACTTTCAACCTGTCTCAGCTAGTTCAACATAGCATACTCCTCCTGATATTCTCTGGGCTGATTCTAAACTCCCAAAACCTTGTATTTATCCATTTCCCTTACCCGGTGAACAAATATCTTCTTCATCTGCTCCTCTAGGAATGGAACTCGGAGAGCACGTCTCATATGCCTGATATTAGCTTCAGATGGAACAAGAGGTGCTTCCGGAGAATTTGAAGGTCATGCCTCTTCTTCAGCCATGTCGGGAATATGGACATTATCATCATTCTCCCTTTCTCCTTCAACTTGGTCATTCTGAACATTTTGAACAGGACTTTGAACTTAAGGCATATCTTGCACTGGACTTGGAATTCTTTGAGAACTTGGCATATTCTGATTAACTGGAACTTTAGAAGGACCAAAAACATTGATTTCTCTGAAAGACGGGATGATAGGCGCTTCAACATTAACCTTTGGAATCTCATTATTAGTAGGACTCAGCTGAATGTCCTCTTGAGATTCTAGAATAGTATCAAGAACACTAGCTTCATTGTCTTGAATATCATAAACATCAAACATTAGATTTTTCTGCTCTTCCTCCTTAACCTTCTAGAATTGTTCATATTTATCATTGGAATCTTCTTCCTCATCTGAAGACAGATCAATGACATCATAAGCATTTAAGCCTGTTATCAGCAAAATCTCCTCCCTTGTAGAGACCTTAGGCTTTTCAACCCTTGGTTCTACCTCCTGATTGACATATAAAACAAGTTCATTTTGTTTAGTCTACTTTTCCCCATGGTCAACATTCTCTTCAACATTGACATCACCAGTTCTTTCATCAACCATAACAATATCATCAGATTTAGCAGTCGTCTGTTTCTCCCTATTCTCCCCCTCATGATCATGATCTTGATTAGGATCATGTCTTGGTATAGAAACAGTTTCTTGGATTTTGCATGATGATTGCACTACCTGTTTGAGATCAGATATAACATGCAAAACATCAAACTTGAAAGAAATAAACTCAGAAGCACTAACCAAATCTGTTGGTTTCACTGATTGTGGCGGTTGTGTTGAAGGTGGGATTGCAGAAGTGAAAGAAGATCTGCGTCTTGCTGGTTATCCGGAGCTTCTTGTAACATCTTAGCAAACAACAACGACTTCAGCTCATCAATGGATAAGTCAGCAGGTTGAGGATTTTGTGGAAGTGACTGAGTTTATGGTGTAGGTTCAGGTTCGGCAGAGTATTTTCCTTTCATCAACCGTTTGATTTCATACATCTCATCCTCAAACTTCTTATACATCCTGTTTTCAACAGCCTTTAAGGCGTTGTCGAGAATTTCCTTTGACACTAAGTCAGGGTGAGTAACACCAGAATCACATAGATTATCTGTTTGCATGACAATGATAGAACCAAATGCATGGCCTGTGCTCATTGGTGGCAAAGATGTATCAATGAGAGGACTTCCATCCGGTCCTCGTAGTCCGGATTGCGGAGCTACTCTGGATGTTCCTATCGGGTCACCAAGACGTCCGATGGTAGCCAATTCAAAGTGTGTCCTAGGAATAAAGATTGGTATATCAAAAGGCACTAGACTTAAAGGTGCAGTCAAAGAAGTTGAGAACGGGGGATGTTGTTCTCTATTTTCAATACCTTGAATCTATGAATGAGAAACCGGTAGATTATGTGCTATATCCCCATGAGATGATGAAACTAACTCTTGTTGAGAAGAGATAGAGTGGCTGTCCTGGGTGTGCAAATGCATAAGTGGGTGACTTATGTCTGTTTCAACACCTGCTCGCAACAAATGCGGCGAAGTGGTAGATGTGGCTGCCCTTTTCGATAAGTAAGTTCGGGTATACACACGCTCACCATGTTCTATTTCTACATTTTCACTCACTCTCTCTTCTGTATTTTCAACTAATACTCCCTCTGAACTCCTTATGTCTCCCAGTACAGTAATGATAGTAGCATTCACTTGGTCATCAATTTCCATGGCATCAGTACCATATAAAGGTGCAAAAACATCAACATCCTCATCATAATCCTGTACATCATCTTGTACTTGAGCATTCTGAGCATGAATATCAGTACGATCATCATTATTGTCATCATCATCATTGTCTGAATTATCATCAGCAACATCAGTTTCAGTATCAGAATCCTCATCCTTGGAAACATTTTCAGTATCGCTTGTTGCAGACGGAACTTTACTTATATCACTTTCATCAGCCAGATTTGCTTGATCCAGATCATTATCAGAGCCTGGACCTTCATCAGTACGAGGTGTCACTGAACGTGGGGTAATAACCCGTGACCCTGATGCTTCCAGTCTAGGTCTCTGACCCCCTCCAGATTCCCTCTCGGTATTTTTCCTCTTCGCTCCCCGTTTCTGAACTCCCGCAGTATTAGAAACCCTCACGGACTCCGCTCTCCTAGGGTTTGAGCCTTGGGTAGGGTCAACCGGTCCTGGTTGTCCCATAGATTCTCTATATGCTATCATATTATCGCACTCTAGATCAGCATAATCTAATAAGCTTTCTGGTACTGGCATGGAAAAAGTGAATTCTCTCTTCTGCTTCATCAAATATCTCATCTCACTTACCGGTGCAAGTGGATGATTAATCCTTGTCGGAATCTATCTGTTGCTCCTTAGCGTGCTCCTGACAATAACAGTCATAAACCTTTGGTATGGAATGTAGTTTGGAGCTTTTGATGTCTTCTTGGCAACAACTTTCTCATATAGTTCAGTCCAGAAAATGCTTGCATAGTCAATATGTAGATCATGAACCATAGAGTAGAACAGCTTCAGAATGTGAATACTTGCATTGTCAGTTCCATAAATCTTAGCAGTGAGACACCTGTTGATGACTGAGAACAAAGTGTAATAGAACGGCGAAAAGTTATTCCTTTTTAAATGGTTGACCTGAGTCAGCTGCCCAAGATAACCCATATCTTTGATGCCTTTGAAAACTTCTGCATCAGATGGCAGTTCATCATATGAGGTTTTTCCTTCTCTAGCATTAGCAGCAGGTAGACTGAGCATAAATCTGAGTCTTTCAAGATTCAGTACAAAAGTGAAATGATGTATCTCTATCTTGAAAATTGGAATTCTTTCTCCTTGTTCCTTCACATGACTAAAACGGGTAGTTTTCTAAGCTTGTTGAACATACAACTTTGGAACTGCTGCTTAAACTATCAAGGCATTTCTGAGTGGATGATTCTTTAGTATATCCAAGACAAGAGGATCAATATTTATGGTAAACTGTACATGATGATTGTTTGGCTGTTGAGGTTTCATCTCTGATGGTGAGATAAGGAATAGATCACGATTGACATTTGGTGGCACTTGAAAATCTGATCTAGATGAAGGCATTGGACATTCCTGAGATGCCTCATGAGGTGAGTTTTCACCCATCTGAACATGTTGGTCAACTGATGGTTCATCCATTTGTACCTGAAAAGAATTAACAAAGTTGGATGGAGTCCAAGTGGTTAGTACAAAATCACAAGATTTGACATTGAAAACCAACTTTTGAAAAACACTAAGTATAGAATTCGCATGACAGGGATGTGTGAATTCCTCACTTAGAAATAAAATTCAATGAAAGCATTACAGAATTCGTATGGAAGCAATATACGAATTGAAGACTCGGAAAGATTTTTCAATGAACTCCAAGAATTCGTATGGCTTGTTTTCTCATCAAGAATTCGTATGAGACTTCCAATTTTCAAAAATTTGAAATTTGAAATTTTTCTAAGTGTTATAAGAACAATAAGAACACCATCATGAGTATATTCAAATCTTCATAATTTTCGTATGAACCTAGAATCTGAAAATCAAGATTTTTTATTTTTTTAACCTAAAATTTTGTCATTTAAGCTCGATTAATGTTTATAAAGAACATTAACAAAAAGAAATTAGGTATTATGAAACATTTAGAACACCACACTTGAATTTCGACCAAGAATAGTCTGAAAATTCATCAAGAATAGTCGAAGATGTAAAGTTCAAATCAAATCCCAAAATATTGAAATTAGGTTAAAATATATGTTGATTAGGGTTCGAGTATACTAGATTGATGTATCTTTCAGTCCATAATAACACAAAGAACAAACATCAAAGTTCAAATTTTAAAATTCACAATCCTTCGAATCAAGAAGATGAACAGTCCATTCGATAAAATCCTAAATCTAATCCAGTTAGGGTAACACCTGCAAAGATACAATCAAAGAACAATATACACAAACAATATACGAACAACAAACAATAAAAAAAAGATATAAACCTTGAAATCAAAAACTTGAAGATCGAAGATGAAAAACAAGAAGTCGTAGACGAGGGTTTAGGGCACTATGCTCTGAAAGATTCGAATAGAAAATCAAAACTTACGAAAAGTGAGGGTAAAAGGAATGAAGTACATATTTATACCCTGGAGTGGAATAGGCACGTAGCACGATTTGATTGGGCCACCCACTTTTCGTTTGAGACACTTATGCGAATTGTATAGAAGAATAGACAATGGTGTGTGAGAATTCGCATGAGGCAATATGCGAATTTTGTGCAAAACAAGCAATTCACATGGCAAAGGGTGTGAATTCCTCACTTTTCGCATATGGAAGCATGCGAAAAGTTAGAACTCGTATGCCATAGAGTGTGAATTCCATCAACTCGCATGCAACAGTGTGCGAATTCTTCAGAATTCGTATGACACTGTATGCAAATTTTGGACTTAGCAAAATTTCCCAACTTTTGAAAAACATTCTAAACATGGAAACTTGCTATTTTTAGAAACCTTTCCAAAACTTGCCAAAAATAGAAACTTTCCATATAAGGAAATCTTCCAAAAATGACATTTTGAGTTCATTTTAAGCTTCAAAAAGTTTTACACACACACAAATACGCTTACAACCCTTTTGAAGATATTTCTGTATTAAGCTCCCCCTTGACTTAATATCAATCTCCCCTTAAATTTGACATGACTTTGTTATTCATTGACTTAATCTTTTGATTTGTTCATCATTTGTGTGGTATCTTGCTAGCTCCACCTAGACATGAGATGGATCTTGTAGAAAATTTATGGATATGCTCCCCCTTTATATCTGCATACATAGAAAAATATAACATTTTCAATCTGTTTCTCCCTTTTTGAAAAGTATAACAAGTAACATCTGTTTCTCCCTTATAAAGATATTCTTTGAAGTAAAATCTCCTTCAAAATCAAAATGATCAAAAACAATCATAGGTAAGAAAAACTCCCTGAAGTGATTTGACATTCAAAGATTATTTCAAAAGTCATCACTTGAACATTGAAGAACGGGTCCTGATCTGTTGTAATCAGAAGCCATAATCGTTTAACATTGAAGAATGAGTCCTGAGCTGCTTTACTCAGAAGTCATAATCCTTTAACATTGAAGAATGAGTTCTGAGCTTCTTTACTCAGAAGTCATAATCCTTTATCAATGAAGAATGAGTCCTGAGCTATTTTACTCAAAAGTCATAGCCCTTTTCACTCCTTCTTGAGTACAGGCTCCTGCATCACAAGTTTAACTGGTTTTGGTACCTAGATGAATTTGGGTCCAGTCTGGTTAGTATGTGAAAACTTCCTTGAGTGGTTTTCACCTCTGTAAAATGCAGTATCAGAATAGTTCTTGTAAGAATAATAACTTTTGTTGATGTGTGCTTTATGTAAAAATCATCATTGCAACAGTAAGAATAACAAAGTTTTCTTTTTGCTAACCTGATCAGATGCTTTGCAGACTTGACAAAATCAGGAGTAAAAGATTTACCTTTTGCCTGTCTGTTCTTGTTTATCTGTGCAGCTTGTGCAGATGATTTCTGGTATTTAACTGATTCAGGAGATCCCTTCACAACCCAGGCCATCTTTTCTTTGTTAGAAGCTTTAAATCCAAAATTTGAAGAATAAGCAGCATATTTATCAGCAGATTTGACAAAAAAATGAACTAGAAGTCTTAATCTGATCTGGTTTCAAGGTTTCTGGTTTGACATTCTTTTTCTTGAAAACCATCTTTTGAAACAAGCTTGAAACTAATTGAAATAAACATACTGATTCAACTGAATCATCATCATAAGAAGATAAGTCAGGTGTTTCAGATGTTATCTTGTCAGATAAATCAGGATTAGCATTCTCAAGTTGTTTGATCTTGTCATTCAACTTGGATTTTTCATTGCAAAGTTTATCAAATTTGCTTTGCAGATCAGATCTATTCTTCTGTCCTTTCAGAATATCTGAAGATATAGATGCCAACTTATTTGTGAGTTTAGAAATCTCATTTTCAAAAAAAAATCTTTCAGATTCAAACTCTTTTTCCAAGTTCTGATTTTTCTTAGAGGTTTCTTTGAAAAACACAGTATTTTTCTTTTCCTTTTCAAAAACATCTCTTTCAGTAATAACAATTTTTTCAAATTCAGAAACTTGTTTAGAAAGTTTAGCACATCTGATTTCTAACTCTTTCTTTTCTATTTCAGCTTTCTTAGAAAGATCATATAATCTTTGGTTGAAAGTTTTCTCAAATTCAGCTTTCACTCTCTTGCTTTTCTCATTAACTCTCTTGAGCCAATCTTTGCCTTTTTCCTGGTACGTAGAAACTTGAATTTCAGCTTTTGTCAGCTTGACATTCAGTGCATCAATCTCAGCTTTCAGCTTTGAGTTCTGAAGTTTGAGTTGTTCAAGTTCAGCTTCCATCTTGGGAATTTCAGGCATGTATGCCAATGCACAATCTCTGTTTGTGAGAACAGTGTGTCCTTTCTCATCTATGTAAGGCATGATTAGTATTTTTCTAAAAAATAATGCTTGAAAAGATCGTTAGTCAGATAATTAGAAAAATCAACTGTCAGAAATCACAGAAAAATCACTCAAAAATAAGCTAAGTATGGAATTCGTATGATATTCACACTACAATTCGCATGCACACTCAATTTGCATATACAAACAATTCAAAATTCGCATATACATGCAATTCGCATAAGAAAAGATAAGAACACTTCACTTTTCGCATGTACTAGTATGCGAGTTCTGAGCTTTTCGCATAAGGTTATGTGCGAATTCTGCACATTTCGCATAAAGCAGGGTACGAATTCTGAACTTCTCTTATAAAAAGCTATCTCAGAGATGCGAATTCCTCCCTTAGAAATTTTCTAGGCTTGAACAATTCGTATCGATAAAAATTTCTCCCTTAGAAAAATTTTCCAGACTCAAATGCGAATTCCACGCTTTTCGTATGTGGCTTTGTGCGAAATCTTCACTTTTCGTACAACTCTGTTATGCGAATTTTGTCCTTAAAACATTCATTCACTGAATTATGCGAATTCTTCAACGTGCGAGTTCTTTGTGTGAATTCTTCATGACTTGTACAAATTATGTGGATCTTGAGCACTTTTTTGAAAATTTCAACTTAAATCCACCCAAATCTTGCAATTAGACTCTGAAACTTGGTAGAATCGATCACTATATCATCGAGAACAACCCTGTATCATGAATTTCTTCAAGAACAACCATGATTAGAGGAATCGATTCTTGAACAATATGAAAATATAAAGTTTCCAGAAAAAGTAAGATCAATCCAATTCACCCATAATAGTTGTTCAATTGTGTTACCAATCAAAACCAAAAATATTCAGTACAAATGGGCGATAACAGTACATTGAATTTTACACTCAAATCATCGCTCAATCAGATTCTTAATTAATAGAACAATATACGATGAACAGTAGGCTTTCCATTCTTGAAAATCAGATTTTTGATTTATCTGATTAATCTGAGCAGGCTCTGATACCAATTGTGATCCCAGATTTCAAGCATTTGACAATTAAAGAACACAATTAAAGAAAGGATTTAGAGAGAGAATTGAGTCACAAGTGTCGTAGTCATATATCTCTTATAAAATATTACACTTGATTACACTTGACTTTCTCAATTCACTTACTTACTCACACTAAAACAAGTCAAAGAACAATGCTTATATAGGGTCAAACAAACCTTGACCTCTACACAAGCTTACATGAAAAGTCAACTAACAAAACAAGCTTATTTGATCTAAACATAGCCTTAACAAAAAGAGATTGTTCTGTATGTCAATCCAAATATTGAACCAAGGGTTGCAAAGCCTAAGGTAATTTCAAAGGAGGAGATTGTGTTGTTGACAGGATTGGAAGTTGATGTGATTGTTATTTCTGATGGTGATGATGAGGAAGATATCAATGAGAAATATGAGCAACTTTGGAAAGTAAAGGAAGATGAAGAGGAAAAGGAAAACTTCATGGATGTTTGTGATGATGATGATGTTGAGATTATAGAAGTTGATGCTGAAAAAGTCAAAGATGTTATTCCTGATAATGTAGCAAGTGTGCTTGATGGGTTATTTGAAGATAAAGATTCAGAAGTTCTTAATGTCATATTTGGTAGTACACCTGAAGACATTCATCCGAGTCCAGTTCATTCTGATATGCCTGAACCAATTCTGACTGATGTTCCTTCTGTTCTAAAGTTTAAAGATTTTGGATTTCCTAATCCTTCTGATGTTCATGTTGATCAATCTACTGCAGCCAATGTTGAAGAAGAGTTTCCTTATCAACCAAAGCCTAACAGCCCTCTGAATCAGCCATAATTCCAATCAGAACCACTTCATGTGCCAGTGATAATCCCAAAATCACTAAATCTTTAGAGAGAGAAATTAGGGAGAGAGAGTTTGAAGCGCAAAGTATGATCTGTATTGAGTAATGCGTGAGGTTCCTTACACAACACAAAGACCCAAGGGACTTAAATACCCTTGGCCAATACTACACAATATACACACTAAGAGCACAGTATTAGACCAAGTCTATAAATACAATGATTACTATAAATCTGACTTAACAATCTCCCCCTTAGTAATCATTGGCGTTGTGGTCTTCAATATTCATCTTCTAAATCAACACAGACCATCTAAGCAACTTAGCGAGGAAGCTTCTTGACTTTTAAAAAAAAAATCTTCTCAGCATCTTTCATTCTATGTTGCCTTTGCTGTCTTGACAAGTCTGGACCTGTTTGTAATAAACTTGAACGAGCAATCAGTTCATCAGCTTGTGCTCTAGACGATACACCTCTTCCAAATGAACTTGAATTAACTGTGGTGATCGGAGCTGGAACAGCAAAATAATTAGTAGCTGAGAGAATAGAATCTTGAACGAATCTTGATCAGCAGATAAACATTTGAACTCTTTGTCTCTTTATCTTCTCCTTAACTTCTCCCCCTCATTACCTTGATGATCTGGATCAACTTGTTCATGCAAATGTTGGAGACGAGACAGCTTCAGATCTGCAAAACTCAAAATAAAGGAGAAAAGGGAGGATTTGCGCTAACTGTTGGTGGCACAAACTTAGTTTTGCGCTAGCTTAATGTGGCGCAAAGTTGGTTTTGCGCTAGAAGAAGGATGCGCAAAGCTTGTTTGGCGCTAGAAACTGTTGGCGCAAATCTGAGTTTTTCTCTACCAACTCTTGGCGCAAATATGACTTGAAATCCGAAAATTTTCACCTGTTAAGATCTTTGACTCCCCTTACACAAATGCACTAAATATGACAATTCAAGTTAGCATTTGTATAGAAAATCAGATACTCCCCCTCGAAATCAGATATGATCTTTCAGAATATTCTCCTTATTCACTCCCCCTTGAATAATGCACAGACCCATTTACAAAGATATATGAGAGCACAAGAATTGAAACATCAATATAGAAAGAAAAATATACTGAATATGTATTTTGAAACAACTAAACATATAAAATTTTAAACACTAAACAAATTAAATTCTACTCAGTAAAATATCATAGATTTATCAATCAGTTGAAATCAATTGTGTGTTGTTGGATACAGATACAAGTTTCATTGCATATCAAGTTAAGACATGTTCAGTTTCAAAAACTTCCAGTAATCTATTCAGTGTGCTCGCATGCGAACTTCGATTAGCTTCAAGAAAATGCAATTCTAGAAATATAATAGAGAACTTTGCATGTACTCACACTAATCCATCAAGAGTTAAGACTTTCACAAATTTATAGGTTTATCGCAACTCAAACATATCACCAAGTATCATGAGATGTGTGCTCATTGGCATCTTTAAGCATTGTGCACATTGGCATCTTCACATGAGTGTGCTCTTTGGCATCTTTTAAGCTTGTGCACTTTGGCATCTTTTAATCAAAAAGTTTGGTAAGTAAAAAACATGACGTAAACGTAACTTTCTATCTGACCCTATTGCAGGATTTGGGTCAGCCACTTCCAGACCAGTTGGCCTTAGGGGACTAGGTGTCAAGCACCCCTTGAAACTTACTATCCCAGATCAGAAAGGCTACATCGACACATCATAAACCCATTCATACCAGTAGAACATGACTTTCGATCTGGTTCTATAGAAGGATTTGGGTTCGATCACTCCCAGACCAATTGACCTTAGGGGACCAGATGACAAGCATCCCACAGAACTTACTTTCCCAAACCAGAAAGGTCACAGGTACAAACTTTTAAACTTAGAGATTTTTGTATTTTATATATATAATTTTCATCTCAATTACTCAGTTTTACATCTAAGTGCTTAGCCCATATTTTCATTACGATCCATAATTCAGACTTTTTAGGATTTCCAAGCATTGTAAACTATAAATATTCCGAATCACATATCTTTAAAGCAGAATCAAAAGTTTCAAACATGTTGCTGACCTTTCGATTTTTGTAAGACTTAAAGTTGAATATATAAAACTTCGATATAAACAAAGCAACTTGAAAATTTATCCTAGACACACCTTTTATTCAAAAGAAAGAAAACCTATAAAGCTTTTACTTTATAGAATAAAATTTGTAAAAATTTAAACTTTTAAATTCAACATGCCGAGTTTTGAAAAAAAAAATTCATTTAAAACAATTGTAAAGAATCGGCAAATTGATATTTAGTCGAAACAAAATAAAATTCAATAATATCATCTTTCACATAATGTATAAAGAATTTGAGTCTCAAATAAAAGATTTGAGAAGTACAAATTCAAGAGTTAGTAGAACTTGCTCAGATTCTTGAAAAACAAGAGAAAACTAGAACAACATCATGATCAGAGATATATGCAGTGGAATTAAGTAGATGTACTCACAGTTTCTCATTAGTCCAAAAACTATAAACATTGAAGAACGAGTCCTAAACTGACATGTTTAAAAGTCGAAGTCCATTGAAGTACGGGTTCTAAGCTGATGTACTTAGAAGCCATCTTTCTCTTACTCCCCCTTGACATTAGGTGCCTGCAACTCAGAATCAATCTTTGGTTTTGGAACCCACTTATATTTGGGTCCATGAAAGTTAGTTGCAGTCCTTGTGGAGAAATATTTGTTAGATTTAACAGTGAAAGCACGAGAAATATTATCAGAATAATGAACATAAGAATCAGTAGAAGAGAAAGCATAATCATCTGAACTAGAATCAGAAGAAGAATATGAGACATCTTTTGAAATTCGAATCATTTGCTTTATAGAGTATTTTGAAATTTTATTACAAGAAGCAAATGAATCACTTTTATAGTGTTTGTCTACATATTTATCATCATCAGTCGTAGGTTCATCAGATGTCCGCTTGACTCTCCATATCTGCTTTGTATGAGTGCTCAAAGTCCTATCTGAAATAGTCGAATCAGAAGAATTAGAATTCTCAGAAATACCAGTATCTTGTTTGTTAGACTTCATTGACCTTCTTCTTTTACGCTTTGGTTTATAATAATCATCATTTAGCGTAAAAGATTCATCAAGAATGTTCGATTAAATATTTGAATCAGAAGAAGCAATTTTACCTAAGAGACCCAACTGATCAACCAATAAATCTGAACTTACCTCGGAGTCAGAAAAATTTTGAGAAAAAATTTCAGATTTTAGAAATTCCTTTTTGTTTACTTGAGAATCAGAAGAAAGGCCAGAAATAGAATCTTGTTTTTGAGAAAATAATTTTTCTTCAAGACTTGATGTCATGAAAGAATGAAATACATCTGATTCAATTTCTTTTTGAATATTTTGATCTTCCATTTTATCTTCAAGGTCAATGATTTTGCCTTCTAATACTAATGAAGGAGTATATCTCTTAGAATCATAAAAGATTGGAGAGATATTTTCCTTATCAGATTTAGTGGCATATATATCAACATAATCATTAGACACTGAAGACTTGATGGAAGATATGTCATTAAAACTTTTTCTGCCCTTCTTTGATTTATCAGGAAAATATTTGGCATTTTCGCTCGTGTATACAAAAGAAATTTCCTTTTTCTTATTATTCATCCTTTTCTCATTTTCGATTTCTAACACTTTCTTTTCATTCATCCAATCAATTTTAAATTGAGGAGCATATTTAGCAAGAGTTAGATAATCGTATTTATATAAAGTAGGGGATTTTTCTATCGCATTCTTTAAACAATGTGGATTTTCAAAACCAAGTCCCCATTTTTCTTTTATAGACTCATAACTCTGTGGTTTGTTCAAATAAATAGTTTGTTCAGATTGATTCCTTCGATATAATTTTTCTTCCAACTCATTTATTTTATCTGAAAATTTATCTTTTAATTTGGTCATTTCAGTCAAAGAATCAAGATAAGTCATATTTGATTTTTCTAAATCATCAAATTTCTTTTGAAATATCTCTTTTGTATGAGTCAAAATAGATTTTTCATCTTTCAAAGAAATTTGTAATTTATCAATCAAATTTGACTTTTCTGAACTAAAATGCTTTCCATATAATAACTTCGAGCGTAAATCATGTAAAGCAGAAATAATAAAGTTCATCTGTGAAGAAATAAAAGTGAAATCAAACTCAGAAATTACCTCATCTTCATCAGTGTCATCATCATCACTTTGATCATCTCTGATGAAACACATATGAGCAGTCTCGATATTATCAGCTTCATCGTCGGAATGATCTAGCCAAAATTCTTCTTCAGCTAACAAAGCAGTTCCATTCTCTCTATTTTCGGCCAGTTCCATTTTCTTCCTATAATATGCCGAATCCCGAACCGTCTTCACTCGACACTCTTTAGCAATGTGACCCGGCTTTCCACAGTTGAAGCATGCATCATGTTTCTTAGCCTCGGGCACTTGAACATTCTTAGACCCAGAAGTGAAGCGAAGATTGTTGGAACCCGAACGAGGTTGGAACTACTTATGATAGTGTTGAGAGAGAAGGATCATAGCTTTCTGAAGAGCTTCGCTATCGTCATCAGTTGCACCATCATAAGCATTTTCGGATAATGCTTGTTCAGACAGTTTGCATGTGAGAAGTGCAACTGTGTCCACTGTCTTCTTTGTTCTTTTTGTCAAGTTTGGCCTTCTTCTCTATGATTATGCATTCATTTGTCATCAGAATCTCGTACAACTCTTGGATTTGCATAGATGATATTCTGACATCATTCCTCCAGCGATGGCAAGATTTATTCCATTCTGGTTGCAAAGCATTGAGGAACTTCAGATTTGTCTCCAACTCAGTCTTTTCAACTTTTATCTTTCTCAGATCATTAATCACCGCACAGAATTTGTCATAAGTACTTTTCAGTAACTCCCCATCTTTGGCTTTAAATTCTTCAAAGATGTTCATGTAGCGTGTATGCCGAAGTTGAGTTGCAACTGAAGACCCAAGCATAATCTTCTCTAGTTGTGCCCACATTAGCTTAGGATTGTTTTTGAAGCAATCAATCCTGTTGTAGATAGAATTTGGCAAAGCTAGCATCAGATTAGCCTTTACATCACGATCAGCTTGATAGTGCACCAACTCATCGGGTGTATATTCTTTGGTAGGCTTTGATAATCCATTAGCCAGAGTGGGTTGTACAAAAGATCCTTCAGATAAGATCTTCATCATGTCATCTCCATTCTTTTGACGCTCGATGAAATTTAGAAACCGATCTTGCCACTGAGTAAATTGATTTTCATCAACTAGAACCGGAGGACGAGTTTCTGTGCCCAAAGACATCATGAGATCGCTTTTGTAGAACTGAGCTTGAAATGAAAAAATTTCAGAATCCATAGATGACAAATTTCAGAAAATGCTAAGTCTGGAAGCAGATAAGCTGGTGCAAACTGAAGGTTTGTGTGAGAAGCAGATGGCGCAAAAGAGATTTGTGTGACTCGTTGATGAAGCAAACTGGGATTTGCGCGAAGCGTTGATGGGGCAAAACAAACTTTGTGCAAGATGTTGGTGACGCAAATGTAACTTTGTGTGATATTCAGGTGACGCAAATGTAACTTTGCGTGATATTCAGGTGACGCAAATGTAACTTTGCGTGATATTCAGGTGACGCAAAAATTACATTGCGTGAGATGATGATGGCACAAAGAACTTGCGCACTAAACAGAACTTCTTGTGATATGAAGATGACGCAATATGTACTTTGCGCGATACAAGAGTGACGCAAAGTTTACTTTGAGTGATGAACCAAAGACGAAAATCTGAACTTCTTGCGAAGAAATGAACTGGAAAAACTCGCGCAAATTCCAGATGAACTCGCGCAAAAACCTGAAGAACTGACGCAAAAGTTAGATCTGGCGCAAAACTCAGAGATTCAAGAAAAACCTTCTAAAATCGATTACAGATACGAAATTAAAGAAACTTTTCTCACACACAATTGATCGAAAACATATTTCTAACACTTTCAATCAAAAAATTCGATCAAAAACAACAAAATCTTGAAATCGTGATATGAACAGTACACATATCGAGTTTTCCAGAAAATCTAAATTTCTCAAAATTGAACTTCAAATCGTGAATTTCTTGCAAAATGATGTGAATTAAAAGTGTTCCACTATCAAAAACAAATCCAACGAATCAATTTACAACAAAATTCAATCAGAATTCAGACCAAATTTGATGAAAAATCAAAAAACGAGATTTTTTTGAAAAAAATAAGAAAAATCAATCAAATTTTCTGATTTAACTACAAATTCAGAATCAAAAACAAGATACTCTCAATCCTCTCAGATTCAGAATAGCTCTGATACCAATTGATAATCCCAAAATCACTAAATCTTTAGAGAGAGAAATTAGAGAGAGAGAGAGAGAGAGAGTTTGAAGCGCAAAGTATGATCTGTATTGAGTAAGGAGTGAGGTTCCTTACACAACACAAAGACCCAAGGGACTTAAATACCCTTGGCCAATACTACACAGTATACGCACTAAGAGCACAGTATTAGACCAAGTCTATAAATACAATGATTACTATAAAATCTGACTTAAAATCTGACTTAACAGCCAAAAATTCCAAGTAAAGCAGGTCCTTTTGGTACTGCTAATGAAGTTGGTCCCTCTAATTCTCAAGCCTGGTGTGATGAATTTGGTCCTACAAAAAAAGAATTAAGAAGGATTCGTCATGCACTCAGAGCTCCATTTTTAGAAGAGAATAAGATATTATTTGTGAGAAAAAACAGAGTTTTGGATAGAAATTTGATTATGGGGATTCAAGACAAGTCTCCTGATTATCAGTTTGAGTATGTCAGGATGGTGAGTTTTCTGAAGAAAACCTCCAAGGATATAAAGAGTGGGCATGGAATTGCGGTGATTAAAGAAGTAAGATTGAAGAAGTTTGGAAGAATTTGGTATCCAGAGCTTACTGTGATGAGAAAAGACATGAAGGAGTATATATTCTTTGAAGCTGATTTTCCAAATCTTCACTTTGATGATCTGGAATACATGTATCATGAGTTCAGAGACATGGCAAGCAGATTTGAATATATCACTTATGCTCTATAAACGATCAAAAAGTTCATAAGGAGGCACATATTCTGCACTTATTGTTATGATTTCTAGTTTGGTATGGAAACCAATCAGAAGAGAGTCAATATGCTTGCACCTAATATTACTCATCCTAATCTTGAAGAACTCCATTGTATACTGTGTTGAGAGAGCCAGAACTTGGAGTTGTCTATGAAAATGAAGAAAAGGAGAAAAGATTCATGAGAGATGCTGAGATATCAAAGTATTCTGACGGTACATTAAGGATAGTTTTGCAAAATCTCAAGGATATATATGAACAAAATGAAAGAAAAAGATTGGCTGAAGGAGACCATTTTCCTAGATTGGACAGAGTGGTTATTGGTCAAGTCATCCTTGCTATTCAAGACAGAATTGATTTTAGAACTAGTATCAGAAGGTTTGAATCTTACATGGGAATCAGAAGAATCAGTCTCAGAAGGTGGACCAGATAATTTCTTGAAAAAATTTCAAATTGGTCTAAAAGGGGGAGATTGTTAGATCTAGTTTAAACCAATCTGTACTTTGTTTATGTTGTCTTTGCTTGTAAGTATTTTATGAGGTCAAGGGTTGTTTGACTCATATAAATACCTTGTATTTGTTTCATTTCCTTGTAAGTAACCAAGTCTTGTAACCATTCTATGTGAGATATGTGACAATGACTTGTGACTATACTTTATCTCTAGATTTTCATTATGATTCTTGATTTGATTCATGTTCTTTGATTGTTGTATGCTTGAATCTGGAATCACAAAAAAGAATTCTCCTCTTCATGATAATAGATATCTGCAAAACACAAAGAAATACAAACATGTAAGCTTTTTTTGACATAAAAATAAGATTTTCTCACCCTTGATATTTGTAAAAAGTCAAAATTATAAGCATTATATTTATCATATCTCCCCCTTAAAAAAATACTCCCAGAAATATTGATCGTCCAGGTTATCCAGCAACAATCAAAAATCTTTGAAGTACGGGTTCTGAACTGAATTATTCAGAAGTCGTCGTCAGATATTCTCCGGTGGGAATAGTAATATCCCTTAAAAATAACAATCGCCTGTAAAGAGATAAGATTTTGGTAATCATCTATGATGATTCCGCCTTTGTCAATAATAACATAATATAATCAAACATATGAACTCCCCTAGAACTTAGCATAGACAGTATGAACATACCTAACTTACTGATCAAGAATTTAAATCGCTTTTCATCCAACGGCTTGGTGAAAAGGTCAGCGAGTTGGTAGTCCATATGTACAAAATGCATCTCTATCAAACCTTTTTCCACATGGTCTTTTATGAAGTGGTAGCACACATCGCTTTTTGAGTCGCAGTAGATAGACACTATATTGTACGTGTAGCCGAAATCTTTCAATTGCGTCATCATCCAAAGCACTAGTGAATGGCAACCCGTAGCAGCTATGTACTCCGCTTCTTCTGTCGAGGTTAAGACAGAATTCTGTTTTTTCGATGTTCGGCTCACCAATTTATCGCCTAGGAACTGACATGACCCATAAGTGCTCTTCCGTTCTAACTTACATCCTGCATGGTCTGCATCAGTAAAATTTGTTAAATCAAAACCCGAATCCTACGCATACTAAAGACCTAACTCGGGAGTGCCTTTAAAATATCTTAGGATTCTTTTAACGGACGCGAGGTGAGACTCCTTCGGATTCGCTTGACAACGTGCACAAAAACATGTCGCAAACATGATATCCGGTCTACTGGATGTTAAATATAATAAAGATCCAATCATGCTTCTGTAGTTCTTTTGGTCGATAGACTTACCAGATAAATCTGCATCCAAAAGCGTTCCAGTTGCCATTGGAGTTTTCACAGAAGAACTATCATCCATGTTAAAAAAATTCAAAATGTCTTTGATGTACATAGACTGATTGATGAATATGCTGTCAGGTGACTGTTTCACTTGAAGTCCAAGGAAAAGTTCAGCTCACCCATCATACTTATTTCAAATCTAGTCTCCATAATTTTTTGAATTTTTTTTTACAAAATTTAGAATTAGTAGAACCGAATATTATGTCGTCAATATAGATTTGGAATAAATTCAAGTCATCATCATGCTTTTCAGAAATAAAGTGGTATCTATTGTAGCTTTCTTGAAGCTAGAAGCAAGTAAGAATTGGGTCAGAGTTTCATACCACGCTCTCGGTGCTTGTTTTAACCCATATAACGCCTTATCGAGAACGTAGATATGGTTAGGAAATTGAGGATCTACGAAGCCTTCCAGTTGATTCACATAGACCTCTTCATGCAAAATTCCATTGAAAAAGGCAGACTTAACGTCCATCTGATATTCCTTGAAATTCTTATGGGCTGCATAGGCCAAAAAGATGCGAATAGCTTCCATTCTTGCCACTGGAGCAAAGGTTTCATCATAATCTAATCCTTCTTGTTGACAATAACCTTTGGCTACCAGTCTAGCCTTGTTTCTGATTACAACTCCTGCTTCATCCTTTTTATTTCTGAAAACCCATTTTGTTCCAATAACGGAATTGTCTTTTGGTCTACGTATAAGCCGCTAAACTTTGTTTCGCTCAAACTGTAAAAGTTTGTCTTGCATAGCAAGAATCCAGTCAGAATCTGGCAAAGCTTCAGAAACTTTCTTTGGTTCTATCGCGCTGAGGAAACTTGAGTATAAGCAAAAATTAGTTGATCCAGTTCTCGTCTTAACTCCACCATCGATGTCAAAGATTATGTTATGCAAGGGATGATCACATATCCGTTGATTAGTACTCGACAGGGGTTGTACATTCATTCGATTATTCTGATCGTTGTAAGCATCGGTAACTGCAGGTATAATCTCAGAAATTGTTGTTGGTACTTCTTCAGTTTGTAACTCTGATGAAGGTAACTCTGGCATAGCTGATGTAGTGCTCGAGACTTCATCTCCAGAGTTTGGTTTTGTTGAGACAGAATCAGTGTTAGTTTGTTCAGAGTTATTAGGACTAGTAGAATTAGAAGAGGTAGTAACAGGTTCTGATGGTCCATAAATGTCAACGTTTATACCAGGGACCATTGAAGATGATGATATGGATACACTTGATTTATCACAATCTGCATATATATCCATAAACGCATCAAAGAACAATAAATCTAACTCAGAAGTAGTAGATTTTGCATTATAGTTAGAAGACTTAGTCTCGGTTAATGCGGGTTCCACTCGGATTTGAATAGAAGCCTTGTCTTTAACACTGAGTCCTGAACTGCTATGTTCAGAAGTCGTTGTCAGGCTTTCATGAAAGGTTACATTTATGCTCTCCATGACCATCTTGGTTCTTTTATTGTATATCTGATAGGCTTTAGACGTTAACGAGTAGCCTAAAAAGTAACCCTCATCGGCTTTCTTGTCAAACTTGCCAAGATTGTCACGATCGTTAAGCACAAAGCACCTACATCCAAAGACACGGAAAAATTTCACATTAGGTTTGTGGTTATTAATAATCTCATATGCAATTTTCTGTAGTCGCTTAGTAATGATCGTTCTATTCTGAGTAAAGCAAGCAGTTGCAACAGCTTCAGCCCTTAGATACAACGGCAGTCCTGAATATGCCAGCATAGTCCTAGCTGCTTCCACCAGAGTTCTGTTCTTTCGTTCTACAAATCCATTTTGTTGTGGAGTACGGGCGGCAGAAAAGTTATGAGAAATTCCCACTGACTGTAAATAGCTTTGTAGGGTCTCATTCTTGAATTATGTGCCATTGTCGCTCCACAACTTTTGAACTGGAAGTTGCAGAAGCACTTGAATCTTCTTTATGAAAGCTATAATCAACTATGGTGCATAGGATTTTGCAATTAGGAACTCAATCAATGTGTATCTTGAGTATTCATTGATCATGACTAAAATATACTTCTTACCATTGATCCAATGAATTCTCATCGGTCCGCAAAGGTCCAAATGTATCATTTTTAGCGGCGATTTGCATGAAGATTCCACTTTTGCTTTATGTGATCATCTTTTCATCTTACCCATTTCACAGGCTGGGCATAGGGAATATTTTTGAAACCTCATTTCTGGTAGACCTCAAACTAAACCTTTGCTTGCAAGAGTATTGATGGCCTTGAAATTTTGATGAGACAATCTTCGATGCCAAATCCAACTTTCTTCTTTTGTCACTTTAGCAATCAAGCAAACTGATCTTGAAGCCGATAATGTTGGAAAATTGACAGCATACAGATTTCCATACCTCTCACCTTTGAATATCTCGGTTCCATCTTGATCAACAATATGGCAATGAGTAATTGTAAACCTTACATGAAAATGACTATCATAGAATTGGCTTGTGCTGAACAGATTGTGGTCTAAGCCTTCAACATACAACACCTTTTGGATGGTAACGGTACCATTAATGAGCATACCGTAGCCTCTGACGTAGCCTTTGACAACATCATTTGCAAAGCCAACAGTTCCTGCAGGTTGTTCCATATAGTTATGCAATAAGTGTTTAAATCCTGTCATGTGTCTCGAGCATCCATAATCTATAAACCACAAATTACAGCCTGCAAAAAGAACATTTACTTTGCCTTAGGTACCCATATCCACATGGGTCCTTTTTTGTTAGCATCTTTCAACTTATGAAATCGTTTACCGAGCCTTTGATTCTCCATTCGTATATGGGCTTCTGTAACCATTTCCATACAAACTTCACATCAACATCTTTAAAAGAATTTTTCTTTGAAAATCTTTCTTTCTTAGCCTTAAAAATATGAATTTGTTGAGATGAGGCCTTGGAAAATGATTTAGCTTGAGAAAATCTTTTAGCATTCTTGTTCTTTGAAAGAACGAAGTGGAAAGAGAATGAATTTCGTCCACAATGATTGCATTTAAGATTCTTTCGAGAAAATGTCAAAACCTGTGATTTATCCAAAGAATTACATTTATTCAAACATAAATGACATTTATTCACATCAAAAGAAGTACAAATGTTTTTACAATCACTATCAGCCTTTACATTCAAAACTTTCCCAACAGAAGTACAAGTTTTTGAAACATTTTGCATGCTCTTTTGTTCAGAATTTTTCTTCCTCCACTTTCCACTTTTCCTTCCACTCACATCTGAAACACCACAAGACTGTGAGTTAGCAGAATTCTTACAAGATGAATTAACAATTTTAACGCCTGATGTTTCACCAACCTAAATCCAACCTAAATAATGGTTTGATGTTTTTCAAACTTTTGAGAATAAATAATTGAGGGTTTAGCAAGAGTCACAAACTATGGGTTTGAACGAACATTCCAATTTTGATTCTCAAACGCTTTCTGATCTGACAGATTCTTTTTAAAATGTGCATCTTCGAGTTCAATAATCTTTTTGCTAAGCTCTCAGTTTTCATTTAAATATTTTTCCAGCTTAAATTCAAGATCAAATTTCTCATCTTCAATTTCTTCGAGTAGCTTTTGCAAATTAGATAACTCTTTTTGCAAATCTGAAAGTTTGTTTGACTCAGAGTTTGACTCAAGCTTTTCTAAAATAGGATCAGGATCTCAAGAATTCATCAATTTGTTAAAAATTTCTTCAGACATGTTATTGATGAATAAAGACTTCTTGTCAGATTCCGTAACATTATTTCACTCCTCTACCTTACATTCCTTAGAAGAATTAGAGACACTAGATTCAGATATAATATTCTGAACACAAGTATTAGAATATGACTCATAGTCATCGTACTGACACTTCGTTTCAGTGTTAGTTTTATCTTCAGGTACTGATTTATCATTTGAAATTCCTGTGGAAAACAATGATTCAAACTGTACAAATTCAAGGTTTCGGTTTTTGTAGCTTGTATTTAAACCACCGTATTTAAACCCAACTGATTTAAAACTTGATTGAGAATCAGTACAACTGTCAGATAAATCTTCATCTACAATCTCTTTTCCTTTTTCAAGAGTTTCAGAAATCAAAGTTTCAGCTTTTACAAACGTTTCACGGATATCTGGAATCTTTTGAGAGTTTCGCCTCATTTTATCAAAATTGTATAAGTTTTCGAGAGCACTCTTCAAAACATGATATTCAGATAAACCCAAACTCATCTTAGGATTATAAAACCTGATGTCTTTGGGTTTATTCGTCAAAAGATTCAGAGTCTGTTCAGTTTAACCCCTTTAATAATTCAAATCCTCAAGTTGTTTAATTTTACAATAAGCTTCATTTCTTTCTTGAAAACAAGCTTCAAACATGATTTTGTATTCACCTTTTTCGGATTTCAAGTTAACTAAATCCTTTTGGAGCTAAGTGATTTTTGCAGTTAAATCAGATTTATCCTTTTTCAACAAGTTTTTCTCATTCTCCTTATCCTCAATAACAACTTTCAACAATGCATTTTCATCCCGAAAATTCATCATTGACTATCGTTCTTGGCTAAGTTTTTCTTTCAAAACATTAAACTCTTTCTCCATAAAATCTATTTGAGAAATCAAGTTTTGAATAACCTCAGAATTTTCAGAATTATAAGTAAGTTTAAGAGTCATCATCAAATCACTGAAAGAGTTTGGATCAACAAAACAATCACAAACACCCCTAAATAACAACTTATTAACTTATTACGTTTTGGTACCAAAATAAGCGAATCCAAACAATTTTTATAAAACTCATTTTTCTCACCACATAAGTTGATAAACACTTAAAAAAAGAGAGTGTAAGTTGTTTTAAATAAGCAATCCCAAACACCCCCTTAATAAACTATTTTAATTAATATCTAAATTGACCAATTTGCCCCTAAGTTTTAACGGTGTTAGTGATAGGGACCATCTCATAACAATATGCAAATCAGAGGGACTTCTGGTGTACTTATTTCAATATAGGGACCATATCCAAATAATGATCTAATCACAGGGACCAACGGTGTAATTTACTCAAAATATTATATGTATAAGGGTTGTAATTGTGACAATTCTAATTATGAGGGGGTTTAAATGTAATTGACTCAAAGCCAACATATCTATCGTTAAGGAATTCTGGAATTTATTAGCCAAACACAGACCGGAGACAATGTCAGAAACCGGCGGTCTACCTCGGAAAGTAATCGCAATTGCCGCCGGCGAAGCTCACACTCTTGCTCTCACTGGTAATAAGATCTTATCTAAGAGATGTATGCCTATTAATCGGCACTATAAAAGTAATAAGGAAGTCATTCATCATGTTGATTCCGTCCGTATTCATTGAAGTTTCGAGCTACGAAAGCTTTGTTTTTGTTTTTTTTTTTAATTTCGTCTTATTCTGTGTATGAAGGTGACGGTAATGTGTATTCATGGGGTAGAGGAACTTTCGGGCGGCTTGGCAATGGTTCGGAGCTCGATCAGCTTTTCCCTGTGAAAATCGAATTCAATTTGACTGATAAGAGAGATAGGGTCAAAATTGTTGGAATATCTGCTGGCGCTTATCACAGTCTAGCTCTTGCCGGTAATATTCATATTGTTAGCATTCCTATTCTTTTAGAAACAGGTATCGGGTGTGTGTAATCCAAAATTGGCCGATAATATGAACGTTGCTTAATCAACTTACAAATTGGGAAATCCCTGGTCATTTCGCCTCAACTAAGTGCGCATGTTAAGAATTAATAACTGGCCCTATAGGCTATAGGTTATCAAAATTCTGAATTGGAGCATGGTGTGATATGTAATTCCTCATGCATCATTACTATTGCATCGTCATTGCTACATGATTATTACAGTTCTCATATATGGCTTATTGGTAAGCTGGAAACTTCAAATCTCAATGAGAGGTGAGATTTGTAAAATGGACATGAATCAGTAGTCACCTCTGATTGTGGGTCATTTGTAGTCAATTCTGCATTTGGCTTAAAAGTAACAGGCCATATTATTCAAATTACATATAGTCTGACTTTGACAATGTGGTCTGAACCTTAATCTAGAAGACCATTTGGTCTGATATCAGATATTTAATTGGTCTATCCAACTGCTGCATATGAGTTGCGTGCAAATGACACAGTGGTGCTTCATAAATGTGGCTGTTGTCATGAACCTTTGGAATCGAGTATTTTTGGCATAAAGGGAAGTATTATTGTTCGAGACCGTGTTAGAAAATATATTTAAGGAAATTGTGATCTGATATCCCAACATGTTTTGGCAAAACAAATGTAAATGACCGGACGGGAAAGTCACAGAGTCCCTGACCTAACATTTTTATCTTATTCCAATATAATCTCAGATGATGGTTCTGTTTGGAGCTGGGGCTACAATAGTTGTATCCTTTCATATGATACTTCTATACTTGCAATGTTTGCATCAATTTCTGAAAGAATTAGCTTTTTTAGATGTGAAGATCATCTGACTCTGAAGCATCATTGAATTTGTACTTTTTAATTGGATCTTTGTGGTGTGAATGCTGTATCTTTGACAGTAAGATAGATGGTCAACTTGGTGACGATGGAGAGAATTCTTTTTTTCCATGTTTGGTGAAGCTGCCTATGACTGATGGATCAGTAACTAAGAATGAAACGGCCCCTAAGGTGTTGACTAACATAAACTTCTCTTATTCCTGAAATATCTAAAGATCCGCTTATATGTTTTGTAAGTTCTGATTTTCTATATGTTAGTAATTTACTTTCCCTCCCAGATTTTTTCGGTGAAAGCTGGAGGTATGATGTCACTAGCAATCAATGATCGTGGATCTCTCTGGATGTGGGGGAACTGCCCAGTACAAGAAGCCTCTAGCGAAGGGGGATTTTCACTTGCCCCAACATCTACTCCAATATCCATTTGGAATTTCCATGGTCACACTGTGGTTAAGGTGGCATGTGGTAGTGAGCACATTGTAACATTAGTCAGCGCTGGAGAAAAACGTGAAGGTGGTAATCTTGTATGCTATACTTGGGGTAACAACAATCATGGCCAGCTAGGACTTGGAGATACAGAGATGAGGCCAAATCCTCAGATGGTTGAAAAATTCAACACAGGGTCTCCATGGGCAGCTTATGAAGTAGCATGTGGAGCATTCCATACCTGTGTACTTGCTTATAGAAAGACGGAGAGTGTTGCATTAGAAAGTGTATGCTGGACTTTTGGTCGTGGTGATAATGGGCAGCTTGGTCTGGGAACCACTAGAAAGTCATTGTACCCTGAAATGGTTCAAGGGTTGCCTGAAAATTCGTTCTTACTTTCTGTCGACTGTGGTTTATTCCACACCAGTCTGGTTTCGTCATCTGGGAATGTTTGGTCATGGGGAATGGAAAATGGGCTTGGACTATGTCCTGAAGCCACTTTTACAGAAAGTGATGGTGGAGATGTACTTACTCCTCGCTTAATCAATGAGGTATTTGGCGCAAAATTTCCCGAACCTGTTCAAGTCACTTGTGGTGCTGCCCATACTGTTCTTCTTGCAGATAGTGGATACAAGCTTTGGTCTTGGGGAAGGGGAAGAAATGGGGTCCTTGGAAATGGTCAAGAAATTGACTTTTTTGCTCCAAAGGTCGTGTTGTGGCCCCCACCAGACGAAGAGGGTCCAGAAACTGTTGCAAATGAAGTCAGTGTGGAAAGGGATCCTGAAGAAACTACAGAGAATGAGAAAAAATTATCTGCTGTGATGCAAGAGATGAATCATCTCCAGTCTAAGCTTTCCATAATGGAGCGTTACGCCAGCATTCTTCATGGTTCTATTTTTGGAAAGCCTTTTGAAGATGATAGGGATATACCAGTCTCGTTATGGAACTCGGGTACATTTGAGATTGCCAAAGAGTGGGAGAACATGTTGGAATCGTGTGATCGTGGTAAGCTCATACGTTTGCAGATGTTTTATCAGAACATGCTTGCTGGTGTCGAAGATAAGATGATGAAGCAAAGGATTAAGGAGATGATCAAAGAATATCTTGAATCATCAGCAAGTACCACTCATTAAACTGTATTTTTCTGGTATGTTTTATGTGAATCTTTACAAGTATGATGAAGACCCTTCACTTGTCATAGCTTTTGAGGGTCTCATTTCATTTCATATCTCATTGCTATTTTGGGCATTATCTCCGTATAATGAATAGTTTTATGGGTATTTTCATCCCATAAATTGCAATAACCAGATTTGTAAATGCATGTTATTCTCAAATCTATGATTTTTTAGTCTCCCAAAGCTGTGGACTCTATTGATTCTCAACAAGCAACATAATCTAGAGGAAGGAATCCTTATATGGGCCCAAGGGACCGGTTCGGTCATAACCGGTGTAGAACTTATTTGTAACTGGATAAGGAGGGATCGGTTATGACTTATGTAGGATTGGTCAAGGTATTTTCAACCATATGGATTATGCACCGGGCCCATAAGAACTGGTTAATAGGACCAGTTTGAGGGACCTGATATGCTTCCATTTTTCCGAATTTTCAAGCTGCCACGTGGCAGCCATTGATTGGGCAACACACTAGCGGTTTGGAAATCCTATTTTTTTTCCTTTCTCTTATTTGGTCCGTTTTTGAACCTTCTTTTGGTTTTAGTTAAAATTATGTCATCCATTTATTTTGTGTATAAATAGAAATGCTTGTATATGAATGCATATATACATAAATTCAGGTATTGATGGATTGATACATATATGCATACTGTAGCAGCCCAATTTAGGGGTAAATCATAATGAAATTTATAAAGAGGGACCTTGATTGTCAAACTGGTAAAAGATGAAAAGTAATTTAAGGATTGTATACAAGTGTTTAAGGTGATTCTCATTGATTGAGAGATAACAACCTTTGAAACCCTCCTCTTCGATGGTTGATTGTGCGTTTTCGAAATTCAAAGAGATCAAGGGCATCTCACACAATTTCTCATCAGTGAGAACCCCTCAGCAAAATGGAGTCGCTGAAAGAAGAAATAGAACAATCATCGAAGCTGCGAGATCAATGCTCAACGATTCTCATCTTCCAACTCAGTTTTGGGCAGAAGCTGTCAACACGACCTGTTTCACTCAGAATAGGTCACTGATTGTTAAACGATTCAATAAGACTACCTATGAACTATTCCATGGAAGAAAGCCATCTATCAACTTTCTTCACATCTTTGGTTGTCAGTGTTTTATATTAAACAACATAGATACACTTGGAAAGTTTGATCCAAAGGCCGATGATGAAATCTTTCTCGAATATTCTTCAATCTCCAAAGCCTACGGGGTTTTCAATAAGAGAGGACAAACTGTAGAAGAAACTATTTATGTTACCTTTGATGAATCAAGATCAGCGAATTCTAAACCTATAGCTGATAATGTTAAACTAAATGCTTGGATGTTTTCTCATTACAGGGAAGCTAAACCTCACTTCAACTCACATCATCATGCACATTGTAGTAACGTTGATGATGATCCAACCATCATACCTCCTAACATTGAATCCAACTCATGGGTTTCAGCTGTTCCCTTAAACACATTCCCTCCATCAGATCCTCCAACCTCTGAATCACCTAACATCTCTGAAGACCTCTAAGTGAATAATGTTCTATCTGATATTCAACAATTGATAGTTGATGAACATCAAGCTGAAACTTCTTCATCAATGAACATTCCTATTGTTGATCCAATGCCTGAATTAAGAAATCATGCTCCAGCTCAGAGATGGACCAAAAATCACCCCATAGATCAAATCCTTGGTGATCCAGATGCAGGTATTCAGACACGACAAAGTTCAGGTAATATCTGTCTCTTTGTTAATTTTCTTTCTCTGTTTGAGCCAAATAGAACTGATGATGCCCTCAGAGATCCAAATTGGGTCAGTGTTATGCAAGAAGAACTGACTGAGTTTGAAAGAAAAAAAGTTTGGAATTTCGTTCCCCGACCATCTGATAAATCTGTTATTGGCACTAAATGGGTGTATAGCAACAAGTTGGATGAAAATGGCACTGTAACCCGCAACAAATCTAGGCTAGTTGCTTAGGGATACAGACAAGAAGAAGGCATAGACTATGATGAAACCTTTGCCCCTGTGGCTAAGCTCGAAGCAATTTGATTATTCTTAGCCTATGCAGTTCACAAAGATTTCAAAGTATTCCAAATGGATGTCAAGTTAGTGTTCTTAAATGGAAAGCTAAATGAAGAAGTCTATGTTGAAAAACCTCCAGGGTTCTCTAACCCTAAGCATCCACACTATGTATATAAGTTGGATAATGTAACACCCCATAATTTTCGGTAAGCAAAGGTCACCCGGACGTTTTTGCAACTTGGAAAGCATTATTTAAAGTCCCTAAGATTTTCGGGAGTGTTGGCATAGAAAAAGTCGAGTTTCGGGGCTTGGTACGGGTCCGCCTACAATGACTGGTCATAGTCGCACTGACAAAGTAGCAACCGGAGGGGGGGGGGCTTCTAGACCATTTGAGCGACTATGACATGCGACAATGACATGTCAAAGTCGCATGTCATTGTAGCACAATGGTACCGAACTTGTTAAAAGTTGGATTTTCAGCCTCATTCTTCATTTCTTCATAACTCTCTCATTTCTACTCCGTTTTTGGCGATTCAAGTTGTTATGGTTTCGTTTTTGAGTGATTTTCAAGGTTAAATTGTTAGTTTTGGGAATATATAAGAGTATTTGGTGGTGGGTTGGAAGCAAAAATCAAGAGTTCATCATCATCACCTCCATCTTCAAGAATTTTGAGGTTTTCTAGGTATTCATCAAAACCTAAGTGGTAAGTATATCTCTTCCATTTTTAAACCTTAATATAAGATATAAATACTCTCTTGATGATTTCCTAGTGTTCGGTTTTTCAAATTTCGGGTTTGATGATTTTGGAGAAATTAGGTCAAAAATTAGGGTTTTGGTCAAGTTGGGGATTTTGATGTAAAATGTTTGGGGATCGATTCTTAATGGTCGAATGAGTATATTCTTGGTTGAAAACTTGTGAATATAGGTTTTGGAAGGTTTTGCTTGTGGGTTCAAGTTTCTCCAAAGAAGCTCAAGTTTGGGTAAAATCTAGATTTAGCCTAAATCTAGCAAGGTGAGTTCAAGTTGATTTGTGAAAACGTTGTACATACCAAAATGTTTATTTTCAAGTATTTATGTGTTTAACATGAAATTATCATTTGTGGATCTACTTGATGGGTTATGGTTATTTGAGAAGTTTAGTTTTATAAACCTTGTAAAACACCCATGTTTGAGGATTTTTGGGCATTTTGATAAATGAGTCATAAATGGGTGTGTTTGGTAATTTATTGCATAAATGAGATTATTTGGTTAAAAGGCATTTTTAGTGTTGTTTGGGTAAAAGGTTTAATTTTGTGTTATGAGACGTTTTAAAAGGATAAAGAGTATAAATCTATTTGGAAAACCTTTTGTCCCGACTTAAACTGTGTTGGAGTCCATTCAAGTATTTTGGAGCGTGTGATTTCACGGTATGGGTCGAGTACGTTTATTATTTGAAAAGCGTTAATCATTGGTTAAAAAGAGGTATTGAGTATTTTGGCTCGATGTCGTTTTAAAGGAGTCTTGAGGACACTGGTCCGGTTTTATATGGCTCAATGTAGAGTCCAGTTATGACGTACGTACTAATGCGTTGTGTTGCGTATTGAGGTTAGTTACGGGCTCGAGTGCCTTGGTCATTCATGTGTAGTCCGATAAGGTTAGACTGTGTTGCATTGGATCCATAGGCACGTAAGTCAGTCTGTTTTGGGATGGTAAATTGGGTGCTGCGGGGTTAAACCTCGGTACCCATATTTTATGACCAGAAACTTTACAAGTGATCGCTAGGAGGGTTGAGTCTGTTAGTGCTACCGGGGAAGTAGGCGCTAGGACCTCCGCCGCTTGAGCTAATGTCTGGGAGGTAGTCTTTAAGTGTGTTGGACCTTTGGGGTGGAGTTCTTCGGAATGTTCATCAAGGTCAACTGACTTGGGGTGACACTTGTTAAAGAAGTCGTAGGGACACCTGGCTGTGATGTCGGGAGGTGTCATGCGATTAACGTTGCTTGAGTGGCATACTTTTGTGTTTCCTCCACTCTCAACGGATACGAGTCTCCCCCGTTGTCGGCTATCCGTAATCTAAATATAATGATGTCTCATTTTACTGTCATTGGTTCTTTATGGTCGACAGTGAATGATGGCCTTAATATTGGACATCCCTCCTCGTATATTAAGGTTCGAATGAATTATGTCAACCCCTTGTTTTGGTAGTTAGATTCCTTTCGTTTTCGGTCACATGAGTATTGGGCCTAGTGTCCATGTTTTCAGACGTACGGTATATGTGGTTTTGATGATGATTAATGGGTCGAGTATTTTGCCCCACCCATGTTTGGGTGTTTTGGGATATAACGTTTTATCCGCGTTTCTTAAATGGGAGTCATTTCATATTATGTTTCGAGTTAGTTTACATTGCATCAATTTTTAAAACATGTTTAAAATGAGGCGTCCATCCTTGAAAGTGCATAACATTGGATAAGAGTTGTTTTCTACGTTTTAAAGTACATCAATTGAAAGGTTATGACTTTAAGCGAAGTTCATCATTTTTAAGGTTATTTACTCATGTAAAACTCTTGAACTCACTAGGAGTTAACCTAACCTTTTTGTTTGTCGGCATGTGCAACATGCTTCGTTGGCGAATTGGTTCTAGTGACACCTTGGAGAGAGAGAGAGAGGTGCTAGACGTGTGCTCGAGGGTGAGTAGTTTGGTGAAGTCTTTCGCCTTGTCTTGGGATTAGCAACTTGTATTTGGGTTTTAGTAACACCCGACCTCTAACTAGTCTTTGTAGAATAATTTATTTACCTTCGTTGATGGTTAGACCTAGTTTAATATTTCAAGTATAAACTTGTTGTAAGTGATCTTATCTATTTTTGAGGCATTATTGAAAATTTTAATTTTGTTGCTATTTCCAGATTTGAGGGTGTTACAGATAAGGCTCTCTATGGGTTAAAACAAGCTCCTCGGGCTTGGTATGACTCTCTCTCTTCTTTCCTTATCTCTGAAAGATTTGAACGTGGCAAAATTGATAACACCTTGTTTTTCATAAAGATAAAAGGTCAAAATATTATCCTTGTTCAAATATATGTCGATAACATTATATTTGGTTCTACTAACTCATCTTTATGTACTCGATTCGCTGAAAGAATGAAGAAAGAATATAAAATGAGTGTGATGGGTGAACTAACTTACTTCCTTGGACTACAGATCAAACAATCTGAGAAAGGTACGTTTATTCATCAGGGTAAGTATGTTAAATATATGCTGAAAAATTTTGATCTTACTCAAACTTCAGCGATGAAAACTCCTATGGCACCTCCGCTGGCATTAAATAAGGATCTCTCTAGAAAACTTGTTAATGTAACTGCCTATGGCTCCCTACTGTATCTTACAGCTAACCGACCTGATATCATGTATTCCACTTGTCTTTGTGCTCGATAACAATCAGAACCCAAGGAATCCCATCTAATCGTTGTAAAGTGAATTTTCAGATATCTTAAGGGAACTCCTAACCTCGGTCTTTGGTACCCCAAAGACTCGGGGTTCGATCTCACTGCCTATTCAGATAGTGATTTTGCAAGTTGTAAACTGGATAGAAAAAGCACTACTGGAGGTTGTCAACTCCTAGGTAGAAAGCTGGTAAGTTGGACGAGCAAAAAGCAAAACTCAGTGTCCTCTTCCACGGCTGAAGATGAGTATGTAGCTGCTGGAAGTTGTTGTGCTCAGGTCTTATGGATGAGAAATCGGCTATTAGACTATGACCTTCAACTTTCCAAAATTCCAATCTACTGCGACAGCACTAGTGCCATCGCCATAGCAAAAAATCCAGTGCTACACTCAAAGATGAATCACATTGAAATCATATATCATTTTATCAGAGATCATGTGATGAATGGAGACATCAAACTTCATTTTATTTCCACTAACTATCAACTCGCTGATCTTTTTACAAAACCTCTTGATGAGACAAGATTCAAGTTTCTCATCAGTGAGCTTGGAATGCTAAATTTTGAAGATTAACTCTTCAGCATTCACGCATTAAGTCAGTTGTAAAATTCTGTCTCATACCATCATCTCTGACTAAAATCTCCTTGAAAGTCAGGTATGTTTTCACATCGTTCCTCACTGAATCATATTTAGCGAGATGATTTTCCAAAATCTCAAAACATAATCACTGATTTTCTTTAAGTGATTAAAAGTTTTTTTTAAACAAAAAACTTATCACTGACATTTCTTATCAGCGATCCTTTGAAGAAAACAATTATCCCTGATTTATTTAAGATATACTTTACAAAAACTGAAACGACACTCTCTTTCATGTGACGTCATTCGAACCGACAATCCATGACACGCCTTTTTATGACATGTTCGTCCGTTGCACTTCGTGGGATGTGTCCGTGTCATGATGAGCATTTTTCCCGCTCTAAATTCTCTCTCCTCTCATTCTCACATATAAAAGGCTTACCATTAATAATTATACCTTTTACGCTCTCAAAGCATCCAAAAGGCAAGAATTACTCTCGGCATTCAAGCAACTTAAGAACTCAAGAACTTTTGAATCTTTAAATCTTCAACACTTCCAGGTTCTTGTTCTTCACTTCTTTTACCTCAAAAACCCTTGTTTAATCCTAAAATTTGCATCTCTCAGGATTAAAAACTGTTTTTTTCTTCTTCTTAAAATTATATTTTCTTCATGCTTTTTACTGCAAAAACCTTTTGGTTGTTAAGACTGTTCATATCACCTTCTTAAAAAGGAAACTGAACTTTTTGAATACATTCCCTTTACAAGTCTCTTTCTTAAAAAGGATACTGGAATTTTTTTTGGAAATCCTTTGTTTCTAAAAATTTTGTGTTCTACTCTTTTCTATCATTTTCAGCAATGGCCTCCCAAACTACTCTCATCAAATTGAAGAACGTCAAGTTCGATCTCATTTCTTCGCAACTCACTCCTAACAACTAGGTGGACTTCTCTGAAAGAAACCTTGCCCAAACTTTCAAGTTGCTGCTGATTTTCTGAAAGGCTCATCCATTGCCTATGCACTGAAGGTTGCCCTACCAGCCTCAAAGATTCTCCTTCAGCAGTTCTGGTACACTGCTGAAAAGAGCCAAATCACTACAAGGCAGGGCAACAAGGTGACTGCCATCTCATTTCAAACTCAACATGGTGCTGCCACCATCACTACTGCCACCATCACTACTACTGCTCTGCGCACCGTGCTGCGTTTTCCCCCCTAGGGTGATGGATTTGAGACTCTCCCCACTGATGAAGAACTAATCAAGTTCCTAGACCAGATGGGATACCAATGGGACTTCAAGCCTCGTACTCAAATCCCTGACAAGAGACTCACTAAGGTTCTGAAGGCAAAAAAGCCTTATGAACTTAACTACATCTTCACTCATATCATTCAATGTATGACTGGAAAGATGGGGTCGCTGGATCAAGCCAACAAAGTACTAGTGCATATGGGGTTCTCCTTAGTCGCTGGATGTCTCATCGACTGCGCCACCATCATTTTCGAAGACCTCCTCTCTAAGGTTGAGAAAGCTGATAGGGATCTCAAAATCCCTTACGTTCGATCCATCTCTTCTTTCATTCAAGCCATGCTGAAGGACAACTATCCCAAGGAGTCCGACTGTTCACTCTCCAAGGTCGCGTCCAAAATCCTTGACGTCCCTTATGCTGCCAACGAGCGTCTTCTCACCTTACGCTCTCTTCTCTCTCCAAACTCTTCAACTTCAGCAACTACGTCGATGGTTCCTTCAACGACTACCCCCGCTGCTACCACCACTTCAACAAGGCGCAAATCATCATGATAGTTCCAGATCTGTGTGTCCCTGATTCAAGTTTCTAATTACAATTAATCAACACAAACAAGATTATTGAAATACCTGTTTCAATTCAATTATCAAAATCAAAACAGTTACAACTTTCTCTCTCTAAATGTCTCTTTCTCTCTCTACAACTTTCTCTCTTTGGATACGCGTACACAATCTCAAGTCATCTGTCTATTAAACAGAAAATAAAACCTATTTATACCTACATATCTAACAAGACAAAACACAAAACAAACAAACAAAATACATTGACTTTAACATTTATTACACTTTGACTTTGACTTTCACTAAGAGTTGACTTTCCAACTTTTGACTTCTTGTACTTTTGACCTTCTGTCTTCATGATCTTGTATCCAACATATTTATGCTCTAACAATCTCCCCCTTTGGATTCAAGATCATTTTTGAAAGATTTTGCAAATCAATCTCCCCCTTTAGTTCAATCTGGACATTTCTTCTTTTTATAACAAATTTCTTCTTTAAGCACAAAAATTGTAAACTCCCCTTACTTTGACTGTATTCTTCCCAAGTCTGTCTCTTTGAAAGAATATTAACAATCTCCCCCAAATATGGTAGAAACGATCTTCAATAATTTCCCCAAAACTATCACACAACTCGTTCAGACTACGGAAAGAAATTATCTTTAGATTTAGCTCGAATTACTTTAGCAAAATAACCATCAAAGAAAACTTCTGTAAATTCTCAGCACATCTTCAGAAATCTTCAACTTTACATCCTTCTTCCACAATTATCCTTTGATCTCAAACAATTCTTTAACTTTGAAATTTCTGACACAAACATTTCTTTAATTCATCTCCCCCTTTTTGATGAATAGAGCATCGATATCATCAAAACTGTCGCCAAGAAATGTCTGTATCAATTCTGAACACTGATCGTTTGAACTGAGCCTGTGATTCGTTGCCAATTCGAATAAAGTATTCATCTAGATCTTTTCAAATCCAGACAAACTATGAAAGTAACATCTGAATCAACAAATGAATAAGTTAATATGCCTGTCAGTAACACGAAGTTACTGTGTGTAATGGATACACATAGGAAAGGAGCTTTTTGATGTTCACTCCCCCAGGGCTTCCATCCAATCATCGAAACACCACAAAGGCAAGTTCTATGAATGTTATGACAAGAAAACAAATTCCTTGTGTGCTCATGCAAGTGTAGAAAGAATTAAGCATATGATGATTGCTTTTATAAGGCTCAACATTGTGTAAACCATTGAGACAACAGTAGATAAACACAAACTCAGTGTGCATGATTAAAGTGCGAAGGTGGGGCAGACTTCCTTCTGTTTCAATATCCAGATTTTCCAAATGAAAATCAGATAGATTATGTGTTGTGTCCCCAGAAAAAATATGAAACATTTTATTTTTAAGAAGAAAATGAGTGGATGGTGGGGTTATTATCAAGAGTTAGCATGGGCTAGTTGCCTATTTCAATAATGTTCACCAAAGAATTGTGAAACATTAGTAATGTGGCTGCCCGACTCTGAGAGTAGTTGGTGCAGAGTTTGAATTATTTTACTCTGTTCTCATACCCTCTTTCTTTTAATCATTAAGCTCACATCTAACCAAACTCTCTTTTTCATTTTACCTCGTCACACAACCCATGCTCATTTCTTTTAGACTCCTCACAGCCAATCACTAAGGATTAATGAGAGTCCAAGATCACTGATTCTTTAGAGAGAGAAAGTAGAGAGAGAAAGTATGAAGCGCAAATATTTAAACTGATGAATTGAAAGTGATTGCCAAATATACGAAACAAAGGCTCTAAGGGGACTTAAATACCCCTAGCCTTTACAATACAGATAAGAACATTAAGCACAGTAAAAGCTAGAAAATAAATACAATGATTACTATAAAAACAGATCTAACAATCTCCCCCTTAGTAATCATTGGTGTCGTGTTCTTCAAAAACAATCTTCGAAAACAACATATACCAACCAGGCGACTTTGGAGAATTACTGACGCTCTTCTCGTTGACGAAGTCTATTCAAACCAACTAAAACTTCCAGTCGTCTTAAAGTTGAGCGTAGATTCAATCTCTCTTGAATTGAATCTAAAGTCTTCTGGATAAGACGGATTTCATCATTATCAACCAGGAATGCATTTTCTCTTGATTCCAAAAATCTTCTTTTGGCTTCCTTCAGACGTTGCTCTAACTGTAGCTTGATCACTTTTAAGGTTCCATCGGAGTAGTGAGCAATTTCTTCAATCCTGAGAAAGCATTTTTCATTAGAGTCATTCTTGTACACAACTCCATATGGATCTTCAACAATAGTGTGAAAAGGATAAGACTCTAAGTTCGGTAAGCTTCGGTTAGGCCTGAGAAGATTAACAACTGGTTGGAAGCTTTCAACAGCCATCTGGAAATCAAAAACCCTGAAGAATCGGATTTGTCGTCGAATGAATCTTTTAATGACGAACAAAGCTTGTGAAATATCCTGAGATCTATGATACAGATTCCTGAAGTGATCATATAAGAATTCAACATCATCTATTGAAACATCAGCAAAGTCTGCCTCTGAAAATTTATACCGCTTGTAGTCTCTTCTTTCAACTTCAAAATCAGGATACCAGATGTTCACAAACTTGTTGATTGTGACACTGATCACTCTAACAATCAAGTGTTGAGAAGAAACGGTATTATTCCTTTTGCGCTGACACTTGATGAACATCAAGTACTCATATTGATAGGCATCTGACTCTTTCTCTACTCCAAGGATTGCATAGATGTTAATCGCTCTTCTTCTAGAGATAAATATGTTTCTCTGAGTGTCTTCTAGAAAGGCTGATCTTTGCCTTGATGCCAAATATCTACGATGCAAATTCCTTTGTCTTTGACGTCTAGATAAAGCTGGTCCTTCTTCTAAAATAGATGCTGGAATTACAGGATCAGAAGATGGAACATCAGCTTCTGCTCTTGACGACTGACTAACTTCAAATGATCTTGAAGGAATAGTGGTAGTCGGAGCTGAACTAGCAACAGGAGTAGATGTGACATTAGCTGATTCAGGAATCTCATCGTGAGCAGGAAGATCACTGTATAACAAATCTGCTTCTTCTTCGTCTTTAGCATCCATGAACACTGAGTCATCTTCTGTATCTGATATGATAATGATGTCATCACAGTCTTCTTCATTGACTTGACATATCTTTTCAAACCTGACATCTTCATCATCATCAGAATTAATCTCGATGAAGTTAGCAAAGAATGACCTCATGTCATTTGCAGCTTCAGATTCTTCAACTTCATGAATACTTCCAGAAACATCTGGATCCATGTAAACAACAATTTGCATATTATTGTTAATATTACTCTCAGAAATGTTCAGTTCATTATGCAAAGAAGACATATCAACATTCTCAATCATCACATTCACTAAATTTGAATGTTGCAGTCTTCAACAGATTCACCACTCTTTCCTCTATCACCAGCCGCTTCTTCTTGAATATCTTCTCTAGCTTCAGAAGATCCTTCAACTCTTGGTCTCTTTGCCATCTCCCCCTCATGGCCTTGATGATTAGGATCATCTTGGTCATGTCGGCGCTTAAGAGACGGGTCGGCCTCAGTTCTGCAACTTTGTTCATGAGAATCAAGCCTTGAAGATAAATCAGAAAAAGCTTGAGACATGAAAGATTTGAGGTCAGAAAAGCCTCCAGTTCCTTCTTCTGAATGCATGAAACTCATCAGATAAAGCTGTAATCCGGTCAAATTCAGAAGAAGGAACTGGAGGCGGCGTAGGTTGGAAGTTCCGAAGCAAAGAAAGAAGATATTGATGTTCAGGCGGCGACATAGAAAGAAGTCGAGCATAGAGCAAATCTGTCAACTCTGAAATAGGAAGATCATGAAGAGAAGACCTTGAAGATGTACCAAAAGGAGCAGTCATAGGAATTCCCGCAGATAAAGAAACCATCGAAGGAAACGGAAGAGAAACAACCGGAGAAGTAGATGTAGTCACAGCACTAGAAGGTTCACGAAGAACTACCCCAGTTGGTCGTCTGAAAGGAATCTCTGGAGGAATCACTGAAGTATCAATCTCAGGCATCTTTTTCAACTTCAGAATTTGAGCTTCCTTTTCTGCATCCATTTTCTCAGATAACTGACGAATAACATCATTCAACGTAGAGAATTTGTCAGAAGAAACCCGAGCTTGATCAAAAGTAAACTATACAGCTGGAACTTGAATAGCCGCAAGCAAAGATGCTGGAGCTTGACTTTGTACCGGAGCTGAAGCTTGATCAAAAGTTGTATCCAATTCATCTACTTGAAGATGTGCAACTGAAGGATTAACAGAAACAAATTCATCTTCAGAGAGAACTTCTGTTGAGACAACCACTTCCGGTGTCCTAACCTTCCTTTCATAAACCTTGAGGCTTGGTTTATCACTATCATCATCATCATGATCAGAATCTTCACCATCTTTATCACCAGAAAGATCAGTATCAGCAGCAGAATCATCTTCATCTTCAACATCAAAAGCAGTAGCTTCAGTACCAATATCAGCAATAACAGATCCAATTTGTTGAGATGCAACAGTTTTCTCAACTTCTTGTGCGACAGATACTTCAATCTCCTGATTAACAGCTATATTAACTTTAGTTTCAGCAATTATTTCAATTTCTTGATCAGCAGCTGCTTCAACTTCAACTTCATGTTCAGCAACAGCTTGAATGTTATGAGAAGGCTCATCTTGTACAGCTTCCACAAACTCATTCTCCATACAATATTCTATGACATCCTCATTTGTAACATCAGCGTAGTTGGCAATAAGAGCATATGGAATAGTCATAGAATAGTTGAAAGACTTCTTCTGCTTCTGAATATAAGTCATTTCCGAGTCTGGAACCTGAGGCCAAGATAACCTGCGAGGAATAGCTAGATTGCTACAGAGCATGCTTCGAACAATAAGCTTCAGAAATCTGACAAACGGAATGAACTTCCGTTTCTTGTTGGTGAACTTGTCATGTACCACCTCTGAGAGTTCGGTCCAAAAAATAAACGTGTAGTCGACATGCAAGTCATAGACGACTGCATGGAACAATCGGAGATACAGTAAACTTGCACTGTCTGTGCCAGAATGCTTCGATGTCAGGCACCTGATGAGAACTGAGAACAGTGCATACCATACTGGAGGTAGATTAGACTTGTCAAAGTCTGTAGGTTTGTTCAAAGTACCAACATATCCAAGATTCCGTATTCCTTCATATACTTCCTCTTCAGATGGAAAGCTATCATAGGTAGTACGACCTGGTCTGGAGTTCGGCTCAGGAAGCTCTAGTATCAATCTCAGTCGCTTGTATGAAAGGAAAGATTCAAATTGATCGACTTGAAGATCAAAATGATGCGGACGAGCCATTTCATTCTTTGTTATTGTATGCCATGCCTGCTGTAGATAAACTTCAGGAACATCTGCGCAGTAAGAAATAGCAGGGGCAAGTGGATGACCTTTGAGAATTGCTCGTATCACTGGATGTATCTTGATTCGGTCAAAGTCCACGTGATAGTTGTTCGGCTTGTATGGCATATACATGATGGTTGGGAACACATCATTTGGTGTACGTCGAGAGGCAGAAAGATCGGCTCCAACAGAAGGATGTGACGGCATGGGAGTATCATGAGAAGCTCGATCAGACGGATCATCGAGAATGGCATTCTCGTCTTGAATCATTGGATCTGTATTGGTTTTGGAAGACATAATAGACCTGGAAAACTAAATGAAAAAGAATTAGACAAAAATAAAAAAACTATTCTAAGTATGGTTTGCGTGCCAAGTTAGAAGCGCAAACCAAGGTTTGCGTTTCAGACATGAGACGCAAAGGTAAGTTTGCGTGTCTAACATGGTCCGAAAACTATACTTAGAAAAAACAAAACAAAACACACAAAAACACAAAGGAAGGTTTGCGTATCAAGTTAGAAGCGCAAAGTAGACTTTGCATTTCTAGTTAGAGGCGCAAAGTACACTTTGCGTTTCTAACTAGACACGCAAAGTTCACTTTGCGTTTCTAGTTAGATACGCAAAGTTCACTTTGCGATTCTAGTTAGACGCGCAAAGTAGACTTGCGGGTCTATCATACTTGATATTAAAAACCCAAAAAACAAGAAACACACGCACAAAAAGAGAGTTTGCCTGTCAAAGAGGAAACGCAAAGTACACTTTGCGTGTCCTAGTTGATACGTAAACTACAACTTGAAAGAACAATAGGTTTGTTTAACAAGTTAGAAGCGCAAAGTAGACTTTGCGTTTCTACTTAGACGCGCAAAGTTCACTTTGCGTTTCTAGTTAGAGGCGCAAAGTTCACTTTGCGTTTCTAGTTAGACACGCAAAGTTCACTTTGCGTTTCTAGCTAGACACACAAAGTTCACTTTGCGGGTCTATCAAACTTGAACTTCAAACCTAGTTTTTCGCGAGTCAAAACCCGAAAACCACAAAAACTAAAATTAAAGCTAGAAAAAAAGAAATTAAAGTAAAAGCAAACATACCTGAAGATCGATTAGCAGTTCTAAGCAAAACCCAATACTTGATTTAAGAAAAAATGCACGAAATTACAATCTGAGTATTTTGAATGGAACGAGAAATACGAACATCAGATTTTGGAATACTCTAATCGATAAACAAGTGTAACTCAACATCAATAAACGAAGTAAATAGAATCAAAACATACCTTGATTTCTCGAATCAAAATCTGAAAGTAATCAGATTAGAACCGTGAACACAGAGAGCGACAGAGAGAATGGGAGCCGAAAAGACAAAAGACTAAGAACAGGTAGGCGGGAAAGAGAAAAATGAAAAGAAAAACACTATTTAAACCTAGAAAACTAAAACAAATCTAAAATTAAAAAAAATAACATAAAAATTAAAAAAATAAAAAAAATGTAAAAATATACCTGAAATTCTTTTGCTCCCCCTACACAAATGCACAAAAAATTTAACTGTTAATATAGCAAATGTGTAGAAAAATCTGAGAAACATACCTGTTTAACTTCTGATCAACACAGATAAGTTTCTTCCTTACTCCCCCTCAACCGCAGAAAAATTCATATAACTTTTTCAGATAAGCTCTCCCCTTTGAAAATTGCACAAACCATATCAAAAAAAAAAAAAAATACAGATACTCAAACATAAAGACATCAGTATGAAAGATGATCATATTGAATATAAATTTTGTAACAACTGAACATATAAAATTTTAAACACTATACAAATTAAAGTCTACTCAGTAAAATTTCACAGATTTAACAATCAGTTGAAATCAAGCATATATTGTTGGATGCAAGAACAAGTATAATTGCACATCAAGTTAAGACATGTTCAGTTTCAAAAACTTCCATTTGTCTATTCAGTGTGCTCGCATGTGAACTTCAATTAGCTTCAAGAAAAATGCAGTTCTAAAATCAATATAGAAAACTTTGCATGAACTGACACTAAGTTGTCAAAAATTAAGACTTTCACAAATTTACAGGTTTATCACAACTCAAACATATCACGAAGTATCATGAGATGTGTGCTCATTGGCATCTTTTTAGCAGTGTGCACATTGGCATCTTAACATGAGTGCTCTTTGGCATCTTTTAAGCGCGTGCACTTTGGCATCTTTTAATCAGAGAGTTCATTAAGTAAAGAACATGTCGTAAACGTAACTTTCTATCTGACCCTATTGCAGGATTTGGGTCAGCCACTCCCAGACCAGTTGGCCTTAGGGGACTAGGTGTCAAGCACCCCTTGGAACTTACTTTCCCGGATCAGAAAGGCTACATCGACATATTCTAAATCCATTCATACTAGTAAAACATGACTTTCTATCTGATTCTATAGAAGGATTTCTGTTCAATCACTCCCAGACCAAATGACCTTAGGGGACCAGATGTCGAGCATCCCACGGAACTTACTTTCCCAAACCAGAAAGGTCACAGGTACAAACTTTTAAACCCAGAGATTTCTGTATTTTAAGAATTTTTTATTCATCTCAATTACTCAGATCAACGTCTAAATGCTTAGCCCATATTTTCATTCCGATCTATAATTCTGATCATTTAGGTTGTCCAAGCAAAGTAAACTATAAAAATTCAGACTCACATATCTTTAAAGTAGTATTAAAAGCTACAAACATGTTGCTGACTTTTCGACTTTTGTAAGACATGAAAGTTGAACATATAAAACTTTAATATAAACAATTAACTTGTTAAAGACCTTAAACATACGTTTTATTCAAAAGAAAGAAAATCTGTAAAATTTTATTTTATAGAATAAAATTTGTAAATATTTAAACTTTTAAATTCAGCATGCCTAATTTTGAAAGCAAAAAATTGAAACGTTTTTCATCTAAGGCTTTTGTAAAGATATCAGCAAGTTGATATTCAGTTGGTACAAAATATAATTCAATAGTACCTTCTTCCACGTGATGCTTTATAAAATGATATCTCATGTCTATGTGCTTGGTCTTGGTGTGCTGGACTGGATTGACCGATATCGCAATTGCAGACTTGCTGTCACAATAAATTGGCACTGTCTTGTACAACATCCCGTAATCACGAAGTTACGTTTTCATCCAGAGTACTTGAGCACAACAACTAGCTGCATCGACATATTCAGCTTCGGCTGTTGATATTGAAACGCAGTTTTTCTTTTTCGACGCCTAGCTTATCAGTCTGTCACCTAAAAACTGAAGATGACCAGAAGTACTATTCCTGTCCAATTGATTACCACCAAAATCTGCATCTGAATAAGCAATCAAATTATAGTCAGAACTTTTAAGATACCATAATCCTAAATAAGGAGTTCCTTTAATATATCTAAAAATGTGTTTGACTGCTAAAAGATGCGATTCTTTTGGTTTAGCTTGGAACCGGGCACACAAGCACGTGGAGAACATTATGTCCGGGCGACTGCCAGTTAGATACATCAGTGATCCGATCATCCCTCTGTATGTCTTTTGATCCACAACTTTTCCATCCGGATCGAGTTCGAGTTTGGCACCATGAGCCATCGGCGTTCCGATTGAAGTAGATTTGTCTATCTTGAATTTCTTCAATATGTCAAATATATACTTTGACTGGTTGATGAAGATACCATCAGGAACCTGTTTCACTTGTAAGTCGAGGAAGAAATTGATTTCTCCCATCATGCTCATCTGAAATCTAGAGGTCATAAGATCAGAACACCATGTACACAAAGATTTGTTAGTCGCACCGAAAATAATATCATCTACGTATATTTGTACTAAGCAGATATCAAGATTAGTTCTATAAACGAAAAGAGTAGTATCGATAGATCCTTTGGTGAAGCCGGATTTGACCAAGAAAGCTGACAACTCGTCATACCACGCCTGTGGAGCTTGTTTCAAACCATACAATGCTTTATCGAGAAAATATACATAATCTGGACGATCTTTGTCAAGAAATCCCTCTGGCTGAGATACATATACTTCTTCTTTCAGCTTGCCATTGAGAAATGCCGTCTTGACGTCCATTTGATATACTGTGAAGTTGTGATAAGCAGCGAAGGCAAGAAACATTCGGATAGTTTCCAATCTGGCAACGGGTGCAAATGTTTCATCGTAGTCAATACCTTCTTGTTGTCGATATCCTTTGGCTACCAACCTTGCTTTATTACGCACAACGATACCATCTTTATCCTTTTTGTTCTTGAATATCCACTTTGTACCAATTATACTTTTTCCTTTCGGTCTCGGTACAAGTCTCCACACTTTGAGCGCATCAAATTGATTGATCTCCTCTTGCATAGCAATAATCCAATCCGGGTCTTCCAATGCTTCAGAAACTTTTGTAGGTTCAATCTTGCTTAGGAAGAAAGTGAAGAGACATTCGTTGGAAGTAGCCGTTTTGGAGCGTGTAGAAACACTGGCTTGAGGATCTCCAATAATTTGATGAATTGGATGAGATCTTGTCCATTTTGTTGTATGAGGGAGAGGATCAATTACATCTTGAACCACTTCTAATTGAAGAGAGGGAGGTTCAGAAACTTCTACATCAGATGAAGAGATAGAAATAGTTTCCACTTGAGGAGGAGGTATCTCAACAATATCTGAATCAGATTTGGGAACAGTTTGTTGAATAACATCATTCTGTACTTCTTCCTGAAGTGATTCACTTTGAACAGGTTGATCTTGAATTGACTCTTCTTGAGTATGTTCTTCATGAATAAGCTCAGCTTCTGATTGAACATTGTCTGATTGAACAAAATCTTGTTGTGCCGGTTCTTGTTGAATAGGAGAGACTGGAGCAGCATCATTGTCAGAGATAGATGTAGCGGAATTTGGAATAGATGAGCTCTCAGTTTCCTAATTCAAAACATTAGAAACATTTGCAGAATTAGATCTAGGCATATCATCATAAAAATTTTCAAACAGAAAATCAAGATCAGAAAGATTAGGAGAGGGAGTAGAAGAATCTTGGTTATCCGGTGAAAGAGCAGGTTCTGAATGATTTGCTCAGAAACTGAATTTCCAGTAAAAGCGGGTTCTGAGCCTGAGTGACTAGAAACCAAATCAACAGCTTCGTCAAATTTTACATTGACACTCTCTATGACCTTTCTTGCAGAGATCAGAAAAACTCTATAAGCAGCAGAGTTTGAAGAATAACCCATGAATACACCCTCATCTGCCTTTGGACTAAACTTGTTGAGATTCTCCCTGTCATTCAGAACGTAGCATTTACACCCGAATGACTTGAAATACTTGATGTTCGGTTTGATCCCGTTCATAAGTTCATACGGTGTTTTGTTGAAACGACGATGCAGAATTGATCTGTTCTGTGTATGACAGGCAGTTGATACTGCTTCAGCCCAGTAAGACAAAGATAGACCAGAATAAGCAAGTATTGATCTGGCGGACTCAACAAGCGTTCTGTTTCTTCTTTCAACAACGCCGTTCTGTTGTGGAGTACGTGAAGCAGAAAATTGTTGTTGTATTCCTTGAGATTCATAGAATGCCTGAAGAGTACTGTTTTTGAATTCAGTGCCATTGTCAGATCTTACCACTTTCACTTGCTTCTGCTTATTTGTCTGAGTTGTCTTGATGAGGTTGATGAGTACTTCAGGAGTCTCGACTTTTGACTTTAGAAATTTTACCCAAGTATTTTTGGAGTAGTCATCAACAACCACCAAAACATATTTCTTATGTCCTAAACTCTTCGTCTTCATCGGACCACACAAATCAACATGCAAAAGATCAAGAATAGTCGAAGTGCAGTATTCAGGCTTAGGCTTGTGAGGAGCTTTCTTCATTTTTCCTTTCTCACAATACTGACATAGATGGTCTTTCTGGAAACGGAGAACTGGAAGACCTCTCACTGAATCATTCTTGACCAGGCGATCCATATACTTGAAATTGAGATGAGCTAAGCGTCTGTGCCATATCCAACTTTCTTGAATTGAAGCTTTAGAAAACAAGCAGATATCTGAAGGAATTTTGATCTTGGAAAGATCAATGGTATATAAATGTGATTGCCTTTTTCCTACCAGAAGATCTTTGCCATTATCATTCTTCACTGCAACTCTTTTGGATTTGAAGCTGACTTCAAGGTCTTTATCGCAGAACTGTCCTATGCTAAAAAGGTTGTGACTTAGACCCTCGACGTAGTTTACTCTTTTTACAGTTATGTTACCCTGAACTAGATCACCATAACCAAGAATCGGAGCTGTCTCACAGTTGCCAAATTTCACACGACCGCAACATTTATCTTTAAAATTAGACAGAAGTGATTTGTTGCCAGTCATATGTTTTGAACATCCCGAGTCCAGATACCATAATTGACTAAGCTGCACACACATAAACTACACCTTTTTAGGTACCCATATGCGTATGGGTCCCTTGTTAGATTTATGCCTTTTATTTTTCATAGATTTATTTTTCATGCATAAATGAAAGCAATTATCAATAGAAGATAAAACACAATTATCAAAATCAGAACTAGAAGAACTATATGAGATATTCTTTGATATATCAAATATTTGCTGAAAAGAATATTTTGGGTTTTTATTACAAGTAGCAAATGTATCAGTATCACAAAGATTGTCTACACAGTTAATTCCTAACAGTTCAGATTCTATAATTGTCTGTTTCATCTTCCAAATCTGCCTTGATGACTTCCTCACAGTCCGATCTGAAGAAGAAAAATTAGAAACATTAGAATTTTCAGATAAGACAGTATCATGTTTCTTTGACTTCTTTGATCCTCTTCTTTTACGCTTCTTTTTACAAATTGAGCATTTAGCAGTAAAGAATTATCAATAATTGAATCAGAAGAAGAAACTTTATCAAAGAAATCAGTCTTAGCATTTGACATTAAAGAACTAGCCTTGGAGTGAAAAATTTCAAAATTGCACAAGTCTAGAGGAGGTTTGCGCTTCCCATTGGAGGCGCAAACTGAGCATTGCGCATCCAACTGCACGCGCAAACTTTCAGTTTGCGTTTCCAACGTGGAACGCAAATGGCCATTGTTTTTCAAAACTTTAGCATTTTCCTTTGAATCTTTTGAAAATCCAGAAGAAATTTTATCTTCAAAACTTGTTTTCATTATAAAAAGAAATAAATCGTTTTCTAAACAAGTTTGAAGATTTTGTTCTTCCAATCTATCTTCAAGATCAACAATCTTACCTTCTAACACTAATGGGGGAATATATTTCTTAATATCATAAGATACCGGAGATACATTTTCCTTATCAGTGTTAGCAAAAATATCCACAAAATCTGTTGATAATGAAGATTTATTGGAAGATTTGATATTTAAAAGATTTTGAAATTTTCTGGATTTCTTAGATTGATCAGGAAAATATTTTGCATTTTCAGAAGTGTAAACAAATGGCATTTCCATCCTCTTGTTTTTCATCCTTTTCACATTTTCTTCTTCCAAAATTTGTTTCTCAGTTGTCCAAAAGAATTTAAACTGAGGAGCATATCTTGCAAGAGTAAAGTAATCGTATTCATATAAAGTAGGAACTTCATTTTTAGCATGATTTAAAAAATGCGGGTTTTCAAAAACAAGTCCCCACTTTTCTTTTATAGCTTCTTCACTCCTTGGTTTATTCATGTAAATGGTTTGCTCAGACTGTTCTCTTTTATATAATTTCCTTTCTAACACGATTATCTTATCAGAAAGGATTTTATTTGAAGAAGTCAGTTCAGTCAACGAATCACGATAAGTCTGATTTGAATTTTCTAACTCAACCAACTGCTTATTAAATTTCTCTTTTGTGTCAATTAAAATTGACTTTTCATCATTTAAAGAAATTTGCAGTTTTTCGATTAAATCATACTTTTCTTGACTTTTAAACTTTTCAGAAACAAACTTTGAGCTCAAATCATGCAAAGCAGTGATAAAAACATTCATTTGAGATAAAAAGAAATTATAGTTAAACTCAGATTTTACCTCAGAACCATCAGATGATGTATCCTCTTCCTCATCATCAGATTTGTCATCACCTATAAAGCACATAGCCGCAGTTTCTTCATTTTCAGCCTCGTTGTCCGAATGATCCAACCAGTATTCTTCTTCGGCCAACAGGATGGTTCCACTTTCTTTCTTTTCAGCAAGAGCCAACTTCTTTCGGTAAAAAGCAGCATCCTTTACTACTTTGACTCTGCAGTCCTTAACCATATGTCCAGCCTTTCCACAGTTAAAGCAATTCATCACCTTTTTCTCATCCTTCTTCTGTTCAACCACCTTAGCTGGTTCATACTTTGGAGTGTATATCTTTGAAGGAGCACCAGGTTCTATCTTTTTAGAACCAGAAGTAAACCGCAAGTTGTTTGAACTAGATTTGTGCTTGAATCTCTTCTGATAGTGCTGAGTCAAAAGTATCATGGCCTTCTCTAGAGCTTCGCCATCATCATCCGTTGATCCATCATAAGCTGTTTCAGTCAAAGCTTGCTCAGCCAGTTGGCTAGCTAAAAGAGCAATAGGATCTACTTACAGAGGCTTCTTCTTCTTATCTAGTTTCGCCTTCTTCTCCATTACCATAGATTCATCTGTCATCAAGATTTCGTATAACTCCTGAATTGGCATGGTTGAGATTCTGACATCGTTTCTCATTCTGTGGCATGACTTGTTCCACTCAGGTTGTAAAGCGTTCAGAAACTTCAAGTTAGCCTCCAACTCAGTCTTGGAAACTTTAATCTTGTAGAGATCATTGATAACAACCCAGAATCGATCAAAAACATTTTTCAAACTTTCCCCATCCTTGGCCGTGAACTTTTCCAAGTTGTTCATGTACCTGGTCTGTCGTAACTGAGTAGACATTGCAGTACCAAGCATAATCTTCTCAAGTTGTGTCCACATCATCATTGGGTTATGTTTGAAGCAATCGATTCTGTTATAGATGGAGTTGGGAAGAGCAAGGATCAGATTTGATTTGGCCTGGCTATCAGCTTGATGTCGTAACATCTCATCAGCATCATATTCCCTTAAAGCTTTCTCAACAGAGGTAGCAACAGAAGTTGCTGTAGCTGGAACAACTTTCCTTGGTATTTCCATAGGACCCTGAGTCAGTGATTTCATCATGTTCTCCCCATTCGGTTGCCTTTCAATAAAGTTGATGAACCGATCCTGCCACTGTTCGAATTCATTCTCATTGATGAGAACTGGTGGACGAGTATCAGACCCCAAAGACATCATGAGGTCATTCTTGTAGATTTGTGCTTGCAAAGACATCTTGAGAAAAATCAGAAAATTTTGAAAATTTTCTAAGTATGAGAGACCCGCAAACTAGAGGTTTGCGTTTGTAATGAGGAGCGCAAGGAAGGTTTTGCGTTTGCAGAGAGGAACGCAAACTGAGATTTGCGTTTGCTTCGTGAAACGCAAAGTGTTACTTTGCGGGTTGAGACTTTGCGGGTGATGCACTAAGACTTTTCGTTTGAAGAGATAAACGCGAAATCTCTTTGCGTTTACAGAGTGAAACGCAAACTTGACACTTGAAACTTTGCGTTTCCAATATGAACCGCAAACCTGAAAAAAATTCACTAAAACACGTGTTAGACACGCAGAATATATGAATGAAAGAATGAGGCGCAAAGCATATGAATCACACGCAAACTCATATGAATAAAACGCAAACTAACATGAATGAAGCGCAAACTAATATGAATGAGACGCAAACTAATATGAATGAGACGCAAACTTCATAAACTCAACCAATTCACGCAAGAACAACTACAACTTTGAAAATTAACCTAGAAAAGCATATACTAAACTTCGAAAACTTCTTTTTAACAAATTTTAATCAATAAAATCGATTAAAATCAACAAAATCACAAATTTTGACAAAGAACAGAAAGAGAACGTCGTTTTTCCAGAAAATACAAGATCTACAAATTGATTATCTAAACAAGATTTTTATGCGAAACACAAAGAAGCAAATATGATCGATTAGTAAAAACGAATCAATTAAGTCCAATTTCAACACAAATTGTTCAAAAACCTGTCCAAATTTGATGAAGAAGCAAAAAACGAGATTTTCTTGAAAAATCAAGAAAATCGATCGAGTTTTCTGCTTCAATTCACAAATCCATAAACTAAATCTCTAATCTCTCAATCCTCTCAAGATTCAGTATGCTCTGATACCAATTGAGAGTCCAAGATCACTGATTCTTTAGAGAGAGAAAGTATGAAGCGCAAAGATTTAAACTGATGAATTGAAAGTGATTGCCAAAGATACAAAACAAAGGCTCTAAGGGGACTTAAATACCCCTAGCCTTTACAATACAGATAAGAACATTAAGCACAGTAAAAGCTAGAAAATAAATACAATGATTACTATAAAAACAGATCTAACAATTAACTTCTTGGGAAGGAAACACTAGTAATCGTGAATCCATAGAAGTTTTCATTTAAGTCCTAGCACAAAGAAACCCCGCATTGTCCTATAAAACCGATGTTGCTCAAGATAGTTTAACTTGAACAATTAAGACATGTAAAACATGGGTCAGATATGTGTATGCTCATATATGTAATCATGACAATTTGAGCATTTGAAACAATGAAGTATTTTCAAACAAGTAAATTGAATGAATGAATATGAATGCAAGAGACTTGTTTGAAAATCTGACATTGTATGAAAAATGATCAGATAAGAAATGATATATCAATTAAGGCTTATGGTCAAGAATAATGGATATTGTCCATATGAATCAAAATATAGACATTCTTGAAAGAACGTTTCGAAATGAATTAACGCTCAAAATTCATTGAAGTGCAAGCGGGGTGTCTTACCATCGAAAAATATGTTTCAAATTTGAGACATGGTAAGAACATTTAAAAAAAAAAAAAAAAATCAAACTAGTGTGTGTGAATACTTGAAAGTATGTAGAAAAGACAATACGCAAGTATTTATCTTTGGAAACACACGGTTTATAATCATGTAAGCACAAGAAAATCTTGAAAACATTTAAAATTACACTTCCAATTCATGAAATCTGTTTAAGAATCGGGAAGTGGTTTGAACGTTTAAGAACATGTTTTCTATGATTGAAAGTCGTCCTTCTTTCAACCATATATGAGATTAAGATTAGAAATTTAACCTTCGTCGTGCAATCTTAAATCTCATGAAGTCAATCTGAAAATCATAAAAATATGATCTTGATAGCATCCTCTCAATCTGCAAAAGTCTCCAAGTCATGTCAAAGCAACTTTATTCACAAATTTATTGAAAAAATAAAAGACATAAAGCAGTAAAACATTGAATGTACGAGTTCTGATCAGAAGTAATCAGAAGTCATAATTCATACTTCTTTTATTGTACTCATAGACTCCCCTTAAAGTCATCCATTACAAAAAAAATTAGCAGTTAAGTAAATGCAAAAATTTATAAACTCCCCCTCAAAATAATGTTGACCATCTCAGAATCTTGTCTCACTCCCCCTGAGACCATGAACAAAATGTTAAAGTGTAGATATCCTTTCAGAAATAATGATAAAGAAATGATGAAAAATTACAATAAAAGAAACTTTAATAGATAAACACTGATTAGATCTTGAGATTTAGCATACCAAGCTTAGATACAAGAAAATTGAATCTATTTTCATCTAAAGCTTTGGTAAACAAATTTGCAAGTTGATAATTAGTTTTTACAAAGTAATGTTCTATTGTACCTTTTTCTACATTATCTTTGATAAAATGATACCTGACATCAATGTGCTTTGTTTTAGTATGCTGCACAGGATTAGCTGATATTGCGATAGCGCTCTTAGAGTCACAATAGATTGGTATTTTGTCAAACTTGAATCCATAGTCTCGAAGCTGTATCCTCATCCACAAAACCTGAGAGCAGCAACTGGCAACAGCTACATACTCTGCTTCAGAAGTCGATGTGGAAACACAAAGTTGTTTCTTTGATGCCCAACTAACGAGCTTGTCTCCAAGAAATTGAGATGACCCGACGTGCTCTTCCTGTGTAACATACATCCAACATGATCTTCGTCGGAATAAGCATTCAGTTCAAACCCTGTATCCTTAGGATACCACAGACCAAGATCTGCAGTCCCCTTCAGATATCTAAAAATCCGTTTGACAACAGCCGAATGGGATTCTTTAGGATCAGCCTGATATCTTGCACACACGCATGTTGAAAACATTATATCTGGCCTACTTGAAGTAAGATACATTAAAGAACCTATCATTCCTCTATAAGTCCTAACATCAACACTTTTACCCGAAGGATCAGTGCCAATCTTAGTACTTGGTGCCATTGGGGTTCCAATTGGTTTGCAATTTTCCATTTTGAATTTCCGAAGAATATCAAAAATGTACTTAGATTGATTAATGAAAATCTCCGTTGAAAATTGTTTTACTTGTAATCCGAGAAAAAAATTCATCTCTCCCATAATACTCATTTGAAATCTAGACACCATGAGGTTTGAAAAATTCTTACAGTATTTGGGATTAGTTGAGCCAAATATAATATCATCCACATATATCTGAATAAGAATAATATCGGCTTTTTCCTTTTTGATAAACAAAGTGGTATCAACTTTTCCTTTTGAAAAACCTGACTTGACCAAGAATTGAGATAAAACATCATACCAGACGCGAGGTGCTTGTTTCAGACCATAAAGAGCTTTATCCAAGATGTAGACGTGATTTGGCTTATCTGGATTTACAAACCCTTCTGGCTGAGAGACGTAGACTTCATCCTTAAGAATTCCATTCAGAAAGGCAGTCTTCACGTCCATTTGATAGACAGTGAAGTTTTTATGAGCAGCGTACGCTAGAAACATGCGGATTGCTTCTATACGCGCTACTGGAGCATAAGTCTCATCATAGTCGATGCCTTCCTCTTGCCTATATCCCTTGGCAACAAGTTGTGCTTTGTTCCTTATGACAATACCATCTTCGTCCTTTTTATTTTTAAATACCCATTTAGTGCCGATCACGGTCTTTCCTTCTGGTTTTGGCACTAGTCTCCAAACCTTTAGGGCTTCGAACTGATTTAACTCTTCTTGCATAGAAGACACCCAATCTGAATCAGCAAGAGCTTCTGATACTCGAGTAGGTTCTATCTCGTTGAGGAATGAGTCATGCAGACATTGATTTAAAGTTGCTGACCTAGTTTGCACTGGTTTGTTTAGATCTCCAATGACATGGTGTAAAGGGTGCTCTTTGGTCCAGCGATGTTCATGAGGGAGTGGATTATATGAAGATTGATCATGGTTGTCATCTAAGAATCCACTATCAACTTCTTCAGTTTGTACAATATGAGGGAGGGTTTCAGTTGAAATAATTGGTGCAGAAGCTTCAGTAGGTACAACTTGTTCAGTCTGTTGATCAGTTCTTACAGTACACCCTACTGATTCAGTAACTTCTGGCTCTTCGTTAGTAGTTACAACTTCAACAATCGGAGTAGGCATATGAACTGGAATTTCTTGTTGAATCGGGGAATTTGATTCAGTGGAGACATCTGAAGTGATTGGATGATTTGTCATTGAATCTTCCATCCTGTCAACCACAACAAATTTAGTCACGTTAGTTCCAAGAAATTCATCATAAAACAGTTCAAATAAAAGATCTAAATCAGATAAATGAGTAGTACACAATGATGCAACATCAGATTTATTCACTATAGATATAGGTTCTGGACTGATTTACCCAGAAGCTAACACTTCGGTTATCAAGGGTTCTGAAATGACTTGTTCAGAAGCCATCTCCTCATCGAATATGATGTTTACGCTCTCGATAACAGTCTTCGACTTCTTCAAGTAAACTCGATATGCAGCAGATGTAGAAGAATATCCAAGAAGATGCCCTCATCTGCCTTAGCAATTAACTTGTTGAGGTTCTCTCTGTCGTTTACCACAAAACACTTACAACCAAAAATATGAAAATATTTGATGGTTGGTGTTCGGTTGTTGATCAACGCATACAGAGTCTTTTGAAATCTACGGTGTATCATGGAACGATTTTGAGTGTAGCACGCATTCGAAATAGCTTCTACCCACAAAAACAGAGGTAAGTCTAATTGGCTAAGCATAGTGCGAGCGGCCTCGACTAGCGTTCGATTTCGCCTTTCGACTACTCCATTCTGTTCGGGCGTACGAGCAACAGAGTATTGATGTGATATCCCGACCGATTCGAGATACTCTTCAACAGTTCTGTTTTTAAACTTTGTGTCGTTATCAGTTCTAAGAAGCTTGACTGGTTTCTGCAGATTCACCTAGGTCGTCTTCAGAAATGTGATGAGTACTTTGGGCATCTCATCTTTTGACCGTAGAAAATTGACCCACGTGTATCGCAAATAGTCGTCCACGATAACTAGAACATATTTCTTTCCTCCTAAGCTCTGCGTTCGCATCGGACCACAAAGGTCCATATGCAACAACTCTAATGGAGAATTGGTACTAGGTTCAGGCTTCGGTTTATGTGGAGCTCTCTTCATCTTTCCTTTTTCACATGCTGCATACAAGTGTTATTTCTCGTATCTCAGCTCAGGAAGACCTTTCATTAATCTGGTTTTGACCAGTTTGTTTATGTAGCGAAAATTCAGATGAGAAAGCCGTCGATGCCATAGCCAGCTTTGTTGCATCGAGGCTTTTGAAAGTAGACACACCTGATTGTTAGTCTGGACCTTTGACAAATTAATCGTGTAGAGTTTTGACTTGCGAGTACCCACTAAGAGTTCTTTGCCATCTTCAGTACATACCGAGCAACTCTTAGCCTTGATATTAACCTCTAATCCTTTGTCGCAGAACTGGCCACTACTGAATAGGTTGTGCTCTAATCCTTCTACATAGCTCACCTTCGTTATCGTTACTTTTTCGTGTACCACATCACCATATCCCAGAATTGGTGAGAACTGGTCGTTTCCAAATCGTACATTTCCGTTGAATTTCTCTGTATAATTAGTCAATAAATCATTTTGCCCAGTCATATGCTTGGAACAACCGCTATCCAAATACCACATATGACGGGTCTGCAAGAGAAATCAGGGAATAACAATTTTAGGTACCTATTTAAAAACGGGTCCTAAAGGATTAGCACAAGATTTTGGTATCCATTTAAATATGGATCCTCTTTTCTTTTGAAAACTTTTAAAAACATTTGATTTAGAAGAATAAACATGAGAAGATCCAAACCAATCATTAGAATAATGATGATAAGCAAAATCATTCCACCGATAAGAATAAAATTTAGTAGGAGGAGGAGATAATTGGAACAATTGCTTTATATAATATCTCTTGTAAGAAGTTACAAGGTTTTTATTGATAGAAGCAACAAAACCAACTACATCAGACACACTACTATTTGATCTATTACAAAAATTATCAGGAATTGATTCTGCCTTGTCATCACTCTTCCTTTTAGGTCGCCATTCAGTTATCTCTTATGACCTTTTCTTTCTTATATCTGAAACAAAGAATTTAGATTTATTAGGAAAATCAGATTTCTGAGATTGACTTTTCTTGTGTTTACTAGTGTTGTTCCGTTTCTGTGAGCGTCTTTCTTATGTTTCTTACCCTTAGCATAGTAATCAACATTCACAGAAACTGATTCACCAACCATAGTTGATGATTCGCCTTTTTCATAAACACTTGGTAAAGCTTCTCCATTAATCACAAAAGTCGAATGATCTGGAAGCGAAACATTGAAGTCAAACATATCAATTTCATCAATACACCCTTCATCAGAATTTAAGAAATCATTTGCAGACGCAAATAAGTCATCAATATCAGGTTCAGAACTTTGAGGTATTTTAGAAGATGGAGAACACACTTTAGATTCAAAATGAAAATATGTGTTCTTTAACACCGTAGAAAATACAACTTGTGTTAGTTCACTCAAAATTCTTTCATCAGATAAAATGTTTTCTAACTCAATTATTTTGCTTTCTAATACGAGTGGAGGAACATAAATTTTAGCTTGAATAGGTTTTGCCTCCATCTCAGTAGAAGAATAACTTAGCAAAATAATCATTTAAAAGAAATTTTGGTGTTTTAGAAAGATAACTATCATTCAGTATTTCATAACAGAATGGTAGTTGCATTTTCTTTAAATTCATTCTTTTCTGATCTTCTTTTGCCTCAACCTCCTTTGATTATTTGGTGACAAATTTGGGTTTCATATGAGGATATTTAGCAGTAGCATACATAAAATTGGCATTATATAAAGTTGATTGTTTTCTGATAGCTTTTTCTAGGTAATGAGGATTATCATAACCTAGTCCCCATTTTTCTTTAAAATCAGCTTCTTCATTAGGTGTATTCAAGAAAATAGTTTGATCTGTTTGGCCTCGAACATATAATTTTGCTTCCAAATCATTTACCTTTTGTTCTAAAGTCTTGTTCTCAACCTGCAGTTTAAATGCTTTTAGAACACATTCTTGCTTTTCTGAATCAGACTTAGACAATTTAGTTTCAAAATCAGAAATCTTATTTTCAAAACGAATCTTTTCATTTTTAAAATCGGAAACAGATTTGCGAAGAGAATCAATCAGATCTTTGTTTCCAATAACTGCTTTGTTGAGATCAAAGATCGTTTGATTTTTCTTCTCAATTCTGCTTCTTTCCTTTTTCAGTTTATTTTGAAGATCATGAAGTTCGACCATCATGGCTTCCATTTTGACCATAAAATCAGATTTAGATAAGTTCGTTACCTCATCAGATGCTTCATCTTCAGAATCATCATCTTTTACCGTGTTACCCATCAAACACATGTGGGCTTCTTCGTCCTTCTCTTCCTCGACACCCTAATGATCTAGCCAGTATTCATCTTCAGCCATCAATGCCTTGCCAGCTTCCTGTTGCTTAGCCAAGAGCATTTCGTTCTTGTAGTATTCTGAATTACGAACCTTCAGCTTCCGATAGTCTTTTGTATAATGTCCAACCTTGCCACAGTTGTAGCACTTGATTAGATCATCAGCTTTGTTCTCAGTTCTGGCGTAGTCATTCACATACTTCTTCTTCTCATCTGGCTTCTTCTCCACGTATCTTTTCTCTTCATACTTCTTTCCTTCTATTCTCTCACGATGCTCATAACTCTTTGATCCCGATGATGAATATCTCTGAGAGTTTGACCCTGGTTTCTTGTAAAACTTTTTCTGGAAAGCTCGGGTCAGTAAAAGCATTGCCTGCTTGAGGTTCTCCCCATCATCACCATCAGATTCAGAATCAGACCCTGAGCTAGAAAAGACTATCTTCTTCTTTTTCTTCTTCTCTTTCTTTTCTTTCTCCTTTTCTCCAGCTACAAGTGCTATGGGATCAACAACCTTCTCAGCTTTCTTTTTCTCAGATCTTTTCTCTTCCACCTCTTCCTCATTCTGTCGTAGAGTCTCGTAGACTTCATGGAGAGGTATATCACTAAAATCTTTCATCTATTTCATCTTGCGTGTATGTTTCTTCCATTCTGGTTGCAGGATGCTGAGGAACTTCACATTGTTTTCAATCTGCTACTTCTTAACCTTGTTCTTGGAAAGCTCATTCAGAAGCAGAACAAACGTTTCATATGTGTCCTCCAAACTTTCATTCTCCTTCGCTTTAAACTCTTCGTAGTTGTTTATGCAGTTAGCCACCTTCATCTGATTTCCAACTTTAGAACCCAACATCATCTTTCTTAGCTGATTCCACATTGATTTGGCAGTTGCATTGTATCTGTCTATATTCACATAGATCTCATTGGTCATGCTTTGTAAAAGTAAAGATCTGGCTTGTTTATCAGCATTAAACCGACTCTTTTGTGCATCAGTGAATTGAGGAAAATCTTTATCAACTCTCTTTGTGTTCTGAACTCCATCTGAGTCATAACCTTCAGCAGGAATCTCCTCAGTAGGTCTTTTCATTGGACCATCTGTGATTGATAATAGAATGTTCTCTCCATTTGTTTGTCGATCAACAAAATCAAGAAAACGATCATTCCATTGTTCATATTCCCCTTTAAACAAAACCGGGGGCTTGACATCAGTGCCAATTGAAATAGCGTCTCTGGAAGTCATCCTGTTTCAAATATAAGCAATAAGAAACTTGAAATTGATCGTTAGTCCAATAGAAATCTCAAGAAAATTGATTAACACTGAAATGAACTAGACAAAGAAATATCTGAAATCCACTAAGTCTAGAATTCGCAATCTACACTTAGAACAACAAAGAATTCGCAATGTACACTAAAAGCACAAGGAATTCGCAGGATAGGAATTAGAATTCGCAAGCTTTAAGAAACATACAGAATTCGCAAGCCAAGAAAAAAATTGAATAGAATTCGGAAGTCAGAGGCTTACGAATTCTACACTTAGAAAAATTTCAAAAAAATTTCGAAAAACACTTAAGAATTCGTAGACTACACTTCTGCGAATTCCAAAGAATTCGTAGACAAGTCTAATGCGAATTCTAATTACGAATTCTGTACTTAAGAAAAATTCTTGAAAATTCTGCGAACTCTGAGCAATTCGCAACAGACACAATAGCGAATTCTATACTTCAAAAATTTTCCGAAATATCCTTCTGCGAATCCTACGTAATTCGCAATAGACACAATAGCGAATTCTCAACTTTTCGCAATACGAAGTAATGCGAATTCTGTACTTGTGAATTTTCAAAAATATCACAATACGAAATCTGATGAGTTTAACTAAATCTTGAAACTCTGCGAATTCTTGAGATCAGTCTAGCGAGTTCTTGATGAATCTTGCGAGTTCTTGAGCAGGATTGCGAGTTCTTGAGTTTTTCGAAGAAAAACACCTCTGAATCGAGAAAAAACACATCTAGATCTCAAATTTTAATCTGAAACTTCGACAACTAAACCACTAACACACCAAGAACCAAAATCTAGCAATGAATTTCAATCTAATTAACAAACAAATACAATTTGATTCAATACAGTGCTCATGAACTCGTGAACTTCCAACTTTCAGAAAATCAACAAATCAAGATCGATTACAGTGCAATTCATGTTTTTACCTATACAAACTCGTTCTAAAACATGTTTCGATCAATATTTGATCAATTACAACTCGAAAAATACACTAAAACTCAGAATCAAATCTGAAAGTCGATGAAACAGTGTCAAACACTTTCTTGATTTGATTTCAATTTGGATATAGCTCTGATACCAATTGTGTGTCACTGATTCAAGTTTCTAATTACAATTAATCAACACAAAAAAGATTATTGAAATACCTGTTTCAATTCAATTATCAAAATCAAAACAGTTACAACTTTCTCTCTCTAAATGTCTCTTTCTCTCTCTACAACTTTCTCTCTCTGGATACGCGTACACAATCTCAAGTCATCTGTCTATTAAACAGAAAATAAAACCTATTTATACTTACATATCTAACAAGACAAAACACAAAACAAACAAACAAAATACATTGACTTTGACATTTATTACACTTTAACTTTGACTTTCACTAAGAGTTGACTTTCCAGCTTTTGACTTCTTGTACTTTTGACCTTCTGTCTTCATGATCTTGTATCCAACATATTTATGCTCTAACAAGATCCAAGCTAACAATCACTCACATAATATGTAGAAATCATTATTGTATTGATTCAAACAATGTTTACAGTGAGCCATATACCTATTTAGCAAACTTTCTCTCTCTATATGTGTGTGTTCTAAGCTCTCTCTGATCTATTGTGTCGATTACAACAAAGACTCAACTATTTATATGGTTAATGGTATGACCTTATAACACAAGCTAATGTCAAAGTCAAATACAATGACTTACAAGACTTCTAACAAACAAATACAACTTTACAAAACTTTACAACTTTGACCCCTCTTTTAATTTTGAATACAATACATGACTTAACAATCTCCCCCATTGGATTCAAGATTAAAAAAATATTTGACGATAATCTTCTGGTCTTCTCACAGTAGAAAAATCTTCAACACAAAAGTCTTTAACAACTTTAAATCTTTGCAAATCTCCCTCTTTGGAATTCTTTTCAACACGAATACTCTGTCTTTCTTTACAAACTTTAAATCTTCTTTAATCTCCCTCTTTGATCATAAAAATAATTTCTTCAGAAATATTGTTGAAATCTTCACACTCTCTTAGTTTTCAACTTTCACTTTCACTTTGAGTTCTCTTCGCTTTACGACTTTTACTTGACTTTGCTTTCTTCAGAAATAGAACTTTGAATGATCTCCCCTTTTTGATAAGATCATCATAATTCTGACTTTGAAATTCTTGAAATATCTCCCCCTTTTTGATGAATGATGAGAAATCAGAATCATCAAAATATTTCAATGTCAGGATTGTCTTTGATAATATCTCCCCCAAATATCAATATAAGCATAGTCTTCATGATCCAGAGATAATCTCCCCTAAAATAAAAATCAACAATTTCCTCATGAAAGAATATCTCCAACTGATCGGATATGAACATGTAACCATCAATTCATGAATTTATTTATCCGAATCTTTTCAAATCCAGACAAATCAGGAATGATAACCCTGAATCAACATAAGAATCAGTTATACTGCCTGTGAGTAGCATGGAGCCACTTTGTGCAACGGATGCACATTGGAAAGGTGCTTTTTGATGTTCACTCCCCCAGGGCTTCCATTCAATCATTGAAAAACCAGAAAGGAATTTTCTATGAATGTTATGACAAGAAAACTTATTCCTTGTGTGCTCGTGCATGTATAAAATGATTGAAGCAAAAATAGCTTTAAAAAGGCTCAAAATATGTAAATTGTGTGTCCCTAAATTCAAGTTTCTAATGACAAACAATTAAACAAAACAACATTAGTAAACTACCTATTTCAATTCAATTCAAGAATAAAAGTATTACAAATCAGTTTATGACTTTCCCTTTCTAGAACAATACTTTCTCTCTCTACAACTCTCTCTCAAAATACGTACAATACTCTTCAAGTCATCTATATATTAGACACGAAAACAAAACTATTTATACCTAACAACAAATATAAAAAATTAAAACAAATATTACTAAAATTAACTTTGACTATTATTACACTATGACTTTGACTTTCACTGAGAGTTGACTTTCCAACTTTTGACTTCTTGAACTTTGACCTCTGGTCTTCATGATCTTGTATCCAACATAAACATGCTCTAACAATCTCCCCCTTTGGATTCAAGATCATCTTTGAAAGATTTTGCAATTCAGTCTTCTCTTTAGGCTTCATATTTACAAACTCCCCTTTGTAACAAATTTCTTCTTTAAGTACAAACATTGCAATCTACCCTTTCTTTGACTGTATTCTTCCCAAGTCTCTTTCAGAATTCAGAAAGAAATTATCTCTATTTTTCAGCTCTGTTTGCTGTAGCAACTAACCATGAAAGAAAATTTCTGAAAATTCAGCACAACTTCAGAAAACTTTGAAATTTTCTCTTTTGAACTTTCAATCTTTGCCATTCTCTGAACTTTTCTTCATCAACTCTCTCATTACTTGTATCTTCGTTCACATTTCTTGAACCTTTTCCCCCTTTTTGATGATTAGAGCATCGATATCATCAAAACTTTCTCCAAGAAATGTCGTTATCAATTATGACCACTGATCGTTTGAACTGAGCCTCTGATTCACCATCGATCCAAAATAAGGTATTCATCCAGATCTTTTCAAATCCAGACAAATTAGGAATGTAACACCTGAATCAACAAATGAATCAGTTAATATGCCTGTCAGTATCACGAAGTTACTATGTGTAACAGATACACATAGAAAAGGAGCTTTTTAATGTTCACTCCCCCAGGGCTTCCATTCAATCATCGAAACACCACAAAGATATTTCTATGAACGTTATCACAAGAAAACAAATTACTTGTGTGTTCGTGCAAGTGTTAGAAAGAATTAAGCACATGATGATTGCTTTATAAGGCTCAACATTGTGTAAACCACTTAGACAACAGTAGTATAACACAGACTCAATGTGCATGATCGAAGTGCGAAGGTGGGGCAGACTTCCTTCTTTTTCAATATCCAGATTTTCCAAATGAAAACCAGATAGATTATGTGCTGTGTCCCCATAAAATATTGAAACACTTTCTTTTTAAGAAGAAAATGAGTGGCTGGTGGGTTTTTAATCAAGAGTTTGCATGGGTAGTTGCCTGTTTCAATAATGTTCACGAAAAATTGTGAAACACTAGTAATGTGGCTGCCCGGCTTAGAAAAAGTTGGTGTAGAGTTTAATATTCTTTTACTCTATTCTCTCACCCTCTTTCTTTTAATCATTAATCTCACATCTAACCAAACTCTCTTTTCCATTTTATCTCAACGCACAACCCACACTCATTTCTTTTCGACTCCTCACACTCAATCACTATGGATTAACTTCTTGGGTAGGAAACACTGGTTAACGTGAATCCATAGAAGTTCATTTAAGTCCTAGAACAAAGAACCCATATTATCCTATGAAGCATATGTTGCTCAAAAATGGTTTAACTTGAACAGTTAAAGCTCAAATACAAGTCAGATGTTTATATGCTCAGAATATAATCATGAAGATATGAGCATTTTAAACATTGAAGATATTTCAAACAAGTAAATTGAATAAATAGACATAAATGCAAGAGACTTGTTTGAAAATCTGACATTGTATGAAAAATGATCAGAAAGAAATGATATAGCTGTTTAGGTTTATGGTAAAAAATAATGGATATTTTCTATATGAAACAAAATATAGACATTCTTGAAATGACGTTCAGAAATGAAATAACGCTCAATATTCATTGAAGTTCAAGTGGGGTGTCTTACTATCGAAAAATATGTTCAAATTTGAGACAAGGTAAGAACAGTTTAAACAATAAGTCAAACCAATATGTGTAAATACTGGAAAGTATATAGAAAATACAATACACAAGTATTTATCTTTGGAAACACACGGTTTGTAAAATATTCAAACTGAAGTAAATCTTGAAAACATTTAAAACCGCACTTCCAAATTATGAAATCTGTTTAATAATCGGAAAGTGGTGTGAACATTTAAGAATATGTTTTCTATGATTGAAAGTCGTCCTTCTTTCAACCATATATGAGATTAAGATAAGAAATTTAACCTCTGTCGTTCAGTCTTAAATCTCATTAAGTTCAGCTTAAAATCATAATGATATGATCTTGATAGCTTCTCTCAATCTGCAAAAAGTCTCAAAGTCATGTCAAAGCAACTTTATTCACAAATTTATTGAAAAGTAAACAACAGAAAGAAGTAAAACATTGAGGGAACGAGTTCTGATCCGAAGTAATCAAAAATCATATCCTTACTCCTTTTGTTGTACTCATAGACTCCCCCTAAATTCATGCATCACAAAAAAAAATTACAGTTAAGTAAATACAAAAATTCTATAAACTCCCCCTCAAAATAATGTTGATCATCTTAAAATCTTGTCTCACTCCCCCTGAGATCATGAACAAAATGTTAAAGTGCATATATCCTTTCAGAATTAATGATAAAGAAATGATGAAAAATTACAATAAAAGAAACTTTAATAGGTAATCGCTAATTAGATCTTGAGATGTAGCATACCAAGCTTAGATACAAGAAAACTGAATCTCTTTTCCTCTAAAGGTTTGGTAAACAAATATGCATGCTGATAATCAGTTTTTACAAAGTAAAGTTCTATTGTACCTTTTTCGAAATTATCTTTGATAAAATGATACCTGACATCAATGTGCTTTGTTTTAGTATGTTGCACAGGATTAGCTGATATTGTGATAGCGCTCTTCGAGTCACAATATATCGGGATCTTGTTATACTGATAGCCATAATCTCGCAATTGTGTTCGCATCCACAAGACTTTAGAACAATAGCTTGAAGCATCTACATATTATGCTTCAGCCGTCGATGTGGAAACACATAATTGCTTCTTCGATGCCCAACTTACGAGTTTATCGCCTAAGAATTGAATATGACCCGACGTGCTCTTCCTGTCTAACATGCATCCAGCATTATCTGCGTCTGAATAAGCAGTCAGTTCAAACCCTGTATCCTTAGGATACCACAGACCAAGATCTGCAGTTCCCTTCAGATATCTAAAAATTTGTTTTACAACAGATAAATGGGATTCTTTAGGATCAGCCGATATCTTGCACACAAGGATGTTAAAAACATTATATCTGGCCTACTTGAAGTAAGATACATTAAAGAACCTATCATTCCTACATAAGTCTTAACATCAACAGCTTTTCCCGAAGGATCAGTGCCAATCTTAGTACCTGGTGCCATTGGGTTTCCAATAGATTTGCAATTTTCCATTTTGAGTTTCCGAAGAATATCAAAAATGTACTTGCATCGATTAATGAAAATCCCCGTTGAAAATTGTTTTACTTGTAATCCGAGAAAGAAATTCATCTCTCCCATCATACTCATTTGAAATCTAGACACCATGAGGTTTGAAAAATTCTTACAGTATTTGGGATTAGTTGAGCCAAATATAATATCATTCACATATATCTGAATAAGAATGATATCGACTTTTTCCATTTTGATAAACAAAGTGGTATTAACTTTACCTTTTGAAAAACCTGACTTGACCAAGAATTGAGATAAAACATCATACCAGACGCGAGGTGCTTGTTTCAGACCATAAAGAGCTTTATCCAAGATGTAGACGTGATTAGACTTATCTAGATTTAGAAACCCTTCTGGCTGAGATACGTAGACTTCCTCCTTAAGAATTTCGTTCAGAAAGGAAGTCTTCACATCCATCTGATAGACTGTGAAGTTTTTGTGAGCAGCGTAGGCTAGAAACATGCGGATTACCTCTATACGCGCTACTGGAGCATAAGTCTCGTCATAATCAATGCCTTCCTCTTGCCTATATCTCTTGGAAACAAGTCGTGCTTTGTTTCTTATGACAATACCATCTTCATCCTTTTTATTCTTGAATACCCATTTAGTGCCGATAATGGTCTTTCCTTCCGGTTTTGGCACTAGTCTCCAAACCTTTAGGGCTTCGAACTGGTTTAACTCTTTTTGCATAGCGGATACCCAATCCGAGTCAGCTAGAGCCTCTGATACACGAGTGGACTCTATCTTACTTAGGAATGAATCATGTAGACATTGATTTAAAGTTGCTGACCTAGTTTGCACCGGTTTGTCTAGATCTCCAATGATTTGGTGAAGAGGGTGCTCTTTGGTCCAGCGATGTTCATGAGGAAGTGGATTAGATGAAAATTGATCATGGTTGTCATCTAAGAATCCATTATCAGCTTCTTCAGTTTGTACATTATGAAGGAGGTATGCAGTTGACATAATAGATACAGAAGTGTCAGTGGGTACAGTTTGTTCAATCTGATGATCTGTCCTTATAGTACACCCTACTGATTCAACAACTTCTGGCTCTTCGTTAGTTGTTACAGCTTCAACTATCGGAGTCAGCATATGAATTGGAATTTCTTGCTGAATCGGAGAATTTGATTCAGTGGAATCATCTGAAATAGTTGGATGATAATCCGTTGAATCTTCCATCCTGTCAACCACAACAGGTTTAGTCACTTTAGATCCAAGAAATTCATCATAAAACAGTTCAAATAAAAGATCTAAATCAGATAAATGTGTAGTAGACAATGATGCAACATCTGATTTATTCACTATTGGTACAAGTTCTGGACTGATTTGCCCAGAAGCTAGCATTCCGGTTTTCACGGGTTCTGAACTGACTTGTTCAGAAGTCATTTCCTCATCGAATGTGACGTTTACGCTCTCGATAACAGTCTTTGACTTCTTTAAGTACACTCGGTATGCAACAGATGTAGAAGAATATCCAATGAAGATGCCCTCGTCTTCTTTAGCACTGAATTTGTTCAGACTCTCTCTGTCGTTTAGCACAAAACACTTACAACCAAAAATATAAAAATATTTGATGGTTGGTGTTCGGTTGTTGATCAAAGTATACATAGTATTTTGAAATCTGCGGTGTATCATGGAACGGTTTTGAGTGTAGCATGCAGTCGAAAACAGCTTCTACCCACAGAAACAGAGGTAGATCTGACTGGCTGAGCATAGTGCGAGCGGCCTCGACTAGCGTTCGATTTCTCCTTTCGACAACTCCATTCTGTTCTGGCGTACGAGCAGCAGAGTATTGATGTGATATCCCGACCGATTCGAGATACTCTTCAACAATTCTGTTTTTGAACTCTGTGCCGTTATCAGTTCTGAGAAGCTTGACTGGTTTCTGCAGATTCACCTGGGTCGTGTTCAGAAATGTGATGAGTACTTCGGGCGTCTCATCTTTTGATCGTAGAAATTTGACCCACGTGTATCTCGAATAGTCGTCCACGATAACTAGAACATATTTCTTTCCGCCTAAGCTTTGCGTTCGCATAGGACCACAGAGATCCATATGCAACAATTCGAGTGGAGAACTGGTACTAGGTTCAGGCTTCGGTTTATGTGAAACTCTCTTCATATTTCCTTTTTCACATGCTGCACACAAGTGTTCTTTCACGTACTCGAGCTCAGGAAGTCCATTCACTAACTTTCCACTGACCAGTTTGTTTATGTAGCGAAAATTCAGATGAGAAAGTCGTCGATGCCATACCCAACTTTGTTGGATCGAGGCTTTTGAGAGTAGACACACCTGATTGTCAGCCTGGACCTTTGAAAAATTGATTGTATAGAGGTTTGACTGGCGAGTGCCGACCAAGAGTTCCTTGTCGTCTTCAGTTCGTACAGAACACCACTTGGCTTTGAAATTCACCTCTAAATCTTTGTCACAGAACTGGCCAATACTGAATAGATTGTGTCCTAATCCTTCAACATAGCTCACATTCTTAATCGTTATGTTGTCTTGAATAACATCACCATATCCTAAGATTGGTGAGAATTGGTTGTTTCCAAACCTTATATTCCCGCAAAATTTCTCTGTATAATTAGTCAATAAATCCTTTTGCCCGGTCATATGCTTGGAACAACCGCTATCCAAGTACCACATATGACGGGTCTGCACAAGAGAAATCAGGGAATAATAGTTTTAGGTACCCATTTAAAAACGGGTCCTAACGAATTAGCGCAAGATTTTGGTATCCATTTGAATATGGATCCTCTTTTCTTTTGAAAACTCTTAAAAACATTTGGTTTAGAAGAATAAACATGATATGATCCAAACCAATCATTAGAATAATGATGATAAGCAAAATCATTCCACCGATAGGTATAAGATTGAGTAGTAGTAGGAGATAATTGGAACAATTGCTTTATGGAATATCTCTTGTAAGAAGTTACAAGGTTTTTATTAGTAGAAGCAACAGAACCAACTACATCAAACACACTACTATTTGATCTATTAGAAGAATTATCAGGAATTGATTCTGCCTTGTCATCAATCTTATTTTCAGGTCGCCATTCAGTTCGCTCTTCCGACTTTTTCTTTCATAAATCTGAAACAAAGAATTTAGATTTATTAGGAAAATCAGATTTCTGAGATTGGCTTTTCTTGTGTTTACCAGTGTTGTTCCGTTTTTGTGAGCGTTGTTTCTTATGTTTCTTACCCTTAGCATAGTAATCAACATTCACAGAAACTGATTCACCAACCTTAGTTGATGATTCACCTTTTTCATGAACACTTGGTAAAGCTTCTCCATTAATAACAAAAATAGAATGATCTGGAAGTGAAGCATTGAAGTCAAACATATCAATTTTCTCTACACACCTATCATCAGAATTAAGAAAATCATTTGCAGACGCAAATAAGTCATCAAAGTTATTAGTTGAAGTTTGAGGGGCTTTAGAAAAATTAGAACACTTTGTAGATTTATTTTGAAAAACAATGTTCTTTAACACAGATGAAAATACACTTTTTTCTATATCTACCAAAATTCTTTCTTCTGATAAAACGTTTCAAGCTCAATTATTTTGCTTTCTAAAATGAGTGGAGGAACATAAAATTTTGCAGTTGTAGGTTTTGCCTCCATCTCTGAAACAGAATAACTAGCAAAATAATCATTTGAAAGAACTTTTGGTGTTTTAGAAAGGTAACTATCATTAAGCTTTTCATAGCGAAATGGTAGTTGCATTTTCTTTACATTCATTCTATTTTCAGTTTCTTTGGCCTCAACTTCATCGGGTAATTTGGTAACAAATTTGGGTTTTGAATGATGATATTTACCAGCAGCAACAAGAAAATCAAAGCTATATAATGCTGGTTGTTTTCTGATGGATTTCTTTAAGTAATGGGGGTTATCGTAACCGAGTCCCCATTTCTATTTAATATCAGCCTCTTCATTGGGTGTATTTAGAAAAATAGTTTGATCTGTTTGGCCTATAGCATGAAGTTTGGCTTCCAAACCATTTACCTTCTTATTCAAGCTCTTGTTTTCAGCCTGCAATTTAAGAGCTTTTAGTACAGATTCTTTATTTTCTAAATCAGACTTAGAAAGTTTAGATTCAAAATCAGAAATCTTATTTTCAAAACAATCTTTTTCATGTTTAAAATCAGAAGCATATTTGCGTAGATAATCAATTAAATCTTTGTTCCCAATAACCGATTTATTAATCTCAAAGATCTTTTGATTTCTCCTAGCAACTCTGTCTTTTTCCTTTTTCAGTTTAGATTGAAGGTCTTGAAGTTCGACCATCATGGCTTCCATTTTGGTCATAAAACCATTTTCAGTTAAGTGCATTACCTCATCAGCTGTCTCATCTTCAGAATCATCATGCTTATCTTCTTTACCCATTAAGCATAAATGAGCAGTTTCTTCTTTTTCTTCCTCGACGTCTGAATGATCTAACCAAAATTCGTCTTCAGCCATTAATGCCTTGCCAGCTTCCTGTTGCTTGGCCAAGAGCATTTTGTTCTTGTAGTATTCCGAATTCCGAACCTTCGGCTTCGGACAATCTTTTGCATAATGTCCAACCTTGCCACAGTTGTAGCATTTTATCAGATCATCAGCTTTCTTTTCAGTACTGGTGTAGTCATTCACATACTTTTTCTTCTCTTCTGGCTTCTTCTCGACAAATCTTGTCTCTTCAAATCTTCTACCCTCAACTCTTTCTCTGTGCTCATGATTCTTTGATCCCGTAGAAGAATACCTCTGTGAGTTTGACTCTGGTTTCTTGTAGAACTTTTTCTGGAAAGCTCGAGTTAGTAAAAGCATTGCCTGTTTGAGGTTCTCCCAGTCGTCACCATCGGCTTCAGAATCAGACTCAGAGCTAGAAATGACTATCTTCTTCGTTTTCTTCTTCTCTTTCTTTTCTTTCTCCTTCTCTCCAGCTACAAGTGCTATGGGATCGACAACCTTCTCAACATTCTTATTTTCATCTCTTTTCTCTTCCACCTCTTCCTCATTCTGTCTCAACGTCTCGTAGACCTCATGTAGTGGAATATCACTCAAATCTTTCATCTGCTTCATTCGACGAGTGTGCTTCTTCCACTCGGGTTGCAAGATGCTGAGGAACTTCACGTTGTTCTCAATCTGCTTGTTCTTAACCTTGTTCTTTGACAACTCATTCAGAAGAAGAACAAACCGTTCATACGTGTCCTCCAAGATTTCATTATCCTTAGCTTTGAACTCTTCGTAGATATTTATACAGTTTGCTACCTTCATCTGGTTGCCTACTTTCGAACCCAACATCATCTTCTGTAGATGATCCCACATAGATTTGGCATTATCTTTATAACTGTCAATCTTGATATAGATCTCGTTTGGGATACTCTGTAGCAGAAGAGATCTGGCATGTTTATCAGCTTTTAATCGGTTTTGCTGAGCGTCAGTGAGCTGCACTTTTTCTATCTCAATTGTCCTTGTCTGAACTTCATCATCATCTGATCCATTATTTGGAGCAGGAATTTCAGTAGTAGGAATCTTGAAAGGACCATCTGTGATAGACGACTTAATGTTTTCTCCATTTGTGTGCCGATCCACAAAATCAAGGAAGCGATCCTTCCACTATTCGTATTCACCTCTGAACAGAACAGGAGGCTTGACATCAGACCCAATAGCCAATGCTTCTCTTGAAGTCATCTAGTTTTATGAAAATATGCAATAAGAAACTTGAAACTGACCGTTAGTCCAATAGAAATAACAAGAATATTGAATAACACTAAAATGAACTAGACAAAGGAATTTCTTAAATTCACTAAGTCTAGAATTCACAGGATACACTTAGAAGTTCAAAGAATTCGCAAGGTACAGTAGAATCACAAAGAATTCATAGAACTCACTTAAAACACAAGAAATTCGCAAGATTGGAATTAGAATTCGCAAGCTAAAAGAAACAAACAGAATCCGCAAGAAAAAATGTGATTGAATTCACAAGACAGAGACCTACGAATCCTACACTTAGAAAACTTTCAAAAAAATTTCGTAAAAAACTAAGAATTCGTAGACTACACTTCTGCGAATTCTTGATACGAATTCTGTCCTTGATAAAAATTTATGGAAAACACTTCGAATTCTGAGCAATTCGCAACACAGATTAATGCGAGTTCTTAGAATTCTCAACACTCAGTAATGCGCATTTTGGACAATTCGCAATAAAGACAATTGTGAATTCTGAACTTAAAACTTTTTCGAATTTATCCTCTACGAATTCTACGAAATTCGCAAAAGACCCAATTACGAATTCTATGTTTTTCGTAATACAGAGTACTGCGAATTTTGTCCTTAAGAATTTTCAGAATTGACTATGCGAATTCTGATGATATCAACGAATTCTTGAAACTTTCTGTGAGTTCTTTCAAAGTTTACGAATTCTTGACACTTTGCGAGTTCTTGAGATGAGTCTTGCGAGTTCTTAAGCAAGATTGCGAGTTCTTCAGTTTTCGAAGAAAAAACACCTCTGAATCGACTAAAGACCCACCTAGGCCTCAAATTTCAATCTGAAACTTTGACAGATCGATCACTTATACACCTAGAACAAAATCCTATCAAAGAATTTCAACAAAAATCAACAATCGATACAATTTGATCCATTACTGTGTACGGCTAACTCGTGAAACTCAAACTTGACAGATTTCGAAAATTCAAGAAAATTACAGTGCAATTGACTAATCAAACTATACAAACTCATTCTAGTACTCTATTCGATCACTAACCAATCGATTACAACTCGAAAAACTAATTCAAAATCAGAATTGAATCTAAACTCTACAAACACAGAGTCGTATTTCGTTTCTTGAATGATTTCAAATTGGATCTGCTCTGATAACAATTGTGTCTCCCAGAATTCAAGTTTCTAATCACAAACAATCAAACAAAACAAGATTAGTAAACTATCTGTTTCAATTCAATTCAAGAATCAAAGTATTACAAATCAGTTTATGACTTTCTCTCTCTAGAACAATACTTTCTCTCTCTACAACTCTCTCTCAGAATACGTACAATACTCTTCAAGTCATCTATCTATTAGACACGAAAACAAAATTATTTATACCTAACAACAAATATAAAGAAGTAAAACAAATACAACTAAAATTAACTTTGACTATTATTACACTTTGACTTTCACTGAGAGTTGACTTTCCAGCTTTTGACTTCTTGAACTTTGACCTCTGGTCTTCATGATCTTGGATCCACATAAACATGCTCTAACATAAACTGTTGAGACAACAAGTATTACATAGACTCAATGTGCATGATTGAAGGTCGAAGCTGGGGCAACCTTCCTTCTTTTTCAATATCCAAACTTCCAAATGAATGTCAGATAGATTATGTGCTGCTTGCCCAAAGAAATATGAAACATCTTTTTGGCAAGAAAAAGATGAGTAGCAGGCGGGGTTTATGCGAGAGTTGGCATGGGCTAGTGCCTGTTTCAATGAAGTTCACGAAAGAATTGTGAAACAACAGATAATGTGGTTGCCCGACAAAAAAGATTTGGTACAAAGTTTGATATTCTTTTACTCTGATCTCTCACCCTCTTTCTTTTAATCATATAAGCTCGTTTCTAACCAAACTCTCTTTTAGATTTTACCTCATCACACACCCACACTCTTTGTTTTTGACCCCTCTCCCCTCAATCACTCATGATAACTTCTTGGGTAGAAAACACCGGTTATTGTGAATCCAGGGAAGTTCTAATAAGCTCTCACACGAATCCCATGTAATTTTGTCCTAATAGAAATGTTTCTCAACAATTTAACATAGACAATCTAACACAAAATAAGATGTACATATGTTGGATTTACGTAAGCTCAAAAGAAAATAGCATTCAATGTGTGAGCTTTTAAACAACGAAGATCTCTCAAAACAAGAAATTGAATGAATGAAATGAAATCAAGTTAAGTGTTTTGAGAATCTGACAATGTTTTAATCAGATCAGCTATGAAGAAAATATGGCTTGGGGTATCAAAGAATTGAAAAGTGTTTATATGAACAAATATAAACATATTGACAATGAAATCACAAAATATAGAAATGACGTATGATATTCAAACAACAGTGAATTTCAAACGAGGGTATTACCATCGAAAGATTTGTCGTTTAGAGACATGGTAATAACAAAGTCAATAAAAGTACTGAACCGATGTGTGTAAGAATACTTGACAGTATATAGACAAGACAATACACAAGTATTTGCCTTTAGAAACACATGGTCAGTTAAACATCAAATCACTAATATTAAAAACATTTAAAATCACAGTTCTAAATTTATGAAATCATTTAAAGAATAAGAAGTCGTTTGAACATTTAAGAAATCGTTTTTCATACCTGAAAGTCGTTCGTCTTTCAAATATGGTAGAGATTAAGAATTAGAAATGTATACCTTCAGTATAGAATTCTTAACTCCCCCTGAAATGAATATTTATCTATCATGCTTCCTTTTGACAAAAACATCAGATATTCTCCCCCTTAATATATATAAAAAGTCAAATCATTAGAAAAGAACAATATGAATATAACAATGAAATTTATTTTTCTTTTATCCCCCTTAAAAATATAACAGTGAAAACTTTAACTATCCCCCCCTAAAATAGACAACAAATACTTCCTTAATAAGATGAATCTTTTCAGCTTCAGTAAGAATGAAATCATGGAAGTACAGGTTCTGAACTGAATTATTCAGAAGCCATCGTCACATAATCTCCGGTGAGGATAGTAAAATTCCAAAACATAACAATCAATTTGTCTTTTCATCTCCCTCTTCAATTATGATAAGTCAGATAAGATCCCCCTGAAAAATCAGAAAATATATCAGTAAAAATATAAAACATATAAGCTCCCCCGTAACATTTGCATAATCCTTAATCATTAAACAGAGTTCTGAATTACTAGGATTGAAGTAAATTCAGAAGTCAAACTCCCCCCCTGAAAATTTGTATTCTCAAATTTATCAGAAGAAAATAATAAGTACTCCCCCTTGAAGATTGATCATCTTTTATGTGTCGGAGTACAATCCTTTGACATTGAAGTTCGAGTCCTAGACTACTTTGTTCAAAAGCCAATGTTCTTTACTCCCCCTAAACATTGGGTGCCTGCAACTGTTGGGAACTGAAGAAAAGCTTAAGCGTTTAATGCTGCTAGTACAGAATTACTACTGCCAGAGTAATTCAAGTTTAATACTGCTAGGTATTACTGCTTCTAGTAGAATTAATGCTGCTAGTCAAAGTTAGTGCTGCTTGAACAAAGTTAGTACTGCTTAGCTAGTTAGTACTGCTAGAGGTTAGTGCTGCTTAGTAGTTAATGCTGCCAAGTTTGAGTTAATACTGCCAAGGTGATTAGTGCTGCTTATGAGATGAAGATTCGGATTAAAAGAATGACAGCTGGATAGATTGAAGATATTCATGGAAGATATTCTGAAGATATTTTATTAATTGTAATTATCTTTTGTTCAGTATATGTATAGAATTGATAGAGTAGTTTTAAAGTAGATTAATTTTGAGTTTTTTGTTTGAGAGAAAATCAACCTCAAGGCATAGTTCCTAATTCTGAAGAAGTAGAATTCGTCTTGAAAGAGCTTGTTCTTCAAGATTGAGGTTGTGTGTGTAATCTTGTAACTTCAATCATTCAATACAAGTTTACAAGTTGTTCATCAGATTTAATGTTTGTTTACTGTTACATTAAATATCAAAGTGTTATTCCGCAAACTTCTTTGATATTGTTTCTGAGTATTTATAATTCTTGTTGAGAATTCGATCCTGACAAGTGGTATCAGAGCCTGTTCTCTCAGAAACATCTATTCATTCATCATGGAAAACTTTGCAGAATCAAACAGTACTTTGGTCTCTAAGGTTCCAATGCTCAAACCCAGTGAGTTTGACATGTGGAAGATCAAAATCAGGCAATACATTCTTCTCACTGACTACTCAATGTGGGATATCATTGAGAATGGTCCTTCTGAAGCAGGAAAGATTGGACTAGATGGGAAAAGACCTCCACCAAAGACAGATGGTGAGAGAAAGATCAGACAAACAGAGATGAAGGCCTTGAGCACTCTGCTCTTGGCCATCCCCAATGAATATCAGCATCAATTTTGCAACTGCACTGATGCTCAGATTCTCTGGAATGCTCTAGAGAAAAGATTTGCTGGAACTAAAAGCATCAAAAGAAATCAAAGGGATGTTCTGAAGCAGCAGTATGAGAACTTCACTTCTTCAAAGAATGAGTCTATGACTCAAACTTTTGACAGGTTCAACAAGCTTATTGGTGAACTGGCTACTGTTGGAGTGAAGATAGAGCAAGATGATATCAACAGGAAGTTCCTCAGATCTCTTGGAGATGAATGGACTATGTACTCTGTCTCATATAGACAGAGTGACAATCTGGAAGAGAAGGAACTTGATGATCTGTATAATGATCTAAGAGTTTTTGAAACTGAGGTAGAAGCCAAGAAAAAGCCCACTGGGTACATTCACAATGCTGCACTTCTATCAGCATCTACTGATACTACTGCCAACCCTGAAGCAGTTAGTGCTGCCAGTGGAGTGAATTCAGAAAAAGGCACTGAAACTATCTTTGAAGCCTTTTTGTCCAGTCACGGCAACAACTCTTTGATTAATGATGATCTGGAACAACTTCACCCTGATGATCTGGAGGAGATGGACATTAAATGGCAGATGGCCATGTTATCTATGAGGGTAAAGAAGTTTATTAAAAGAACTGGGAGGAACAACTTCTCTCAAAGAAGAGAAGATGGAGCTGGTTTTGACAAAACAAAGGTGGAATGTTACAAGTGCCACATGAAGGGACACTTTGCTAAAGAGTGCAGAAGTGGTGTGCCAAACAACAACCACCAACAAGCCCAGAATGGTGGTTTCAATCAAAACAAGAACTCTGCTCAAGCCCTTGTTTCTCAACAAGGAATGGGATTTGACTGGAGTGACCAGGCTGAGGAAGCCATTCAGAACCAAGCTCTTATGGCAGAAGTGTCTGATCTCCCTTCTGAGGTAATTTCAAATCTTTGCACTAAATCTTGCATAGACACTGTCAAAAGGTACAGGGATCATAACCAAAACATGTGTAATGACCTCAAAAGATTAGAAAAAGACAGAAGAGATTATGTGTTGATAGTGGAGAGGTTTGAAGAACAAATCAAAGGCTTTCAAGCCAATGAACTTCAACACTCTTATGACATAAATTACTGGAAGTGGGAAAAGAATGAGTTAGAGACCAAACTGTCTAAGTCCAAAGAAGAGAATGATAGGTTGAAAGAAGAATTAGATAAGGTTAAGCTTGATATAGAAAAGTTTTCATATGCTTCAAAAGCAATGGATTCTCTTCTAAAGGCTCAGATTCATGATAAGATGAAGCCTGGTGTTGGATACAACAACACACCCCCTCCTTACAAAAACAACTATATCTCTCCTACATCAGATCTGTTAGAGACCAAGGAGAAAAAGGACTTGTCTGAGAAATCTTTTGAGATAGATCCTTTGGATGAGGTGGTGGTTAAGGATTTGACTGAGAAAGAAGCAAGTAAGAATAGGAATAATGCTGTGAGTAAAGAGATACCCTTAGAAAACAACATTATCACCAATGAGGGATGTGGAAAAATCTGGGTCAAGTCTGAAGAGATAGAGAAGACCAAAGGAAAGGCTAACAAGGTCCATTACAAACAGACCACGGTTGTGAATCCTAGCCCTTGTAAACAGTGTGCTTGCAATAAATCTGAGAGCCCAAATTCTGGTACAAAGAGAGGTAATCAAAGAAACTGGAATAATCAATGGGCTCAGAAACAAGGAGTTGATCTGAGTAAGATAATCAGACCAAAACCTTGTTTCATATGTGGCAAGTTGAATCATTTGGCTAAATACTGTTTCTTTAATCCTATTAACCAAAGGATGAACTTTCAAAGATTTGTGCAAAAACCTGTTGGTTATAGGAAGGTGGGAAAGAAACATGTGGCTAAGAAATCTGCTGAAACCAAAGGCCACATGAAGAAAAAGTTTTTAAAAGAAAGTATTAAAATGTGGGTGCCTAAAAGCACTAAAACTGTTAGTGTTGCTAACAGGGATAGTGCTGCTAATAGCAATACTGCTGCTACCAGTGTTAGTACTGCTGAGAATTTTAATGCTTCTAATACTGTTAGTACTTCTTCAAAGGTTACTACTGCTGACACAGTTACTACTTCTAACAAGGTTAATACTGCTAAGCATGCAAGTGCTGCTAATGCAGTTAGTTCTTCTAAAAACAGTACTCTTTCTAGCAAATATGCATCCAAACCCATTATTGTAACAAAGTACTCCAGTAATGAGGAGTCAAAATTTAAAAATCTTGTCAAGAAAGAATGTAAATATTTTGATGAGAAAGGGGTACCCAAGACCACTTTGGCTTGGGTTCCTATTCCATACTAACTGATTTATCATATGTGCAGGGCAACCAACAGCTCAAGGGGAAGAGCATATGGCATGTGGATAGTGGTTGCTCTAGGCACATGACAGGCAACATGTCATGCCTTCAGGATTTCAAGCATATCAATGGAGGACATGTTGCATTTGGAGACAATCTTGTAGGTGGAAAAGGTAATGTCACAAAAGATAAGATGAAATTTGAGGATGTCTACTATGTTGATCAGTTAAAGTACAACCTGTTAAGTATATCACAGGTTTGTGACAAACAACATAGTATATTATTTACAAGTACAGAATGTATGATCCTTGCTCCAGGGTTCAAGGTAGTTGATGAAAGCATGATACTACTTAGAACTCCAAGAAAGGACAATGTGTATTGTCTAGATATGGACAATGTTTCAAGAGATTCATCCCTGAACTGTCTTGTTTCAAAAGCTTCTGTGGATGAATCCTCTCTTTGGCACAGAAGGATGTGTCACATGAATTTCAAGACAATGAACAAACTTGTTAAAAGCAACCTTGTAAGAGGTTTACCATCAAAGGTCTTTTCATGTGATGATCATTGTGTGGCTTGTCTTAAAGGCAAACAACATAAAACTTCTCATAAGTCCAAGGAGTTAAATACAATTTCTTCTTGTCTCCAGTTATTGCATATGGATCTGTTTGGCCCTACAAATGTTATGAGCATAGGGAAGAAATCATACTGCTTAGTTATTGTTGATGATTACTCTAGATTTACTTGGGTATATTTTCTAAGGACTAAGGATGAGACAAGTGGACTGATCAAATCCTTTATTCTAAGAATTGAAAACCAGACTAATCAAAAAGTAAAAGTCATTAGGTCTGATAATGGAACTGAATTTAAAAATATTGACCTAAACACCTTTTGTGAAGAAAAAGGAATTGAGAGACAATATAGTGCTCCTAGGACTCCACAACAAAATGGAGTTGCTGAGAGAAGGAATAGGACACTAATAGAGGCTGCTAGATCTCTGTTGTCTGATTCTAAATTGCCAATTACTTTCTGGGCTGAAGCAGTTAATACTGCCTGTTATGTCCAAAACAGAGTACTAGTAGTCAAACCAAAGAATAAGACCCCATATGAGCTTTTAAATAAAAGAAAACCCTTTATTGGATTTTTCAAACCTTTTGGGTGTCCTTGTACAATTCTCAATACCAAATCTCACTTAGGTAAGTTTGATAGCAAGGCAGATGATGGATTTCTTGTTGGTTACTCATCCCAGAGCAAGGCCTACAAAGTTTTTAACTCTTCTTCTAGAATAATTGAAGAAAGTGACAATGTCAAATGCAATGAGAACACACCAAATCCTATTGGATCTGGTCCTCAGTGGCTGTTTGACATTGATTCACTAACTAACTCTTTTGGTTTCAGTAGTGATAATGATGCAGGTTCAGGAAGTGGAGGATCAGGGACTACACAAGTTCAAGAAAGTATATCTCAGTCTGTGATTTTTCCCATACATAAAGTGAATCCTGTTGAAGACTGTGAAAAGGAGCCATCTACTGAATCAAATCAGAGTGAAGAAGAAAGGAGAGATGAGGAGACTCAAGCAAATAAAGAACCTGAAGTAGCTGCTGAAATCACCTCAGTTTAGTTGAATGATTCCAATCTAGAGGTGGAACTCAATGAAGAACCTAGTCATCAATCAAGAACACAAAAGAATCATCCTCCTCAGCTGGTAATAGGGGATATCTCTTCTCCTATGATGACTAGACATCAAATCAAGCTGCAAGATATGCAAGATCAACAGCATACAGTGCTTTCTTGTTTTCTATCCCAACTTGAGCCTAAGAAGGCTCATGATGCTATGAAAGAGTCCAGCTGGATATAAGCTATGCAAGAAGAGCTGCTACAATTCAAGCTGCAAGATGTTTGGGATCTAGTAGACCTTCCTAAAGGTCAAAGAGCTATAGGCACAAAATGGGTCTTCAGGAATAAGAGAGATGAAAGAGGGATAGTAATAAAGAACACAGCAAGGTTGGTGGCACAAGGGTATACACAAGAAGAAGGAATAGATTATGAAGAAGTATTTGCTCCAGTGGCTAGGATAGAGGCAATCGGATTGTTCCTGGCCTATGCTTCTTATATGAAGTTCAAAGTCTACCAAATGGATGTAAAAAGTGCATTTCTATATGGCTCAATTGAAGAAGAAGTATATGTCTGTCAACCACCAGGGTTTGAAAACCCAAGCTATCCAGACAGAGTGTAAAAACTGAAGAAAGCACTTTATGGACTGCATCAAGCACCAAGGGCATGGTATGACACTCTGTCATCCTATCTTTTGGAAAATGGCTTTGAAAGAGGAGTCATTGATAAGACTCTATTCATCAAGAGAAACAAGAAGGACATCTTGCTGGTCCAAATCTATGTGGATGATATCATCTTTGGATCCACAAGAGAAAGTATGTGCAGGGAGTTTGAGGAACTAATGCATCAAAGATTCAAAATGAGTTCCATGGGGGAACTTACCTTTTTCCTTGGACTCCAAGTCCAACAGAAGACAGATGGTATTTTTATCAGTCAGTCCAAGTATGTGCAGGACATTTTAACCAAGTTTGGATTCTCAGATTCAAAGCCTGCCAGCACACCTATGGAGACACACAAGCAGATAACAGCAGATCTTGAGGGGGAGGATATGGATGTGCATCACTATAGATCCATGATTGGCTCTCTCATGTACCTTACAGCCTCTAGGCCAAATATAATGTTTCCAGTCTGTGTATGTGCAAGATTCCAAGTTAGACCAAAGCAATCACACTTTCAAGTTGTTAAGAGGATATTCAGATATCTCAAAGGGCAACCTAGATTGGGACTTTGGTATCCTCATGATTCATCATTTGACCTACTTGCATACTCAGACAGTGATTTAGGTGGAGCAAACTTGGACATAAAATCTACTTCTGGAGGATGCCAGTTTCTGGGTGCAAGACTAGTTTCATGGCAGTGCAAGAAACAAACCACAATGTCCACATCTACAACAGAAGCAGAGTACATAGCAGCTGCAAGTTGCTGTTCTCAAGTCTTATGGATTCAGAATCAAATGCTGGACTATGGGGTAACCTTTCTACACACTCCAATCTTTATTGATAATAGCAGTGCTATTAGCATTGTTAACAATCCTGTCAAGCACTCAAAGACAAAGCACATTGAGATCAGGTATCACTTTATAAGAGACTGCAATGAAAAGAAACTTATTCAAGTTGTAAAAGTTCATACTGATAACCAGTTTGCTGATCTATTCACCAAAGCCTTTGATGTGGGTAGATTCACTTTCTTGGTAAAAAGTGTGGGAATGATCAACTCTGAATAAACCCCTTCCTAAAAGTGGTTCACTACCTGTATATAGTTTATTTTGGTGTTACTAACTTTCTTTCTCAGGAAATGTATAGCAGTACTCAGTTTTTCACAAGCTTAAAAGTGTAAGTATGGTTAATACTGCCAGTACAGTATTAGTACTGCCAGTACAGTATTAATACTGCCAGTGCATAGTTAATACTGCTAGTAGTTAATACTGCTCTCAGTTAATACTGCTAGTTAGTTAATACTGCTAGTGGTTAATACTGCTCTCAGTTAATACTGCTAGTAGTTAATACTGCTCTCAGTTAATACTGCTAGTTAGTTAATACTGCTAGTGGTTAATACTGCTCTCAGTTAATACTGCTAGTGGTTAATACTGCTCACTGTTAATACTGCTTTCACTATTTTTTTTAAGGTTAATACTGCTTTTAATCCGAATACTATAAATATCCTTTGCCCGCCTAAAAAGTTCATAACGACTCTTTGCATACTGTTCACTTGCGCTCTAATCTTTTTCTCTCAAGTACCAACTTTTCAGGCAAGAACACTCAAGTTCAATGGCTTCAATGGCGTTTATTGATGAACACAACGAGATAGCCATGCTCCAAAAGCCAAAACAAGCCGAAGGTTTTCACCAGATAGTCGACTTTTTGAGGACAAGTCATATTGCTCATGCTCTCACCGTGTCCCCTACCATCTACATAGAGCATCAGAGGCAATTCTGGGCCAATGCCACTACCAGCTCTGAAAATGGAGTGACATGCATCCAAACAAGGGTGTGTGACAAACCCTTGACAGTTACTAAGGAGACTATTCGCATCTGTCTACGTCTAGACGATGCTTCAGGTATTTCTTCTATCCCAAATGAGGATTTGTTTTCAAACCTCACCAGAATGGGGTATGAAGGCCCATTGGGGATTTTCAAGTTTTTCAAAGCTAAGTTTTCACCCCAATGGAGGTTCTTTGTTCATACCTTGATGCATTGTATTTCTAAGAAAACAACTGGCTGGAGCCAATTTAGCAGTCCAATTGCCTATGCATTGGTATGTTTATCCACTGCTAGAAAATACAACTTTTCTCAAATGATCTTCAATGATCTTGTCTCAAATCTGGACAACAAGAAGAGTTTCTTCATGTATCCCAGGTTTGTTCAGGCAGTTATTACTAATGAGTTGACGGACATACCTCACTTTGATGGGGTATATGTACCTAAACCCCTAAAGGCAAGGTTTTCTCAAACATGAGAAGATCTGCTAGGGACTCGGAAGGAGTTGACACCCCATTGTTCTCAACAATGATGGTGGTGTCCCAACCACAAGAAGGTATGGCAGCAGGGTCAAGGCCCTCATTAGACATTCCCACTGCTAGCCAAACCCAACCTTCCCACTCTATATCTATCCCACAGTCCCTACTTCATAAGCCCACTTCTCCTATTACCCAAACTTACAAAAGGAAACAGGTAAAGAAGGCTCCTTCCCTTCTTGTACCTTCACCCACTCAGCCTTTAAGCCCTCTAAGGGAGAATTCTCCTTTAGAGAATATCCAAAGGGAAACCAATAGGGTGTCTCCCAACCCTCAGGAGGTGCTCTCTAAGGAGATGGAAGATCATATGGGTGAGAAGGCTGCCACTACTTCTGCTAGCACAGAGAAGGACAGTGGTAACATCTCTAAGACCTTCCCCATGGCAACTTTGGGTGAGAAATCAACCAAAGGACCCCGGTGCCAAGAAACCAAGGGGGTGGATAGTGCTTCTGCTAGGCAGAAGGCTTCCACTAATAAAAGATCCAATGATCATTCAAAAGGGGGTAACACTCCTGGAGAAGGTGAGGACAAATATAACTATGATGAATTGATGGAAACCATGGGAAACATCAACATGGATGTTCTTAAACAGGGAAAAGAGATAGATGAAATGAAGTTGGTAATCCTGTCACAACAAGTACAGATAGCCAAGTTAAAGAAAATGGTGACTAGGCTGATACAAAAGAAGAGGAGAAAACAATTTGTACTCAAGAAGAGATCCAATGTTCAAGATCCTTTCAACAAGGGGGAGAAGCAAGAGGGAGAAACAGAGAAAGAAAGGTCTTCTGAAAAGAGAGTTGAAGTTGAGGGGGAGATAGAGCATGGAATAGAAGCAGAAACAGATTTTGTCCAAGAAGCAGAAACTGTTAATGCTGCTGAAACAGCAGAAACAGTTAATGCTGCTGAGGCAAAAGAAGCAGAAACAGGGCTCTCTGTAGAGGAAATGGAGATTGCAGAAACTTTAGTTAAAGCCAAGAATGATATTCCTAAGGCTAGTCAAAAGGCCAAGGGAGTAGTCATCAATGAAGAAGGGATCTCAAAGAAGGGAAAAGAAAAGGCAATCTTGAAGGATACAAAGGGAAAAGGAAAGGAAAAGATGGTTGAAGCTGAACTGTCTGCAAAGAAAAAGACTCAGATTGAATTAGATGAGGAAATAGCAAAGCAGCTTCAAGATCAAATGGAAAAGGAGGAACAACTGCAAACTGAGACAGATAGAGAACTTGCAAAGATCATGGCCAGAAAGCTAAATGCAGAGTATCAGAAAAGTATCAAAGAAGCAGCTCAGGCCAAGAAACTTCAAGTCAAAAAGATGCCAATTCAAAAGCAGAAAAGACAACCATCCAAGACCTTTTTGGCCAATCAGGAAAGAAGAAAAATGATAAATTTCCTGAAAGATGCAATTGGAGTCAAGGGGGAGATGTTCACAAACATGGCATACAATCAGGTTGAAGAGTTATACAAGAAAGAAATGGCAAAGCTTCAAGGTGATTCAACTCAAAGGGAAGAGGCTGAGAGAAGAATGAAGGAGAGGCATGACCTCAATATTCAACAACCATTCCCTGAGGAGACCACACCCTCAAAGGACAAAGCTGAAGAGATGAAGAAAGAACATGAGAATGTTGATGTAGAAGCCAAATCTGGAAAGAGGGTGAAGACAATTGCATCCAAAAAGTAGTCTAAAAGGCCAAGAGTGGAGAAAAAAGAAGAAACTGCAGCAAAACCAGTGCATAATCCAGAACAGTCAAATAAACAAACTGATGAGAATATGGATGTTTACATGACTATAGTATAACCCATTAAGGCTGTTCCAATCTCCATAAAAGCTCCTGAGATCATCTTTTGGGACATTCTAAGAGATAATGGAAAGGACTTTTTCAGAATCAAAAGAGCTGATGGTTCATTTGAAGCATTTTCAACCTGGGGGAGAGTTACCAGAGGTTGTTCAAGAGCAGACATAGAAGAAATGTATAAAGTGGGGATGAAACTCTATGAGCCTGTGTTGAAAGGTAATGAAGAAAATCTTCTCAAGGTGGCAATGGAATATTTATGTATGATGTTTGATCCAAAGAAGGTGGTTCACAGAATTAAAGATCTTCATCATGAGTATGGATTTAAGAAAATTACTCACTGGATGTTATTTGAAAACTGTGGTGTATACATGATTACCATTGACAAATGTTATCATGAATATTACCTGGTGGACAAAATCTATGAGCATAGCAAGGAGAAGCTAGTAGGGATGTTAAAAGCCAAGCTAGTATGCACAAAGGATTCAGAAATGGCCAGAATAGTGGTAAGAAGAACTATCAATCAAAGTCTGGGCCTAGATCCAAATTTGGGAAACTGATTATGAGGTGTTGAAAGCATCTTGAAGATCAGATCTGAAGAACTTGACTTCTCTTTCTAAAAGTCAAGTTAGGGGGAGATTGTTGGGAACTAAAGAAAAGCTTAAGCATTTAATGCTGCTAGTACAGAATTACTACTGCCAGAGGAATTCAAGTTTAATACTGCTAGGTATTACTGCTTCTAGTAGAATTAATGCTGCTAGTCAAAGTTAGTACTGCTTGAACAAAGTTAGTACTGCTTAGCTAGTTAGGACTGCTAGAGGTTAGTGCTGCTTAGTAGTTAATGCTGCCAAGTTTGAGTTAATACTTCCAAGGTGATTAGTGCTGCTTATGAGATGAAGATTCAGATTAAAAGAATGACAGCTGGATAGATTGAAGATATTCATGGAAGATATTCTGAAGATATTTTATTAATTGTAATTATCTTTTGTTCAGTATATGTATAGAATTGATAGAGTAGTTTTAAAGTAGATTAATTTTGAGTTTTTTGTTTGAGAGAAAATCAACCTCAAGGCATAGTTCCTAATTCTGGAGAAGTAGAATTCGTCTTGAAAGAGCTTGTTCTTCAAGATTGAGGTTGTGTGTGTAATCTTGTAACTTCAATCATTCAATACAAGTTTACAAGTTGTTCATCAGATTTACTGTTTGTTTACTGTTACATTAAATATCAAAGTGTTATTCTGCAAACTTCTTTGATATTGTTTCTGAGTATTTATAATTCTTGTTGAGAATTCGATCCTGACAGCAACACAGATTGAGCTTTTGGTACCCACTGGTATTTGGGTCCTGGTTTGTAAGTTGCAGTTCTATTAGGAGAAATATAGTAAGAACCATACCAGTAATCCACATAATTTTTATTGACGAAATCATTTGCACCACAATAAGAACAATTTATTTTCTTTTGTGCTAACCTGATCAATTGATTGACAGTATAAACAAGATTAAGTTTGCCAAAAGATTTACCTTTCGGAGCATTGTTCTTTTTGGCATTGGATGCACGCACAAATGATTTTTGATCCTTCTTCTCATCAGAAGATCATTTTCTTTTCCAAACCCACTTTTCTTTGCCATTTATCATTTTAGATTTACCTGAACCGTCAACATTTTGATCATAGAAAAGGTTAGAAGAACGAATCTGGTCTTTATGCTTAGACACAATATCATCTGAATCAACAAATAAAGGATTATTAGAAACATTTGCATAATGTGAACTTGAAGTTGTTTTGAATAAGCATTCTTAAGTAGCTGAATCATCTCTCAGTGATTGAACAATTGATTATGGACTTCGTTGTGCCCTCAATTCAACCTTGAAAATGATTCCTTCAAGTTCTATGATCTTGTTTGACAAACTGTTTCTTTCCTCTAATAAGAGTAAATCAATCTTCTTCTGTAAGTCAGATTTCGTCTTCTGCTCTTTCAATGCAGTTGTTGATAGTTCAGATAACTTTTTTAAAAGCTTTTTGATCTCTTTTTCAAATATCTTCCTTTCTTCATCAAAATCCTTTTCAAAACTTTTTCTTTTATCATATATTTCTCTTAATAGTCCAACATTCTTTTTTTCTGTTAACTTCTTCTCTTTCTCAACTTTGTCTCTTTCCATGACACTAACTTTCTCAAAATCTGACACTTGTTGAGAAAGTTTTATACATTTAAGTTCAACCGTCTTCTTTTATTCAAAAGACTTCATTGAGAAATTTGAAAACTTTTGTGCAAAAGATTTTCTTTCTCTTTTAAATTCTTCTCTTTCTTTCTCTACCATCTTTGCATCTTGAGAAATCTGTTCTTTCATTTCTGTAATCTTTCTTTGAAGCTCAACATTTTTCTTTTCAATCTTGCTTATCTTCTCTTGAACTTTTGAGTTGTCTTTCTCTTGTGAGGCTTCCTCTTTTAATATGTCTATCCCAACCTCTAGACTAAACACTTTGTCTCTCAACTGGTCTCTTTCAGAGAAAATCTTTGAGTTTATCTTTTTCAGTTCGGCACATGTCTCTCCAGCAATGTTTGCTCGGGTTCTGAGATCATCAATTTCTCTTTGCATGAATTCTTTCTTGGACCTTGTAGTGTTTGCATTACTTGCTCTCAAAATTTTGGATTCCTCTTCAGAATTCTTCAATTTGATTTAAAGATTAGAAATCTCTTTCTCTTTTGATGCAATTATCACTGGAAAATTAATTTTAGAGTTAGAAATACAATCTGAGCAAATAAAATTTTTCTCTAAAACTGTAGAATTGTTGGGTCATTGACCAGCATCTTCCTAAATCGAAACGTGATGCTGGCTACTACGCTATAAGGAAATAAAGTTGCGCCTTCTCCATTAGCAATTGGATTTGGCGTAGTGGTAAACTCTTGATCCTAACATGTGCTATCAGAGCAGGTCATGGGTTTCAATTCCATGGAGTGCATTTAAATGCCATAGGCATGCTGTGCAGCCATTGACAATTAGCGAAGATTTTGTTAGTGCTAGCATATGTTGGGTGGGGGATTGTTGGGTCATTGACCAACATCTTCCTAAATCGAAACGTGGCGCTGGCTGCTACGCTATAAAGAAATAAAGTTGCGCCTTCTCCATTAGCAATTGTTTTTGATGTACTGGTAAGCGCTTGATCCTAACAAAGAGTTTCCTCTGGCTTGGCAGAGAAGCTATTGTATTCATTCAGGCATTGTGATCTTCTATATTTATACGTCTTGACTCCACCTTCCAACTGTTTCTCTAGTTCAAACCATAGTTCTTGCTCAGTTTCTCACGTATCCATTGATGAAAAAATATCATTGGGAATAGCCATGATCAGAAGTCCTTTGGCCTTTTTCTAAACCTCAATTTTTTTCCAATCCTCATCAGAATAAGAAGCCACATCTTTTGGCATTGTGTATGCCAGAATTTCTTCGGTGGTTGCAGTGGCTAGTACACGTGGAACAGTCATCATAGGACATGAGGACCACTTAACACAAATTTGTATAAATCCTTGTTAACTCCCTCGAAGAAATTGATCATACGAATCTTCCATTAAGGGTATTTGTGCCTTAGGAGAGTGGAGGATTTTGTTCGGGATCCCGCGGTGTATATGCATTGATATTTGCCATTTGTGAAGAAAACATAGTAGGCCAAAGAAAATTAAGATCTAGCAATTTGAGAAGAAATAGACTGGAAAACTATGCTTAGATCTAATAACAAATGTAGACATCGTACACACACACCAAATTACTTTCCAAACGAAGAACAAATCACTGAATTTACTGAAAACTGAACTCGTCAATCAATAGTGCAAAATAGGGACTAGTATGAATCAATAATTTAGAAAGCAATTTTCTAGCTATGAGAAAACAACAAGTCAGAGATTGATCGAATTGATTCAAATGAACCAATCCTTCTCTGATACCAATTGTTGTCCTAGATTTAACTCACAATTAATCAATCAAATATGAAATCAGAATATAATGCGAAAGCTTTGTGAAAATGAAAGATTAACAGGTAGAAAACAGTAATAAGCTAGAGAATAAGATCAATACAAACACAAGGAAATATTTGAACCATTACAATCATTGTATCGATTGAGATGATGTTGAATACAACAAGAACACCAAGAACACGCACAACTATTTGTGGAATTCTCTCTCAATCTTACAAAATATCTCTCTAGCTACTAGGTGCAATTTTGGGCGTTCGTATCTCCAAAAAAATCTCCCTATTTATAGGTGAATATACAAAAGTCAATCCTAGCACTAATAAGAGGCTGCCACCGGGAAAGGTGCAGTAATCGCTTCTTGTATACGTGGCAGAGTTGGATTGGCTAACTAGATATAAGAGAGAACACTTGGTTGAACTCTTCAGATGTGGGTAGCACAGAGGTGGCTACCACAGAGCATAGGTCATAGGATCTATGGTCTAATGATGATCTTCTGGTTAAGCTATTATGCACATAGCATGGCAGAGTGTTAGAGCACAGATTGTTGTCTTCAAGATCATCTAGATTGAAAGTCAAATGCCCAAGTCAAAGCCTTCAAATGCAAAGTCAAAGTCACTCAAAGTGGAAAGTCAAAGTCAACCTAATTCAACCAAAGTCAATTTTGTCAAGTCAACTTGTTTGTCAGTTTAGTTGTGTGTTCCTTGTATTTGTTGTTTGTATAAATAGTATCTTCTTTGTTAGTCTTGTAAGGAGAGCTTATTGTGTGCGTATTGTAAAATCATATGGTATATTCTAGTGAGAGAAAGTAGAGAGATAATGTGTTCTAATTTGATGAATTCAAGATCAATGACATATGATTTGTAATTGAAATTTGTTGTTCATATTGATAATCTTGCACAAACTGGGCCTAACAATTGGTATCAGAGCAAGCACATTTCAGAAATTTGATCAAGATCTAAGAATTTTTTGTTCTACATTCAAGAACTCACAAATTACATTGTTCAAGGATCGATTTCTTTGTTTAGTGTTGTATTGATTGTAATTTTTGTTGCATTGTAATCGAATTTCGATTTAGAACAGGTTTTTTGTTGATAGTTTGTCCAAATTCACAATCAATCTGTGTGAATTTTGGATTTGAATGTGTTTTTGTTCGAAGTTTGAAATACGTACTGTGTAGAAATCAATTATGTGATTTTGTTGTAATTGATCAATTGTAATCTGTTAGTGCACAAAATATGTTGGATACAAGATCATGAAGACTGAAGACAGAAGTTAAAGTCAAAGAGCTCAAGTCATACCCTCATGTAAAGTCAAAGTCTTTGTAATAAAGTCAAAGTCAAAATTCAATGTTTAGTGTTTAGTGGTGTGAGTGTTTAGGGTATATAAGTGTTTTTCTGTTTGTAGACTCATATGACCAACTGTATCAAGATATCACTCTGTGCACGTATTAGATTGTAGAGAGAGAAAGTTTTGAGAGAGATTTTTTGTATCGATTCGTGAGATTGTAATAAAATGGAAATTGATTGAATTGAGTCATCTTGATTGATTTACACTGATTGTGGGACACACAATTGGTATCAGAGAAAAGAGAGATTCAGAAACTTGATCGAATTTCGAAGATTCTTGATCGATATTTGGAGAACTCGCAAGTCGATCTTTGCTAATTTAATTTTGGGATTTTAGTGTTGTTTTGGGATTAGAATTGGTTGTTTTAGATCCGTTTTAGCATCTAGAACAAGTTTAGTTTGGATTGTAGTGTCTAATTCACATCTGTTTAATGTGAATTTTGATTTTTGTATTAGTTTCAGTTGTAAGGTCCATTGAGATCAAGATTGATTGATTGTTAAACATTGACAAGGATAATTGGGATTGAATCTGTAGTTTTATTCACAAATAGAAACTAAACTACAGAGAGCTTAAGGATTCGTATGATCTATGTGGTTACAAAATGAAAGTTACAAAACACAAACTAACACTCCTATTTATACCCAATACCCTTGTACACACTAAAGCCAAAACCCAAGTACAAGGCCCAATACAAAATACAATAGGATTACTATACTAAACTTCTAAAATAGAACATTTATGTTCTAACATTCTCTCCACTAAGTTTTGTAAAGTAATCATCCACTTTTAGCTCAGCTTCAGCTCCTCTCCCCCTTGATTTCTTTAGAAAACTTAGTGTTGCATAAACTTCAAAGCATCCCCAGCTCCCCCTAGAATGTAGCTCTTATCCTTGAAGTTTCAACTTTAATATCATATCTGGTGTAGGCAGTAACCTCGACTAAGTGCACATAAAGAAAACTTTTATCTTTTGTAAATCCAACACATTCATTACGCCCACAAGAATGATATGTGCGGATTATGGAGTGACACCCAAAGTGCATCTTCAGTGTATAACATCTGATCTGTCTTTGAACCATGAGTTGAAATAAGAATTCAGCTTAAGAATTTATTCTGATCAGCTTACAGGATGTAGCAACAGGTAGCAACACTACAAAGCAAGGGTTAGAAGGCAACTTTGATAAATGTTCAACAACTGATGAAATACGCTCATTTTCTGACTGCTTTCCAGACCACTGAACGAAAGAACTCAGAACTCATTTCTTCATGAATCAGCTGGATGATTATAAGCACTCAGGATTCTGAATCACAACCATAGCATCAGAACAATGATTGCAGTCGCTCACACTACTGATTGATCAGATCAGAAGAATGATCAAGATCACTCAACGGTCTAACAACAAATAGAAGTTCTACAGACTGATGATTGCAGATACTCAGGTTGCTAGTCCAATCCAATAAGAGACTAAATCCAAACATCTAGTATCTGAAAATCTTGAAAAGCATGAGCACTCGTGAAAATTTAGATCAGTTGCTAGAAATATGTGACCAACGGAAGATAGGAATGATGTCACATATGCATTACGCGAAAAATCTCAGGAACGGAGCAAACTTGTAGCAAAATGGGTTCAGAACAGTCACTTTTCGCATAACAACAAAAACTTTTCACATAATGACCACAATTCACATATCACTATTCAAATTTAGCACAATTCGCATGAGGCTTAGCCGAAAACCTCAACAATTCGCATAGGCTTATATGCGAATTCTTACTTTTCGCATAAGCCTATGTGCGAATTCCTCACTTCTCGCATGACCCTTTAAACGGATTCTTCTTTTTCGCGTCACTCTAGCATGCGAAATCTTGACTTCTCGCATATCTCTTCTATACGAATTCCATTCTTTTTGCATATGACTTCATGCGAAATCTGTACTTAGAATTTTATTTATGCTCAAGGAATTCGTATGAATGCTTTTCGCATCTCACTGATATGCGAATTCTATACTTCAAAATTTTTATCTTCAAGGTCTTTCATCGTGCAAATTCTAATCATGCGAAATCTTAATCTTTTCACCATACGAGTTCTTCCATGCGAGTTCTTCAGTATCATGCGAATTCTGTGGACCTCGATTGTTTTTCCAGATTTCTTCGAATTCAACCTCAATACATCGAATTTTGAGATGATACTTTGTGAACAGGTTCGAAAACTATAGTGGAACACAATTTATGTTGATGATCTAATCCAAAAAAACGTCTCTGAAGCACACTTTGATCTCAACACAGTGAAACATGTTTTCGAACATAAAAATCTCAAAAACGATCAATTCGTTCAAAATTGATGAAATTAAACAATGTAACTGTTTCCATATGATTCGACTATATCCACAGAATCAATTTAGCATCAAAGATCATTCAAATTAACATTAATTTCCAGAATTCGAAGTTCTTCACAACGACTGTTCCTTCAACCAACTCGATCTCGATCGTACGATGAATGACTTCTTCGTTAGGCTCTGATACCACTTGTAAGGTCCATTGAGATCAAGATTGATTGATTGTTAAACATTGACAAGGATAATTGGGATTGAATCTGTAGTTTTATTGACAAACAGAAACTAAACTACAGAGTGCTTAAGGATTCGTATGATCTACATGGTTACAAAATGAAAGTTACAAAACACAAACTAACAGACTCCTATTTATACCCAATACCCTTGTACACACTAAAGCCCAAACCCAAGTACAAAACCCAATACAAAATACAATTGGATTACTTTACTAAACTTCTAAAATAGAACATTTATGTTCTAACATCAGTTCGAGTTTGTGTTCATATTGTTCTAAGATCAAATTTGTAATTTTGTTGTCTTATAGTGTAGTCAATTGTTTGTAATACGTGCGAGTGATGGATTAGGAGATTTCTGCAAATTTACAGAGGGTTGGTGAAGTTTTGAATCGAAATTAGTTGAAAAATTGAGTTTTTGGAACGAACAGAGGAAGAACACGCTAGATCTGAAAGACGTGCAAAAGTCATCCTGAAGAACACGCATAACATAGATTTTTGTTCAGGATGAGGAACACACAAGTTGTGATGTGTGAGAAGTAGAAACGCACAAGATACATTATACGAGTTTCTACTGTTCATTTCTGTGTTTTGCGCGAAGTTGTGTATTGCGAGAAGTTGGATTTTGCGAGAAGTTTTTGTTTTGCGTGAACGAAAAGTGAGAAATATTTTCTAAGTGTTAAACGCGCAACATATCTAGATTGAATTTCATGGTAATACTCCCGTTTGCTTTCGAATCTGTTTAGCAGCAATCAATTGTTAGTGTATAATTGTATCCAAGATTTAAATAGAAAAGTCAAAGTCTTGATTAGTCAAAGATATTCAATGTTGTTTAGTCAAAGGGTTGTGAGAGTTTATCTATGTGAGTGTTTAATAGGTTTATAAGCATATGAATGTTTAGTGAGAGTTCTTGGTTCACTTGTAATAATATTGTTAGATCAATGACATGCGAGTTTTCTCTTTGCTATCTCTCTCTAGAATTAAAAGTCAAATTCATTGATTTTGTTTGTTTTGCTTGATTTGGGAACTTACAATTGGTATCAGAGCAGACCAAAAACTATTCAGATGGATTAAATTCACTTGGATTGGATCAATTTCTTGATTTTGGAAGAACACGCAAAACGTTTATGATAAAACACTGTTGAATAAAAAATTTTAATGTAAATTGTTTTTGATGAAAGAAAATGGAACCATAGTGTTCGATTTGTGTTTTAGAACACTTCTTGTATAGATCGTATCACGAAATTCGAACCGAATCACATCCAATTTTGAATTTTTGAAGTTTTCAGTTTTTGAAAATGTCGAACTGTGATTGATCGATTTTCTCAATCATTGATGTTTTTAATTAAAATTTTTCATTAGAAATATCTTCTAGTTGTTATTTCGACCATATATGTGCATTGTCATGTGTTAATTGCAAGTTTTAAAGATTTTGGGTCGAATCCGTGAACAAAAGTGAAGAACACGCAAGATCCAGACTTCACGCAAACTTCATCTTGAAGAAAACGCGAGACAAAGAACACACAAAGCAAAGAAGAACACGCACGTAGTTGTCTGCGCGAAGTGAAACGCGCACGAGCCTACTTGCGCGAAGTGATTGCCACAGTGATCTGCGAGTTCTATTGTTTTGCGAGAAGTTAAAATGCCAAAAAGTTTCTAAGTATAAAACGCGCACGCTCAAGAACGCGCACGTAGACATTTGCGAGAAGCCAAAACGCGCACACCATTGTATGCGCAAACCTGAAACGCGCATGTAGTGTTCTGCGCGAAACTGAAACACGCATAAGCCTATCTGCGAGAAGTTCAATCCACAGTGTTTTGCGAGTTTAAGTGTTTTGCGAGTTTTTGCCTTAGAATTTTTTTTTCTGATCTTTTCAAGTTTGATTTTCAAGTCAAATTTTATCTGAATATTTTGGGAATGATCATTTCAAGCATATTATTCAATATGTAAGAAAAAAATTGGTATCAGAGTAGAGAGATTTGAAATCTTCTCTGACAATTCAACATTTATAGCTTTCAAGTCCTTTATCTGAATATTTTGGGAAAAAATTTCTCTAGGGACCCCCGTGCTAAGTCTGCGGAGGGGGACATATTTCTGATAGTGATCATAATTTTTTGATTTTTGACGATCATTTTGAAGTAATTTTTTTCAGAGATCAAGATGTCTAAATATATTTTAGCAGGGAGAGATGTTGCAATCATATACATGCCTGAAATACTTGTTATAGAAGCTGAACGGGATAAACTGAAGATTCAGAATTCAGGCTGAAACTGTTCTAAATTAGATTCAGGAGTTTTAAGCTAAACTGTTAAATTTTGATAAAACTTCTGAACGTGCAAAATGTATTGATCATTCTAAATCTAATTTTTCAGGTATTATCAAGGCAAGTGAGAAAGAGATTAAAGAGAAGAGAAAGAAATTGAAACAAAAGAGAACATTATTGAGGCTAATGATAAAGTAATCAGGCTGAAAGAGAAAATAAACATTATCAAATCTTCAAAGCAAGTTGAAGACAACTGAATAACAAACATCATAACTTAAAGCTGAATCAGTTGATTTGCACATCAAGTTTAAAGCTTTTGAAGAGAAAATATTTGCGTTGGAAGAAAAGAATGCTGATTTGATGAAAAATCTTCAAGCAGATAAAGAGAAATCAAATCTGGAGAAAGCTTCTACTCAAAAGTTATCTGATCATTCTAAGAAAACTATCCAAGAGAAAAAGGATTTGGAGCTAAGATGCATTAAACTCTCCAAGCAAGTGTCAGAGTTTGAAAAGATCTTAATTACTGAAAGAGACACGTTTGCAAAAGAGAGAGAAGTTCTTGAAGATAAAGTTACTGAATTTCCCAAACAAATTTTTTTTACAAGACTTACTTCAGAAAGAAAGACAAAATTTTCAGGAAAAGAAAAAGTCTTTTGAATCTGAAAAGAAAAATTCTGAAAAGAGAAATGTTGGGATCTTCAAGGAAATATCTGAAAAGAACAAGAACTTGGAGAAAGATTTTGAGCAAGAACGTTTAAACTTTGAATTTGAAATATCTAAGCTCTAATCCAAGATATATGTTCTATCCTCAGACATTCAGAAAGAACAGATGGCTAGAACAGATTTGAAGAAGAAGTTTGACATACTTTCTGATGAAAGAAACATTTTATCTAAAAAGATAAAGGACTTGAAATCTATAAATGTTGAATTGTTAGAGAAGATTTCAACTGATGTGATTAGTCAATCACCTTACGACAAATCAACTGAATCAGTTTGTTCTTTTAAAACAACTTCAAGTTCTATTCATGAAAATGTTTTTAAAAAGAATAGTGTCAAACCAAACATTGTCAAATCAAATCAGATATGTCCATCTAATCTGTTATATGACAAAAATGTTGATAGTCCAACAAACTTTTACGTCAAATCTCTTGGAAAGAATTCAAAGAAAGGACAGATGGTCTGGAGAGTGAAAGGTTCTCCTGATGAAAAGAAGAAGAATGACAAATCATTCACATCCACATCAAACGCGAAGAAGAACAGTACACATAAAGGTAAATTTTTTGGTACACCTAATATATTTTATTCTACAAATCATTTGATCAGGATTGCTCAAAATAAGATCTGTTGTTCTTACTGTGGAGAGAATGCTTTTGTTCAACATGAATCTGCTCATAACTGGTATGGTACTTACTGAATAACTTCTCAGAATAATGTAGTTAAAAGGCATAAACCTATTGAGAAGTGGTTTCGTAAATCTGACAAACCAGGACCCAAGTATCAATGGGTACCAAAACATGTGAAAACTGTTTTGCAGGATGCACAGGTTTAGGGCTGTAAACGAACCGAACGTTCAGTGAACCGTTCGTGAACCGTTCGGCGGGAAGTTCGTTTATGTTCGTTTATTTAATAAACGAACGAACATGAACAAGTTTCTTGTTCATTTAGTTAAACGAACGAACATGAACAAAGCTCTCGTTCATTCATTTATGTTCGTGAACGTTCGTTCATTTATGTTCTTTAATGTTCGTTTAGCGTTCGTTTAGTAATGAAAATTTTTAATAAATAAATATTCAAGAAGTTAATATTTAAACAATTATTTTATTATATTAAATTAATAATTATTAATTAATTTTAAATATTATATTATCAATAATAAAGAATACATTATTTTTGAATAAAAGAGTTAAAAAAAACAACTTTCTCTTCACACAAGCTTTCCCTTATATACATACTTGGATACCTCATTTTCCACTCAATTTTCGATTGGGGATAGTTGATATACATTGACATCCCTTAATTTCCACCGTTTCATCCAAGGGAAGTGGGACTTTTCTCCCATCCCACATCGGTGGCATACACCAATCTTCTACCTTATCCTCTAATATAAATATGAGCCTCACCCATACATTTTCATTTACACAACTCATTGAACTAGACTAATGGCTTGAGCATATTTTGAGCTTAAGCTTTAACCCTTTGGTTCTAGTTGAAAGTTTTAAGTTAAAGATTAAGTTTGTTTGGCTAGAACTAAGCTTAAGCTTGAACCCTTTGGTTTTAGTTGAAAGTTTTAAGTTAAAGTTTAAGTTTGTTTGGCTAGAACTAAGCTTAAGCTTGAACCCTTTGGTTTTAGTTGAATGTTTTAATTTTAAGTTCGTTTGTCTTGAACTAAGCTTAAGCTTGAATCCTTTGGTTCTAGTTGAAAGTTTTAAGTGTAAGTTCAAGTTTGTTCGGCTAGAACTGTTCGTTTAAGTTCGTTCGGCTAGAACTGTTCGTTTAGCTTCTTTACGATCGAACATAAACGAACATGAGAACATGCCTAGTTCCTAAACGAACGAACACGAACACAAAAAAATTTGTTCGTTTATTGTTCGTGTTCGTTCGTTTGTTCGGCTAAGTTAAACGAACGAACATGAACAAGCCTCCGTTCGTGTTCGTTCGGTTCGTTTACAGCCCTACACAGGTTTAGGGGGAGCAGGCAAGATGAATTCTTAGTACTACAACTTAGAACTCAGACTTTAATGTTAAAGGACTATGACATCTAGATAAAACAGTCTAGGACTCGGTCTTTAATGTTTAAAGATAAGGATATTATGAAAATATCCAGGTGGAGCTTATCTGGCCTAAATCGTTATATCATGATTTGAGTGGGAGCTTAAGTGTAAATATCTTCTAATCTTAATCTATGTTTGTTTGAAAGAAGAACAACTTTTGAACATGAAAAATATTTTTTTAAATGTTGAAACCACTTCTGACCCTCAAAAGATTTCATGAATCTAGAAGTGTGATTTTAATTGTTTTTCATTGTTGAATGTTAATGTTTAACTGACCGTGTGTTTCCAAAGATCAATACTTGTGTATTATCTTGTCTATATACTGTCAAGTATTCACACACATCGGATCAGTACTTCATTTGAATTTGTTATTACCATGTCTCATAACGAAACAATTTTTCGATGGTAATACCCTCGTTTGTAATTCACTGTTGTTGAGCATAAATCATCATTTCATTCTTTGTATGTTCATTGCTAAATTGTTTATATTTGTTCATATAAACAAACTATCAAACTCTTTGATACCCCAACCATTTCATGTTCATATTTTGTGATATTTGATCTGATTGATACATTGTCAGATTCTCAAAACAATTCATTTCATTCATTCAATTTCCTTGTTTTAAGAGATCTTCAAAGTTCAAATGCTCAAATTTCATTCATATATTTGATGAGCATACATTTTGACAATGTAATCATATGTGTGCTTAATTATTCAAGATAAATTGTTGAGCAACTATTCTTTTTAGGAAAATTACATGGGATTCGTGTGAGAGCTTAAACAAAACTTCCATGGATCCACGTTAAATAGTGTTTCCTACCCCAGAAGTAATTCTAGAGTGATTGAGGGGTGAGGGGTTTTTAAATCAAAGAGTGGGGGGAGATAACTCATTCATTTGAGTTTTTCTCATTGTGCTGAGCGGTAAAATGTAAATGAGAGTTTGGTTAGAAGTGAGCTTTAATGATAAAAATAAAGAGGGTGTGAGAACAGAGTTAAAAGAATATGGAAACTCTGCACCAACCACTTTCAGAGCCGGACAACCACATCTACTGATTGGTTCACATTCTTTGGTGACCATCATTGAAAAAGGCAGTGAGCCCATGCCAACTCTTGCATTAACCCTACCAACTGTTCGTTTCTTTCCCGAAAAAGAAATGTTTCATTTTCTTTGGGGACGCAACACATCTGCTATCTAGTCTTCACTTGGAAGATTTAGATATTTAAATAGAAGGAAAGTTGTCCCACCTTCGCACCTCTTTCATGCACATTGAGTCCGTGTAAAACTTGTTGTTGTCCCAACAATTTACAGATTTTGAGTCTGAAAAAGCTTAAGTAGCTTCAATCATTCTACACTTTCACGTACACACAAGAATATGTTTTCTTCAATGGAAGCCCTGGGGGAGTGAACATCACAAAAACTCCTTTCCAATGTACATCTGTTGTACAAAGTGGCTCCGTGCTACTTACAGGCAATTTTAACTGTATCTTTTGTTAATTCAGGGTTACAACATTTATTATATCTGAATTTGAAAAGATTCGGGTATATACATTTCTTTTGAATTGACGGATACACAGATCAAAAGATCCAAGATTGTCATTTTATAAAGGGGGAGATTGTTATTATATCATAAAAGGGGGAAATACATATTCAGAGAAAGTGATGAAATTGAAGAAGTTTTGATGATCATGATGCTCACAATCATCAAAAAGGGGGAGAAATTCTAAAAGTTCAATTTCAAAGTCATAATTTCAAAGCCATAAAGAGATGTCAAAGTGGAAAAGACTTGGGGAGATATTTTGAAAGTTTCAATTTCCAAAGACAGAAGATTTGTCAAAGTCAAGAAGTTCGAGATAACATGATAAAGATGTTCCGAGATGATTAGAGATGATTTGTTGTTCAAATACAGATAATTCATAGATCAAAGAGATGAAGATACAAGCATTGAAAGATTCCTCAAAGTTCAAAATTGCAAAGATCAAAGTTTCAAAGATTTAATGTTCAAGACTTGATGATTTTTTAGAGAAAAAGTGAATGACTTTTCAAAGACAATGTGAAAGAGTTTTCAAGTTTATCTGAAGATTCTTCAAAATCCAAATGATTGAAAATTGCCAAAGCTTCAAATTTCAAAGTTGTCAAAGTTAATGTTTTGAATAATCAAGATCTGAAGACTATTGTCAAATTTTTTAAATCTTGAATCCAAAGGGGGAGATTGTTAGTGCATTATTGTATTCAAGATTTAAATGTAAAAGTCTTTGTAATAGAAAAGTCAAAAAAGTCAAAGAATGTTAAAGTCAAAGATAGTTTAGTTTAAAGTCAAAGTCTTGTTAGTGCAAGTCAAAGTAGTTTACTTTGTAATTAGTCAATGTGTTTGTAATTAGGTTTAGGGATATTAGATTACTTTGTGGTTAAGCATTGTAATTTGTCACATTCTAAGAGATATATGACTTGATCATTTTCTCTCTCTACTCTCTCTAGAACTAGATCTTAATTGTCATATTTGCATCTGGATTGAATTGCTTGGAATTTGGGAATTTACATTTTCACAACGGCATTGCTCGAAGTGTCAACTGAAAGAACTCGCACGTAGTGGTTTGCACGAAGAAGAAACATGCAAAGGTCAGCGTGCGCGAAGTCCGAACTCGCACGACTCTCTGTGCGCACCTAGTTCTCGTATCCTTTGTTATGCGCGAAGTTCAAACGCGCATAAAGTGTTTTTGCGCGAAATTTCATTCTCTTTGTTCTACGAGTTCCATACTTAGAATATTTTTTGAGTTTTTCCAAATTTGACCAAGTTTGACTTTTGCAGGTTAAGTTTGTTTCTGAATTTCTGACGATCATTTTTAAATAGTGTAAAGTTCAAGATGGGATATTTTGATAATGATGACGAATATCAGTTTTTAAACACAAAACTGAGAATAAAAATCTCATTTCATCTATTGAATATTACTCGAAGAGATCAAAGAAATATCATGATGAAAAGAGATTACTAAGTGAAGAAGTCAATGCATTAAAGAACATTAATAAGGATCTTCTGAAGCAAATCTCTGATTCTCATCAATTAAAGTATGATAAGATAATTGAAGAGAAAGTACAGAGTTTGGAAGCTGAGAATACTGAGTGGAAAAGAAAGTTCTCAGACTTGGAAGCTCAAATTGTCAAAATCCAACAAGAAGATTCTGTCAGTAAGAATAAGGTAACAGAAAAGAATTTAGAAAGGGCTAATGCAGAGCTGAAAAAGCAAATTTCATAATTGGAAGAGAAGATTTCAAAATACAAAGAAGAGTTTGAAAAGGAAAAGAAAGGGTTTGCACAGAAATTCTCTGAATTTTCTAGAAAGACTTTTGAAGAGAAGAAAGTTGTTGAGCTTAAATGTGTAAAACTTTCTCAACAAATATCTGACTTTGAGAAAGTAATCGTCATTGAAAGAGAAAAATTTGGAAAAGAAAAGAAGGTAATTTAACAGAAAAATGTTGGAATCTTCAAAGAAATATTTGGTCAAAGAAAGAATGTCGAGAAGGATTTTGAAGAAGAAAGAAAGATTTTTTAGACTGAAATAGAGAAGCTTACAGAGAAACTATCTGAACTATCAATAAGTGCCATGAAAGAGAAAAATATGAAGTCTAAATTCCAGAAGAAGATTGACCTACTCACTGCAGAAAGGAACAGTTTATCCTCCAAGATAAATGAGCTTGAAGAAGTTGTCTCTATGGTGGTTGTGACTGAGCAGAAGACTCTAGATTTAAGTCTTCAAACACCTAGAGATGATTCAGCTGACTCTGAATGTTCATTCGAAACAACGGCAAGTTTACATCATACAACTGTTTCTACAAAGAGGTCAGTCAATTCAAAAGATCAGATTCATACTACTAACATTTTCTATGATAGGAATGTGGATGATTTAGGTACATACAAAAGAAGAAGGTATGGAGAAGAGAAGTTGATATGGAAGGTCAAACCATCTTCTGATGAGACGAATGATGAGAAGAATGGTAAGAAATCATTTGTGCATACATCTCATGCCAAGAAGAACAATGTGCGAAAAGGTAAACATGATCATGTTTATTCGATAAATCAATTACTCAGGTTAGCACATAAGAAGAGTTATTGTTCTTACTGTCGTGCAAATGATTTTGTTCATAAAGTTTCTGATCATTACTGGTATGGTTCTTATTCTATTACTCCTAATAGAACTGCAACTAACAAACATGGACCCAAATACCAGTGGGTACCAAATACAAAAAATTCATCTGTGTTGCAGGCACCTCAAGTCAAGGAGGAGTAAAAGAACCTAGGCTTCTGAATACAACAATTCAAAACTCGTGCTTCAACGAATAATGGCTCTTGGATAACACAGTTCAAGACCCATTCTTCAATGATAAGGAGTTTGACTTCTAAACACAATAGTTTAGGACTCGTAATTCAACGATCAAAAGAGATTATACTATAGTGCATATATGAGATTGTACTCCGATGCATAAATGAGATGATCAACCTTCAAGGGGGGTATATATTTTTCCTGTTGTTAAATATTGTGAATGCAATATTCTAGGAGGAGTAATTGATTTCTGATTACATCTGATCAGAACTTGTTCTTAACACGTTTTATTGCTTTATGTCATTTACTTTTTAATAAATTTTGTGAATAAGACTTAGTGCTTTGACAACTTTTGATTTAATGAAGATTTTGAGGGGGAGCTTAAACGATCATATCTTTTATGACTTGAAGCTGACTTCATGAGATTTAAGATGAGCGTAAGGTTCATTCTAAACTTAATCTCATACATGTCTGAAAGAAGGACGACTTTCATATATGAAAACATGCTTCTAAATGTTCAAACCACTTCTCTATTCTTAAAAAGATTTCATGAATTTGGAAGTGTGATTTTCAATGTTTTCATTTTTCATGTGCTTTCATGATTAACTAACCGTGTGTTTCCAAAATATAAATACTTGTGTTTTATCATTTCCATATAATGTCAAGTATTCACACACACCGGTTTACTATTTTTGTTGATATGTTCTTACCATATCTCATATTGAAACAAACTTTCGATGGTAAGACACCCCGTTTGAAATTTTTTGATATTCGAGCGTGATTTCGTTTAAAACGTTTCTTTCAAGACTTGTCTATATTTGATTCATATAGACAAATTCCATTTTTCATGACCTAAGCCTAGATTGATAAATTATTCATATTTGATCTTATCATACAATGTCATATTTTCAAACAAGTTTCTTGTATTCATTTCATTTATTTCAATATACTTGTTTTGAAAGATCCTTCATGATTAAAATGCTCAAATCTTCATGATCACATTCATGAGCATACATTTATCTGACATGTATTTCATTATATACTTTAACTGCCAAGTTAAACCATTTGAGCAACAATTTGCTTATAGGACAACACGGGTTCATTGTGCGAGAGTTTAACAAAACATCTAAGGATTCACGTTAACCAGTGTTTCCTACCCAAGAAGTTATCCTTTGTAACACCCTGGATTTTCATTATACATATCGTTGTAATCTTGTGTTTAACCGTTGTTGTTAACATCGTTTATAGTTTATCGTTCGAATGCGTGGTCTTCGGTGAAAATGTGAGCTTCCAGTGATTTTCGCGACTTGCTCGCGACTTGGAGTCGCGGCATAAGTCGCGATGTCCACTGTTGAGTATGGGTTTACGAGCTTCGCGACTTGCATGAGAGAGGTAGTCGCGGCATTAGTCGCGAAAGCCTCTGTTGGTTTTAGGGTTTTATGGCACGGGCGAGTTATGCCGCGAGTTGAGGTCACGCCATAACCCGCGAATCCTCCTGGACCGACTTAAGGGTTCAGTTTCCAATATACCTCATTTCTCTCAAATCTATTTCTCTCTATTCTCTCTCTAAATCGTCTCTCTCTCTAGAGTTTGGTAGTATATAGTTGGTGTTCGATCCGAGGTTTCGGTGTTTTAAGCTTCAACTCTACGACGTGATCGTTATCTGGTTTTCCGGGTTTTATCCTAAAACCTACTCATGAGTTCCTACTACCATTTTACAAACTTTATACATGTCAAAATTCTAATTTGCGAAATCCGAAGTATTTCTACGGTATGATTTTATGTTCTATACATTTTGATATAAATGAAGTTTTGGTGATTTTCGGGGTTCCCGATCAGTTTTGACTAAAATGACTGGTTCCGCCTTATTAAAAGTAAAATGATGTTTTACTTGCCTATGTTTGTGACTTATTGAAAGAATGTATATAAACTGGTTTTATGATTATCTTTCTTACCAACAGTTGGTCTGGAAAATGGCATTTTGAAATATAAATGTGTTGAAAGTTGTTTATCTAGCTTTGAAATGGTCACATGAAATATTGTGACAAGTCATGACTATACTAGTGGATCCCTAGGTATCGAGTCGGCTTCTGGCTGAGAAGGATATGCCCCTTCTGTTGTAGTTAGATACATTTAATCCTCGGGGGCACTTGGTACGGTTATGTGAGACCTGTTACTAGCCATGGGTCAAATGTAGTCTAACGAAGAGTATGACTGGTTCCTTGGGGGCCTCCCTCACATCGTAGTACGGACCGAAGCGTTCGTGGCCATGGTTCCATGTATTTAGCTCATAACTCGGATTTGTGGCTTACTTTGTGTTCCACTATAATCCTTGGTAAATCGGATAATCCCCGTCATCGGAAGATGTGTTTTGGACCGGTTGTCCGTATATTATCAAAGAACTGTGTTTTGCATAACTAAACCTTTGAAAAGATTTACTTTGATGCTTTTGATTATATCTCTTGAGATTTATGAACTGTATGTTCTCACTAGGCTTTAAGCCTAACACTTTTTCTCAAATGATATGTATAATAGGTTTCCCTTAGCGGTGGGATGCACAGGGTTTTGAGAGACGAGTTTGGTCTCGAGACATTTTTTTTGAGATGACTAAAGTGTGTTGATAGTTGGCCATTGTTAAGTCCCATTCTTTTGATGAATTTTGGATTGTCAACTGATGTAATCTAGATAGTTATGTTTATATTAGTTTGTTGATGAATTCTAGATCCGTACAGGTTTTTGTAAAGTCCAAAGGACTGATACCCTTTTGAGGAATTTACATCAATGCAAATGTCATGTTGCCTATTGTGAGAAGTTTTATTTTACTCTGAATTTTTAGGATGTTACAATTTGGTATCAGAGCTATAGTTTAAGTGTACTAGGCATGAATGTAAGATGTCTAGACTTAGACCGAGTATGATAAGAATTGATCCGTGAGATTGGGTAGAGCTTCTAAGATGGGTTAGTCTTAGAGTCAACGAAAAGTGCGTTTATCAGGTGTTGTGGCGATCGTGACAATAACCTTTATGTGTTATATGTTCATAATCTCACTTAGCTAATGTTATTATGAGGATATCGTACGTAAGTGTACTTGAATTTCTATTGCTATGACGACTGGTAATGTGGTGGTACGTTTCCTTTGTGTTTATTCCAACTCTTTCTTATCTCTTTTCCTATTCTGTGAAGCAGTTTGGGATGGTGAATACACGTGGTAGACCGCGTACGCGTGTTGATGGTCTGGAAGCGACAGCCTCCACCGCTGGTCAGCCGGAGGGAGCTGAGGTTGTTGTGCGACCACCTGTTCAGCAAGGGCTAGGTGGGGGGCCAGAGATTTTTCCGCGAGTAGACCTGGCTTCGTCTCACCCAGTCATTAGGGATGCTAGTTCCCCGTCTGAGTTGATGGCCAGCATGATGTTGGCAATGAGGGAAGAGATGGCAAAGCAGCAAGAGTTTCTGCTGAAAGTGATTGAGGACCGCGATGTAAACAATCGGAGGAGTGAGACGGTTGTGGAAAACATTATAGCGGGTCCTGGAGTTGCTGGTGCAGGGGTCAGAGCTGAGGAGCACGGGATTGTTGGTGCTCCGGGAAATAGGAAAAGTTGTTCCTACAAGTCCTTTCTGGGTTGCGGACCGCCAGAGTTCTCTGGTTCCGACGACCCAATCTTGTGTGTGAAGCGGATTCGAGCGGTCGAGCAAGCTTTTGGCTCTTCCGAATGTGGAGATGAACAGAGAGTGCAGTTTGGTACCCAACTGCTGAGGGATACTGCGCTCATTTTGTGGAATGTCATTCAATCCACCCTATCTCCTGCTGTGTTGGCCCAGTTTTCTTGGGCCGAGTTCAAGAAAAAGCTGTTAGAAGAGTTCTGCAATGAAAGAACAATGGACCGAATCGAGAAAGAATTCCGGTCTCTGGTAAAGGGAAGCCTGACGGTGAGGGAGTATACCCGTCAGTTCATGGAGAAGCTTGATCTGGTGGGGCACGCTGCCCCAACAGAGAAGGAAAAGATGAAGGCCTATCTGAATGGTCTACCTGCGGACATGAAATCTATGGTCCACAATTCTAAAGCTTCTAACCTCCGCGAGATGGTTGAAGAAGCTCAGTACATGGAAGAGATGTTCGCAAGGAACAAAGCTGAGAAAGCTGTGGTGGTGACTGATAAGAGAAAGTGGGAGAGCAGTTCTGTACCTCCCAGGAGAACCCGACCTTCTGTCGGAAATCGCAGTTTCGGCGGTTATCAAGAAGACAGATGGTGCTCGAATCGTCGAACAAAGCACCACGGTAACTGTAACCCCACTTCTAGATTCTGCTTCAAGTGTGGTAAGAATGATCACACCGCCCGCGACTATTCTGTCATGGGGATGGTCTGCTTCGAGTGTAAGGCGCCGGGGCATGTGAAGATAGATTGCCCGAAGCTCAAGACGGGTAGCACGCCAGCAAGGAAGGATAACCCTCCTAGGGTTCCGGGTCAAACATTTCAGATGACGGACGATGAGGCCAAGGCATCCGCTGATGTGGTATCGGGTACATTTCTTATAAACTCTGTACCTGCTCGTGTTTTATTCGATATGGGTGCCAGTTTCTCTTTCATATATGCGTTGTTCCGTCAAAAGTTTTCTATGCCCACTACTAATCTTGAGGATGCATTAGTGGTAGAAATAGCCGATGGTAGTCAAGTTCTGATACACGATGTTCTGAAGCAGTGTACTCTTAGTATCGAAGGGAGAGAATTCTCGATCGATCTACTGCCGATGTTAATCGGGGGTTTTGATGTTGTGGTCGGCATGGATTCGTTGTCAAACAATCACGCCGAGATCGTATGTTCCAAGAAGTTGATTCGACTTCCCAACCCCTCTGGCGAAGTCATTGTCATCTTGGGTGAAAAGAAAAAGGGTGAAGTGGCAATAATCACAATGGCAAAGGCACGCAAGTGCTTAGTAAAAGGATGTTCGTCTTTCCTAGCCTATGTGATCGATGCCAAATCAGAGAAATCAAAGATGGAAGATGTGAAGATTGTGCGTGAGTTTCCAGATGTCTTTCCGGACGACTTGCCCGGGTTACCACCCGATCGTCAGATAGAGTTTCGGATTGATCTTGTGCCTGGAGCAGCACCAATTGCTAAAGCTCCTTACCGTTTAGCGCCGTCAGAGATGCAAGAAATGATGGCACAACTCCAAGAGCTTTTGGAGAAGGGCTTTATAAGACCGAGTTCGTCACCCTGGGGAGCTCCGGTCTTGTTTGTAAAGAAGAAAGATGGCACGCTACGAATGTGCATCGACTATCATGAGTTGAACATAGCTACAGTGAAGAACAGGTATCCGCTTCCGAGAATAGACGACTTGTTCGATCAACTTCAAGGAGCGGATTTTTTTTCCAAAATCGACTTACGTTCGGGTCATCACCAAGTGAAGGTGAGTGAAGAAGATGTTCCGAAGACAGCTTTCAGAACGCGTTACGGCCATTACGAGTTTCTTGTAATGCCTTTTGGTCTAACGAACGCACCGACGATATTTATGGACTTGATGAATAGAGTGTGCCGACCATTCCTCGACCAGTCGGTCATTGTATTCATTGATGACATACTCGTATACTCCAAGAGCGAGTCAGAACACGAACAACATCTATGAGAAGTTCTTGAAGTGTTGAGAAAGGAAAGATTGTACGCCAAGTTTTCCAAGTGTGACTTTTGGCTTAAAGAGGTACAATTTATGGGTCACGTTGTCACTCGAGACAGAGTGAAAGTAGATACCTCCAAGATTGAAGCTATGATGAATTAGTAATCTCTCAAGAGTCCGTCAGAGATCCAAAGTTTCTTGGGTCTGGCAGGGTACTACCGGAGATTTATCCAAGACTTTTCAAAAATCGCTTCTTCCTTGACAGTTTTGACTCGGAAGAATGTGAAGTTTGAATGGACCGAGACACAAGAGAAGGCGTTCCGAATACTTCAAAGGAAGTTGTGTGAAGCTCCGATCTTGTCGTTACCTGAAGGGTCAGAAGACTTCGTGGTTTATAGCGATGCTTCGAAAATGGGTTTAGGTTGTGTGTTGATGCAATGGGGCAAGGTAATCGCTTATGCCTCGAGGCAGCTTAAAATACACGAGAAGAACTACCCTACCCACGATTTGTAGTTAGCAGCAGTAGTGTTCGCCTTGAAGCTTTGGCGACATTATCTCTATGGCACGAAGTGTACACTCTTCACAGATCATAAAAGTCTGAAACATGTCTTTGATCAAAAGGACTTGAATATGAGGCATCGGCGGTGGCTCGAGTTACTCAAGGATTACGATTGCGAGCTGTTTTACCATCCTGGTAAGGCAAACGTGGTAGCCGATGCGTTAAGTCGGAAGGACTATAGCGGTTGTATTCGGGCTAACCATTCGAGAATCGAGTTGGTGTCTAGTCTTGTTGAAAAGATCAAAGCATCGCAAGTTGAAGCATTGTTAGAAGAGAATCTCAAAGAGGAAGTCATGACAAAGCAGCGTTTACTCTTAATGGAAGATAGTAGTGGGGTAAAACTGTTCAACGGTCGCGTGTGGGTACCCAAGCTTGGGGGTAACCGTGATATGTTGCTTGAAGATGCACACAAGTCCAAGTATTCCATTTATCCGGGGATTACAAAGATGTACAGGGACTTGAAGCTGCACTATTGGTGGCCGGTAATGAAACTTGACGTAGCGCGTTACGTTGAGCGTTGTGTGACATGTTCCCAAGTTAAGGCCGAACATCAGCGACCGTATGGGAGTCTTCAGTCTCTAGAGATTCCCGAGTGGAAGTGGGAGCATATCACTATGGACTTCGTGACAAAGTTACCTAAAACTCTTCGAGGTCACGATACCATCTGGGTGATAGTCGATAGATTGACAAAGAGCACTCACTTCTTGGCCATGCGCGAGACATTACCGATGGACAAACTAGCAAAATTGTACATCGATGAGGTGGTCTCGAGGTACGGCATACCATTGTCCATCGTGTCGGATCGCGACAGTCGGTTCACTTCGAACTTTTGGGATGGGTTTCAGAAAGAGCTTGGTACACGAGTTAAGTTGACGGCTTACCATCCACAAACCGACGGGCAAAGCGAGAGAACGATTCAGACATTGGAAGACATGTTGAGGTCTTGTGTCATCGATTTCGGGGGTAGCTGGGACTCTCACTTACCTTTGGTGGAGTTCGCCTACAACAATAGCTACCACTCGAGTATTGGAATGGCACCTTTCGAAGCATTGTACGGGCGAAAGTGCCGAACTCCCGTGTGTTGGATTGAAGCGGGAGAAAAGCAGTTCTCCGGACTTGAAATCGTGCAAGAGACGACCGATAAGGTCAAATGTATTCGTGAAATATTGAAAGCGGCTCAGGATCGGCAGAAGAGTTATGCCGATAAGAAGAAGCGGCCGATGGAATTCCAAGTGGGCGATCGTGTGTTGCTTAAGGTATCGCCGTGGAAAGGTATTATACGGTTCGGAAAGCGTGGGAAGCTGAGTCCCCGTTTCCTCGGACCTTTCAAAGTGCTCAAGCAGGTAGGTTTGCAAGCGTACCAATTGGAACTACCACCAGAGTTGAGCAGAATCCACAACACGTTTCATATTTGTTATCTTCGGAAGTGATTAGCGGAAGAGGAAAGCGTTATTCTTCTCTCCAAATTGACAGTTGACGAGGGTAACCGTTGTATAGAAGAGCCTGACGCGATCTTAGAAAGAAAGTCTAAGAAGTTGCGTCACAAAGAAGTCACATTGGTCAAGGTGCAGTGGAAGCATCACCGAGGAGCAAATGTGACGTGGGAATCCGAAGAGGATATGAAGCGAAGATATCCTCATCTTTTTGTATAGTTTGGATTTCGGGGATGAAATCATTCCCAAGTTGGGGAGGATTGTAACACCCTGGATTTTCATTATACATATTGTTGTAATCTTGTGTTTAGCCGTTGTCGTTAACACCGTTTATAGTTTATCGTTCGAATGTGTGGTCTTCGGTGAAAATGTGAACTTCCAGTGAGTTTCGCGACTTGCTCGCGACTTGGAATCGCGACATAAGTCGCAATGTCCACTGTTGATTATGGGTTTACGAGCTTCGCGACTTGCATGAGAGGGGTAGTCGCGGCATTAGTCGCGAAAGCCTCTGTTGGTTTTAGGGTTTTATGGCACGGGCGAGTTATGCCGCGAGTTGAGGTCGCGGCATAACCCGCGAATCCCCCTGGACCGACTTAAGGGTTCAGTTTCCAATATACCTCATTTCTCTCAAATCTCATTCTCTCTATTCTCTCTCTAAATAGTCTCTCTCTCTCTCTAGAGTTTGGTAGTATATAGTTGGTGTTCGATCCGAGGTTTCGGTGTTTTCAGCTTCACCTCTACGTCGTGATCGTTATCTGGTTTTCCGGGTTTTATCCTAAAACCTACTGGTGAGTTCCTACTACCATTTTACAAACTTTATACATGTCAAAATTCTTATTTTCGAAATCCGAAGTATTTCTACGGTATGATTTCATGTTCTATACATTTTGATATAAATGAAGTTTTGGTGATTTTCGGGGTTCCCGATCAGTTTTGACTAAAATGATTGGTTCCGCCTTATTAAAAGTAAAATGATGTTTTACTTGCCTATGTTTGTGACTTATTGAAAGAATGTATTAAAACTGGTTTTATGATTATCTTTCTTACCAGCAGTTGGTCTGGAAAATGGCATTTTAAAATATAAATGTGTTGAAAGCTGTTTATCTAGCTTTGAAATGGTCACATGAAATATTGTGACAAGTCATGACTATACTAGTGAATCGCTAGGTATCGAGTCGGCTTTTGGCTGAGAAGGATATGCCCCTTCTGTTGTAGTTAGATATATTTAATCCTCGGGGGCACTTGGTACGGTTATGTGAGACCTGTTACTAGCCATGGGTCAAATGTAGTCTAACGAAGAGTATGACTGGTTCCTTGGGGGCCTCCCTCACATCGTAGTACGGACCGAAGTGTTCGTGGCCATGGTTCCATGTATTTAGCTCATAACTCGGATTTGTGGCTTACTTTGTGTTCCACTATAATCCTTGGTAAATCGGGTAACCCCCGTCATCGGAAGATGTGTTTTGGACCGGTTGTCCGTATATTATCAAAGAACTGTGTTTTGCATAACTAAACCTTTGAAAAGATTACTTTGATGTTTTTGATTATATCTCTTGAGATTTATGAACTGTATGTTCTCACTAGGCTTTAATCCTAACACTTTTTTTCAAATGATATGTATAACAGGTTTCCCTTAGCGGTGGGATGCACATGGTTTTGAGAGACGAGTTTGGTCTCGAGACATTTTTTTTGAGATGACTAAAGTGTGTTGATAGTTGGGCATTATTAAGTCCCATTCTTTTGATGAATTTTGGATTCTCAGCTGATGTAATCTAGATAGTTATGTTTAGATTAGTCTGTTGATGAATTCTAGATCTGTACAGGTTTTTGTAAAGTCCAAAGGACTGATACCCTTTTGAGGAATTTATATCAATGCAAATGTCATGTTGCCTATTGTGAGAAGTTTTATTTTACTCTGAATTTTTAGGATGTTACATCCTTGAGTGATCGAGAGGCAAGGAGTCAAAATATCTGAGTGTAGGTATGTGTGATGAGGTAAAATGAAAAGAGAGTTTGGTTAGAAGTGAGCTCAATGATAAAAAGAAATAGGGTGTGAGAACAGAGTAAAAGAATATCAAACTATGCACCAACTTTTTCTGAGTCGGGCAACCACATTACTGTTGTTTCACAATTCTTCGTGAACATCATTGAAACAGGCAACTAGCCCATGTCAACTCTTGATTTAAAACCCCACCAGCTACTCATCTTTTTCTTAAAAAGAAGATGTTTCAATTTTTCTGGGGATGCAACACATAATCTATCTGATTTTCATTTGGAAAATCTGGATATTGAAAAAGAAGGAAGTCTGCCCTACCTTCGCACTTCGATCAGGCATAATTGAGTTTGTGTCTTACTATTGTTGTCTCAATGGTTTACACATTTTGAGTTGATTATTAAAAGTAATCATCATGCTTAATTTTTTTCATACACAAACACGAACGCACAGGAAATTCGTTTTTCTGTCGGAACGTTCATAGTTTAACCTTATGTTATTTGATGATTGAATGGAAGACCTAGGGGAGTGAACATCAAAAAGCTCCTTTCCAATGTGTATTCGTTACACACAGTGGCTTCATGCTACTGACAGGCGTCTTAACTGATTCACTTGTTGATTCAGGTGTTACACACATAATTTGTCTATATTTGAAAAGATTCGGATGAATATCTTATGAATTGACAGATGATCAGAGGTTCGTGTGATGAAGATCGATGGTCAGAAAGATTAATGACATTTCTTGAAGAAGTTTTGATGATTTATGTGCTACAATTATCAAAAAGGGGGAGAAATATTTTTTAAGAAATGTTGGAAGAAGAAGAGTTTGTAACGGTTATGGGGAGAAGTTAAAGAAATGTTGGAATTTAAAGGAGAATTTATTTCAAGAAAGCTGATTTGGCGAAAGTTCATTGCAAGATTGTACCAAAGAATGCAAGATATGGGAAGATTGTTCAGGATTGAAAGACAAAGTTCAAGTGTTTCTGAATATTTGTGGGAAATTACTGAAATTTTCTTTGAAGTTTGATTTGTTGAAGAAAAGCGAGCTAATTATGAAGATAATTTCTTTCTGAAGCCTGAAAAAGATTTTATTATCTTGGGGGAGATTGTTCAAGATTATTGAAGATCATTATCACAGATTTTGGGGAGATTACAGAAAAGTTGAAGATTGTTTTTGAGCATAAAGGGGAGATTGTGCTTCAATGCTTCTTTTTCTGAAGATTATCAGTTATCTTAATCTTGATTGAAAAGTGAGTCATCTTGATTGAAGTGAGATTGTAAAAAAATGGAAATTGATTGAAGTGAGTCATCTTGATTGATTTACACTGATTGTGGGACACACATAATATGTTTAGACAGTGATCGAGATCAAATCTTTCAAGTTTCAGAATTAGATTTGGAGTTTTGAATTGTTTTTAGGCTAAATATGTGGTTTTCGAAGTTGACAAGCAAATAACTCGCAAGATCTACGAAATTCGCATCCTTAATAGATGAAGAAGTCGTAGAGGGTTGTGTGTGAAAAGTGAAAGATTTCGCAATACTTTGTTTTTGGAAATTTCCAAGGAAGGTATTCGCACGAGCCTCTATACGAAAAGTAAGGATTTCGCATGACCTTACATGCGAGAAGCTAAATTTCGCATAAGCCTTGATGCGAAAAGTACACAATTCAGAAGCCCCTTTGTGCGAAAAGTGTAGAATTCGCAAGTTCTTGGGTGTGAAAAGCTACTGATTATAGCTTTGATCTGCGAAAAGTTCTAGAATCCTCATGATGAAGTTTGTGTGAAATATTTTTATGTGTGGATTTCTCGAAAAGTTCTAAAATCCCCCGTGCTAAGTCTTCGGAGGGGGACAAATTTCTGATTGTGATCAAATTTTCTGATTTTTGTTAACGATTATTTGTTCAAGTGTTATCAGGAACAATGGATGAATATTTCTTTGTTGAGGAATATACCTCTGAACAACTTCAAGAGAAAGATCATAAACGTAAGATTTCAGAACTTGAAGATCAAAAGAAAACACATACGCGTATCATTGAAAGCTTGATAGAAGATAATGATTGACTCAATAAGAGCTTAATTCGTGTTGGAAATAAAAAGAAAAAGAGAGAAGAGAAGTTAAAGAATGAGATCAACACTTTGAATAAGAACAATCAAGATCTCAAACAACATATTTCTGGTTTACTACAAGATGATCAGATCAAAATATTTGAATAGAAAGTAAAAGTCTTAGAGATTGAAATGTTAATCGAAAGAAGAAGATTTCAGAGTTAAAGTCAGATAATAACAAGAGAAATGAAGAGAAGTCAAAAGTGTTAGAAAGTGAAAAAACTAATTTGAAAAGGAAAATCTCTTAATTAGAAGATCAGATTGTGAGAGACAAGACAAATGCAATCAAGAAGAATGGGGAAATAGTACAAGGTTTGGAAATTGAGAATATTGAATTAAAAATGAAGGTTTCAGATTTGGAAGCTGAGATTGTCAAAATCAAGGAACAAGATTATGTCAAGATTAATGAGGAGACAACAAAGGGTTTTGAAAGTTCTAGTGCAGAGCTGAGGAAGAAGGTTTCTGAGTTAGAACAGAAGATTTCCAAAGAAAGAGATGAATTTGAAAACGAAAAGAAAGGATTTGCAAATGCAAGGAAAAAGTTTGCATAAAAATTTTCTGAATTCTCAAGAAACATATTTGAAGAGAAGAAAGTTGTTAATCTGAAGTGTGCAAAACTTTCTCAACAAGTGTCAGATTTTGAGAAAGTAATCATTATGGAAAGAGACAAGTTTGCGAAGAAGAAGAAGATAGTTGAGCAGAATAATGTTGGGGTTTTCAAAGAAATATCTGATCAAAGAAAGAATGTGGGGAACGATTTTGAAGAAGAAAAAAAATATTTGAGACTGAGATTAAGAAGCTTACAAGGAAGTTATCTGAATCGTCAACAAAGGCAATGAAAGAACATAACACAAAGTCTGAATTTCAGAAAAAGATTGATCACTTGACCAAGAAAAGAAATAGTTTATATTCCAAGATAATAAAACTTGAAGAAATTGTCTCTAAGGTGGATTTGACTAAGCAGAAGACTCCATATTCAATTCTTCAAACTTCTAGAGATGATAAAACTAATTTTGAATGTCCATTCAAGATAACAACAAGTTCACATCATTCAACTGTTTCTACAAAAAGGTCAATTATTCCAAAAGATCATATTCGTACAACTAACCTTTTCTATGGTAAAAGTATTGATGGTACATGTACATTTAGAAGAAGAAATGGTAATGAGAAGTTAGTATGGAGAGTGAAAGCATATTCTGATGAGAAGAATGAACATAAATCATTTGGGCATACACCCATTGCCAAGAAGAATAATGTGCATCAAGGTAAACCTGATCTTGTTTACACTATCAATCAGTTAATCAGGTTAGCACAAAGGAAAATCAGTTGTTCTTACAGTGATTCAAATGATTTTGTTAGTAGAAACTATGTGAATTAATGGTATGGTTCTTATTATATTACTCCGAAAAGAACTGCAACTAACAAACCTGGACCCATATACCAGTGTGTAACGCCCTAAAAATGGGATGAATTTAAAACAAAAAAAAATCGGCAATATGATGTCTAAAATATAAAGACTTATAAACCCTATAAATAAATGAGTAAAACCCAATAAAGTTGGGGTAGTTGCATCAATAAAGTAGCAGAATAATAAGACATAATACACAACAACCTATTTAATATAGAACAATAATTAAGACTAGATTAAGGTGGGTGTCGCTATGTCTCGAAAACTCTCTTCTCACAAGATTCCCAAAAGCTCGGTCCTTCAAGAATCCTAGGTGCGCGACCGGCGAATCTAGGTGCCCTAGGCACACCACTAGCAGGACCTGTGAGCCATTAACCACCAAAAAAAACATTAGAACAAAAGTCTAGTGATATAATAAAGGTCTAAGAGTTTATAATTTAAGCAAATACAACATAATTAATTGTTACCGATACACCCAAAGGGTTGAACCAATGCCAACCTTCAAATGGGAAAAGATATTCCACACTTGAACAAAATACACAAGAGATACCTTTTGAAATACGATGGAGAACCGTTTCCATCTTGGGTGACAAGAACACGTGAATGAAGTCACCCGCGATGTTATTGGATTACATCTCATGTCCCGGTTCTAGTTCCCATGCCATAGAATACATCACAATCCTCAAACCGTTTATGCCTTTATTGCCTACTCCGTCGAGTTACACCTCAAGGACTTACGTACATTATTGCCTATCCAATCTAGACGAGTTACACCTCAAGGACGTGCGCACATGACCAAAACGGCCAACAATTATAACCAAGTATGTCATACCATATAAATCCTCGTGCACAAGGAAATAAACCTTAAGTTCCACATTATGATCATAACCAAGCAAAATGACATTATCCAGACATGCTCCAGTTATCACTTTGAAACATGACTTCCACATATAGTTCATATTTATTCACTTAAGCCAAAATCCCATTTTTACAAGAAATGATTCTCACTAACTTTATATTCCATTTTAAACATGTTAGAGAGTGTGTAACACTAATTAAACATCATTGAGCACAAATAACAAGGATCAAGACTCCATATTTAACAAAACTCATAAACCCTAACTTTTAGGTCAAAACCCTAATGTACCTACAAGTCACATACAAGGAAATTATTACATTTATAGTGATGTAAGGGTTAAGAGACTCACCAAAAAAGTTTGTGATGTAAAAATCCTAAAATGGCAAAACCCTAGAAATGGAGATGAAGTCTTGAGGTTGAAGATGAAGATGATGAGATGGTAGACCTTTGAACCCTAGACTTCCAAATCTTTAGATGATGACTCCAACTTGAAGATTTGAAGGAGAATGTAGTAATAAATTGGGTGGGTCGGATTTAATGAAGAGGGAGAAGAGAAGAGAATTTTTGAGAAATGGTTATGGGGATTATGAGGTTTGGGAACCGATTCCCCCTTTTTAAATCGCCCAGTGGTTACGCGCGGGTGCCCGCCCGACTGACCCGTGCGGAGGGGTGCGCCATGCACTGGAGTCGCGCAAGGGCAGAGCCTTGTATGGATGGTGGTGCGACTTTGGTCGCGTGCAGCACTGCTGCACCTTTTGCCCTCTTCTTTGGCTAATACACTCCACCCCCACATAAGATAGATTTCAAGGTAAACTAAGAAATAAACCATACTACAAGAGAAATACGGATTTATGGTAATAATTGCTTACCCAGAAATCGGGGTGTTACAATCCTCCCCTCCTTAGAAAAGATTTCGTCCCTGAAATTTCCAATTACTCAATCAGGTGAGGATATTGTCTCTTCATGTCCTCTTCCGACTCCCACGTCACCTTGGCTCCCTGGTGGTGTTTCCATTGAACCTTTACCATAATCACTTCTTTGTGTCGTAGCCTCCTTATCTTCCTTTCCAAGATAGCCTCGGGTTCATTGACACATCTTTCGTTATCCACTCTGATCTCCAATAAAGGAATGACACTCTCCTCTTCATCTAAACACATTCGCAAATAACATACGTAAATGGTATGGTGAATCCCGTTAATCTCGGGTGGTAGATCTGACTTGTAGGCTTGGAGCCCAATGCGCTCAATGATGATGAAAGGTCCAAGGAAACGGGGTACGTTTTCTGAACCTAATAATTCCCTTCCACGGTGAAACCTTCAACATCACCCGTTCCCCCACTTGGAACTCGACTGGTCTTCTCTTTTTGTCCGCAAAACTCTTTTGGCGGTCTTGGGCCACCTTCAATCGCTCTCTAATGATTTTCACCTTGTCGGTCGTCTCTTGAACACTCACTGGTCCGACAAACTGATTTTCTCTCGCCTATAGCCAACACACGGTCGTCCTACACTTCCTCCCGTACAACGCTTCGAACGACACCATACCAATACTTGAGTGATAACTGTTGTTGTAGGCGAATTCTACTAGCGGAAAATGAGAATCCCAACTTCCCCCGAAGTCAATGACGCACGACCTCAACATGTCTTCAAGGGTTTGGATAGTCCTCTCGCTCTGGCCGTCTGTATGGGGATGGTATGTGTTATTCAACTTTATTCTAGTGCCCAACTCCTTTTGCAAGTCGTCCTATAAATGGGATGTGAAACGACAATAACGGTCGGACACAATATAGAGTGGCACCCCGTGCCTCGAGATCACCTCATCAATATAAAGTTTAGCCAATTTATCCGTTGGTAGAGTTTCTCGCATAGGCAAGAAATGGGCGCTCTTGGTCAATCGGTCCACCACCACCCAAATGGTGTCATAACCTCTCATGGTCTTCGGTAGCTTGGTTACAAAGTCCATGGTGATGTGCTCCCACTTCCATTCAAGTATCTCTAGGGATTACAAACTACCGTAAGGTCATTGGTGCTCTGCATTTACTTGTAAGCATGTTATGCATCGCTCTACATAACTAGCTGTGTGTCCTTGAATCTAGTTCCTATTCAAGATTAATCAAACAAATAAAATTTAACAAATCAATTACCTGTTTGATTTCAATTCAAATCCAAGATTACAAACTTTCTCTCTCTAGAACTCTCTCTCTCTCTACAAAAACTCTCTCTTTCTCAGATACGTATTTTCTGAAAATGACAACTTCTACTAACAAAAAAAATACAAGACAAGGTATTTATACCTACAACTAATACAAAGGAAATTAAAAAATACAAAGTACAAATACATTGACTTTTATTACAAAAGACTTTGACTTTAATGAGATTTGTCTTTCTTCAACTTTGACTTTCTTCAACTTTCATCTTCAGTATTCTTGATCTTGTATCCAACAGATTTATGCTCTAACAATCTCCCCCTTTGGATTCAAGATCACTTTTAAAAAATCTAGCAATTCAGTCTTCACTTTAAGCTCTGTCAATACAATCTCCCCTTTTTCTTTAACTGTATTCTTTCCAAAATTGTCTTCAATCAATGAACAATCTCTTCAAAACTTTCACAGAAAACTTTCAGTCTTTGGAAAGAAATTATCTTCAGAATCAGCTCGAATTGCTTTAGCAGAAAATCTTCAAAGAAAAATTCCTCAAATCTTCAGAAATTCTTTGATCTTCTTTAAATATTTCCTTTGAACTTTCTAACTTGAACATTTCAGAAAATCAACTCACAAATCTTTATCAGATCTTGATATCATCTCCCACAAACTTCAAAACTTTAATATTTCTTGATACCATCTCCCCCTTTTTGATGATTTGAGCATCGATATCATCAAAACTTTCTCCAAGAAATGTCTTTGACCAATCTGATATGTCAAACTGAGCCTCTGATTCTGTGAGCCATAACCAAGTATTCATCTAGATCTTTACAAATCCAGACAAAATAAGAACATGTAACTCCTGAATCAACAGATGAATCAGTTAAAATGCTTGTCAGTAACACAAAGTCACTGTGTGTAACGAATACACAATATAAAGGAGCTTTTCGATGTTCATTCCCCCAGGGCTTCCATCCAATCATCGAAATACCACAAAGACAATTTCTATGAATGTTATGACAAAGAAACAAATTCTTTGTGTGTTCGTGCATGTGTAGAAAGAATTAAGCACAAATAATTGCTTTTCAATAAGGCTCAAAGTTGTGTAAACCACTGAGACAACAGTAGATAAACACAGACTCAATGTGCATGATTGAAGTGCGAAGATGGGGCAGACTTCCTTCTTTTTCAATATCCAGATTTTCCAAATGAAAATCAGATAGATTATGTGCGGCGTCCCCTTTAAAATGTGAAACATTTTCTTTTTGAGAAGAAAATGAGTAGCTTGTGGGGTTTATTCAAGAGTTGGCATGGGCTAGTTGCCTGTTTCAATAACGTTCACGAAGAAATGTGAAACATTAGTAATGTGGTTGCCCGGCTCAGAAAGTAGTTGGTGCAGAGTTTGATATTCTTTTACTCTGATCTCACACCCTCTTTCTTTTAATCATTAAGCGCACTACTAACCAAACTCTCTTTTCCATTTTACCTCATCGCACAACCCACACTCATATTTTTTAGACTCCTCACACTCAATCTCTATGGATTAACTTCTTGGGTAGAAATCACTGGTTAACGTGATTTCATAGAAGTTCAGTTAAGTCCTAGCACAAAGAACCCATATTTCCTATAAAAGCATAATGTTGCTCAAATGATTTAACTATAACAGTTAAAGCTCATATACAAATGTCAGATGAATGTATGCTCAGAATATAATCATGAAGATATGAGAATTTTAAAACATTGAAGTATTTTCAAACAAGTATACTGAATGAATGAACATGAATGCAAAAGACTTGTTTGAAAATCTGACATTGTATGAAAATGATCAGAAATGAAATGATATACCAATCAAAGCTTAAGGTCAAGAATAATGGATATTGTCTATATGAACCAAGATATACACATTCTTGAAATGACGTTTTGAAATGAAATGACGCTCAAAATTCTTTGAAGTACAAGCGGGGTGTCTTACCATCGAAAAAAAATTATGTTTCAATATGAGACATGGTAAGAACTATTTGAACAAGAAATCAAACCAGTGTGTGTGAATACTTGAAAGTATATGAAAAAACAATACACAAGTATTAATCTTTGGATAACACATGATTTGTTTATCAATGAAGCACAAAAATAAAATGAAAACATTTAAAATCACACTTCCAAATTATAAAATCTGTTTAAAATTCAAGAAGTGGTTTGAACATTTTAAGAACATGTTTTTCTATATCTGAAAGTTGTCCTTCTTTCAGATACATTTGAGATTAAGATAAGAAATTTACCTTTTCGCTCAATCTTAATACTCATAAAGTCAGCTGAAGTCAAAAATGATATGATCGTGTCATCCTCTCTCATCCTGCATAAGTCTCAAAGTCTTGTAAAAAATTTATTCACAAATTTTATTCGAACAATAAAAGAACATAAAACAGTAAAACGATTAAATAACGAGTTCTGATCTTAAGTAATCATAAATCATAGTCTTACTCCTTTTGATAAGCTCCCCCTAAAATCATGCATTACAAAAATTTTGTCAGTTAAGTAAAATGCAGAAATCAGTTATGCTCCCCCTTAAAATAATGTAGATCATCTAAAATCTTCTCTTACTCCCCCTGAGATCATGAGCAAACAATTAAAGTGCAGATATCCTTCAAACATAAAGATAAAGAAAATGATGAAAAATAACAATACGTAGCTTTATTATGTAACAACCGATTATGTCTTAAGATTTAACATACCAAGCTTAGAGACAAGAAAATTAAATCTCTTTTCATCTAAGGGTTTGGTAAATAAATATGCAAGTTGATAATCTGTCTTTAAAAAATAAAGTTCAATTGTTCCTTTTTCTACATTATCTTTTATAAAATGATAACTGACGTCAATGTGTTTGGTTTTCGTATGCTGGACAGGATTAGCAGATATCGCGATTGCACTCTTCGAGTCACAATAGATTGGAATTTTATCAAACTTGAATCCATAGTCTCGCATATGTGTTCGCATCCACAAGACTTGAGAGCAACAACTGCCAGCAGCTACGTACTCTGCTTCAACAATCGATGTGGAAACGCATAATTGTTTCTTTGATGCCCAGCTAACGAGCTTGTCTCCAAGAAATTGAACATGACCTGAAGTACTCTTTCTGTCCAACATGCAACCTGCATGATCTGCATCTGAATAGGCAGTCAGTTGAAACCCAGTATCCTTAGGATACCACAGACCAAGGTATGCAGTCCCCTTCAGATATCTAAAAATCCGTTTGACAGCAGCCAAATGGGATTCTTTAGGAGAAGCCTGATATCTAGAACATAAACATGTTGAAAACATAATATCTGGTCTACTGGATGTAAGATACATTATTGAACCTATCATACCTTTATAGGTTCTAACATCAACACTTTTACCCGAAGGATCAGTGCTAATTTTAGTACCTGGTGCCATCGGGGTTCCAATTGGTTTACAATTTTCCATTTTGTACTTCCGAAGAATGTCCAAAATGTACTTAGATTGGTTAATGAAAATCCCCGTAGAAAACTGTTTTACTTGTAATCCGAGAAAGAAATTCATCTCTCCCATCATACTCATTTGAAAACGTGACACCATGAGGTTAGAAAATTTTTTGCAAAATTTTGGATTTGTAGAACCAAATATTATATCATCAACATAAATCTGAATAAGAATAATATCAGCTTTTTCCTTTTTGATGAATAAAGTAGTATCAACCTTACCTTTGGAGAAACCAGACTTGACCAAGAATTTGGATAAGACGTCATACCATGCTCGAGGGGCTTGTTTTAATCCATAAAGGGCTTTGTCCAAGATGTAGACATGATCTGGCTTATCTGGATTAACGAACCCTTCTGGTTGAGACACGTACACTTTCTCTTTAAGAATGCCATTCAGAAAGGCTGTTTTCACATCCATCTGAAAGACTGTGAAATTCTTATGAGTTGCGTAGGCTAGAAACATGCGGATTACTTCTATACGCGCTACTGGAGCATACGTCTCATCATAATCTATGCCTTCCTCTTGCCGGTAACCTTTGGCAACAAGTCTAGCTTTGTTTCTTATGACGATACCATCTTCATTCTTTTTATTATTGAATACCCATTTAGTGCCGATCACGGTTTTACCTTCTAGCTTAGGAACTAATCTCCAAACCTTTAGGGCTTCAAACTGATTGATTTCTTCTTGCATAGCAGATACCCAGTCCGAACCAGCAAGAGCCTCTGATACTCGCGTTGGCTCAATCTTACTGAGAAATGAGTCATGCATACATTGGTTAAGAGTCGCTTACCTAGTCTGAACAGGCTTGTTTAGATCTCCAATTACTTGGTGTAATGGATGCTCTTTGGTCCAGCGATGCTCATGAGGGAGTGGAGTAGATACTGATTGAACATGATCATCATCTAGAAATCCACTATCAGAATCTTCAGTTTGAATAACAGGAGGGGGTTTTGCAGTTGAAGTTTCAGGTGCAGAAGCATCAGTTGGAACAACAGACTGTGGCTGTTGAGTAGACATGATATCACAGCCAACTCAAACAGTTACTTCTGGCTCAGCAGTTACTTGTACATCTTCAACTGTAGGAGTAATTGTAGGAATGTGAGTTTCTGACTGAACAGGGAATTCTTGTTCATTTATGACTTCTGAAGTGACTGGATGATTGCAACTTGTGTCTTCAGACCTGTCAGTCACAGCAGATTTAGATACATTAGATCCTAGAAACACATCATAAAATAATTCAAATAACAAATCTAAATCAGATAAATGTGAAACTGAAGTAGAAGCGTTATCCGAATTTTTCTCTGTAGAAACAGGTTCTGGACTGATCTGCCCAGAAGCTAATACTCCAGTGATAACGGGTTCTGAACTGATTTGATCAGAAGCCATATCTTCATTAAATGTGACATTAACGCTCTCAACAACTGATTTTGACTTCTTCAGATAAACACGATATGCTACAGATGTTGAAGAATAACCGATAAAGATGCCTTCGTCCGCCTTAGCACTGAATTTATTCAGACTCTCTTTGTCATTAAGCACAAAACATTTACACCCAAATATGTGAAAATATTTGATAGTTGGTGTTCTGTTGTTGATCAACTCATATGGAGTCTTCTGAAAACGTCGATGTATCATAGACCGATTTTGAGTATGGCATGCAGTCGACACAGCTTCTGCCCACAAGAATAGAGGTAAGTCCGATTGGCTAAGCATAGTCCGAGCGGCCTCGACTAGCGTCCGATTTCGCCTTTCGACTACTCCATTTTGTTCAGGCGTACCAGCAGAAGAGTACTGATATGATATCCCGACCGATTCGAGATATTCTTCAACTATCTTATTTTTGAACTCTGTGCCGTTGTCCGTTCGAAGAAACTTGACTTGTCGCTGCATTTTCACCTGGGTCGTCTTTAAGAAAGTAATGAGAACTTCCGGCGTCTCATCTTTTGATCGAAGAAATTTGACCCACGTGTATCTTGAGTAATCGTCCACAATGACCAACACATATTTCTTTCCTCCCAAACTCTGAGTTCTCATTGGACCACACAAATCCATATGTAACAATTGTAACGGAGAACTAGTGCTTAGTTCAGGCTTCGGTTTATGTGCGGCTCTTTTCATCTTACCCTTTTCACATGTTGCGCATAAGTGTTCTCGTTCATATTTCAGCTCAGGAAGTCCTTTGACCAATTTCCCACGAACCAGCTTGTTGATATAACGAAAGTTCAAATGAGATAAACGTCTGTGCCAGAGCCAACTTTGTTGCGTTGAAGCTTTTGTCATCAAGCATACTTGATTGTCAATCTGTACTTTGGAATGATTGATGGTATAGAGGTTTGTCTTTCGATGTCCACCTAAGAGTTCTGTGTCGTCTTCAGTACGAACTGAGCAACTCTTAGACTTAAAGTTGACCTCTAACCCTTTATCGTATAATTGACCAATGCTGAATAAGTTGTGCCCCAAACCTTCAACATAACTCACCTTACTTATCATTATGTTGTCTTGAATAATGTCACCATATCCTAAGATAGGTGAAAGCTGATCGTTTCCAAATCTGACATTTCCACTGAATTTCTCTGTATAGTTAGACAATAAAGCTTTTTGCCCAGTCATATGCTTGGAACATCCACTGTCCAAGTACCACATATGTCGGGTCTGCAAGAGAAATCAGGAGACAATAACTTTAGGTACCCATTTAAAAACGGGTCCTAACAGATTAGCATAAGATTTTGGTATCCATTTGAAAATGGACCCTCTGTTCTTTTGAAAACCTTTAAAAATATTTGATCTTGAAGAATACACATGATAAGATCCGAACCAATCAGAAGAATTATGAGAGTAAGCAAAATCATTTCTCCGATAATGATAAGATTTAGTAGAAATAGGAGATAATTGAATCAATTGCTTTATTGAATATCGCTTGTAAGAAGTTACAAGGTTTTTTTTATTTGAAGCAAATTGATCAACTACATCAGTATCACTACTAACTGATCTATTACAAGAATTATCGGAAACTGATTCAGCTTTCTCATCACCCTTCCTTTTTGGTCGCCATTCAGTTCGAGCTTTCAACCTTTTCTTGCTTATATCTGAAACACAAGATGTAGATTTATTAGGAAAAGCAAATTTCTGAGACTGAGTTTTCTTTTGTGTACCAGTGTATTTCTGTTTCTGTAATCGCTGTTTCTTACCTTGAGAATAATAATCAGCAGTTACAGAATTCGATTCACCAACTTTAGTTGATGATTTAGCAGTTTTAAGAACACTTGGTAACACCTTTTCATTTATAAGACAAGTAGAATGATCAGGAAGAGAAGCATTGAAGTCAAACATATCAATTTCTTCTATGCACCCATCATCAGAATTAAGAAAATCATTTGCAGACTCAAATAAGTCATCAAAGTTATCAGTTGAAGTTTGAGGTGCCTTTGAAACTGTAGAACACTTTGTAGATTTAAATTGTAAAACAGTGTTCTTTAAAACTGTAGAAAACACACTTTGTTCAATATCTACCAAAAGTTTTTCATCAGATAAAACATTTTCAAGCTCAATTATTTTGCTTTCAAGAATGAGTGGAGGAACATAAACCTTTGCAATTGCGGGTTTTGCCTTCATCTCAGAAACAGAATAACTAGCAAAATAATCGTTTGAAAGAACTTTTGGTGTTTCTGAAAGATAACTATCATTTAACTTTGCATAGTTAAATGGTAGTTGCATTTTCTTAACATTCTTTCTATTTTCAGTTTCTTTGGCCTCAACTTCTTCCGGTAATTTGGTAACAAATTTGGGTTTTAAATGAGTATGTTTACCAGCACAAGCAAGAAAATCAAAATTATATAATGCTGGTTGTTTTCTGATGGCTTTCTTTAAGTAATAGTGGTTTTTAAAACCAAATCCCCATTATTCCTTAACATCAGCCTCTTCATCAGGTGCGTTAAGAAAAATGGTTTGATCTGTTTGGCCTCTTGCATAAAGTTTGGCTTCCAGACCATTTACCTTCTTATTCAAAAGCTTGTTTTCAACCTGCAGTTTATGAACAATTAGTGCAGATTCTTTCTTTTCAAACTCATATTTAGAAACTTTAACTTCAAAATCAGAAATCTTCTTTTCAAAACAATCTACTTGAGACTTAGAATCAGAAGCAGACTTGCGTAAAGAATCAATCAGATCTTTATTCCCAATAACCGACTTATTGAGTTCAAATATCTTATTGTTTCTTTTAGCAACTCTATCTTTTTCTTTCTTCAGTTTTACTTGAAGATCATTAAGCTCAACCATCATAGCTTCCATTTTGGTTACAAAATCTTTTTCAGTTAAGTTTAATACCTCATCAGCTGTCTCGTCATCTGATTCATCATACTTGACTTCTTTTCCCATGAGACAAAGATGAGCTGTTTCTTCTTTCTCTTCATCTTCACCTTCCGAATGATCGAGCCAAAATTCGTCCTCAGCCATTAAAGGTACTCCCGCTTCTTGTTGTTTTGCCAATAGCAACTTGTTCTGATAGTACTGAGAGTTACGAACTTTTGGCTTTCTACAATCTTTTGCAAAATGACCCATCTTGCCACAGTTGTAGCATTTGACTGAATCATTTGTTGGCTTTTCAGCAACAGTGTAGTCATTCACATACTTCTTCCTGTCATCAGGTTTCTTCTCAACATGTTTGTTCTCTTCATATCTTTTTCCTTCCACCTTTTCTCGGTGTTCATGATTTTTGGAACTTGATGAAGAGTACCGCTGTGAGTTAGATCCCGGCTTCTTGTAAAACTTTTTCTGGAATGCACAGGTCAATAACAACATAGCCTGTTTGAGGCTTTCTCCATCATCACCATCTGATTCAGATTCAGACTCAGAACTGGTAATCACTTTCTTCTTTTTCTTCTTCTCTTTCTTTTCTTTCTTTTTCTCACTAGCTACCAAAGCAATAGGATCGGGAACTTTTTCTGCTTTCTTCTTTTTAGCTCTTTTCTCTTCCACTTCTTCTTCATTCTGCCTCAGAGTCTCATATACCTCATGTAACGGTATGTCATTCAGATCCTTCATCTGTTTCATCCTACGTGTATGCTTCTTCCACTCTGGTCGTAGAATACTCAGAAATTTGACATTGTTCTCAAGTTGCTTCTTTTTCACCTTATTCTTGGACAACTCATTCAGAAGCAAGACAAACCGTTCATAAGTATCTTCTAAGCTTTCATTCTCTTTGGCTTTGAATTCCTCATAACTGTTGATGCAGTTAGCCACTTTCATCTGATTCCCAATCTTAGATCCCATCATCATCTTTTGCAATTGATCCCACATCTTCTTAGCATTTCCCTTGTAACTATCAATCTTGATGTAGATCTCATTCGGAATGCTCTGAAGAAGTAAGGATCTTGCTTGTTTATCTGCTTTGTATCGGCTTTTCTGTTCTTCAGAATATTGAGAAATATCCACTGCCACTGTTTTCATCTTTTGATCTCTTTCCTCAGTACCATCTTCACTATCAGACGAGTCATCATCAGGTATTTGAACCATGATTGGTACCATAGGACCTTCTGTGATTGACAGCATAATATTCTCTCTATTTGCATGTCTGTCTATAAAATCAAGAAACCTGTCTTTCCACTGTTCGTACTCTCCTTTGAACTGAACAGGAGGCTTGACATCGGTGCCAATGGAAAGAGCATCTTTGGAAGTCATCTTGTTTAAACCTGTTTGGAAAATATATGCAATAAGAAACTAGAAACTGATCGTTAGTCCAAATGAAACAATCAAGAAAATACAGAAAACTTGAAATATACAATCATAAATTTTAATCACAAAAAGAACTATGTCCCCCTATGCAGACTTAGCACGGGGGTCCCGCTTTGCGCTTCACAAAAGAAACGCACACTTCAACTTTGCGTGTCACACATAGAACGCACATGCCACTTTGCGTGTCACACAATGAACGCACACCTCACTATGCGTATCAAGAGGCACACGCACACCTTAACTATGCGTGTCAAGAGGCACACGCACACCTTAACTATGCGGTTCAAACGACAAACGCAAACCACCACTTTGCGGTTCAAGTTAGAAACGCACACCACTACTTTGTGGTTCAAGAAGGAAACGCAAGACACATTGTGCGTGTCAAGTTACACCCGCATATCTCACTCTGCTTGTCTTGATGAATATACCCGCAGATTTTGAATGACCCGCAAACTTTGATGAATTTGTACGTATCTTGATGAATGATCCGCACACTTCGATGAATCAAACGCACAACTGAAGAACACCCGCACACCTCTAAAATCGAACTAAATCACACCAACAACTCATTTACACCTTGAATTCTAACTCTAAACTTTGACAATTTGATCTTTTAAACAACTCGAACACAAAACTATCACTAATTTTTCGATCAAATACACAAAAATTACAAATTTGAATCAAATACAGTGTCAAGAACTCGTGAACACGAAAACCACAAAAAAATTCGAAAATTCGAATTGATTATAGTGCAATTGACAAATCTTTCTATACAATTTCAATCGAATTCACTTTCCTAACAACACTTAATCGATTACAACTCCAAAAACTCACTAAAACTCAAAAATCAAATCTGGACCTGAAGAACACAGTACGAACATTCGTATTTCTTGATTTTTCGATTTGGATCTGCTCTAATACCAATTGTGTGTCCTTGAATCTAGTTCCTATTCAAGATTAATCAAACAAACAAAATTTAACAAATCAATTACCTGTTTGATTTCAATTCAAATTCAAGATTACAAACTTTCTCTCTCTAGAACTCTCTCTCTCTCTACAAAAACTCTCTCTTTCTCAGATACGTATTTTCTGAAAATGACAACTTCTACTAACAGAAAAATACAAGACAAGTTATTTATATCTACAACTAATACAAAGGAAATTAAAAAATACAAAGTACAAATACATTGACTTTTATTACAAAAGACTTTGACTTTAATGAGATTTGTCTTTCTTCAACTTTGACTTTCTTCAACTTTCATCTTCAGTATTCTTGATCTTGTATCCAACAGATTTATGTTCTAACACTAGCTACATCCAATTTCATTATCGGCCATTAATAGTTTAGCTTCAAATCCCGGAACATTTTTGTGCTTCCTAGATAAATAGAGTACTTGGAATTATGTGTGTATTCCAACAATAATTCCCGACATCCCCCAATCTTCAGTACCCAGATTCTCCCTTGGAATAGCTTCAAACCCCTTCCGTCTTCGGTCAACTGAAGATGTTGCTTCGCCAAAGCCTCTCCCTTGAGATTTGCTTCAAGTAATGCTTCTGACTGGGACATCTTGATTTTGTCAATTAGGCTTGAGACGACTTCGACTCTAGCAAAGGTAGCTTGAACACCACTACCATACTCTTTCTGACTCAAAGCGTCCGCCACGACATTGACCTTTCCGAGATGATATAAAAGTTCACAATCGTAGTCTTTGAATACTTCTAGCCATCTTCATTTCCATCTTCTTTTTGCCTGCTCTGCCGAGCTACACCTCCAGTCGGACAGTATTCTATGTCCTAAAAACACCGTATCCTCTATTGCTCGCTCTGTCAAGCAACACCTCAAAGATACGTGATCCTATTGCCTGTTCATTCTATAGTGGAGTTTTATCCTTAGGGTACTCATTTGACCCCTAGTGCCTACTCCCTAGCATTGAAGATAGGAGCCTCAACTCCTTACTTGATAACTCATGATGTCTAACCCTCGTGCACAAGAATTAGAACATCACACACCAAACCCAAAGTCCCAAAGTACAACCCATAAAGGTTCCTCTCCACAAAACGATCGGGATACAAGAATGTCAACACGACATAAACCCCAAAGTGAGAAAATCAAGACTCCTCACTAGAAAATTACCAACTTACATGCCTATGGATCCAATGCATTACAGTCTAAAATACATGACTCCAAATGAATGACACACGCACACAAAAGCAGGTATTCCCCAATGTAAAATGCAATAAATGCAACTCACACCCAAAGCTCCACTTAAAGTTATTAAAGTCGGACAAATGTCCTCAAGACCCGACACCAATGAAAACCGAGCTTTGAGCCCAAAATCCAATGACCGTATGTTAAAATCCACAAAATGTAATAACACGCATTCGACCGACATTTATGCAAACACATGCTCCAAAGGACATGAATGACTCCAACACAATTTAGATTAGGACAAATCATTTTCCCCAAAGTATCTATTCCGTTTATTCTTTCAAAAACGTCCCATAACACAAAAATCAACCATTTCCCCAAAACATACTCTAAATGTACATTTATTCTCAAAACACCTACTTCCAAAAAATAACTCATTAAAACACAAATACTTGATATTTATTTGTCAAAATGCCCAAAATCCCCAATGTGAGTGTTTTACAAAGTTTATAAAGTGAAACACTTCAATTAATCCAAACTCATAAGGTAATACAACAGTTGATAATTTCATGTAAAACATATAAACATTTAAAATTTGGCATTTTGGCATGTACACCGTTTTCACAAATCAACTTGAACTCACCTTGCTATATTTAGGCTAAATCTAGATTTTACCCCCAACTTGAGCTTCCTTTAAGAAATCTGAATCCACAAGCAAAACCCTACCAAAACCATGATCTACAAATTTCCAACCGTAAATATCCATATCGACCCATTTAAAATTGTTCCCAGACATTATACACAAAGATCTCATCTTATATCCGAAACCCTAATTTCCATAAATGAAGAAAAAGAGGAGATTACCTTAACCACAACTTCAATCCACTAACCAAGGTAATTCTAGGTCACCAAGATGAGCCATAAACTTCCAAACTTTAAGTGATGAAAAGGGTTGGATGAGAACCCTAGAAAATGGATGAAGGCGATGAAGAAGATGAAGATGAGAGGGTTCTAGTTCTAGCCTCCAAGCTTTGCTGGAGGCTAAAGAATCACTTGGAATCCCATGTCTTGGTGCCTAAAATGCTCAAAATCGACAATGGGGGTAAAGTGATTCGGTTCTTAGGAGAAAAAAATGAGATGGGTGAAGTAACAAATGAGAAAAGGGCTAAAAAGTTTGGTTTTAAACTCTCAGACCCCGATCGCGATTGTGCCAAGCGATAGTAACATGGCCACTATCGCGAGGCACTCTCGTCGAACTTGTACCGAGAGCTCCCAACTCTCCGCGATTCTGCCAAACGATAGTGACGGGTGTCACAATCGTAAGGCACTCTCGCCGAAGGTGTACCGAGGGTCTTGGTCCTTGGCGATTAAGACACGGCAATAGTGACCCTGTCACTATCGTGGGGCACTCTCGCCTAACACGTACCAAAGTCCAAAAATCTGCTTTTCTCGCCCGAAACGCTTCCGACGCTTTTAGAAATCCAAGGCAATTCCTCCCACACGCAAGGTTCATACTAATAAATATCCATGTTGACGCGGGGCCAAATTTACTGACTGGAGAAATTTACGGGTGTTACAATCCTCCCAACCTTAAAAGAGATTTTGTCCTCGAAATCTAGATTGCCATTAAACGTTGCCCGCATAATAGGTTGTCTCTAATCCACTTTCCAGAACAGCCACCATAAACCTTATGCTGTTAACCACGACAATCGTCCCCTTGGGCACTTTACACTTATATCCGAGTGAACGCTTAACTCACTAAAGTGGCCTTAAACCACGAGACTACGGTTGTCTCCCGACCTTGGGTGACATGTACTACCTCAAGGGTAGTTTGTGACTTCAACCTCTCTTTGACAAATCCGTACCAGTCCAACACGATTCTGGACCTGTATTCCGATGATCGACACTCGACCCAAGGAATCCCCCAAGATCCCTTTTTCATTCACCCTTGGTATTGGTAGAGATTGTCGTCTAAGGACGTGCCAATACACTCTCCAGGGGGTTGATTTATCCAAATTAGGTGATTGCACAAATCCAAACAATACTCAAATATCGTTCATCCAGTCGATATAAACCTTTACCATATCAAGAAAATCTTAACCATCGATACTTAATTGCTAACATCTAATACCCTTAAAGTTACCGCTTAAATTGTAAACGCAGAGGATTCATAGGGTGCCTTCTTAAGCATTACAACTGTCATCATCCTCAAAATCGAATGTCGACACCTATCCTCAAAACGACCATACCACATACGTGGGTTTACCGCCCAATATTCCATTGCATATTTTGCGTTATCGAGTTAAAGTTGACACCAAACATGGCACTAAAATTCCAAATCTTAAGACCCAACAAACGAACCATAAGATTTCCTTAGTTCCTGAAATCTCACCCGGGTGGCACACCCCCAACACATGCATGATGACGAACAATCAACCCAACAATTCATATCCAACTAGAAACAAACATTCACACGAGAACTTATGTTAGAGCACAGATTTGTTGGATTCAAGATCATGAAGTTTGAAGATGAAAGTCAAACAAAACAAAGCTTAAAGTCAACTCTCTAGCATAAAGGTCAAAGTCTTTGTTAATAAAGTCAAAGTCAAATCTATTGTATTTTAGTTTCCTTGTTGTAATTGTGTGGTAGTGTAAATAGGTTTGTGTCTTTGTAAAAGGTAACAACTATCACAGAATAGAATTCAGTTCATATACACAGAGCATATGAGAGAAGATCATATTAGAACATTATTCTAGAGAGAGAGAGAATGAATGTAGAGAGAGAAAGTGAGATTTGTAATTGTTGAGATTTGTATTAATGACATGTGATTACGATTGTTGAATCATCTTGATTGTTTTGTTACAATAAGAACTTGATCAAATTTGGGAATAACAATTGGTATCAGAGCAGATCCAATTTGAAATCTTTCAAGAAATGAAGTACGACTCTGTGTTCGTAGAGTTTAGATTCAATTCTGATTTTGAGTTAGTTTTTCAAGTTGTAATCGATTGGTTAGTGATCGAATAGAGTACTAGAACGACTTTGTATAGTTTGATTAGTCAATTGCACTGTAATTTTCATGAATTTTCGAAATCCGTCAAGTTTGAGTTTCACGAGTTCGTCGTACACTGTAATGGATCAAATTGTATCGAATGTTGATTTTTATTTAAATTCTTTGATAGGATTTTGTTTTAGGTGTATAAATGATCGATCTGTCAAAGTTTCAGATCAAAATTTAAGGTCTGGGTGGTTCTTTAGTCGATTCAAAGGTGTTTTTCTTCGAAAAACTGAAGAACTCGCAATCTTGCTCAAGAACTCGCAAGATTCATCCAAGAACTCGAATAGGCCTAAGAACTCGCAAAAGCATGAAGAACTCGCAGAGTGTTGAAGAATTCGCAGAAAGTTCCAAGAATTCGTAGATTTATCAGATTTCGCATTGTTGATTTTCTAAAAACACAAGGATAGAATTCGTAGAGAGCTATATTGTGAATTGCTTAGAATTCGTATTAGTGAGTATTGTTGCGAATTGCAAAGAATTCGCAGACTAGAGGGTTGCAAAAAGTGATTTCTATTTTTTTTCTCTAAGGAAAGAATTCGCAGATTGTCTAGAATTCGCTAGTGTGAATATTGGGAATTCTTAAGGATTCGCAAGTGTGTGTGCTACAAATTCTATTTTGAATCTTACGAATTATGAATGTTTTTGTAGTCTGCGAATTCCTTGCCCTTCTTTGTGTAGTTTGCGAATTCTGTGTACCTAGTGTTGTTTGCAAATTCTTTATATTTCTGTATAGCTTGCGAATTCCAAACTTGGTGATTTTTGGAATTTTATTTTCTGAATTTTATTTCTACGATTTTCTGTATTGTGTGATTTCATTTGGACTAACGATTGTTTTTGTCAAGTTCTTTTTGTAACATAATGACTTCCAGTGAAGCTCCTGCAATCAGTACGGATGAGAAGCCACCAGTACTTTTCAGAGGAGAGTATGAACAATGGAAAAATCTGTTCCTGGATTTCATTGATAGACATGACTTAGGAGATCTTATTATAATATCTCTGAGGGAAGGACGTATGACAACTCCAAGGAAAGTTTTTACTGCTGTAAAGAATGAAGAAAGAAAAAGAGAAGAGCTTCCATTACCACTTGAGATGTACTCAGACGAGAAAAGAAAAAGATATAAAGCTGACAAATTAGCCAAAACTTTCATATTGCAAGGAATTTCAGATGATATTTCAAAAGAAATTTCTATCAAATTAGAAAGTAAAAAGGCTACAGGAAAACAACTATGGGAACATATTGAGAAAATAATGGTAGGACCAAAGATGTCATCAAGAGTAAAGTTTCTAGAAGCTGAGAACTCTGAACTAAAAGGAAAGATTTCTGATCTTGAAGCTCAAATACAAGAAGCAAGATTCTGTTGAGAACAATGAGAAGAAAGTTAAGGATTTGGACAGTACAAATGCTGATTTTCATAAGAAGATTTCTGATCTGGAAGATGCTAATGCTAAACTTCAACAGACAATATCAGATTTGGATCGAAAGATGGTCAAAGATAAATCTGATTTTGAGAAAGAAAAGAAAGAGTTTGATCAGAAATTCTCAGAACTTTCCAAGAAGAGTTGTGAAGAAAAGAAGATGGTAGAGCTTAAATGTATCAAGCTTTCTCAACAAGTGTCTGACTTTGAGAAAGTAATCATTTTGGAAACGGAAAAGTTTGCCAAGGAGAAAAAGGCAATTGAACAGAAGAATGTCGGAATATTCAAAGAAATATCCGGTCAAAGAAAGGATGATGAAAAAGATTTTATAGAAGAAAGAAAAACGTTTGAAAAAGAGATTAAGAAGCTTAATGACAAGTAATCTGAACTATTAGAGAATGTACTGAAAGAACAGAAAGCGAAGTCTGAATTAAAGACAGAGATTGACCTGCACATCAAAGAAAAGAACAGTTATTTTTCAAAGATAAAAGAGCTTGAAGACATTGTTTCAAAGGTGGTGGCGACTGAGCACACGACTCCAGAGTCAGAAATCCACACACCTCGAGATGATTCAGCTGATTCTGAATGTTCATTTAAGACAGCTACAAGCTCACACAAGAAAATTGTTTCCACAAGAAGGTCAGTTAAATCATATGATCAGATTCGTACTACTAACATTTTCTTTGATGAAAATGTAGATGGTTCAGATACATATAGAAGAAGAAGAAGAAGGAGATATGAAGTAGAGAAGATGGTTTGGAAGGTGAAACCACTTGATGATGAGAAGAAGGAAGAAAAGAAAGGAAAGAAGGAAGAGAGAAAAAAAACAAATCATGTGTACATGCATCAACAGCCAAGAAGAACAAAGTGCGAAAAGGTAAACCTGATTTTTCTTATTCGAGAGATCAATTGATCAACATGTCTAGAAAAAGGTATTGTTCTTACTGTCATAAATCATGATTATGTTCTCACATCCGAACTGTAACTAACAAATATGGACCCAAATACCAGTGGGTACCAAAACCAAAAGATGAATCTGTGTTGTAGGCACCTACAGTCAAGGGGAGTAAGAGAACCAAGGCTTCTGAATAAATCAGTTCAGGACCCGTACTTCAACGGAGTTTGACTTCTAAACACAAAAGTTTAGGACTCATACTTCAAAGATCAAAAATAATGATACTCCTGGGCTGATATGAGGATGTACTCCGATACTCATATGAGGAAATCAACCTTCAAGTGGGAGTACATATGTTTCTGGAAATATGTATTCGGAAGATATGACGAACTACACTTCAGGGGGAGTTTTAGATCTCTATCATATACTTTTTCACTGAAAAATTACAGATGCATATTTTCAGGGGGAGTATGAATGATGATTTCTGATTACTTCAAATCAGAACTCGTTCACTCAATGTTTTACTACTTTCTGTTGTTTACTTTTCAATAAATTTGTGAATAAAGTTGCTTTGACATAATTTTGAGACTTTTGCAGATTGAGAGAAGCTATCAAGATCATATCATTATGATTTTAAGCTTGACTTCATGAGATTTAAGACTGAACGACAAAGGTTAAATTTCTTATCTTAATCTCATATATGATTGAAAGAAGGACGACTTTCAATCATAGAAAACATATTCTTAAATGTTTAAACCACTTCCCAATTCTTAAACAGATTTCTTAATTTGGAAGTGCGATTTTAAATGTTTTCAAGATTTAATTGAGTTTGAATGTTTTACAAACCGTGTGTTTCCAAAGATAAATACTTGCGTATTGTCTTTTCTATATACTTTTAAGTATTCACACACACCGGTTTGACTTATTGTTCAAAATGTTCTTACCATGTCTCAAATTTCAAATATATTTTTTGATGGTAAGACACCCCGCTTGAACTTCAACGAATATTGAGCGTTAATTCATTTTTAAACGTTCCATTCAAGAATGTCTATATTTTGTTTCAAATAGACAATATCCATTATTTTTTTACCATAAACCTAAACAGTTATATCATTTCTTTCTGATCATATTTCATACAATGTCAGATTTTCAAACAAGTCTCTTGCATTCATGTCTATTCATTCAATTTACTTGTTTGAAATATCTTCAATGTTTAAAATGCTCATATCTTCATGATTATATTCTGAGCATACAAACATCTGACTTGTATTTGAGCTTTAACTGTTCAAGTTAAACCATTTTGAGCAACATATGCTTCATCGGACAGCCATATTACTAATGTTTCACAATTCTTCGTGAACATTATTGAAACAGGCATCTAGCCCATGCCAACTCTTGTTAAAAATCCCACCAACCACTCATTTTCTTCTCAAAAAGAAAATGTTTCATATTTTTTTAAGGGGACGCAGTACATATACTATCTGGTTTTCATTTGAAAAATCTGGATATTGAAAAAGAAGGAAGTCTGCACCGCCTTCACACTTCAATCATGCACATTGAGTCTCTGTTTATCTACTGTTGTCTCAATGGTTTACACAATGTTGAGCCTTTTATAAAAGCAATCATCATATGCTTATTCTTTCTAACACTTGCACGAACACACAAGGAATTTGTTTTCTTGTCATAACATTCATAGAAATTTCCTTTGTGGTGTTTTGATGATTGGATGGAAGCCCTGAGGGAGTGAACATCTCAAAAGCTCCTTTCCAATGTGTATTCGTTACACACAGTGACTTAGTGTTACTGACAGACATCTTAACTGATTCATTAGTTGATTCAGGTGTTACATGTTAATTTGTCTGGATTTGAAAAGATCTGGATGAATATCTTTATGGATTGACTGTGAATCAGAGGTTCTTGAGTTCAAACGATCAGTGGTCAGAATTGATAATGACATTTCTTGGAGAAAGTTTTGATGATATTGATGCTCTAATCATCAAAAAGGGGGATAATGTTCAAGAAATGTGTGAGAAGATCAAGAAATATTTGTGTTCAAGAGTTGTTTGCTTGAAGTTTGACAAAGAATGGAAGACTGAAATAGAAAAGTTTAAAGTTTTCTGAAGATGGGCTGAATTTTACTGAAATTTTATTTGGAGATAAGTTTGCTGAAACTGAAGATAATTTCTTTCCAAGTCTGAAAGAGATTTGTTTATAGTCTTGGGGGAGAATGCTACTAATTTTTGAAGAACAGACTTTGGGAAGATTGTTGAAAGTTTTTGAAGATACTGTGTTTGTCAAAGAAAGGAGAGAATGTCAATTTTTTTCATATGAATAGGGGGAGAAAATTCAAATTGAGCTTAAAAGAGAAGATTGATTTGCAATATCATTTTAGAAATGATCTTGATCCAAAGGGGGAGAATGTTAGAGCACAGATTTGTTGGATTCAAGATTATGAAGTTTGAAGATGAAAGTCAAGCAAAGCAAAGCTGAAAGTCAACTCTCTAGCATAAAGGTCAAAGTCTTTGTTAATAAAGTCAAAGTAAAATCTATTTTATTTTAGTTTCCTTGTTGTAATTGTGTGGTTGTGTAAATAGGTTTGAGTCTTTGTAAATGGTAACAACTATCACAGAATAGAATTCAGATCATATACGCAGAGCATATGAGAGAAGAGCATATTAGAACATTATTCTAGAGAGAGAGAATGAATGTAGAGAGAGAAAGTGAGATTTGTAATTGTTGAGATTTGTATTAATGACATGTGATTACGATTGTTGAATCATCTTGATTGTTTTGTTACGATAAGAACATGATCAAATTTAGGAATAACAACTTAACTCAGAGATTTAACGAAGCAGACAGGTCGCCCCTTAATTAACTGGGAGAGGGCATAGATCTAATACCTCAATTATTCATGCGTGTACCGATTAATAAATTGAAACCCAACATTCAAGACTAGCCACAAGCCAGACCATCTGACACTTCAATTCCTAAGGACTTCTCTAGTCCCTTATTTACAACTCCTTTCTTAAGGGGTGGGGGGTTCAAATCTATAACCCTAATGAGTTCAAGGCTTTTCAACTATAGGACTCAACAAATATGCCAATTGAGATTTATAAGACTTTCGAATGCAAAATCTTAATAATAGTTAATCGTACATGTAAAAATTCTCTACCTCTTACTCGGTAATACTGCAAAGTAGTGACAAATGCCACCCACATAAAACTATATCGGAAATCATTTGATCAGTAATCACGCTAATATTGACAATAACAAAAGGCGCAACAACTTTTCAAATGGACCACTATGGTCCTAATATGCATTAATCTATGTGGTATACGTAAAATAATTTTCTGCACCAATACAATGCGAAACATATGTTTGTACAAACTCCCAAAAGAAGAACTTCGCAATTTCAAGATCCAAATTCTCCTTTTTAACCATAAAATTTCATGAAATAAGATTTCCAATAAACCTCACATACGTTAGTTCATTTCTCAAACTTAGTAAAACGATAGATGCATGCAATTTGGTCGAAACGTAAAATAATTTAAATCGACTTCAAACGTTTAAGTTGCACAAACAAGTCATTCTTTGCTCCAAAATAGTGGCTACCATGATATGCATACCAATAGACCGATGAGATGCATACAACAACAATAAAACTCAACAACCCAAAAGTTAATTCAAACAATTATTCAGTATATGTGTTTCAAAATTCATTTACGCGATGCAAAATATCGTAAAATAAAACTCCATAAGACCCAGCTGAATTTTCATAAAACTCGTTGATGCTAAAATCAAACGGTGTCAAAATCTTTGTTTCCCAACATAAAAGCATAAGACGAAGATATGTCTAAAATGTAAAAGTTCTAAGAGTTTCTCTTTTATCGCAATGTAAAATAAATGGACCCATTTCCACAAAACTTGCATGAGACACGACGTTTCATGAACTCATAAATTGACACACAACATAATTAAACTTTCGCATTTCAAAGTTCATTCACGCGTCGAAAACGACGAAACACATCGCAAAATAATACTCTTTAACTCAACAAAATTTATACAAACTAAAATTCCCAAGAAAACTCAGACGCAACATATGGGAATAACTTTTCCTTTAAAACCTTAACATACGTGGAGGAGATCCAATGTCAAGGTTAAAATTTCGCAGTTACTTACCCGACACCCCAAATATCATTAAACACGGATATTACAACATCTGAAAATAGCGTTAGACAAGAAACGGGGATGAAGAGATTTTCAATAAAAAAATTGCAACCACGTGCAATAAAACAATTTCATGCATGTTTAAACTCACGGTTTAAAATCTGGTGCGTGGTAAACATTTTTCCAAAATCTCATAATATATTTCAGTTTATGATTCGGGAACACGAGAAGTAATTGGTGCAAACTTATTTCAGAAATAAATTTCGTGCATGAATTTTGGTCGGCATCTCAATGTCTTAGAACCACGCTCCTCAATTTCATAGCCACACTATCATCATCCGGATGCTCCCACATCTTAAGAGAATAATCGCACTAGATTGGTTAATTTTACAATTTCTTCTTGAAATAAAGCCAATTCAATAAACCTATGGTTCTAATTCAACCAATAACTCCTTGCCAAAATGGTCAACTTAGTGTATTCACCGTGTTTAAACATCACCCCAACATGCCAATGCTATAAACATCAACTCTTATATCGGCTACTCGCTTATAAACTTTCTCACTACCCCAACGGTCATCATACCAAGGCAATTCAAGTATACACATGTAACATGTAGGTTCACCATAACACTGGCCAGGTGCCATTATGAACGTACCGTACATGATCATCTTTGCCATCCTCGACAAGTTTCCCGTTTCTAGCGACTCAATCAACCCCAAAATGTCATATCTTAAGGTACCTAATGGTGCAATTTCACTTTCAATCACTTAAGAGAACGCTAATTTGAGTCTAGGCATCCAAAATCAATACCTTATTCTCTCAAACTTAAGCTCTGAATCAAACTTGTAACACCCTCAAATTTAGAAAAAGCGACTAAATTGAAACTTTCAACAATACATCACATGAAGGGTAATTCCCTTTCTATAGCTCAATACATAAATTAATTTCACATAGTGTTAGTGTATTGTTGTATCCAAGATTTAGAGTGAAAAGTGAAAGTCTATAAAGTCTAGAAAAGTCAAACAAAGTCATAGCTTGTAAGAGCTTAGAATGGATAAGCATATGAGAGCTTATGCTTTGTGAGAGTTTGTCAAATAGGTATATGAGAGTTCTTTGTAAGTTTGTAACATTCATATTGAGGATAATACGACATGTGACTTTCTTTCTCTACTCTCTCTCTAAAATTTCATTGTCAAATCTTATTTTGATTAGTAGTGCTTGAAATCTTGGACTTACATTTGGTATCAGAGCCAACCCAAAACATTCAGAGGAGATTACATCACTTGGTTTTGGATCGAATTCTTGATTTCTCAAGAATGCGCAGACGAACTTTCTGGGTTTCTTTATTTTGATCGAATTCGTACTTGATTTGTTGAGATTAGAGTGTGAAAATGGATTAGTAGTGATCGTTCACCGTTTTAGATCATTTGATATTCACACAATTTCTCGAATTAATCACTCAATTGGATTGAATTTTGATTTCTTTGAATTTTTTTTAAAACGAACTCGATCACTGTACAATCATGGATTGCACTGTAATTTCTCGTTTTTAGATATTCTAGTTTGTTGAGAAAGTGTTCCTTTTTGAATTTCGATCATATTGGATCAAGTTGTCAATCAATTTGCAGGTTAACTGATCTTTTGATCAATTTCGAGATTCAGAGTAAAGAACGCGCAAGATCTGTGATACGCGCTAAGCAAGAACACGCATGTCCTGAAGAACACGCAAGATGAAGATGATCATATTGTCTGCAAGTTTGGTATCAGTTCGCGTATAGCATTGTATGCGATAAGAGAGTTCGCGCATAGAATTGGATGCGAGTTTTTGTTTGTGTTTTGCGAGTTCTTGAAGTCGTGCGAGTTTCCATTTAGCGAGTTCTTGTTATGTGAAAATTTTCTAAGTATGGAACGCGCAAAGGCATCTGCGAGTTTCCTGTGATCTGCGAGTTTGTATTCGTTTGCGAGAAGTAAAAGTGATCAAATATTTCTAAGTCCAAATCGCGCACGAAGTAATCTACGATAAGTCCCTTCGCGCACAACATTATTAGCAAGTTTCTCAAAACGCGCTAACAGTTGTGTGTGAGTTCTTCAAACGCGTATAAAGCGTTTAGCGAGAAGTGAAGTGAATAGTAGTTTGCGAGTTTCAAGGTTCTGCAAGTTCTGGACTTGGTATTTTTCTGAGAAAGTTTTCAAGTGGTAATTTGAGTTTGACTTTTCAAGTCAACTTTTTCTGATTTGTTTGGGAGATCTTTAATTTCAAGCTGATCATCAGTATTCTTTCTTAATCTGTTCAAGATGCCTACTACTGAAGAAAGAGGAAATATTGTATTGTCATCAAGAGATGTTGCAGTCATGTACATGCCTGAAATACCTGCAATAGAGGCTGAACGTGATAAACTAAAGAATAAGAATTCAGTTCTTCTAAAACAAATTCAGGATTTTAAATCTAAGTTATCAAAATCTGATAAAACTTCTGATTGTGCAAAATGTGCTAATAATTCTAAATCTGATTTTGCAGGTATTCTCAGCAACAAAGAGAAAAGAAATCAAACTAAGAGAAAGGGAGATACATCTTCTTCAAACCAAACTAAAGACAACTGAGAAGAATTCTTCAGAAATTAAAGCTGAATCAGTTAGTCTACTCAACAAAATGAACGAGTTTGAAGAGAAGATTTCTGCTTTGGAAGCAAAGAATACTGAGCTACTGAAAAGTCTTCCAGCAGAAAAAGAGAAAGATGAAGAAAAAACTAATCTGGAGAAAATTTACAACGAATAATTGTCTGATTTTTCCAAGAAAGCTCTACAAGAAAAGAAAGATTTGGAGCTAAGATGCATGAAACTCTCTAAGTAAGTGTCTGAATTTGAAAAAATCTTAATTATTGAAAGAGACACATTTGCAAAGGAGAGAAAAGTTCTTGATGAAAAAGTAGTTGAATTTCCCAAACAAATCTTAGTTTTACAAGACTTGCTTGAAAATGAAAAGAAAATTTTTCAAGAAAAGAAGAAGTCTTTTGAAATTGAAAAGAAAAAATATGAATAGAGAAATGTTGGGATATTCAATGAAATTTCTGCAAAGAACAAGAACTTGGAAAAGGAATTTGAGCTAGAACGTCAAAATTTTGAAAATGAAATTTCTAAGCTCTCTGAAAGACTAACTGTTTTATCATCAGACATATTAAATGAACAGAAGGTCAGATTTGATTTACAGATGAAATTTGATACAATTCTTGAAGAAAAGAATCTTTTATGTCAGATAAAGTTTCAAACGATGATTTGTCAGAAATGAATCTTTTATGTCAGATAAAGTTTCAAACAATAAGAAAAGATCTGGAAGTTGCAAACGTTGATTTGTTAGAAAAGATTTCTGCAGAAGTGATTGATCAATAACCTCTTGACAAGTCAACTGAATCAGTTTTCTCTTTTAAAACTGCTTCCAGTTTTATGTCAGATAAAGTTTCAAAAAAGAACAGTATCAAAACAAAAGTTGTTGATACAAGTCAGATCCGTCCTACCAATCTGTTTTATAATCATTCTGTTGATGGAACAGTTAGATCTAAAAATAAATTTCTTGGAAAGCAATCAAGGAAAAATCAGATGGTTTGGGTTGTTAAAGGTTCTTCAGATAGCAAAGTTGTTCAGAAATCATCACATTCACATGCAAAGCTAAAAAGAACAGAGCTTGTAAAGGTAAATCTTTTGCTTCACCAGCTATGTATTACTCTACTAATCACCTTATCAGGTTGGTTGAAAAGAAGATCTGTTGTTCTTATTGTGGTGAGAATGATTTCGTGCAAAAAGAGTCTGCTCACAAATGGTATGGTACTTATCGAATAACTTCTCAGAATAATGTAGTTAAAAGGCATAAACCTATTGAGAAGTGGATTCGTAAATTTGATAAATCAGGACCCAAGTATATATGGGTACCAAAACCTATGAAATCTGTTTTGCAGGATGCACAAGTTTAGGGGGAGTAGGCAATATGGCTTCTAATTATATCAGATCAGAACCCGAACTTCAATGTCAAGAATTTGACTTCTAATAAAGTCATATCAGGACTCATGCTTCAGTATGCAGAGCAAATTGCATATATCAAGGGGGAGTAAACAGACATTGCACACTTCAAGGGGGAGCATAATTGTAAAGTCTGTAAGTGGGTGTGTGAGTCTGTGCTTGAAAATATTTTTGAAATCAAAAAGGATTTTCAAGAGAAAAAGTTGCTTTCTTGAGCTTAAAAGAGATTTTTATAAACTTGCTATTTTTAGAAAGTGGGACAAATATTTTTGGAAAGTTTCCATTTTTGGAAATTTCTCAAAAATTTTCTAAGTCTAAAACACGCACATACTCTAAAATATTTTTCTATGTCTAAAATATTTGATTTCTCAAGAACGTTTAAACTTTGAATCTGAAATATCTAAGCTCGCATCCAAGATATCTGTTATATCCTCAGACATTCAAAAAGAACAGATGGCTAGAACTGATTTGAAGAAGAAGTTTGACACACTTTCTGATTAAGGAAACATGTTATCTAAAAAGATAAAGGACTTGAAAGCTATAAATGTTGAATTGTCAAAGAAGATTTCAGCTGATGTGATTAGTCAATCACCTTTATGACAATTCATCTGAATCAATTTGTTCTTTTTAAACAACTTCAAGTTCCATTCATGAAAATGTTTTCAAAAAGAACAGTGTCAAACCAAACATTGTCAAATCAAATCAAATCAGATTCGTCCATCTAATCTGTTCTATGATAAGTCTGTTGATAGTCCAACAAGGTTTTATGTTAAATCTTTTGGAAAGAATTCTAAGAAAGAACAGATGGTATGGAGAGTGAAAGTTTCTCCTGATGAGAAGAAGAAGGACAAAGCATCCGCATCCACATCCAAAGCAAAAAGGAACAGTGCATACAAAAGTAAATCTTTTGGCAAACCAGATACAATTTATTCTACTAATCATTTGATCAGGATTGCTCAAAAGAAGATTTGATGTTCTTACTGTGGAGCAAATGACTTTGTAAGTAATAATTTTGTCAATTACTGGTATGGTTCATATTATGTTACCCCCAAAAGAACTGCAACTAACACATCAGGACCCAAATATCCAGTGGGTACAAAAAGCTAAAATTTGTGTTGCAGGCACCGAAGATTTAAGGGCGAGCAAGAACATTGGCTCTTGAATAATTCAGTTCAAGACCCGCACCTCAATGTCAAGAGTATGACTTCTAAGTACTACAACTTAGAACTCAAACTACAATGTTAAAGGACTTAGACTTCTAAACACATCATTTTAGAACTCGGTCTTCCATGTTTAAAGACAAGGATATTTTGCAAATATCTAGGGGGAGCTTAACTGAATCTAATCATTTTATCATGATTTGAGGGGAGCTTAACTGTAAGTATCTTCTGATCTAGATCTCTGATTGTTTGAAAGAAAAACAACTTTCAAGCATGAAAAAAACGCTTTCTTAAATGTTCAAACCACTTCCCTATTCTCAAAAGATTTCATGAATTTGGAAGTGTGACTTTAAATATTTATCATCATGGAGCTTTAATGTTTAACTGTGTTAGTGTATAAAAAGTGGTGGAAAGTAAATAGCATTTAAATTGTGTTTAAATGTATTTGATTTGTATTTGTAAAAGGCTTTGGGCCTAATGGGCTTAGTTGTAGATGGGCTTAGGCTTAATGATGTAACAAGGTAGTGTAGGTGTTGGACTATAAATAGCATAGTCTTTGTAATAATTCATTTTATGAAATCATAATTCAAAATGTAGCCTTAAAGCATTCTCTCTCTCTAGATTAGTTTAGTTTCTCTCTCTAGAATAATAAAGTCCTTCTCCTATCCTATCTAGTTATACACTTAAACATGAAATGCTCCAGATCTCGGACCTAACAAGTGGTATCAGAGCTTTGGGAGATTAAATGTGCACAATTTCAACAAAATTCGTCCAAGATTTGAAGAGATTTGAAGAAATTTTGAAGAAATCTCCATTTTTGAAGTTTTGAAGATCACAAATGGGTTTGATAATTCTTGTTTGTTTTTTGTTTTGATTTTGATTTTGATTGCAAAGTGTTTCTCCATCATTTTATAATTGTTTTGCATCAAAATCATTCATAAATCGCATCAAGATTCAAGGAATTTGTTGTTTTTAAAAATTTTGTGTTCTTGAAAAATGTTCACCGTGAGAAATTTTGAAGATTGATTTTGAGATTTAGTGTTGATTTGATTTGTTTTTGTGCGAATTTGTTTCTAAAAACACTTTTTAGACATGGATCACTCATCAATTTCAAATTTCAACGACTAGATTTCATTTTTGGAAATTTTTGGGTTAATAGTTTTTTGAGTTGTTCTTAAAGCTTTTGTTATAATCATAACTTTTGATCTGAAAAAAGTTGATATAGTGTTTTGAAAATGTGCTTGTAGTTATGTTTGATTTTAAACTTCAAAAGATTAACAAAATTTTTAGTTTGTGAAAGTGCAGAAAATCAACAGTGTCTTCGTGAAGATGAGAAGCAAATAAGGAAAGTCAAAGTTGAAGGTCAATTACTAGAAGTAAGCTAAGGGGTTGTTTGTTTTTTAAAAAAAAACTCTTGACTCTTAAGTCTGAATCGTTCAGATCTTTTTACACACCATCTCTTAATAATCATAACTAAAATAAGACTTCAGACTTTAGACCTCTTAAAAAACAAACGTCACCTAAAAGATCAAAATGTGGATTTTCATGCTATTGATTTTGAAGTTGACGACAAGAACTCGCAAGTCTCTTTTAGCAAGAACACGCAAGATACTTAGACTTAGAACTTGCAAGACCGTTTTTAACAGAAGAACTCTCAAGATGCTTACATGAAGAACACGCAAGCTACTCGAGAAGAACTCGCAAATAACTCAACTGCTACTTCACGCAAACAGTGTTCTGCGTGAACCTACTTCACGCACACTGAAGATTGAGAAAACCTTACTTCATGCAAGCCTCACCTCTGCGCGTTCCGGACTTAGATTTTTTTTGAATATTTTTTTTTTCGGTCGAGAAGTTTAAGTGGGTCTTCGTTTAAGCGTTTTTAGATCGATTTTATTGCTTCTAAACTCTTTATCTATTTATTTGGAGATCATATCAACTTTCAGATCAAATTTTGGTTCATAATCGAGTGAGATATGGTTGCTTAAAGGTTCGCCGGAGAACTCGCCGGAAAACCGGGTTTCGCCGAAGTTGTTTTTTATTAATGTTTTCGAAATATTAACTTCATAATCATGTTTTCTAACTAATTTACACTATTTTGGAGTTAGTTCCAGCCCTTAAAACGCCAAAAGAAGGTTGTCGGAAAACCCAACTCGCCGGAGCAAAATCACGTCAAGATACAGATCGTAATCTGCTGCATGTTCGATAATTTTTCGTTCCAAACAAACCTTAATCATTTTTGGTTGAGTTTTGAAGAAGAAATCTCAATTTGAAATATGCAGTTCGTGGTAAAGGAGACGATGAACAGTAATCTAACGGACCGTCGTTAAGTCCGTTAGATTTCTGACATTTTGGTCCTAACCCCGTTTGTTCGTTAATTTATTTACAATTTCAGTCCTTTTTCCGTTAGTTCCGCTAGTTCAGTTAGTGATTTCTTAGAGTTGTCATTTTTAGTCCCTAACGTTAGTTTGTTACATTTTCCATTAATTTTTGTTACATTTTTAGTCCATTTTTGTTTAGTTCGTTAAGTAGTTTCTCATATTAACAGATTTAGTCCCTCTAGCTTAGTTTAATGTTTTGGCAGTTTAGGTCCTTTGAGTTGTAACTTTCAGAAGTTGTCAGTTTCAATCCTTGTAGTTTTAGTTTTAGATTCTGTCACATTTAGCCCTTGTAGTTGTTAGTTTCAGTTTTTAGCATTTTTAGTCCGTGTAGTTTCTAAGTTTAGATATTTTACACTTTTTGTTCCTAGACCTTATAATTTTGCGTTCTTATCGCTTTTAGTTCTCGTTTTTTCGTCGAGTTTTAGTATTTTTCATTTTTAGTTCTTGTTTTTCGTCTTACTTTTACATTTTATCGTTTTTAGTCCCTATTTTCATATTTTCTTTATATTTTAATCGTTTTTGCTCATTTTTCGTCATTTTTTTAAGATTTTGGTTTGTGTCGTGTTTAATCCTTATTTTTCGTTTCTTTTTCGTTTTTAATCATTTTGGTGTCATTTTTAGATGTTTTATCTGCTTTTTGCGCATATCTGATATATTCTTCTATATTATTTGAATATTAAAGATTACAAGTCAAGATTCCGTGCTAATTTTCAGATTTAATTTTTGCAAGACCAATTACACTTTGTTTTTCAGATTTTAATTTTCTCATATCATTTACGACTTTAATCTTGTTGTTCTTACATTTTAAGAGTGTGCACATAACTCAACTTCTAATCGAAGTTTCTTTTGACGATCACTCTATTAGGTAATATTTTTTTTATTTTTTTTCTTTTCTCTGATTTATGTGTTTCATATTTTTTTTGTATATCTTGAAGCACATCAAGATGTCTAAAGATGTACTATATGGAAGAGATGTTGCCATCCTATACATGCCTGAAATATCTGCGATAGAAGCTGAACGGGATAAACTGAAATATCAGAATTCAGATCTTCAAAAACAGATTCAGGAGTTTAAATCTAAATTGTTAAATTCTGATAAAACTTCTGATTGTACTAAATGTACTGATAATTCTCAATCTGATTTCACAGGTATCATTAAGACTAGAGAGAAAGAAATTAAAGATAAAGAAAGAGAAACTGAGGCAAGAGAGAAATATATTACTTTAAAAGAAAATATCATCAAAGCCAAAGAAGAAGAAATTAAGATGAAAGAGGATATTATTGTGACAAATGAGAAAATAATCAAATTGAAAGAAAGAAAATATTCAATCTTCAAAGCAAGTTGAAGACAACTGAACGACAGACATCAGAACTTAAAGCTGAATCAGTTGATCTACACATCAAGTTTAAAGCTTTTGAAGAGAAAATATCTTCGTTGGAAGCAAAGAATGCTGATTTGATGAAAAATCTCCTAGCAGATAAAGACAAATCAAATCTGGAGGAAGCTTATACTCAAAAGCTATCTGATCATTCTAAGAAAACTATCAAAGAGAAAAAGGATATGGAGCTAAGATGCATTAAACTCTCCAAGCAAGTGTCAGAGTTTGAAAAGATCTTAATTACTGAAAGAGACACGTTTGCAAAAGAGAGACAAGTTCTTGAAGATAAAGTTACTGAATTTCCCAAACAAATTTCTGTTTTACAAGACTTACTTGAGAAAGAAAGACAAAATTTTCAAGAAAATAAAAAGTCTTTTGAATCTGAAAAGAAAAATTCTGTAAAGAGAAATGTTGGGATCTTCAAGGAAATATCTGAAAAAAACAAGAATGTCAGGATCGAAATTCAAAACAAGAATTTAAACTAAACACTCAGAAACTATGTTAAAGAAGTTGCGAAAAAACACTTTAACAGTAAATCAATGAAACAGTATATGAGATCAAATCACAAGTTATATTGAATTAACTTAATGATTACAACCACATCCTCAATCTGTTGAACAGGCTCAACAGACATTCAATACTTCTCTAAAGAAAGAATTTCTAAGAATCTTGAGGCTAATTCTCTCTAAAACAAAACAATACGTAATCTCTATGTGTATTCTGTATATGTATGACCTAAGACTTCTATACTATATATACAAAACAGATTACAAGATAGTTATTAAATTAAAGTTGATCTTCAGCATCCAGTTCATAATTATCTTCAATCTCCTTGTCTTTCGCTTTAAGCAATCAATCCATATTTATCTTCATGAGAAGCATTAATCTTCAGCAGCATCAATAGCAGTACTAACCAAGATTGCAATATTAACTCTTCAAGAAGTACTAACTACTAGCAGTAGTAATACCTCTAGCAGTTGTAATCTTCAAGTAGCAGTACTAAAGTCTTCAGCAGTAGTAATCTTCAATGCTTAGCAGCACTATCCAGACTTAGCTCATTTCAGACCCAACAATCTCCCCCTAAGTTAACTTTTGTAAACAAGAAGTTAAGTTCTTCAAAATAAAGGTCTTCATGATGCTTTCAAAATAACTGCCCAGATTCCTAGATCAGGATTCAAACCTAGACTTTGATTGATTGTTCTTTTGATCACAATTCTGGCCATTTCTGAACCTTTAGCACATACCAGCTTAGCTTTCAACATCCCTTGAAACTTTGCTTTGCTGTGGTCATATACCTTATCCACCAAGTAATACTCATGATAGCTTTTATCAATGGTTAAGACATAGACTCCACATCTTTCAAAAAGCAATCAATGATCAATTCTTTTAAAACCATTTTCATGATGCAGGTCTTTGATAAGATACTTCACTCTATCTGGATCAAACATCATGTATAAAAACTCCATAGCCATCTTAGTTATGCTCATCCCAGCTCCTTTCAGCAAGTCACCATATAGATTCAGACCAACCTTATACATCTCCTCCAAATCTGTTCTGGAACAACTTCTGATGATCTTTCCCCAAGTTGAATAAACTTCATACTGATCACCCATTCTCTTGATTCTGATGTATTCTGTTCTTTTGTCCACCAAAGTATCCCAATGAATGATTTATGGAGCATTCACTGAGATAGGACCAACTTTAACTGGTTCTTCATCTATTACTGTCATATACAAATCAAACTTCACATCAGATTGACTTGGTTGTTCTTGACTATGCTCAGTTTCAACATGCTCTGTAGGAGGTGCAACAGTAGGTTCTGATGGTTCTGCTTCCATTCTTTCACTTTCCTTTTCTTTCTCAACTTCCTCAGTTCTAGGCCTCTTTGCCTTTGGCTTTGTAGCAATAGACTTCTTTCTTTTTACAGCTCCAATTTTCTGAGCTAGTGTTTCTTCTATCTTCACTTCTACCTTTTCTTTTGTAGGAGTGCCTTCTTCACTGTCAGGGAAGGGCTGTTGAATGATCAGATCATGTCTCTCTTTCATTTTTCTTTCAAACTCAACCCTCTCACTGAAGTCTTCTTGAAGCTTGGCCATCTCCTTCTTGTATAATTCTTCTATTCTGCTGAAGGACATTTCTGTAAACATCCCTTCAGGAACTCTAATGGATCCTTTCAAGAAGTTGATCATCTTTCTTCTTTCTTCAGTAGCTAGAAAAGTCTTTGAAGGCTTCCTTTGTCTTGTTGCTTTCATTGCAACCTTCTTTGCAGCCAGTTTCAAACTTTTCTGATATTCTTCATTGAGCCTTTTTGCCAGATCTAAGGCAAACTTTCTGTCTTTGGCAGTTTGAATCTCATTATCCTTTTCAAGCTCTTCTTGCATCTTCTTGGCCAATTCTTCATCCAGTTCTATTTGCTTTTGCTTCTTTGGTGCTTTCACAAGCTCTACCATCTTTTCTTTCCCTTTATTCTTTGCCTCTATCATGCTTATCTCTTTCCTTTTCTTTTCTGTGCCTTCTTCTTTGATGACCACTCCCTTAGCCTTTTGAGTGGCCTTAGGAGTGTCATTCTTTGCTTTCACCAAAGTTTCAGCAATCTCTATTTCTTCTATAGTCATGTCAATTTCTGCTGCTTCCTTTTCTGTTTCTACTTCTTTTGTCTTTGTTTCTACTTCTGGTGCAGTAGTTACTGCTGCTTCTACTGTTTCTACTGTTGACAGAGTTACTGCTGCTTTAACAGTTTCTACTTCTTTCTCAGTTTCTGCTGCTTTCTCAGTTTCTGCTGCCTTACCAGTTTCCTTCTCACCCTTCTTTTCAGATTCACCATCAAACTCCCCCTCAACTTGAAATTCTATAGCCTCTGAACTCTCCCCCTTTTTGGAAGCATCATGTGCACTTCCTCTTCTCTTCAAGACATATTGCTTTTTCTTCTTTTTATGCACCAAACTGAGTACCATCTTCTTGAGTTTAGTAATCTGCACTTGTTGAGAAGTGATCACCTTTTTCAATTCCTCTATCTCCAAGCCCTAATTGATGACATCTAAGTTCACATTGCCAATTGTTTCCATCAATTCATCATAGTTATATCTGTCCTCACCTCCTTTGGGTGTGTTTACCACCCTTGAAGGATCCTTGGATCTTTTAGTAGAGGCCTTCTGCCTAGCAGAAGCACCTTCTACCCCCTTGGTTTCTTGGCACCTGGGTCCCTGAGATGATTGCTCATCGAAAGTTGCCGTGGGGAAGGTCTTAGCTATGTTCACACTGTCCTGACCCACACCTTGTGCAGAATCAGTAGTGTGAGCCTTGCTGCCCACATGCTCATCCTTCTCCTTAGAGAGCACCTTCTTGGGTTTGGGATACACCCCTATGGATTCCCTTTGGATATTCTTTGATGGAGAATGCTCTATCAGAGGGCTTGAAGGCTGTTGGGGTGTAGATACAGGAAGGGAAGGAACCTTCTGTACCTTTTTCCTTACATATGTTTGAGTGATGGGGGAAATTGGCTTCACAACAGGGATCAAAGGAGGATCATTTGAAATGAATGGTGTGGGTAGGTCATCAGTGGGTTGGTCAGATGTGGTCTGTGACCCTGATGCCTCACCATGGGAATGAGACACAACCATCATTGTAGAGAATAATGGTGTGTCTTTTCCAAAAAAGTCCTTACTAGGCCTTTTCATGTTGGAAAACACCTTCCCTTTGGAAGGTTTAGGTACATAAACCTCTTGAAAAGAGGGTAAATCCGTCAATTCCTTGTTAAGTACTTCTTGTACAAACCTTGGATACATATAAAATCTTTTAGTTTTGGTTTTGGTATCCAGGTTTGACAGCAAATCATTCAGAATCATTTGTGAAAAAATAAACTTTCTAGAGGTAGCTAAGCAGACAAGAGCATATGCAATGGTACTGCTGAACTCACTCCATCCAGTTGTTTTGGAAGAATTACAATGTTGTAGAGTATGAACAAAAAATCTCCACTGAGGTGAAAATTTGCTCTTGAAGAACTTATAAACCTCAGTAGGACCTTCATACCCCATTCGACCAATTTCGAGAAATAGGTCGTCCTTTGGGAGAGTAGACATACCAGATGCATCATCTAGACGTAGATGAGTGCGAATGCATCCTTTTGTGATTGTGATAGATTTATCACAGACCTTTGATTGGATGACCTGATTGCCATCAACTGTCTGAATAGATGCATTTGTCCAGAATTGTCGCAGATGTTCCACATAGATGGAGGGATTGACGGTTAACGCATAGGCGATGTGTGAGGATTTTAGGAAATCCACAATCTCATGAAAACCCTCAGCTTGTTTTGGTTTTTGCAGCATTGCAAGCTCATTGTGATCGTTAACAAATTCCAGTCTTGCCATCGTTCTTGGGTTTGAATCAACACTAGGGTTTATGCACTTGGAAGCAAGAATGTTAGAGAGAAAGAGAGGATGAACACTCAATAGAAATTCAAAGGGCCATTTGGGTTTTGGCGGTCAAAGAGGGTATTTATAGTGTATGGGATTCGGTTAAAAGCAGTACTAAGTACCCTAGCAGCATTAACCCATACCCGCAGTATTAACGAGTAGCAGTAGAAACACATACCTGCAGTATTAACACTTACAAGCAGTATTAACACAGACTAGCAGTATTAACACAGACTAGCAGTATTAACACTTTCTGGCAGTAGTAACACATAGCAATAGTAACACATAGCAGTAGAAACACATGCTAACAGTATTAACATTTACTAGCAGTATTAACACTTACAAGCAGTAGAAATAAAGAAAGCAGTAGTAATATTGCACTGGCAGTATAAACCACCTAGCAGTATTAACCAGACTTAACCATAGTTTGACCTGTCAATCTGAAACACTTAAACACAAAGGGTCAGCAGCACCATGCACAATGAAAATATGAGAAAAGAAACATCAAGGAGTCTATACAGAAATGGTACTGGAGGAGAAAATGATAAAGGCTTATTTAGTGTTTATCATGCCCACACTTGTGACTAAGAATGTGAATCTACCCACATCAAAAGCTTTGGTGAATAGATCAGCAAATTGATTACTAGTGTGTACTTTCAAAATCTGAATTAACTTCTTTTCATTGCAGTCTCTAATAAAATGGTACCTGATTTCTATATGCTTGGTTTTAGAGTTCTTGACTGGATTATTAACAATGCTTATAGCACTGTTGTTATCAATGAATATAGGAGTGTGAAGAAAAGTAATACCATAGTCCAACATTTGATTCTGAATCCATAGCACTTGTGAGCAACAACTTGCAGCAGCTATATACTCTACTTCTGTTGTAGAGGTGGACACTGTGGTTTGCTTTTTACACTGCCATGAAACTAGTCTTGCACCCAAAAACTAACATCCTCCTGATGTAGACTTTCTATCCAAGTTTGCACCACCCAAATCACTATCAGAATATGCAAGTACATCAAATGGTGAGTCATGAGGATACCAAAGACCCAACCTAGGTTGTCCTTTGAGATATCTGAATATCCTTTTGACTGCTTGAAAGTGTGACTGCTTAGTCCTCACTTGAAATCTTGCACAAACACATACAGCAAACATAATGTCTGGTCTTGAAGCTGTGATATACATGAGGGAGCCAATCATGGATCTATAATGATGAACATCCACATCCTCCCCCTCAAGATCTGCAGTGATCTGTTTTTGTGTTTCCATAGGTGTGCTAGCAGGCTTTGCTTATGAGAATCCAAGCTTTGTAAGTATATCCTGCACATACTTGGATTGACTTATGAAAATACCATCTGGCTTCTGTTTAACCTGTAGCCCAAGGAAGAATGTTAGTTCACCCATAGAGCTCATCTTGAATCTTTTGTGCATCAGCTCCTCAAATTCCTTGCACATATGATCTTTTGTGGATCCAAAGATGATGTCATCCACATAGATTTTTACAAGCAGGATGTCCTTCTTCTTCCTTTTGATGAACAGAGTCTTATCAGTGATGCCTCTTTCAAAACCATTTTCCAAGAGATAGGTAGACAGAGTATCATACCATGCTCTTGGTGCTTGATGTAGCCCATAGAGTGCCTTCTTTAATTTGTATACTTTATCAGGAAAGGTAGGATTCTAAAACCCTGGAGGCTGACAAACATACACTTCTTCATCAATTGTCCCATATAGAAATGCACTCTTAACATCCATCTGATATACTCTGAACTTCATGAAAGAAGCATAGGCTAGAAACAACCTAATTGCCTCAATTCTGGCTACTGGTGCAAACACTTTTTCATAGTCTATTCCCTCTTCTTGTGTGTACCCTTGTGCCACAATTCTGGCTTTATTCTTTATCACTATCCCTCTCTCATCTTTCTTATTCCTGAAGATCCATTTAGTTCCAATTGCCCTGTGTCCTTGTGGAAGGTCAACCAGATCCCACACATCTTGTAGCACAAACTGCAGCAGCTCCTCTTGCATTGCTTCTATCCAGCTTGGGTCTTTCATTGCATCATAAGCCTTCTTGGGTTCAATCTGGGATAGAAAACAAGATAACAACCCTGACTGTAAGTCTTTCAGTCCTCCTAACTTACTTTGTTGCCTTGTGATCATGGGAGAATTGATATCACCAATCACCAATTGAGGAGGATGATTCTTCTGAGTTCTTGTATGATAGACAACCTCCTTATGAATACTTGCATCAAGATTGGAGTCATTCTTTTCAGGAGTGTTTCCCCCAAACATTGAAGAATTTTCATCATCAGTGTCATCTTCTGTCAATATGAGCCTTTCAGGACCTGAGTTTCTTGGACTTGAAGGATGAGTGTTCTCTTTATCACCTTTATCCTCTTCATCACCATTAGCATATACATTCTGATCTGGTTCAGAATCCTTTGTTTCTGGATCATCTTTCTTTTCTTGTTGGCAGAATTCAGTAGGATCACCTGTAGGTATTGGGAACAGCACAAACTCTGGTTTCTGTGCTTGTACCTGTTCTGAACTTGTTCCTGCAATTTGCACATGACTAAAACTCAAAGAATTAGTTAGTGAGTCAATGTCAAACAACCAATCAGGACCTGTACCAATCTGATTTGGTGTGTTCTCATTGCATTTGACATTGTCACTTTCCTCTATAATTCTGGTAGAACTATTGAAAACTCTATATGCCTTACTCTGAGAGGAATATCCAACAAGAAATCCATCCTCAGCTTTGCTTTCAAACTTGCCTAAGTGAGATTTGGTGTTGAGAATTGTGCAAGGACACCCAAATGGTTTGAAAAATACAATAAAAGGTTTCTTCTTTTTGAAAAGTTCATAAGGTGTCTTTCCTTGGGATTTGACTACTAGAACTCTGTTTTGGACATAACAAGCAGTATTAACTGCTTCTGCCCAAAAAGTAATGGGTAGCTTTGAATCTGCCAACAGAGATCTAGCAGCCTCAATTAATGTCCTATTTCTCCTCTCAGCAACACCATTATGTTGAGGAGTTCTAGGAGCACTGTATTGTCTCTCAATACCTTTAGCCTCACAAAAGCTATTTAAGTCACTATTTTTAAACTCAGTTCCATTATCAGATCTGATGACTTTAACTCTTAGATTTGTTTGGTTTTCAATTCTAAGGACAAAGGATTTGATCAGTCCACTTGTCTCATCCTTAGTCCTCAGGAAATATACCCAAGTGAATCTAGAGAAGTCATCAACAATGACTAAGCAATAGGATTTCTTACCAATACTCATCACATTTGTAGGACCAAAAAGATCCATATGCAATAACTGAAGGGGTGAAGAGATTGTGTTTATTTCTTTGGACTTATGAGAAGTTTTGTGCTGGTTGCCTTTAAGACATGCAACACAATGATCATCACATGAAAACACTTTTTGAGGCAAACCTCTTACAAGGTTGTTTTTCACAAGTTTGTTCATAGTTTTAAATTTCATGTGACACATCCTTCTGTGCCAAAGAGATGATTCATCTAAAGAAGCTTTTGAAAACAAACAATTTAGTGATGAATAAGATGAAACACTCTCTAAGTCCAAACAATAAACATTATCCTTTCTAGGAGTTCTAAGTAGTATCATATTTTCATCAACTACCTTGAATCCTAGAGCAAGGATAATACATTTAGTATCAGTGAATAATATACTATGTTTCTTGTCACAAACCTGTGATACACTTAACAGGTTGTATCTCAATTGCTCAACATAGTAAACATCTTCAAAGGTCATCTTACCTTTTGAAACCATAACTTTGCCACTTATCTTACCTCCTGTTGGATTGTCACCAAAAGCAACACGTCCTCCATCAAACCTTTTGAAATTTTGAAGGCAGTTCATGTTACCTGTCCTGTGCCTAAAGCAACCACTGTCTAAATGCCAAATGCTCTTCCCCTTGAGCTGTTGGTTACCCTGCACATAAGATAAAACAGTTAGTTTCTTGAGGGAACCCAAGCCAAAGTGGTCTTGGGTTGCCCTTTCTCATCAACATACTCACACTCAGTAAGATTGGTCTTGATGAGATGATCAGAATTAGGGATCTCATGGCTGGAATACTTTGTCTTAATTATAGGCTTGGCAGTATTAACATTGGTAGCAGTACTATCCTTATTAGCAGTACTAACTTGGTTAGCAGTACTAACTTGGTTAACAGTACTAACTTGGTTAGCAGTAATAACAGGTTTCTTGACTTTTGGAACCCAAATTTTGACAAGGTTGTTTGCTTTCTTATTCTGTGAGTTACTCCTTGATTTGCTTGGAGTATTTTCTTTTGATTTAGCAAACTTATTCTGAATATGAAATTTTGCAGTACCAGTTTTCATTAGTACTGTTCTCATATTAACAGCCATGTAATTTCTTGATTGCTTCCTATAACCAACTGAATTTTGTGTTTGTCTTTGAAAAGTAAATATTTGGTTAATAGGATTGAAATAACAGTGTTTGGCTAGATGATTCAACTTGCCACAAATAAAACAAGGCTTTGGTCTATTGACTTTGCTTAGATCAATTCCCTGTTTTTGAGCCCACTGGTTATTTCTGTTTCCCTGATTTCCCCTTATTTTATCATGTTGATGGAGCTTGTTCTGTTGACAAGTACAGGGATTTACAACAGTAGTTTGCATATAGTGATCTCCCTGTACCTTCTCCTTCCCTTTCCTGGAGGTCTCAACTTTCTCACTCTTAACAGTCTCTTCCCCAATTTTAGACTTCTCCACTTTCTCACTCTTGACAAATGGTTTACCCCCCCCTTTCATTTGTCAGACTATGGTTTTCTAGGGGAATTACTTTCTGGTCTTCCTTATTGTTATCCTCAGTGTTCTCTTCTTCAGAATCTGCCTCAACCACTACTCTGTCTAATGGATCTACTTTAGTGGCTCTTGCAGGTAAGTCCTTCTTCTCTTGTCTTTCTAAAAGGTCTGAGGTGGGTGGAATGTAGTTGTTATTGTAAGGTGGAGGGGTGTTGTTGTAGCCTATACCTCTCTTCAGTTTGTCATGAACTTGAGATTTGAGTAAATAGTCCATTGCTTTAGAAGCATTGGAAAATTTCTCAATGTCTAATTTGGCCTTCTCAAATTCACTCCTAACTTTTTCACATTCCTCTCTAGCTTTCTCTAGCTTGATCTCTAACTCCTTCTTCTCCCACTTCCAATAGTTTTGATCATATGAATGTTGAAGTTCATTGGCTTGATATGCCTTAATTTGTTCTTCAAAATTCACAATAATCAAACTAGACTCTCTTCTATGTTTCTCCAACCTTTTAAGGTCATCACACATGCTCTGATTGTGATCCCTGTACTTTTTAACAGTTTCAAGACATGCTTTAGAGCAAAGGTTAGATTTTACCTTTGTGGGGATTGTTGTGCTTGAAGACTCTGAAACGTCAGCCATCAATGCTTGATTCTGGATTGTCTCATCTGCTTGGTCACTCCAATCAAAGCCCATTCCATCTTGTGGGACAAGTGCTTGAGATGAATTCTTGTTGTTGATTCCATGCTGTTGAGACATTCCTCCTCTACATTCTCTTGCAAAGTCCCCCAGTTTTTGACACTTGTAGCATTCCACCTTGGATTTGTCAAATCTAGCACCATCTTCTCTTCTCATGGCAAAATTGTTTCTTCCAGTCCTTTTAATGAATCTTTTGATTCTCATGGTGAGCATTGCCATTTGCCACTTGATGTCCATCTCTTCAAGATCATCAACATTGATCTGCTCCAGATCATCATTAATTAGAGAAGTTTTGGCATGGCTAGCAAGGAAGGCTTCCAAAACAGAGTCATTGAGACCATCCTATTTTGAGCCATAAGCAACACTAACTGATTCTGTATTTGCAGTAGAATCAGTAGTAGATGATAAGAGAGCAGCATTGTGAGAGTATCCAGATAGCTTCTTCTTAGATTCAACTTCTACTTCAAACACCCTTGGATCATTGTAGAGATCATCAAGTTACTTATCCTCCAGATTATCATTCTGTCTGAATGATACTGTATACATTACCCATTCTTCACCAAGAGATCTTAAAAACTTTCTGTTGACATCATCCTGGTCCATCTTGACACCAACAGTGGCCAATTCTCCAATCAACTTGTTGAATCTATCAAAGGTTTGAGTTATAGACTCATTCTTTGTTGACATAAAGTTTTCATATTTTTGTTTGATAATTGCTTTCTGATTTCTCTTAGTGCTTTTGGTACCTGAAAATCTCTTTTCCAAAGCATTCCACAGGATTCTGGCATCAGCACAGTTGCAAAACTGATGTTGGTATTCGTTAGGAATTGCCAAGAGCAGAGTGCTCAAGGCTTTCATCTCAGTCTGCCTCATCTTTCTTTCTCCATCAGTCTTTGGTGGAGGTCTCTTGCCATCTGCTCCAATCTCTCCTTCACTTGAGGGACCATTCTCAATGATATCCCACATTGAGTAGTCTGTAAGAAGAATGTACTGCCTGATCCTGATTTTCCACATGTCAAACTCATTAGGTTTGAGCATGGGGACCTTTGAAACCAGAACACTGTCGCTTGATCCGTCCTTGATGATTATTGATTTCTGAGTTCCTTGGCTCTGATACCACTTGTCAGGATCGAAATTCAAAACAAGAATTTAAACTAAACACTTAGAAACTATGTTAAAGAAGTTGCGGAAAAACACTTTAACAGTAAATCAATGAAACAATATATGAGATCAAATCACAAGTTATATTGAATTAACTTAATGATTACAACCACAGCCTCAATCTGTTGAACAGGCTCAACAGACATTCAATACTTCTCTAAAGAAATAATTTCTAAGAATCTTGAGGTTAATTCTCTCTAAAACAAAACAATACGTATTCTCTATGTGTATTCTGTATATGTATGACCTAAGACTTCTATACTATATATACAAAACAGATTACAAGATAATTATTAAATTAACGTTGATCTTTAGCATCCAGTTCATAATTATCTTCAATCTCCTTGTCTTTCGCTTTAAGCAATCAATCCATCTTTATCTTCATGAGCAACATTAATCTTCAACAGCATCAATAGCAGTACTAACCAAGTTTGCAGTATTAACTCTTCAAGCAGTACTAACTACAAGCGGTAGTAATACCTCTAGCAGTAGTAATCTTCAAGTAGCAGTACTAAAGTCTTCAGCAGTAGTAATCTTCAATGCTTAGCAGCACTATCCAGACTTAGCTCATTTCAGACCCAACAAAGAACTTGGAGAAAAATTTTGAGCAAGAACGTTTAAACTTTGAATCTGAAATATCTAAGCTCACATCCAAGATATCTTTTCTATCCTCAGACATTCAGAAAGAACAGATGGCTAGAACTGATTTGAAGAAGAAGTTTGACACACTTTCTGATGAAAGAAACATTTTATCTAAAAAGATAAAGGACTTGAAAGCTATAAATGTTGAATTGCCAGAGAAGATTTCAGCTGATTTGATTAGTCAATCACCTTATGACAATTCATCTAACTCAGTTTGTTTTTTTAAAACAACTTCAAGTTCCATTCATGAAAATGTTTTCAAAAAGAACAGTGTTAAACCGAACATTGTCAAATCAAATCAGATTCGTCCGTCTAATCTGTTCTATGATAAGTCTGTTGATAGTCCAGCAAGCTTTTACGTCAAATCTCTTGAAAAGAATTCTAAGAAAGGACAGATGGTCTGGAGAGTTAAAGGTTCTTAGGATGAAAAGAAGAATGACAAAGCATCTACATCCACATCCAATGCCAAAAAGAACAGAGCTCATAAAGGTAAATCTTTTGGTAAACCTGATACAATTTACTCTGCTAATCATCTTATCAGTTTGGCTGAAAAGAAAATATGTTGTTCTTACTGTGGAGCAAATGACTTTGTAAGTAATAACTTTTTTGATTACTGGTATGGTTCTTTTTATGTTACCCCCAAAAGAACTGCAACTAACATATCATGACCTAAATACCAGTGGGTACCAAAAGCTAATTTGTGTTGCAGGCACCCAAGGTTTAAGGGGGAGAAAGAACAATGACTTCTAAATTTACTTAAATCCTAGTAATTTAAAACTCGGATTAACGTTTAAGGATTTATGGCTCTTGAATAATTCAGTTCAAGACCCGGGCTTCAATGTTAAAGGACTTAGACTTCTAAACACATCAGTTTAGGACTCGGTCTTTCATGTTTAAGACAAGGATATTTTGCAAATATCCAGGGGGAGCTTAACTGAATGTAAATCATTTTATCATGATTTGAGGGGGAGCTTAAATGCAAGTATCTTCTGATCTAGATCTCTGACTGTTTGAAAGAAGAACAACTTTCAAACATGAAAAATGTTTTCTTAAATGTTCAAACCACTTCTGATTCTTAAAAGTTTTCATGAATTGAGAATTGTGTTTTTAAATGATTTTCATTTGGATACTTTGATGATTTACTGACCATGTATTTCCAAAGATCAATACTTGTGTATTATCTTTTCTATATATTGTCAAGTATTCATACACACAGGTTCAATACTTCATTTAAATTTGTAATTACCATGTCTTAAAACGAACCAATCTTTCGATGGTAATACTCTCGTTTGCTTTCGAATTTGTTGAGCATCATTCATCATTTCAACTTGAGCGTTCATTGCTAAATTGTTTATATTAGTTCATATAAAAACTGTCAAGTTCTTTGATACCCCAACCATTTCATGTCCTTACTCATGATATTTGATCTAATTGATACATTGTCAGATTCATTATATCTAATTGATACATTGTCAGGCAATTCTAACTGTTTCATCCGTTGAATCAGGGTTACAAAGTTCATTATATCTGAATTTGAAAAGATTCGAGTATACACTCATGAATTGATGGATACTCAGATCAAAGAGCGGAGATTGTTAGTTTTTCACAAAAGAGGAGATTATTATTCAAAGACAGTGATGAAATTGAAAAGAATTTTGATGATCATGATGTTCACAATCATAAAAAAGGGGGAGATATTTTGAAAGTGTCAATTTCCAAAGACAGAAGATTTGTCAAAGTGAAGAAGTTCGAGATAACATGCTAAAGATGTTTCGAGATGATTAGAGATGATTAGTTGTTCAAAGACATACAATTCATAGATCAAAGAGATGAAGATACAAGCATTGAAAGATTCCTCATAGTTCAAAGTTCAAAGTCATAAAGATCAAAGTTTCAAAGATTTCATGTTCAATACTTGATGACTTTTCAAAGGCATTGTGAAAGACTTTTCAAGATTATCTGAAGATTATTCAAAAGCCAAATGATTGAAGATTGCCAAAGCTTCAAAGTTCAAAGTCATCAAAGTTAAAGTTTTGAAGAATCAAGAGTTGAAGACTATTGTCAAAAAAAAATTTAAATGTTGAATCCAAAGAGGGAGATTGTTAGTGCATTATTGTATTCAAGATTTAGTGTTAAAGTCAATGTAATTAGAAAAGTCAAAGATAGTCAAAGAATGTTAAAAGTCAAAGTAGCTTAGTTTGTTTAGTAAGGTGTTGTAATTAGTGTTAGACATTAGTTTGCTTAGTGGTTAAGCATTAGGTTTAAGGATTTTGTCAATGTCATATTTTAGAGAGAGAAAGTGAGAGAGTTTAGAGAGAGAAAGCTTCAAATCTTGTAAATCATTCAAAGATCAATGAAGTTCAAGTTTGTTAGCTAATAGATCTGGGTGTTTACAAACTGACCGTGTGTTTCCAAAGATCAATACTTGTGTATTATCTTGTCTATATACTGTCAAGTATTCACACACACCGGTTCAGTACTTCATTTGAATTTGTTATTACCATGTCTCTAAACGAACCAATTTTTCGATGGTAATACTCCCGTTTGCTTTCGAATTTGTTAAGCATCATTCATCATTTCAACTTGAGCGTTCATTGCTAAATTGTTTATATTAGTTCATATAAACAACTGTCAAGTTCTTTGATACCCTAACCATTTCATGTCCTTACTCATGATATTTGATCTAATTGATACATTGTCAGATTCTCATGATAATCCAAGATCACTCTAAATCTAGTGAGAGAAAGTAGAGAGAGAGAGAGAGAGTAGAGATGCGCCAAAGGTAAGTGTATTCAAAGTATGCGTTCAATTGTTACAAACAACAAAGCCACAAGGGACTTAAATACCCTTGTCTAATACAAGACATATAAGCATCTAATACACAGTATTAGCACAAGGCAATAAATACAATGATTACTATAAAATCTAACTTAACAATCTCCCCCTTAGTAATCATTAGCTCTCTGGTCTTCAAAGTAAGCTGTTATATCCATCATTGAACTCTAACCAGACCTGCTAAGCGTCTTAGCGTAGCTTCTTGACTAAAAAAAATTTCTTCTTAGCATCTGTCAATTTATATTGTCTTTGCTGCCTTGACAAGACTGGACCTGTTTGTAATAAGCTTGAAAGAACAATCGGTTCATCAGTTTGTGTTCTAAACGACACACCTCTTTCAAATGTACTTGAATGAACTGTGGTGGTTGGAGCTGGAACAACAAAAGAACTAATATAGCTGAGAAAATAGAATCTTGGGAAAACAACTCTTTGTCGCTTTAACTTCTCCTTAACTTCTCCCCCTCATGACCTTGATGATCTGGATCAACTTGGTCATGCCTACTTTCGAGATGAGATAACTTCAGATCTGCAAAATTCAGAATAAAGAATAAAAGGGAAGATTTGCGCTACATGTTGATGGCGCAAACTTAGTTTTGTGCTATCTGAAGGAGGCACAAAGTTGAGTTTTGCGTTACCAACTGTTGGCGCAAATCTGACTTGAAAGCTGAAATGAAGTAACTTGTGAAGCTCTTTTACCCCTCCTACACAAATGCACTAAATATGACAATTCAAGTTAGCATTCGTATAGAAAATAAGATACTCCCCCTCGAAATATGAGATATGATCTTTTTAGAATATTTTCCTTATTCACTCCCCCTCGAATAATGCACAAACCCATTTACAAAGATATAGATACACAAACATAACAACATCAGTGTAAAAAGAAAAATATACTGAATATAAATTTTGAAACAACTAAACATATAAAATTTTAAACACTATACAAATTAAATTCTTCTTAGTAAAATATCACAGATTAATCCATCAGTTAAAGTCAATTGTATGTTGTTGGATACAAATACAAGTTTCATTGCATATCAAGTTAAGACATGTTCAGTTTCAAAAACTTTCATCAATCTATTCAGTGTGCTAGCATGCGAACTTCAATTAGCTTTAAGAAAATGCAATTCTAAAAATATAATAGAGAACTTTGCCTTTACTCACACTAAGTTGTCAAGAATTAAGACTTTCACAAATATATAGGTTTATCGCAACTCAAATATATCACCAAGTATCATGAGATGAGTGCTCATTGGCCTCTTTTAGCATTGTGCACATTGGCATCTTCACATGAGTGTGCTCTTTGGCATCTTTTAAGCTTGTGCACATTGGCATCTTTTAATCAAGAAGTTTGGTAAGTAAAGAACATATCGTAAATGTAACTTTCTATCTGATCCTATTGCAGGATTTGGGTCAGCTGCTCCCAGACCAGTTGGCCTTTGGGGACTAGGTGTCAAGCACCCCTTGGAACTTACTCTCCCAGACCAGAAAGGCTACATCGACACATCCTAAACCCATTCATACCAGTAGAACATGACTTTCGATCTGATTCTATAGAAGGATTTGGGTTTGATCACTCCCAGACCAATTGACCATAGGGGTCCAGATGACAAGCATCCCTCGGAACTTACTTTCCCAAACCAGAAAGGTCACAGGTACAAACTTTTAAACATAGAGATTTCTGTATTTTATATATATAATTTTTCATCTCACTCAGTTTTACATCTAAGTGCTTAGCCCATATATTCATTACAATCCATAATTCTGAATTTTTAGGATTTCTAAGCATTGTAAACTATAAATATTCCGAATCACATAACTTTAAAGCATTATCAAAAGTTTCAAACATGTTGCTGACCTTTCGACTTTTGTAAGACTTGAAAGTTGAACATATAAAACTTCGATATAAACAAAGCAACTAGAAAATTTATTCTAGACACACATTTTATTCAAAAGAAAGAAAAAACTGTAAAACTTTTACTTTATAGTATAAAATTTGTAAAGATTTAAACTTTTAAATTCAACATGACGAGTTTGAAAAAACATTTTTCATTTAAGACTATTGTAATGAATTCGGCAAATTGATATTTAGTCGGAACAAAATAAAATTCAATAATACCTTCTTCCACATAATGTATAATGAATTGGTGTCTCATATCAAAGTTTTGGATCTGGTCGAACTTGCTCAGATTCTTGAAAATTTTTGAGATAACTGGAACAATATCACAGTTAGAGATAAATGCGGCGGAATAAAGTAGATGCACTCACAGTTTCTCATTTGTCCAGAAGCTAAATGAATTGAAAAACGAGTCCTAAACTGATATGTTTAGAAGTCGAAGTCCATTGAAGTACGGGTTCTGAGCTGATTTACTCAGAAGCCAACATTCTCTTACTCCCCCTTGACATTAGGTGACTGCAACTCAGAATTAATCTTTTGTTTTGGAACCCACTTGTATTTGGGTCCATATTTGTTAATTGCAGTTCTAATGGGAGTAATCTTGTTATATTTGACATATAAAGCACAAGAAAAATAATCAGATGAATGAACAGAATCATCAGTAGAGGATGAAGCATAATCATCTGAACTTGAACTAGAGGAAGAATAGGAGACATCTTTCGCAATTTGAATCATTTACTTTATAGAATATTTGAAAATTTTATTACAAGTAGCAAATCAATCACTCCTACAAAGTTTGTCGACATTTCGATCCTCATCAGTCGCAGATTCATCAGATTTCCGCTTGATCCTCCATATCTGCCTTGTAGGAGTCCTCAAAGTCCTATCTGAAATATTTGAATCACAAGAATTAGAATTTTCAGAAATATCTGTATCTTGTTTCTTTGACTTCTTGGACCTTCTTCTTTTACGCTTTGGTTTATAATAATCATCATTTAGCGTAAAAGATTCATCAAGAATTTTCGATTTAAGAATTGAGTCTGAAGAAACAATTTTACCTAAGAAGCCCAACTGATCAGACAATAAACCTGAACTTGCCTCGGAGTCAGAAATTTTTTTAGAAAATATTTCAGATTTTAGAACTTCCTTTTTGTTTTCTTTAAAATCAGAAGAAAGACCAGAAACATAATCTTGTTTTTGAGAAATTAATTTTTCTTCAAGACTTGACGTCATGAAAGAAAGAATTACATCTGATTCAATTTCTCTTTGAATATTTTGTTCTTCCATTTTATCTTCAAGATCCATGATTTTGCTTTTCTAACACTAATGGAGGAATATATCTCTTGGAATCATAAGAAACTGGAGATATATTTTCTTTATCAGTGTTAGTGGCACATATATCAAAATAATCATCAGACAATGAAGATTTAATGGGAGATATAACATTTAAACTGTTTCTGCTCTTCTTTGATATTTCGGGAAAATATTTGGCATTTTCGTGCGTATAAACAAAAGGAATTTCCTTTTTCGAGTTGTTCAATCTTTTCTCATTTTCGATATCTAAAACTTTCTTTTCACTAGTCCAATGAAATTTGAATTAAGAATCATATCTTGCAAAAGTTAGATAATCGTATTCATATAAAATACGAAATTCTGTTTTAGCTTTGTCTAAAAAATGCGGATTTTCAAAGCCAAGTCCCCATTTTTCTTTGATAGACTCATAACTCCGTGGTTTATTCAAGTAAATAGTTTGTTCAGTTTGCTTCCGTAGATATACTTTTTCTTCCAACTTATTTATTTTATCTGAAAAACTTTCTTTTTGTTTGGTCATTTCTGTCAAAGAATCAAGATAAGTCATATTTGATTTTTCTAAATCATCTAATTTCTTTTGAAAGATTTCTTTTGTATGAGTTAAAATAGATTTTTCATCTTTCAAAGAAATTTGTAATTTTTCAATCAAATTTGACTTTTCTGAATTTAATTGTTTTTCAGATAAAAACTTTGAGCGAAGATCATGTAAAGCAGTTATAATGATATTCATATGTGAGGATATAAATTTGAAATCGAATTAAGAAGGTACCTCAGATTCATCAGTTGAATCTTCATTATCATCATCATCAGTCTGATCATCTCCTATGAAACACATATGAGCAGTTTCCACATTGTCCGCTTCATCATCGGAGTGATCTAGCCAGAATTCTTCTTCAACCAGCAAAGCAGTTCCATTCTCTCCTTTTTCGGCTAGTTCCAATTTCTTCCGGTAATAAGCCGAATCCCAAACCACCTTTGCTCGACACTCCTTTGAAATATGACCCGACTTTCCACAGTTAAAGCATGTTGCAGGTTTCTTAACCTCGGGTACTTGGAAATTCTCGTTCTTCTTAGACCCTGAAGTGAAGCGAAGGTTTTTGGAACCCGAACGAGGTTGGAACTTCTTATTGTAGTGCTGAGAGAGAAGAATCATCGCTTTCTGAAGAGCTTCACCATCGTCATCAGTGGCCCCGTCATAAGCATTATCAGACAATGCTTGTTCAGCTAATTGGCTCATAAGAAGTGCAATCGGGTCCACTGTGTTTTTGTTCTTTTTATCAAGTTTAGCCTTCTTGTCCTTGACTATGCTCTCATTTGTCATCAGAATCTCATAAAGCTCTTGGATTTGCATATAAGATATCCGAACATCATTCCTCAATCGATGGCAAGATTTATTCCATTCCGGTTGCAGAGCGTTGAGGAACTTCAGATTAGTTTCTAACTCATTCTTGGTCAATTTGATCATTTGAAGATCATTCATTATTACCGAGAACCTGTCAAAGACACTTTTCAAAGACTCCCCATCCTTTGCTTTGAATTCCTCAAAATTATTCATGTAGCGCGTTTACCGAAGTTGTGTAGCAACCGTTGAACCAAGCATAATGTTTTCTAATTGAGTCCACATCATCTTCGGATCATGCTTAAAACAATCAATTCGATTGTAGATAGAATTAGGTAATGCTAACATCAGATTAGACTTTGCTTCACGATCTGCTTTTTCTCGTGTAACCTCTTCGGCAGTCAAAGGAGTATCATTTTTAGGTCTGACAAATGGTCCTTCAGTAAATGACTTCATCATGTTCTCTCCGTTAGCTTGACGCTCGATGAAATTAATGAACCGATCTTGCCATTGGGTGAACTCATTTTCATTGATCAAAACAGGAGGACGAATTTCTGTTCCCAACGACATCATAAGATCGTTCTTGTAAAACTGAGCTTGAAACGAGAACTTTGACATATCCATATCTTCAGAAAATCAGAGAAAGAATTCCCAAGTCTTGAAACAGTGAGAGACTGGCGCAAACTAGAGATTTGCGCTAACAGTAACTGGCGCAAACTAGATTTTGCGCGAACAAAAGATGGCGCAAACTTGAACTTCGCGAGATGTTGGTGGCGCAAAAGAGATTTGTGCTAGACAATGGTGGCACAAACTCTGTTTTGCATGAGGAGTTGATAACGCAAAATTCACCTTGCGCGAGAAGAGTGTGACGTAAACTTAACTTTGCGTGAGATGAAGCTGGCGCAAACTTAACTTTGCATGAAATGAAGCTGGCACAAACTTAACTTTGCGTGGGATGAAGCTGACACAAACTTTACTTTGCATGAGATGTATGATGACGCAAAAGTAATTTGCGCGAGACTGAGATGGCGCAAACTAAACTTTTCGCGAGAAGACTTGACCTGAACTTGGCGAAGAACTTAGAACCCCTGATAAACTTAGCACATAGTTTGAATCTGGTGCAAATTGAAGAAGCACTCGCGCAAAATTCAGATGAACTCGCGCAAACTAATGATGAACTCGCGCAAAACTAGATGAATCTGAATGAACTGGCGCAAATTCCAGATGAACTCGCGCAAAACTCGGATCTGGCGCAAAGCGAATACAATCAAGAAAAATTTCCAAAAACGATTGCAGAAACGTAATTGATGAAATTTTCTCACACAGAAGAGATCAAAAATAGTTAACTAAACACTTTCAAACAAACAATTTGAACAAAAAATACAAAATCGCAAAAATTTGAATTAACCAGAAAGTTTTATCGAACAGAACCAAACTCGAAAAAATTTGAAATTGAAGATCAAAAATCGATTTTCTTGCAATCTGATGTGAAACAAAAATGTTCTTCTATTAAAATCGAATCCAACAAACCAGAAAACAAGGCAATTCGATCAAATTTCACCAAAAAATTGTGAAAATTTCAGAAAATGAGACTTTCTTGATAAAAATCAAGAAAATCGATCAAATTATCTAAATTGTTTACGAATTCAGATTGAAAAATGATTCTCTCTAATTTCTCAGATTCAGATTAGGCTCTAATACCAATTGATAATCCAAGATCACTCTAAATCTAGTGAGAGAAAGTAGAGAGAGAGAGAGTAGAGAGAGAGAGTAGAGATGTGCCAAAGGTAAGTGTATTCAAAGTATGCGTTCAATTGTTACAAACAAGAAAACCACAAGGGACTTAAATACCCTTGGCCAATACAAGACATATAAGCATCTAATACACAGTATTAGCACAAGACAATATATAGAATGATTACTATAAAATCTGACTTAACATCTCCACACAATTTTCTTGATTTCATTTCATTCATTTAATATCCTTGTTTTGAGAGAGCTTCATTGTTCAAATGCTCAATTTTCATTCATATATTTGATGAGCATACATTTTGACAATGTTATCATATTTGTACTTAACTATTCAAGTTAAATTGTTGAGCAACCATTCTTTTTAGGAAAATTACATGGCATCAGTGTGAGAGCTTAATCAGAACTTCCATGTATGCATGTTAACCAGTGTTTCTGATATAGTCCACTCAAATCACACACACAAATCAATCAAGAACAAAGAAATTCATGGGGAAATCACATGTGTATTAATGTCACAAGTGAAAGGGTTACAAGGTTTTCTCTCAAAGGATTCTCTCTGAATGTTTAAAAAATGAGGCTAGCTCTATAACAAAAGCAAGGAAGACCTATTTATAGGTCAAACAAGAAACAAGGAAAACTTACAAAAGTCAACACAAATGATCTAAACTAAAATTACAATAACAATCTCCCCCTTTTAGATCATTTGACAATTTTGCTCTGGTCCCATCTTCTAAAGCAGATTCTTCTGATCCCAAGGTAAGATTCAAACCTCTTGATGTGCTCCCTGAAATCAATCTTCTTGTTGATCTCTTCTAGCATAGCTTCCATGTTAAGAGACTCAACAGTTCTTACAACTTCATTCTTTCTTAATCTTTCCTGCTCAGACAGAAACAATTTATCTTCAAGCACTTTCCACACATACTTCAAAGTACCATCTGAATACTTAGCCAATTCTGATGCTCTCATGAACTGCTTCTTATGAGACTTGGTGTTTACATACATTACACCCAACTCTGGATATCTGGAGATCTGAAAGGGCCTTAGAACTTTGATCTTGGGATGGTTGAAGTTTGGTGCCAGAAGGTTTACTCTATTCTGATTGGTTTCAATGCCAAGCTGAAAATCAAACGAATAAGCATTGTAGACACTCCTTGTCATGAATCTTTTAATAACATCCAAAGCATAAGCAACAACTTGTGACCTCCTTCTATTTCTTCTGTCTCTGAACTCATTCACAATGAACTTAATGTCTGAGAAGTTCAAGTTATCAAAATCATCTTCTGTAAAGGTACTAATCTTCATATATTTTCTTTGAACTGTGAACTTTGGATAGTGGACATTAAGAATCTTGCAAATATGAACATTTTGAACTTGCAGAATCTCTTTTCTTTTGGCATAAGGGGAAAGACTACACATTGTCTTCATGAACCTGATGTAATTGGCTTGATAAACTTTATCTCTCTCTCCAACACCATAAAAACAAGCTTCATCAATCGGTTGTAGAGAAGAAACAAAGATTTTGGTTGACTCTTCCAGGAATGGTACTTTGAGAGACTTTCTGATGGTCTCAATGAACTTCAAAGAATCTCCCTCAACATCATATCCTGTATAAGGAATAGAACCAACTCTAACATCTCCTTTGAAAGTAACTTTCCCTATATCACTGATTTCATAAGAGATGAGCTCTTCTGCTTGCATTGATTCAAGTTCTGGATCATGAGCTTTTGAGAATTCTTCCACTTCCATAGGAGTAGCAAAAACAGGATTTGGCTTTAACTGTATAGAGGTTTCAGCTTTGCTTAATATCTTTGGGCTATCTGGGTTTCGGATGTAAGGAAGTGCACTAGCTTTTGCTATGGCTGCTTTTTCTTCCTCTTTTCTTAACTCAGCTTTAGCTTCTCGAACTATCTGTCTTTCCTCCTTTTCTCTTTGTTTTCTTTCTTTGTACAGCTTATTCCTGAAGTCATGGATATCAATAATGATTGGCCTTTCTTCTTCAAGATCTTTTGGTTTGGGCTTTGGGGTAGGAATTCTTGATCTTTTTGACTTTCCGGGCTTATCAGTTTTTGGTTTCTGCTTGGGTTGTTCAGCTGGTTGTTCAGAATCAAAATCTTCAGGCAAGAGAAGAGCAACTCTTGGTTCAGAAGCATCAAGATTTTCAGGGACAGAGAAGTTTCTTGTGGGTGAGACTATCGGAATAGCAGTCAAGATTTCATCTTCATCAAACAATCTGTAATTTGGTGGAGCATAATCAACTATACTCACAATCTGTGCAACCTCCACAACTTCGACTTATTGAACTAGAAACGTTTGATCAAGATCTACAATCTCTTCATCTTCACCTTCAAGATCATCAAAATTTTCATCTAAATTTTCTCCAAACAAGTCATCCAGAACATTTTCATTCTGACCCAGATTTCCTTGAGAAATAGCATTCTGTACAAACACTTCAACTGTAACTCTATTCTCAGGATCTGGTCCATCACTTTGAATATTGTGCTCAATAACGTTCATTCCTTCCTCCTTAACTTTCCAATAACTGTCATACCTAGCAGCAGTCTGTTCATCATCATCACTTTCATAATCATCTAGGTTGACAAAGTTTTCAGCAGTAACTCCCAACATCTCCATTACTTCCTCAACAGTGGCAATCGCAGGCTTTTCAACCCTTGATTCCGTATTGTCATAGATCATCAACTCTACTTCAGCCTCTGGAACATTCTCTTCCAACTGTTCCTTTTCTGATTGATCTCCATGTGTAGTTTCAGTTACTTCAGTCCGTTGCTCAACAACATTAACAATAACAGTATCTTCTACAGTTTTCTGTCTCTTATTCATCTCCCCCTCATGATCTTGATCAGAATCACGATCATGCCTCTTCTTCAAAACTGCATCAGATTGAGCGTTGCAAGAAAGTTGAACTGTTGTGGTAAGATCCTGTAAGTGCTTCTCTACTGAATTTTTGAAATGGTTGAACTGAGATTGAGTAACATAATCTACTGGAACCTGAGGAACAATTGGTTGAGATTGTTGCCTCAGTAAACCAATAAGATCTGCTTCGGTTTGATCTGCTGGAGCTTCAGATAACAACTGGGCTAGAAGTAAAGATTTCAGCTCAGAAACTGATTGAACTGGTGATGGTTGTGGAACAGATGGTGGTGGAACTGTTTGCTCAGGCTCCTCAACAACTGGATTTTTCCCTTTCAGCATCGTCAACACCTTCCCAATCTCCTCCTCAAACTTTGTTGTTGCCTTACTCATCTCCAACTGAAATTTCTGCGATAAAGAGTTTTCAACGACCTTTAGGGCGTCATTGAGAAATTCCCTTGAAACGAATTCGGTTAAACTAACACCGGGGCTACTCAAGCTTCCCGTTAACACAGCTGTTGAAGATACAACAGTGTGGCATGTGCTCAAAGCTGGCATAGTGTTAGCAATGATAGGACTTCCACCTGATCCTCGTAGTCCGGAATGCGGATCTACTACAGATGTTTCGATCGGGGCACTAAGACTCCCGATGGTAGCAGATATGTTTGGTTGTGTCCTAGGAATGAAAATAGATGTAGCAATTGGTTCTAGACTCAATGGTGCACTGAAAGAAGTCAAACTCGGGGGAAACTAAGTTCTTGTTTCAATACCTGCCATTTCCGAGTGAAAGGCAGATAGAGTATGTGCTAAATCCCCGTGAAAAGATGAGACTATAGCCTGTTGAGAGGCAATAGAATGGTTGGCTGAGGTGTGCATATGCATTAGTTGGCGACTAATGTCTGTTTCAATACCTCTTGCTCGCAACATATGCGGCGAGGTAGTAGATGTGGCTGCCCTTATAGAATGGTAGGTTTGGATACAGTCACGCTCACCATGTTCTTTTTCTACATTCACTCTAGTCTTCACATTTTCTGAGTTTTCAACTAATACTCCCTCTTCCTGCCTTATAACTCCAAAGTCAGAAACAATATTTCTGATTGTTGAATCAACACCTTCCAAGTCAGGATCTCTTGCAGTAGAACCAAGACTTTGGTGTAATGAAACACTATCCAAAAATCCAAAACTATGGCCCAAGTTATCATCAGTATTAACATTTTGATCATTTCCTTGATCTGTTGCATACTGTGCTGATGTTGCTGAAGGTACCGAAGTACTAGAAGAACTTGCTTGTCCAACCGATATAGTTTTCTCAGAGTTCTGACTTTCATTGGGATTCTCTTCCTGAGTGCCCAATTGAGGAATGATAGCAATCTTAGGTTGAGATGTAGAAATCACTAAATGCGTGGCAGATTGTGCCTGTGTTCCCACACCCTCCAGTACAGAAGGCTGACCCACTCCTGAACCCCTCTCTATATTTTCTCTCTGCTCACTTTCCCGTTCAACTACTCCCGTAGTATGTTGAACCCTCACCGACTCCGCTCGACTAACTGGTTCTGAGTCTTGGGTAGGGATCTTCGGCTCTGGCAATCCCATGGAATCCCTATATTGCCTAACACTCGGAGCATTCGGATTGGCATAAGCAAGCAGTGCAGTAGGAACTGTCATCTCAAAAGGGAAGGATTGCTTCTGCTTTTGAAGATGAGTCATTTCATTTTCTGGGGAACATTCATGGTGTAATCTCTTTGGAACATCTCTGCTGGATCTCAGAATACCTCGAACAATAAGTTGTAAAAATCTCTGATAAGGCACATATTTTGGCTTCTTTGAATGTCTCTTGCTCAGAACTTTCTCATACAGCTCAGTCCAGATGGCCACAGCATAATCAACATGCAGATCATAAATGATAGCATGGAACAATCTTTGAGTATGAATGTTTGTATTGTCATGCCCAGAGTGTCGTGAAATCAAGCACTTGTTGATTACTGAGAAAAACTGATAGTAGAATGGTGGCAAGTTTGACTTTCGAAAGTCACTCATCTTTGTAAGATTTCGAACATAACCAAGAGCACGAATACCAGCAAACATTTCATGATCAGTCGGATAGGGATCAAAAACTGTCTTTCCTTCTCTGGAATCTGGCAAAGGTAGATCAAGAAGCAATCTCAGTCTCTGAAAGGTCAGAATGGATGTAAAGTTGTCGATGCGAATGGTGAAATACTTTCTGTCGCCTTGCACTACATGCTCAATGGTTCTCCATGCTTGTTATAAGTAGATCATTGGTACATTACCAGTTGCAGTTAAGGCAGTGCAGATGGGATGATTTCTCAGGATATCCTTTATCAAAGGCTTGACCATCAGATTTTCAAAGATTACATGGTGATTGTTTGGTGATAAAGGAAGATAATCTTGAGGATTGATCAATTGAAGATCAGGATCAGCACCAACTTTAGAAAAATGGGATCGGGAAGAATGCATGGGCATTTCCCGTGAAACATTCGGATCATGTTCATCCATCTGAACACTTTGGTCATGAATATTTTCCTCCGCCATTGATTTCCTGAAAAATCATAAAATGTATTGGATAAAATCCAATATGTCAGTATAAATCCAAAGGCCTGTTTTTCAGAAAAACCAATTTTGAAGTACAGAACAATGTACTTTAAGATCTTGCAATAAAAGCACAGTAAGTTGCAGAAAACAAGTTGCAACTTTGAATGAACAAAATAACACATCAACACACAAAACATAAAATTGACAACAACACTTCAACTTTTCGAATTTATTCTGACAAATTAATGTTGTATTTAAAAATAATACTTGAAATCTGAAAGATTATTTATTTTATTGATTTTGCAAGGTATCCAAAAACATTTGACTCTTTATATTTGAATTTTTTTGAAATGAACTCCAATACCCAAACTTTGCAATTTACTTTTTATTTGAAAATTTTGAAATTCAAATTCAAATTTGACTTTCAAAAATTCAAACTTTTCACCTTTATGAAAAATCTGACTTTTAAACTTCTTTTAATCTTTGAACAATATGATTAAAGATTATGAAATTATTTATCCATCCATTAAGTCCAGATTAGTTTAGTTCAGGATATTTGTTTAAGTCCAGAATATGAGTCGATTTCTGTTCAGTCCAATATGAACAACAGTTCAGTTTCAAACTCCAAAAGTCATGGTAACCTGGAAAAAGATGTATATCGAGCAATCCCAGATTTCAACAAGTATGATTTTCAATACCCAAACATTATTTTGAAAGATTAAATCCAAAATATTCAGTGTCTTGTCGATTTTAGAACACACCGAAGCAAGGAAGATGAACAGACAAAACATTTTGAATCGTTAATCATGAAAAACGAAACCCTAGAAATGATAAAACCAACAACAATCAATCAAATAGTATGAAAAATAACAACCTACACTTGAATCTTCGATGAAAAAGAACTGAGAAGTTGAAAGTCACAAGAAAATATCAGAGAGAAAATCGCTAAGTGAAGAAATCCACAGATTGATAATGAGAGAGAATGAGACGGAATATATATATATACTCGACTAAACTCACAACACAAAGAACTCGCAAGTCACTATTCATTCTCAGAACTTGCAAGTCAAAGAACACGCAAGCCACTGTTTATTCATAGAACCCGCAAGATACTATTTATTTGAATAAAACTCGCACACATCGCACGATTTGAGTTTTTCTTCTCTCATATCAACAAAACAAGGTATTTGTCTCAAAAATCGACAAATAGGTGTGTGATTTTCACTTAAGAAACAATTTAAGTGAAAATTTTGTGAAACTCGCACGCCTAAGAAAGATGAAACTCGCACGCTGAAGGAACTTTCTCGCCCAAACTCGCAAGTAACGCCTTGCGCGTTTCTGAAACTCGCACGCCTCTATTAGCGCGTTTAAAGCAAACTCACTAGCTTTACCATGCGCGTTTTTCAAATTCGCTAGCTTCAGCTTGCGCGTTTTTCAAACTCACTAGCTTCAACTTGCACGTTTTTCAAACTCGCTAGCAATGCCTTGCGTGTTTGATGAACTCGCATTCTATTCCTTGCGCGTTTAAGCTTATGCATAGTGCTTTGCGCGTTTCCTGACTTAAAAAAAAATTTGAGAAATATTTCCAAAAATGAAATCTTTCTAAAAATGGAAACTTTTGCTTTCCCAAAATAGCAACTTTTCAGAATTGACTTTTTAGCACAAAATCAGTATTTTTCTCCAGAAAAACTTTGCAGACTTTTCAAAAACTTTTCAGACTTTTCAAAATTACATACACACTTACAGACTTTTCCATTGTGCTCCCCCTTGAAGTATGCACTCATCTTTATTTCTCCCCCTTGATTTTTGCTGAGAAACACAAATCATGAAGTACGAGTCCTGATCTGATATGATCAGAAGTCATAGTCCAATACAAAACCTGTAAAACAGATAAAACTTTTGGTACTCATTGAGCATGAGTCCAGGTTTGTTAACAGTATCCAACTTTTTGAAATTGAGAAAATGAATTACTCAAGCATACCAGATATAGAGAAATGCTCCCCCTCAGAAAAATAAAGAATGATGTAACTATTCATTAAAGATCAACATGCCAAGTTTACTGACTAGAAAATTAAATCTCTTTTCATCAAGAGGTTTTGTAAACAACTCAACAACTTCAAGATTAGTTGAAACAAAATGCATTTCTACATCACCTTTTTCAACATGGTCTTTAATAAAGTGATACCTGATATCTATGTGCTTCGTCTTTGAGTGTTGCACAGGATTTGATGTGATGGCTATTGCACTCTTAGAATCACAGTAGATTGGTACCTTATGGAATGTGTATCCATAATCTCTCAGCTGGGTTCTCATCCACAGAACCTGTGAGCAGCAGCTTGCAGCCGCAACATATTCCGCTTCAGCTGTAGATGTGGATACACAATTCTGCTTCTTTGATGACCAACTGACCAATTTATCTCCTAGATAATGACATGCTCCAGATGTACTTTTCCTGTCTAATTTATTTCCTGCATGATCTGCGTCAGTATATGCAATTAATTCAAACTTGGAATCTTTTGGATACCAAAGGCCCAAATTCGGAGTGCCTTTGAGATACCTCAAGATTCTTTTGACAGTAGAAAGATAAGACTCTTTAGGATTTTCCTGATACCGTGCATAAAAACATGTTGCAAACATAATATCTGGCCTACTTGCTGTCAAATAAAGAAGAGAACCAATTATACTTCTGTAAGTATGTGGGTCTACTGATTTTCCGGAGATATCAGCATCCAACAAACTGCCAGCTAGCATTGGAGTTTTCATAGGTGAAGTAGAATTCATGTCAAATTTCTTCAACATGTCTCTGATATATTTAGCCTGATTTATAAAAATCCCTTTCGGGGTTTGCTTGACTTGCAGGCCTAAGAAAAATGTGAGTTCACCCATCATTGACATTTGAAAACGCTTTTTCATGATATTTTCAAATTCTACACACAAATCTTGTGAAGTAGAGCCAAAAATTATGTCGTCAACATAAATTTGTACAAGTATCATATCCTTACCTTTCTTTTTAAGAAAAAGAGTAGTGTCGATTGTACCTTTCCGAAAACCTGATTCAGTTAGGTAGACTGATAAAGTTTCATACCATGCTCTTGGCGCTTGTTTTAGTCCATACAATGCCTTGTCAAGAACATAGACATGATCTGGGAACTTCGGATCCACGAAACCTTCAGGTTGACTCACATAAACTTCTTCATGAAGAATGCCGTTGAGAAAAGCAGACTTCACGTCCATTTGATATACCTTGATATTCTTGTGAGCCGCATAAGCTAGAAAAATCCGTATGGCTTCAATCCGAGCAACTGGTGCATAGGTTTCATCATAATAAATTCCTTCTTGTTGATTGTAACCTTTTGCAACTAGCCTTGCTTTGTTCCTCACAATAATTCCAGCCTCGTCCTTTTTGTTTTGGAAGACCCACTTTGTTCCAACAATTGATTTGTCTTTTGGTCTTGGTATCAATCGCCATACTTGATTTCTTTTGAACTCATTCAGCTCATCCTGCATTGCATTTATCCAATCTGGATCTTTTAATGCTTCTGATGGCTTCTTTGGTTCAATGCTGCTCAAAAAAGTTGAAAACATGCAGAAGTTTGCAGTTGCTGGTGGAAAAGCAGATCTGGTAGTCACTCTAGCAGACGGGTCACCAATAATGTTTTCTGGAGGATGATTCCTTATCCATCTATGTGAGCTTGGTAAAACATCAACCTCTGTTTGATTGTTAGAAGAATCAAACTCATCTTGTATTGCTGGTTCTTCAGGAGTTGAAATCACTTGAATTTTTGTTTCTTCTGAATTAGATACAATTGGACTTGATGTGCTTTGCAATGGAACAACTTTTGTAGTGGGAGTTTCCAGCACATTTTCTTTAGGTGTAGATGGAACATTTTCATTATTTGTTGAAGTTGTGTTGTCTGAAACTTCTTGTACTTGAAATGTAGAAGCTTCTCCATTTTCCTCAGAGGGTCCTGATATATCTGCAGTTGTAGTAGATGTATCAGTGATAGGTATATCATTTTGACTTTGTATGTTCCGAAAATCGTCAAAAGCATCATAGAACAGTAAATCTAAATCTGAATCAGTGAAAGAGTTAGATGTCTCAGTCTGTTTTTGAACAGGTTCTACTCTTGATGAAGTAGAAGCTTTGTCTTTTTCTTTAGATCCGAGTTCTGAACTGCTTTGTTCAGAAGTCCTTGTCTTGCTTTCATCAAAGATTACATTTGCACTTTCGATCACCATCTTTGTACGAGTATTGTAGACTCTATATGCTTTGGATTGGAGAGAATACCCAATGAATATCCCCTCATCAACTTTTGGTTGAAACTTAGATAAGTTCTCTTGATCATTAAGAACATAGCACCTGCATCCAAACACACGAAGAAATTTAACAGTAGGCTTACGACCATTAATCAATTCATAAGAAGTTTTATTAAAGTGTTTATTTATAATAGTCTTGTTTTGTGTAAAGCATGCAGTTGCTACAGCCTCAGCCCATAGAAACATTGGTAGTCCTGAATATGCCAACATTGTCCGTGCAGCCTCTACCAAAGTTCTATTTTTACGGTCAACGACCCCATTTTGTTGAGGTGTCATCACAGCAGAAATATTGTGTGATATGCCAACAGATTCTAGAAATGTTTGCAAAGTAGCATTCTTGAATTCTGTTCCATTATCACTCCTCAATTGCTTTACAGGGCTTTGCAGTAGAACTTGTATCTTCTTGATGAACTTGATGATTAGATCAGGAGCTTCAGATTTCTTTCGTAGAAACTCTAGCCAGGTATATCGAGAGTATTCATCCACAATCACTAATATATATTTCTTTCCGTTGATGGATTGAGTACTCATTGGTCCACACAAGTCCATGTGAATTAGCTCCAGACACTTGTTGCAGTTGGATAGCATCTTTAGTTTGTGTGAACTTCTCTTCATATTTCCTTTTGCACAAGCTGAACAAAGGGAATCTTATTCAATCTTTAATTCAGGAAGTCCAATCACTAACTGTTGTGTCCTCAGCTTGTTTAAATCACGAAAATGTTGATGAGAAAGTCTTCGATGCCACAACCAACTTTCTTCTGTTGATGTCTTAGAGATTAGACATACTGACTTTGAAGCTTTCAGTGTTGGAAAGTGAACACCGTATAACAATCCCATTCTTCCGGCTTTAATGAGTTCTGCTACACTCTGATCTTTAATGTAACAATTATCAGCATCAAATTCTATCTTGCATTTCATTTCTGCAAATTGGCTTATGGAGAACAGATTGTAAGCCAAGCCTTCCACATACAGAACCTTTGATATTGTGATCATACTGTTCTTTATAGTCCCGTAACCTCTGACATAGCCTTTCATCTCATTTCCAAAATTTACTCTACCTGCGTAATGATCTACGTAGTCGAACAACAGGTGTTTATGCGCTGTCATGTGTCTTGAAGCTCCAGATTCAATGATCCACACATGACACGCCTGAAACCAAGAATCACTTAACTTTAGGTACCCATATAAATATGGGTCCTTTATTGTTAGTACTCTTAACAGTATTTAAATTTGCTGATGACCCTTTAGTTCTCCATTCAAATCTTGGTCTGTTTGGTGGAGTTTGTGTGTTCAGTTTAATTTTTGGAATCCACTTCCACACAAACTTCACATAAGCAAGTTTATTAGCATGAAAATCATTATTTTTTTTCTTTAAAGAAAAAATCTCAGCATTGTTGGCTTTAAAACAATTAATAGATTTTATGTTCTTAAATTGGATATGTTTATTTTTCTTTGAAGACCTTTGTTTCCAAGAGAATGAACTACTAAGACAATATGAACATTGCAATCTAGTAGTAGCTTGTGTCAACAACTCTTTTCGGGAAAAGATATTCGTTTTATTGAAATTTTGTTGTTTGACAGAAGAACAAGCACTATCTACTCTACTACATTGACATTTATCCATTTCATTCACACTCTTTTCCACTACAGTCTTCTTTTGCTCCAAACAGTCTTTCTTCACAGTTTCATCTGAAATAGAAACAGATTTAGAAATGTTAACAGATGATGAAGAATAAGAACATTCACCTTTAACTTTTGCTTGTCCAGATTCAGATGAAGACTCACATTTAATCACAAAAATTGGAATTTCTTTATCAACAATAACATTTTTTCCTATGGATAATTTGAAAATTTGAGATTCTAAACTTCTGATTTCTTTTTGCAAAGATTCATTTTGATTAAAGCTTGAGTCTAGTTCCATCCCAAAATTCTCATTTGCGTCTTCCAATTCAACAATCATGATGTTGAGATGGGAGATTTGCCTTTGTAAGTTGTTAGATCAGTTTTTATAGTAATCATTGTATTTATTTTACTGCTTTCTTAGTGTTATCTGTTATGTTAGTGCCTTGGGGTATTTGAGTCCCTTTGGCTTGTTTGTTTTGTAACGAACGTACACTGTTTGAATCTGAATATACTGTTACTTTCAAGAGCACACTTTATCTCTCTAGATTCTCTCTCTACGATCTTGTGATCTTGGCTCATCAATTGGTATCAGAGCCTCTAAGATCTTGAGAGGATTGAGATTTAGTGTAATTGCTACTGATTTGTGTGATTAACTCAGAAAATTTGATCGATTTTTTTTGTTTTTCAAGAAAATTCTCGTTTTCTGGATTTTCATCAATTTCACTCTGTTTTGTGATTGAATTGTTTTGAAATTGATGTGTTTAGATGCGTTTTATATAGTCGATCTGGTTTGCTTCTTGTTGATTTGCATAAAAACGTGATTTGGTGCTTCGATTTTGAGTTTGAATATATTCTGAAAAAGACGTGTTCTGTTGTCTGGTCTATGTGAGTTTTTGAGTTTTAGAGTGTTTTGATCGAAATTGTTAATTGAATAGTATGAAAATTATGTTTTCGTTCAATTCTGTGCAATTTGTTTGTACTTAATTTCATTGTTTTGATCAAATTAGCAGATTTATTGTTGTTTGCTGAAATGTGGGTCATTCATATGAAATGCGGGTCATTCATCTTATTAGTATATGTATTGTTCTTAAAATCGTATGAAACTAACTTTTGAGTGATAGTGTTTTTCTCAGGTTGTTGATTCTTTGGAAACGTGTTTCTACAAGTGCGTGTCAGTCTTAACACGCGTTTCCACAAGTGCGTGTCAGTCTTAACACGCGTTTCTACAAGTGCGTGTCAGTCTTAACACGCGTTTCTACAAGTGCGTGTCAGCCTTAATACACGTTTCTACAAGTGCGGATCATTCTAGACGCGCATTACTCTTGGACGCACATTTCACTTGAACGCGCATTTCACTTGGACGCGCATTTCTCTTAGAAGCGCATTCTTGAACACGCATTTCTCTAAGGAAAGCTTCGAGTATCTTTCTGAACACGCATTTCTTGGTTGTGCGGATCATCAAGGACCCGATTTTCTCTCAATACGCATTTCTTAGTATTGCGGGTCATCAACACTTAGTCATTTTTCTGAATTCCAGATTTCTTCAATATGTCTCTACAAGCTCAACTTTACAAGAACGATCTCATGATGTCGTTGGGATCTGAAACTCGTCCACCTGTTCTGATTAATGAGAACGAATTTGAACAATGGCAGGACCGGTTTGTTAATTTCATCGAAAGGCAATCAAATGGTGAAAGTATGATGAAAGCTTTGACTGAAGGTCCCATGGTTAAGCCAAGGAAAGTGATACCAGCTGTTGGTAACACTCCAGCCACTGAAGTAGAAAAATCCCTGATAGAATATGATGCTGATGAACTTCTGAGATACCAAGCTGACAATCAGGCCAAGTCGAATTTGATACTTTCTCTACCAAATTCCATCTACAAGAGAATTGATTGTTTCAAACACAATCCTATGCTGATGTGGACACAACTGGAGAAAATCATGCTTGGTACGACTATGTCTACACAACTTCGTCAGACAAGATACATGAACAATTTTGAAGAGTTCAAAGCAAAAGATGGGGAGAGTCTGAAAAGTGTCTTCGACAGGTTCTGGACTGTAATTAATGATTTGTATAAGATCAAGGTAATAAAGAATGAACTGAAGACCAATCTGAAGTTCCTTAATGCACTCAAACCAGAATGGGAAAAATCCTGTCATCGCATGAGGAATGATCCCTGAATTTCCAAAATGCCCATTCAGGAAATGTTTGAAATTCTGATGTCTGATGAAGCAATGGTTCGAAGAAGAAAGCTAAGCTGGATAAGCAGAAGCCAAAGAATGTGGATCCAATCGCTCTTTTAGCTAGTCAAATGGCTGAGCAAGCCTTAACTGAATCTGCTTACGATGGATCAACAGATGACGATGGCGAAGCATTAGAAAAAGCCATGATTCTTTTAAGTCAGCACTATCAAAAGAAATACCAGAAACGGGCAGGATCTAACAATCTTCGTTTTTCTTCTGGATCAAAGAAGGTAGAACCCGGTTCTACATCAAAGCCTTTCTTTCCCAAGTATGGGTCTGGTACAGCAGTTGAACCAAAGAAAGAAGAGAAAAAGGCTGTGACTTGCTACAACTGTGGCAAACCCGGGCATATTTCAAAGGAATGCAGAACGAAGATTGTGAAAGATGTGGATTTCTATAAGAAGAAATTAGCATTGGCTGAAAAGAAAGCAAGTGGAACAATTTTGTTGGCTGAGGAGGAATATTGGTTGGACCACTCAGATAATGAAGCTGACAATGTTGAAACTGTTGCGATGTGCTTTATTGGAGACGACAACAGTGATGATGAGAATGAGGACACATCATCTGATGAATCTGAGGTACCATCTGATTTTGATTTTAATTTCATTTCTTCGCAAATGAATGTCATCACAAATGCTTTACATGATTTTCGTTCAAAGCTCCTATCCGAAAAACGCGAAAATCAAAAAAAGTCTGTTCAAATTGAAAAGTTGAAGATTTCTCTGAGAGATGAAAAAGCAATTTTAAAATTTACAAAAGAGAAATTTCAAGAAAGAATTGAAGATTTAGAATTTGAAAAACAGACTTCTCATGATTCTTTGACTGAATTGTCAATTTTAAATCAAGAATTTTCGGATAAAATATTTGAATTAGAAGGAAAGTTATATAAACAAAATCAAACTGAACAAACAATTCATATGCATAAACCAAGGAGCTATGAGTCGATAAAAGAAAATTGGGGTCTTGGATTTAAAAATCCTCAGTTTTTAAAGAAAGCTAAAATTGAGATTCCCAATTTTTATGATTACGACTGTCTTGGTCTTTCACACTATGGTTCTCAATACAAACCTTTTTGGACAAGTGCTAAAGAGACTACAATTGAGGAAGATAAAAAACGGATGAACAACAAGAGAATGGAAGTTTCTTTTGTTTACACTCAAGAAAATGCAAAATATTTTCCAGAAAAATTAAAGAAGAGAAGAAAAAAGTTAAACATTGTTTCTTCAACTAAATCTTCTAAATCAAATGACTTCTTTGATTTAAATGCAACTAATCCTAATAAGGATAATATATCTCCAGTGTCTTATGATACTAAGAGATATATATCTCCATTAGTATTAGAATGCAAAATATTTGATCTAGAAGAACAATTGGAAGAACAAGAGATTTTGAGAAAAATTGAAAATGATGTGTCAGGATCGAATTCTTAACAAGAAATAATTCTCAGAAACAATATCAAAGAAGTTTGCGGAATAACACTTTGATATTCAATGAAATAGTAAATCAACACAGTAAATATAAAGAACAAACTGTAAACTTGTATTGAATGCTTTGAAGTTACAAGATTACACACTCAACCTCAATATTGATGAACAGGCTCACCAATACGAATTCTACTTCTCTAGAATTAGGAACTATGCCTTGAGGTTGATTTTCTCTCTAGAACTAAAACTTAGAATTCATTTTGTTTTCTAATCTATTCTATCAAATCTGTACATATACTGAATAAACAGATAATTACAATAAATAAAATATCTTCAGTATATCTTCCATCATTATCTTCAAGCCTTCCATGAATATCTTGAATCTTTCCAGCTGTCATCCTTTCCATTCGGATCTTCAAGTCATAAGAAGCACTAACTATGCTCAGCAGCATTAATTTCTTCTAGCAGCATTAACTACCAAGCAGCACTAACCACTAGCAGTACTAACTAGCTAAGCAGTACTAACTTTGTTCAAGCAACACTAACTTTGACTAGCAGTATTAATTCTACTAGCAGTAGTAACACTCAGTAGTATTAACTTTGAAGTCCTCTGGCAGTAGTAATTCTGAACTAGCAGCATTAAAGACTTGTTCACATCTTCAGTTCCCAACAATCTCCCCCTAACTTGACTTTTAGAAAGAGAAGTCAAGTTCTTCAAATGCTTCCAAAATCTTCATTGATCTACTCCAATGTTAGGATCCAGTCCCATGCTCTGATTAATAGTTCTTTGAATTAAGTACTTTGCCATTTCTGAATTTGGTGTACAACTCAACTTCTTATTTAACATGGCATGAAGCTTCAGATTTGTATGGTTGTATACCCTATCCACCAAGTAATACTCCCTGTGAAAAGTATCCAATGCTAGTTCGTAGACTCCACTTCTTTCATATAGAGTCCATCCTCTAACAGTCTTAAATACATCTTTTATCAAATGCTTTACTGCTTCTGGTTTGAACAACATGCACAAATATTCCATAACTAGCTTCACAATTGGTAACCCTGGAGCAGTCAACTGATCTGCATGAACTTTCATCCCCACTGCAAACATTTCTTCCAAATCAGATCTTGAACATTCTCTGACAATTTTGCTCCAGGTGCTGTAGACTTCATACCTCTCATCCTTTCTTTTCAATCTGATGTACTCTTTACCATCCACCTCTACAGTATCCCAGAGGATAACTTCAGGAGGTTTGCATCCAACAGGTTCAGCTGGAATAGGCTTTGGAATTTTATCCATTACCACCATGTACATGTTTACATTTGAACTCTGTGGTATTTCTTCCTGAGATTCAACTTTCTTTTCTTCTTCTACTCTAGACTTCTTTTCAACTTTCTTTCTGTTGGCCATCATCTTGGTTCTCTTCAGTATTCTTTGCCCTTGTCCTATAGTAGCTTCTTTCTTCTTTTCTTCCTTTTTCCTTTCTTCTGATCTAGGGCCTTTAGAAGCAATAGACTTAACTCTTTTTATCTTCTTGATCTTCTGAGCTAGAGTCTCTTCTTCCTTAATCTCTACCTTTTTCTTTGTTGGAGTTCCCTCTTCACTTTCAGGGAAGGGTTTGTTGATATTCACATCATGCCTCTCCTTAGCTTTCTTTTCAAACTCCACTCTGTCCTTTTCATTACTCTTCAGCTTCCCCATTTCTTTCTCATATAGCTCCTTGATTTGATCAAAATTCATCTTCACAAACATTTCTTTCTTTACACCAATTGCACTCCTCAAGAAAGTTATCATTTTGTTTCTTTCCTGAGTGGCAAGGTAAGTTTGTGAAGGTCTTCTCTTCTTAGCACTTGTTCTGGCCATCATAACCTTTTTCAAGCACATTGCTCTTTGCTTAGCTTTCTCTGTTTCCAGCCCTTTCTGAAATGCTTCATTTAACTCATTTGCAAGTGCTCTGGCCAATTCTCTGTGTTTTTCAACCTATTCCTTTTCTGCTAGATCTAACTCCTCTTGCATTTTCTTTGCTAATGCTTCATCTGACTCAATCATCTTTTGCTTTTTAGATGGTTGATCAGATTCTATCATTTTTGCTTTTCCCTTTTTCCTTGTATCTGCATCCATTTCTTTCTTCTCTATTTTCTCTGCTCCCCCTTCATTTATGACCACTCCCTTTGCTTTGGGGATGTCATTCTTTGCTTTGATGAGCATTTCAGCTACTTCAATTTCTGTGGGTGTTAACTCTGGTACTGCTGCTTGTGAAGTTTTAGCAGCACTAACAGTTTCTGCTGCTTGTTTTGGCTTAGCAGTAGTAACAGTTTCTGCTGCTGGGGTTGTTACTGCTACTGGTGTTGTTTCTGCTGCTGCCTTTTCTTCAACAAATTCAGCCCTTTCTTCAACAAACTCCCCCTCAAACTGTTGATCTATCTGTTCTGAGCTAGAATTCTCCCCCTTTTTGGAAGCATTTTTCCTATTTGACCTCTTCTTTAAAACAAATTGTTTTCTCCTCTGCTTATGCACCAATCTTGTCACCATTTTCTTTAATTTGGCAATCTGGATTTGTTGTGACAGGATGACCATCTTCATCTCTTCAATTTCTTTTCCTTGTTTGAGAACATCTTGGTTGATGTTCCCCATTGTTTCCATCAATTCATAGTAAGTATATCTGTCCTCACCCTCTCCAGAAGTGTTACCCTCTTTTGAAGGATCATTGGATCTTTTTGTAGTGGAAGTCTTCTGCCTGGCAGAAGCACTGTCCACCCCCTTGGTTTCTTGGCACCAGGGACCTTTGAATGATTGCTCATTCAAAGTTGCCATGGGGGAGGTCTTATTTATGTTACCACTGTCCTTCTCTGTGCTAGCAGAAGGAGTGGCAGCCTCAGTACCCATATGCTCTACCTCCTTCTCAGAGAGCACCTCCTTTGGGTTGGGAGACACCCTTGTGGATTCCCTTTGGATATTCTCTACTGGTGAGTGCTCCAATAGAGGGCTTAAAGGCTGAGTAGGTGATGGTACAAGAAGGGAAGGAGCCTTCTTTACCTGTTTTCTTTGATAAGTTTGGGTGATTGGTGAAGTTGGTTTGTCAAGAAGAGACTGAGGAATTGATTTAGAGAGGGAAGTTTGGGATTGGCCAGCAGTGGGTTAGTCTAATGGGGGCCTTGACCCTGCTACCATACCTTCATTTGTTTGGGACACCACCATCATTGTAGAGAACAATGGGGTGTCAACTCCTTCCGAGTCCCCAACAGATCTTCTCATATTTGAGAAAACCTTGCCTTTGGGGGGTTTAGGTACATATACCCCAACAGGTTGAGGTATATCCGTCAATTCATGAGTAATAACTTCTTGGATAAACCTGGGGTACATAAAGAAACTCTTTTTGTTTCCCATGTTTGAGACAAGATCACTGAAAATCATTTGTGAAAAATTGTACCTTCTGGCAGTGGCCAAACAGACCAAAGCATAAGCAATGGGACTGCTGAACTCACTCCATCCAGTGGTCTTTTTAGAAATGCAGTGCATCAAGGTATGAACAAGAAAACGCCATTAGGGTGAGAATTTAGCTTTTGAGAACTTAAAAACACCCAATGGGCCTCCATACCCCATTCTTGTAAGAGTAGAAAACAGTTCATCATTAGGAATAGAAGTTATACCAGAGGCATCGTCTAGACGTAGACTGATGCGAATTACTTCTTCAGTAACTGTCAATGGCTTGCCACATACTGTCGTCTTGATCATTTGCACACCATCCTCAGTAACAATGGTGGCATGTGCCCAGAATTGCCTCTGATGCTCTATGAAGATAGTAGGAGACATAGTGAGAGCATGGGCAATGTGACTAGACTTCAGAAAGTCGACTATCTGATGAAAACCTTCAGCTTGCTTTGGCTTTTGGAGCATCGCGATTTCATTGTGCTCGTCAATGAACGCCATTGATGCCATTGACCTTGAAGATTCTTGCCTGATAACTTTGAACTTTGAGAGAAAAAGGGTTTAGAGCGCAAGTGAACAGTATGCAAAGAGTCGTTATGAGCTTTTAGGCGGGCAAAGAGTATTTATAGTATTCGGAACATAAGCAGTATTAACCTAGAGCAGTATTAACCACTAGCAGTATTAACCTAGAGCAGTATTAACTGAAAGCAGTATTAACTGAAAGCAGTATTAACTGAAAGCAGTATTAACTGAAAGCAGTATTAACTACGAGCAGTATTAACTGAGAGCAGTATTAACTACTAGCAGTATTAACTACTAGCAGTATTAACTGAAAGCAGTATTAACTGAAAGCAGTATTAACTAACTAGCAGTATTAACTGAGAGCAGTATTAACTACTAGCAGTATTAACTAACTAGCAGTATTAACTGAGAGCAGTATTAACTACTAGCAGTATTAACTAACTAGCAGTATTAACTAAGAGCAGTATTAACTACTAGCAGTATTAACTAACTAGCAGTATTAGCTGAGAGCAGTATTAACTACTAGCAGTATTAACTAACTAGCAGTATTAACTGAGAGCAGTATTAACTACTAGCAGTATTAACTAACTAGCAGTATTAACTGAGAGCAGTATTAACTATACTGACTCCTTTAATCTTGCGAAATACTGAGTACTGCTATACATATCCTGAAAGAAGATTAGTAACACCAAGAATAAACAATAGACAGGTATAGAACCACTTTATAAGAAGGGGCTTATTCAGAGTTGACCATTCCCACACTTGTTACCAAGAAAGTGAATCTACCCACATCAAAAGCTTTAGTGAATAGATCAGCAAACTGATTATCAGTGTGAACTTTTACAACTTGAATAAGTTTCTTTTCATTACAGTCTCTTATGAAGTGATACCTGATCTCAATGTGCTTTGTCTTTGAGTGCTTGACAGGATTATTCACAATGCTAATAGCACTGCTGTTATCAATAAAAATTGGAGTGTGTAGAAAGGTTACCCCATAATCCAACATTTGATTCTGAATCCATAAGACTTGAGAACAGCAACTTGCAGCTGCTATGTACTCTGCCTCTGTTGTAGATGTGGATACTGTGGTTTGTTTCTTGCACTGCCATGAAACTAGTCTTGCACCCAAAAACTGACATCCTCCAGAAGTAGATTTTTTGTCCAAGTTTGCTCCACCTAGATCACTATCTGAGTATGCAAGTAGGTCAAAAGATGAGTCATGAGGATACCAAAGTCCCAACTTGGAATCTGAGAAACATTATATCTGGCCCAACTTGCTTTGGCCTAACTTGGAATCTTGCACACACACAGACTGGAAACATTTTATCTGGCCTAGAGGCTGTAAGATACATGAGAGAGCCAATCATGGATCTATAATGATGAACATCCATATCCTCCCCCTCAAGATCTGCTATTATCTGCTTGTGTGTCTCCATAGGTGTGCTAGCAGGTTTTGAATCTGAGAAACCAAACTTAGTTAGAATGTCCTGCACATACTTGGACTGACAGATGAAGATTCCATCTGACTTCTGTTGAACTTGGAGTCCAAGGAAGAAAGTAAGTTCCCCCATGGAACTCATTTTGAACCTTTGATGCATTAGTTCCTCAAACTCCTTGCACATATTGTCTCTTGTTGATCCAAAGATAATATCATCAACATAAATTTGGACCAGCAAGATATCCTTCTTCTTTCTCTTAATAAATAGAGTCTTATCAATGACTCCTCTTTCAAAGCCATTTTCCAAGAGATAGGATGACAGAGTGTCATACCATGCTCTTGGAGCTTGATGTAGTCCATAAAGTGCTTTCTTCAATTTGTATACTCTGTCTGGATAGCTTGGGTTTTCAAACCCTGGTGGTTGACAGACATATACCTCTTCTTCAATTGAGCCATAGAGAAAAGCACTTTTTACATCCATTTGATAGACTTTGAAGTTCATGTAAGAAGCATAGGCTAGGAATAGTCTGATTGCTTCTATCCTAGCCACAGGTGCAAAAACTTCTTCATAATCTTTACCCTCTTCTTGAGTATATCCTTGAGCCACCAGCCTTGCTTTGTTCCTTATGACAATACCTCTTTCATCTCTCTTGTTTCTGAAAATCCACTTTGTTCCAATTGCTTTGTGACCTTTAGGAAGGTCTACTAAATCCCATACATCTTGTAGCTTGAATTGTAACAGTTCTTCTTGCATTGCTTCTATCCAGCTAGATTCTTTCATAGCATCATGTGCCTTTTTAGGATCAAGCTGGGATAGAAAACAAGAAAGCACTTTGTATGCTGTTGATCTTGCATTTCTTGAAGCCTACTTTGATATCTAGTCATCATAGGAGAAGAGATATCTCCTATTACCAGCTGTGGAGGATGATTCTTTTGAACTCTGGTGTTATGACTAGGTTCTTCATTCAGTCCAGCCTCTAGATTAGAGTCATGCAACTCAACTGAAGTGTTTTCAGATGCCACTTCTGATTCTTTATTTTCTTGAGTCTCCTCATCTCTAGTTTCTTCTTCACTATGACTTGGTCCAGTAGATAATTTCTTTTCACAGTCTTCAACAGAATTTACTGTGGGTATGGGAAATATCACAGATTTAGATATACTTTCTGAGACTTGTGTAGTCCCTGATCCTCCACTTCCTGTTCCTGTATAATCATCACTACTGAAACCAAAAGAATTAGTTAGTGAGTCAATATCAAATAGCCACTGAGGACCAGACCCAATTGGATTTGGTGTGTTCTCATTGCATTTGACATTGTCACTATCTTCAATTATTCTGGAAAAAGAGTTAAAGACTCTGTAAGCCTTACTCTGAGATGAGTAGCCAACAAGAAATCCATCATCTGCTTTGCTATCAAACTTACCTAAGTGAGATTTGGTATTGAGAATTGTACAAGGACACCCAAAAGGTTTGAAGAAACCAATGAAAGGTTTTCTTTTATTTAAAAGCTCATAAGGGGTCTTGTTCTTTTGCTTGACCACTAGAACTCTGTTTTGGACATAACAAGCAGTATTAACTGCTTCAGCCCAGAAGGTAATTGGCAATTTTGAATCAGCCAACAGAGATCTAGCAGCCTCTATTAGTGTCCTATTTCTCCTTTCAGCAACACCATTCTGTTGAGGAGTCCTAGGAGCACTATATTGTCTCTCAATGCCTTTTTCTTCACAAAAGGTGTTTAGATCCAGATTTTTGAATTCAGTTCCATTATCTGATCTAATGACTTTTACTCTTTGATTAGTTTGGTTTTGAATTCTTAGAATAAAGGATTTGATAAGTCCACTGGTCTCATCCTTAGTCCTTAGAAAATGTACCCAAGTAAATCTGGAGTAATCATCAACAATAACCAAGCAGTAAGATTTCTTGCCTATACTCATAACATTTGTAGGACCAAACAGATCCATATGCAATAATTGGAGACAAGAAGAAATAGAATTTAACTCTTTGGTCTTATGAGAAGTTTTGTGTTGTTTGCCTTTAAGACAAGCAACACAATGATCATCACATGAAAAGACTTTTGAAGGTAAACCTCTTACAAGGTTGTTTTTAACAAGTTTGTTCATAGTCTTGAAATTCATGTGACACATCCTTCTATGCCATAGAGAGGATTCATCCACAGAAGCTTTTGAAACAAGACAGTTCAGGGATGAATCACTATCAACATTGTCCATATCTAGACAATAAACATTGTCCTTTCTTGGAGTTCTAAGTAGTATCATGCTGTCATGAACTACTTTGAACCCTGGAGCAAGGATCATACACTCTGTGTTTGTAAATAATATACTATGTTGTTTGTCACATACTTGTGATACACTTAACAGGTTGTACTTTAATTGATCAACATAGTAGACATCTTCAAATGTCATCTTACCTTTGGTGACATTACCTTTTCCACTTATCTTACCACCAGTAAGATTATCTCCAAATGCAACATGTCCTCCATTGATATGTTTGAAATCCTGAAGGCATGACATGTTGCCTGTCATGTGCCTAGAGCAACCACTATCAACATGCCATATGCTCTTTCCCTTGAGCTGTTGGTTGCCCTGCACATAAGATAGATCAGTTAGTATGAATTAGGAACCCAAGCCAAAGTGGTCTTGGGTATCCCTTTCTTATCAAAATACTTGCATTCTTTCTTGACAAGATTTTTAAAGTTTGATTCCTCATATTTGGAGTATTTTGTCACAATAATAGGCTTGGAAATATTTTTGCTAGAAGCAATACTGGTTTTAGAAGTACTAACTGCCTTAGCAGCACTTGCATGCTTAGCAGTACTAACCTTGTTAGCAGTAGAAACTGTGTTAGCAGCTCTAATATTGTTAGAAGTACTAACACTGTTAGCAGTAGTAACTATGTTAGCAGCACTAATATTGTTAGCAGTACTAACACTGTTAGTACTTCTAGGTACCCATAGTAAAATACTTTCTTTTAAAACCTTATTTTTCAAAGTGCCTTTACTTTCAAAAGATTTCTTTATCACATGTTTCTTTCCAGCCTTCCTATAACCAACAGGTTTTTGCACAAATATTTGAAAGTTCATCTGTTGGTTAATAGGGTTAAAGTAACAATACTTAGCCAAATGATTCAACTTGCCACATATGAAACAAGGTTTTGGTCTATTGATTTTATTCAGATCAACTCCTTGTTTCTGAGCCCATTGATTATTCCAGTTTCTTTGATTACCTCTTTTTATACCAGAATTTAGGCTCTTAGTTGAATTGCAAGCACACTGTTTACAAGATCCAGGATTCACAACTATGGCTTGTTTGTAATGGACCTTGTTATCCTTTCCTTTTGTCTGCTCTATCTCCTTGGACTTGATCCAGATTTTCCCACATCCCTCATTGGTGATAATATTGTTTTCTAATGGTATCTTTTTACTCACAGTATTATCCTTATTCTTACTAGCTTCTTTCTCAGTCAAATCCTTAACTACTACCTCATACAAAGGATCTATCTTAAGAGCTTCCTCAGACAAGTCCTTTTTCTCCTTGGTTTCTAACAAGTCTGAAGTAGGAGAGATATAGTTGTTGTTGTAAGGAGGAGGTGTATTGTTGTATCCAATACCAGGCTTCATCTTATCATGAATCTGAGCTTTTAGAAGAGAATCCATTGCTTTTGAAGCATATGAAAACTTTTCTATGTCAAGCTTGACTTTAGACAGTTCCTCTTTCATCCTATCATTCTCTTCTAAGGACTTAGACAGTTTGGTCTCTAACTCATTCTTTTCCCACTTCCAATAGTTTGTGTCATAAGAGTGTTGAAGTTCATTAGCTTGAAAGCCTTTGATTTGCTCTTCAAATCTCTCTACTATCAACACATAATCTCTTCTGTCCTTTTCTAATCTTTTGAGGTCATCACACATACTTTGATTGTGATCCCTGTATCTTTTGACAGTGTCTATGCAAGATTTAGTGCAAAGATTAGAAATTACCTCAGAGGGAAGATTAGACACTTCTGCCATAAGAGCTTGATTCTGAATGGCTTCCTCAGCTTGATCACTCCAGTCAAATCCCATTCCTTGTTGGGAAACAAGGGCTTGAGCAGGATTCTTGTTTTGATTGTAGCCTCCATTCTGAGCTTGTTGGTGGTTGTTGTTTGGAACAACACTCCTGCATTCTCTAGCAAAATGTCCTTTCATTTGACACTTATAGCATTCCACCTTAGTCTTGTCAAAACCAGCTCCATCTTCTCTTCTTTGAGAGAAGTTATTCCTTCCTGTTCTTTTAATGAACTTCTTTACCCTCATTGATAACATGGCCATCTGCCATTTAATATCCATCTCCTCCAGGTCATCAGGGTGAATTTGATCCAGATCATCATTAATCATAGAATTGCTGCTATGACTGGACAAAAAGGCTTCAAGGATAGTTTCAGTGCCTTTTTCTGAACTTACTCCACTGGCAGTACTAACTGCTTCAGAGTTGGTAGTAGTATCAGTGGATGCTGAGAGAAGTGCAGCATTGTGGATATAACCAGAGGGCTTCTTCTTGGTTTCTACCTCAGTTTCAAAAACTCTTAGATCATTATATAGATCATAAAGTTCTTTCTCTTCCAGATTGTCACTATGTCTATATGATACAGTGTACATAGTCCATTCATCCCCATAAGATCTGAGGAACTTTCTGTTGATATCATCTTGTTCCATCTTTACTCCTACAGTAGCCAGTTCACCTATGAGTTTGTTGAACCTATCAAAGGTTTGAGTCATAGACTCATTCTTTGAGGAAGTGAAGTTCTCATATTGCTGCTTTAGAACATCTCTTTGATTTCTTTTGATGCTTTTAGTTCCAGCAAATCTTTTCTCTAGAGCATTCCAGAGAATCTGAGCATCAGTGCAGTTGCAAAATTGATGCTGATATTCATTGGGGATGGCCAAGAGTAAAGTGCTCAAGGCCTTCATCTCTGTCTGTCTGATCTTCCTCTCACCATCTGTCTTTGGTGGAGGTCTTTTCCCATCTGGTCCTATCTTTCCTGCTTCAGAAGGACCATTCTCAATGATATCCCACATTGAGTAGTCAGTGAGAAGAATGTATTGTCTAATTCTGATCTTCCACATGTCAAACTCACTGGGTTTGAGCATTGGAACCTTAGAGACCAAAGTACAGCTTCATTCTGTAAGATTTTCCATGATGAATAGATGTTTCTGAGATAGTTTGGCTCTGATACCACTTGTCAGGATCGAATTCTTAACAAGAAATAATTCTCAGAAACAATATCAAAGAAGTTTGCGGAATAACACTTTGATATTCAATGAAATAGTAAATCAACACAGTAAATATAAAGAACAAACTGTAAACTTGTATTGAATGCTTTGAAGTTACAAGATTACACACTCAACCTCAATATTGATGAACAGGCTCACCAATACGAATTCTACTTCTCTAGAATTAGGAACTATGCCTTGAGGTTGATTTTCTCTCTAGAACTAAAACTTAGAATTCATTTTGTTTTCTAATCTATTCTATCAAATCTGTACATATACTGAATAAACAGATAATTACAATAAATAAAATATCTTCAGTATATCTTCCATCATTATCTTCAAGCCTTCCATGAATATCTTGAATCTTTCCAGTTGTCATCCTTTCCATTCGGATCTTCAAGTCATAAGCAGCACTAACTATGCTCAGCAGCATTAATTTCTTCTAGCAGCATTAACTACCAAGCAGCACTAACCACTAGCAGTACTAACTAGCTAAGCAGTACTAACTTTGTTCAAGCAACACTAACTTTGACTAGCAGTATTAATTCTACTAGCAGTAGTAACACTCAGTAGTATTAACTTTGAAGTCCTCTGGCAGTAGTAATTCTGAACTAGCAGCATTAAAGACTTGTTCACATCTTCAGTTCCCAACATGATGTCATTTTTTCTTTTATGACATCGAGTTTTAAAGAAAATAATTCTGATCTTATCAAATCTTCCATCAACTTGTGTTCATCTGATGTTTCTTGTTCTGAGGTTTAGTCAAATAAAATAACTGATCAGTTTGATTTTATTGATAAAACTTTCTCTTCTAAATCAAATATTTTATCTAAAATTGTTGATGACACTTTTACGCTAAATGATCATTTCTATAAAACAAAGCGTAAAAGAAAAAGGTCAAAGAAGAAAAAGAAGAAAGAGTTTGATATTTCTGAAAATTCTAACTTTTCTGATTCATCTATTTCAGATAGGCCTTTGAAGAAGTCTGTAAATTCTGTTTGGCTAAAGAAACAGAGATCTGAAGAATTTGTTTCTCTAGAAGATAAATGTGTAGATTTTCTTTGTAAACAAGACTCATTTGCCTTTTGTAATAAATCTACAAAATATTCTGTAGAGCAAATGTTTCAATTTTCGAAGAATAATTCTGATTCTGATGATTGTGTTTCTTCTTTAATATGTGATGATGTTCATGCTTTATTTGATCAATCTCAGATGTTTTGTAAAAATAAATTTTTTAAAAAGAAAAAGGAAAGAACTAACAAGAAGGGACCCATATTTATATGGGTACCTAAATCTCAGTAATTGTTGATTGTACAGCTAAATCAATTATGGTATCTGGATTCGGGGTGTTCCAAACACATGACTGGCAACAAATCTCTACTTACAAATTTTAAAGAAAAATGTTGTGGTCGTGTCAAATTTGGAAACTGCGAGACGGCTCCCATTCTTGGTTATGGTGATCTTGTTCAAGGTAACATAACTGTCAAAAGAGTAAGCTATGTCGAAGGTTTAAGTCACAATCTCTTCAGCATCGGAAAGTTCTGCGATAAAGATCTTGAAGTTAGTTTCAAGTCTAAAAGGGTTGCTGTAAAGAATAGTAGCGGCATGGATTTACTTGTTGGAAAGAGACGATCAAATCTTTATACCATTAATCTTTCCGAAGTAAAGGTTCCATCAGATGTTTGTCTTTTATCAAAAGCCTCTATTCATGAAAGTTGGGTGTGGCACCGTCGACTAGCTCATCTCAATTTCAAATATATGGATCGCTTGGTTAAGAATGATGCAGTGAAAGGTCTTCCAATCCTCCGTTTTCAGAAAGACCATCTCTGTCAAGACTGCGAGAAAGGAAAGATGAAGAAAGCATCTCATAAGCCAAAGCCTGAACATTGCACTGCGGACATTCTAGATCTATTTCATGTTGATTTGTGCGGACCAATGAAGACAAAGAGTATTGGGAAGAAGAAATATGTTTTGGTTGTTGTTGATGACTACTCCAGATACACATGGGTGAAATTTCTCAAATCTAAAGACGAGACACCTGAAATTCTCATCAACCTCATCAAAACCATTCAAACAAATAAGCAAAAGCAAGTCAAAGTTGTGAGATCAGATAATGGCACAGAATTCAAGATTTCAACTCTTCAAGCATTCTATGATGATCAAGGTATACAACAACAGTTTTCTGCTGCAAGAACACCGCAACAGAATGAGGTTGTTGAAAGAAGAAACAGAACGCTTGTGGAAGCTGCTAGATCTATGCTTGCTTATTCAGGTCTCCCTTTGTCTCACTAGGCCGAAGCCATTTCAACTGCTTGTTATACTAAAAACAAATCAATTCTACACCGCCGGTTCAACAAGACTCCATATGAATTGATGAATGGTATCAAACCCAACATCAAATATTTCAAGTCTTTCGGGTGTAAATGCTATGTTTTGAATGACAAAGATAATCTGAACAAATTTAGTCCAAAGGCAGATGAAGGCATATTTCTGGGCTATTCTTCTAACTCTGCTGCTTGCAGAGTATTTCTTCTCTCGGCAAGAAAAGTGATAGAGTCAGTAAATGTCAAATTTGATGAAGCTGCCAATTTGGCTTCTGGACAACACAGTTCAGAACCCGCTATTACTGGAAATTCAGCTTCTGAACATATTAGTTCATAACCTGCATTTCAGTCGACAAATCAGGATCCTTCTACTTCTCTGTCTAATTTTTCTGATCTTGATTTTCTGTTTGAAAATTTTTATGATGATGTTCCTAAACCAAACACTGATAATGTGTCAAATGTTTTGAATCAGGAATCTGTGAGTGCATCAAATCCTAATTCCGCTGCATCAACCTCTGAACCTGATGCTTCTTCAGAATCTCGTGAGATTCAAGACATACCTTCTGAACATCATCCTGATCAAGTCTTTCATGAACCAGAAATTGCTGAAACTATTCATGAGGAGTCTGTAGGAGATGAAGTTGTTCCAGAAGAAAATGTTCAACAAGAAGTACAAACTACATCTGGTCAACAAGAGCATGAATCTGATGTCATGGAAATACCCCCTCCTCCAGTTGAAACCATATATGTGTCATCTTCTGACATTATTCCTTCTGAAGATCCTCCTCAACAAATAGAAGTGGTTCAAGAAGTTATTGATCCTCTCCCTCATACAACAAAATGGACAAGATCTCATCCAATCCATCAAATCATTGGGGATCCTCAAGCTAGTGTTTCTACACGCTCCAAGTCGGCTTCTTCCAACGAATGTTTGTACACTTGTTTTTTAAGCAAGATTGAACCTAACAAAGTATCTGAAGCATTGGAAGACCCGGACTGGATTTTAGCAATGCAAGAGGAGCTCAATCAGTTTGATGCACTCAAAGTGTGGAGACTTGTACCACGGCCAAAGGGTAAAAGCATCATTGGTACAAAGTGGATATTCAAGAATAAAAAAGACAAAGATGGTATCGTCATTCGGAACAAAGCAAGGTTAGTAGCCAAAGGATATCAACAAGAAGAAGGTATTGACTATGATGAAACATTTGCACGCGTCGCCAGATTGGAAGCTATCAGAATGTTTTTAGCCTTCGCTGCTTATCGCAACTTCACAGTATATCAAATGGACGTCAAGACAGCATTTCTCAATGGCAAATTGAAAGAAGAAGTATATGTATCTCAGCCAGAGGGATTTGTTGACAAAGATCGCCCTGATTACGTTTATTTTCTCGATAAAGCTTTATATGGTCTGAAACAAGCTCCAAGGGCATGGTATGACGAGTTGTCAGCTTTCTTGATCAAATCCGGCTTCACCAAAGGCTCGATAGATATTACTCTTTTCATTTATAGAACTAATCTTGATATTTGCTTAGTACAGATATACGTAGATGATATTATTTTCTGTGCGACTAACAAATCTCTGTGTAATTGGTTTTCTGATTTAATGACCTCTAGATTTCAGATGAGTATGATGGGAGAAATCAACTTCTTCCTCGGCTTACAAGTGAAGCAACTTCCAGATGGAATCTTCATCAATCAGTCAAAGTACATATTTGACATTTTGAAGAAATTCAAGATGGACAAATCTACTTCGATCGACACGCCTATGGCTCACGGTGCCAAACTCGGATTGGATCCAGATGGAAAAACTGTGGATCAAAAGACATACAGAGGGATGATCGGATCACTGATGTATCTTACTGCAAGCCGCCCGGACATAATGTTTTCAACGTGCCTGTGTGCCCGTTTTCAAGCTAAACCAAAATAATCTCATCTTTTAGCAGTCAAACGCATTTTTAGATATATTAAAGGAACTCCTTATTTAGGATTATGGTATCCTAAAAGTTCTGACTATAGTTTGATTGCTTATTCTGATGCAGATTATGGTGGTAATCAATTGGACAGGAAAAGTATTTCTGGTCATCTCCAGTTTTTGGATGACAGATTGATAAGCTGGGCGTCGAAAAAGCAAAATTGCTTTTCAATATCAACAGCCGAAGCTGAATACGTCGCTGCAGCTAGTTGCTGTGCTCAAGTGCTTTGGATGAAAACGCAACTTCGCGATTACGGGATGCTATACAAGACTGTGCCAATATATTGTGACAGCAAGTCCGCGATTGCGATATCAGTCAATCCTGTCCAGCACACCAAGACCAAAGACATATATATGCGATATCATTTTATAAAGCATCACGTGGAAGAAGGTACTATTGAATTATATTTTGTACCAACTGAATATCAACTTGCTGATATATTTACAAAAGCTTTAGATGAAAAACGATTTAATTTTTTGCTTTCAAAACTTGGCATGTTGAATTTAAAAGTTTAAATCTTTACAAATTTTATTCTATAAAGTTTAATATTTCATATTTTCTTTCAGTTGAATAAAATGTGTGTCTAGGATCTTTGACAAGTTGCCTTGTTTATATTTAAAGTTTCATATGTTCAATGTTCAAATCTTTCAAACATCGAAAAGTCAGCAACATGTTTGACGCTTTAGATACTGCTTTAAAGATATGTGAGTCGGCATGTTTATGGTTTACTTTGCTTGAACAACCTAAGTGATCGAAATTGTAGATTGTAATAAAAATATGGGCTAAGCTATTCGATATAGATCTGAGTTATTGAGATGATTTTATTTTTAAGCATTTAAAATACAGAAATCCTTGAGTTTAAAAGTTTGTACCTGTGACCTTTCTGGTTTGGGAAAGTAAGTTCCGAGGGATGCTCGACATCTGGTCCCCTAAGGTCAATTGATTTGGGAGTGATCGAACAGAAATCCTGCAATAGAACCAGATCGAAAGTCATGTTCTACTGGTATGAATGGGTTTAGGATATGTCGATGTAGCCTTTCTGATCCGGGAAAGTAAGTTCCAAGGGGTGCTTGACACCTAGGTCAACTGGTCTGGGAGCGGCTGACCCAAATCCTGCAATAAGGTCAGATAGAAAGTTATGTTTACGGCATGTTCTTTACTTAATGAACTCTTTGATTAAAAGATGTCAAAGAGCACAAAGCTTAAAAGATGCCAAAGAGCACATTCATGTGAAGATGCCAATGTGCACACAGCTAAAAGATGCCAATGAGCACACATCTCTTGATACTTGCTGATATATTTTGAGTTGCGATAAACCTGTAAATTTGTGAAAATCTTAATTGTTGATGACTTAGTGTCTGTACATGCAAAGTTCTTCATTTTATGTTTAGAATTACATTTTTCTTGAAGCTAATCAGAGATCGCATGCGAGCACACTGAATAGATACCTGTAAGTGTTTGAATCTGAACATGTCTTAACTTGATATACAATGAAACATGTTTCTATATCCAACAACTCACGTTTGATTTCAACTGATTGATAAATCTGGAATATTCTACTGAGTAGACTTTAATTTGTTTAGTGTTTAAAAATTTATATATTCAGTTGTTACAAAATTTATATTCAATATGATCATCTTTTAATATTGATGTCTCTATGTTTGCTGTCTGTGTTTTTGTCATATGGTTTGTGCATTTTTCGAGGGGGAGTGTATATCTGAGAATATTCTATTTTTGAGGGGGAGTGATTTTTTGCTGATTAATTACTTCATGTGCTGATCAGAAATTCATAAGGTAAGTATTTCTGAATTTACTATGCAAATGCTAAACTAATTTGATAAATTTTGTGCATTTGTGTAGGGGGAATAATGGGGGCTTATCAGGTATTTTTTTTAGTAGTTAATTTTTTTTTAATAGTTATTTTTTTTAGTGATTTGTTTTTTAGAATATATAGGTGTAATAGTGTCTTTTCTTTTCTTTATTCTTTTTGAACGTGTCAGAATTTTCCCCTTCCCTCCATCTTCTCTGCGTATTCTTCTTCTTGTTTCTTTTCAGATTGTGCTTTTGGAAAGTTCAGGTATGTTTTTTTTTTGTTTTTCATTATATGTTTGTAGATTGTTTAGTGTTTCATTAATTAGTTTTGATTTCTTTCTTGGTTTTTGTATTGTGTGTATTGAGCTGATATGCGTTATTTTCACTGTTTATCGATTTCTAAAACTCAGATTCGAGTTGAAATAGATCGATTTGCTATTTGGGATTTGTTTAGAACTTATAATCGACATTCAGGTATGTTTTCTTTTACTTTAATTTCGTGTTTAGTGCTTCGTTTTTTAGTTTTTTGTGGATTTCGGGTTCGAACAGGCGTTTTCCTAGGGTTTTGTTTTTAAACAAGTGAAGAATGCGTTTCACCTGTGACACGCATTAGTCAAAAATGCGTTTCACTTGTGACCCGCATTGTAAGAAATGCGTTTCACTTGTGTTCCGCATTTGTGAACAATGTGTTTCACTTGTGACCCGCATATGTGAACTATGCGTATCACTCGTGACCCTCATAGTATATTTTGTTCTAGTATCTGTTGTGTATTTGTTTTTGTTTGTTTTGTTGTTTAAAGTATGCAATGCGTTCCATTAAGGACACGTATTTCCTTATATGCGTTTCCTTCAGGATACGCATTCCTCATAAATGCGTTTCCTTCTTCACTCGCAATCTTCAAAATGCGTTTCATGAAGGACCCGCATTCCTCGTAATGCGTTCCTTTCTTCACACGCATTCCTCAAATGCGTTTCCTGAAGGACCCGCATTTCTTCCTTCGTGTCTCCTTAAGGACCCGCATTCCATACTTCGTATTTTTTTTCCTTTCTTTTCTTCTTCTGTTAAACTTTGAATTGTGTTTTGTTTCAGGATATCATGACTTCTCAAACAAATATTGATCCAATGATTCAAGATGAGAATGTCATTCTTCAGGATCCGACTGATCAGGCATCTCATGATACTCCAATGCCGTCTGTTCCATCTGTTGGGGCTGATCTTTCTATATCAAGGCGAAATCCAAATGATGTGTTCCCGAATGTCATGTACATGCCTTATAAGCATAACAATTACTTTGTTGATTTTGATCGCATCAAGATTCATCCTGTCATACGCACTATTCTTCGTGGACATCCGCTTTCTCAAGCTCTCTGTTCAGTTGCTGATGTTCCGTAAGTCTACGTACAGCAAGTATGGCACACCATTACTAAGAATGAACTGGCACGTCCTCATCGATTTGATCTCCAAATAGATCAATTTGATTCATATCTGTCTTACAAGCGGTTAAGGTTGATTCTTGAGCTTCCTGAACCTGATTCTAGACCTGGAAGGACAACTTATGATCAGTTTCCATCTGAAGAAGAAGTGTATAAAAGCATCAAACGACTAGGCTATGTTGGTCAACTGAACAGGGTTGTAGACTTTGACAAGTCTAATCTTCCTCCTGTCTCGTATTCTTTATTTTCGGTCATCAACAGGTGCTTAACGTCTAAACATACCGGCACGGATAGTTCTAGTCTTCACTATCTTCGACTGTTCCATGCAGTAGTCTATGACTTGTATGTCGACTATACGATTATTTTCTGGAACGAGCTGTCTGAAATAGTGCAAGACAAGTTAACCAACAAGCGACGGAAGTTCATTCCTTTTATCAGGTTTTTAAAGCTGATTATTAGAAGCATGTTTCGAAGCAATCCGGCAATTCCTCGAAGATTATCTTGGCCGCAAGTTCAGGATACTGAGATGCTTTTTCTTAAGAAACAGAAGAAGTCATTCACATTTTCTATGACCATTCCTTATGGTCTTATTGGCAATTACGCTGACATGACCGATCCCAGTGTCATTGATTATTGTTTAGAAAATGACTTTGAAGAGGCTGAACAGGAAGTACCTTCTCATGGCACTCCAGTTGGTACTACTCATGAAGAGCAAGTTGAAGCTTCTACTCAGGAAATAGTTACTACCGTTGTAACTACCATAGCAACAGATGTTGATTACTCTGCAGTTCTACAAGATGTTGCTACTCTTCACATAGAATCTGTCATTGCTACTATTGAATCTGAAGATAATGCTGATGTTAGAGAGGATGCTAATCTTGATGAAAAGGTTGTTGCTGATAATGATGTGACAAATCCTGAGGTTGCTGATGATGATATGATTGATGTTGATCTTGCTGATGATGATACAACAAATGTTGTTTTTTCTGATAATGGTGATAATACAACCAGTGATTCAGATGCTGGTGATGATGATGATGATCAATTGCGTATGAAAGTGTATGAAAGGAAGTCCAAGACACCAGAAGTGCTTGTCTGAACAGAAGTTCTATCTGATGATGATTCTGTTCCACTTAATCCTTCAATTGCACATCTTCAAGTTGATGAATTGGATACAGCTTTTGATCAAGCCACTGCATTGGTTCAAAGTCAAGCTCCAGCAACTACACTTGCAGATATTCGGTCTACCTCAGCAGCTGTAGAGCTTACATCTGATCAAGCTCGGGTTTCCACTGATAAATTCTCAACTTTGAATGATGTAATTCGGCAATTATCGGAGAGAATGGATGCTGAAAAGGAAGCACATATTCTGAAGTTAAAAGCTTTATTCAAAGGGAAGATGGCTGAGATTGATACTTCAGTGATTCCTACAGAGATTCCGTTCAGACGCCCATCTGGGGTTGTTCTCAGAGAGCCGTCTTCTGCTGTTCAATCTTCTGCTCCAGCAATCATGTCTATCCCTCTACCTCCGTTGTTTACACAGTCAGTTGGTATCTCTTCATTTACTAGTATACCTGTGTCTTCTTCTAGCACTCCAGATCTTCCTATTTCAGAGTTGAAAGATTTGCTCTATGCTCGTCTTATTTCTATATCGCCACCAGAACATCAGGATCAAGATCTCATTTCTCTGCTTCGAAACTTCCAACCTACGCCGCCTCCAGTTTATTTGTCTGAATCTGACAGGATCTATGTTTCATCTACTGAATTTCAGGAATTCAAATCAGAAGTTAGATCCAGTTTATCTGATCTTCGTTCTTTCATGACACAGGCTTTTTCAGATCTATCTAACAAGATTGATCATCTAGATCAATCATGCAGGACTGAGGCTGGCCCATCTCTTAAACGCCGACATGACCAAGATGATCCTGATCATCAAGGCCATGAGGGGGAGATGGCAAAGAGACAAAGAACAGAAGGTTCTTCTGAAGCAAGAGAAGTTGGTCGAGAAGGAGTGGTTGGAGATAGAGAAAAGAATGCTGATACTGTTCAAGATTGCAGTATTCAAGACTTAATGGATGTCATGATTGACAATGCTGATGTAACTACTTTGCATAATGATTTTAATTTGTCTGAAGCAAATTTTAATAATATGCAAGTTGTAGTCTATGTGGATCCAGTTGTCTCAGGTAGAGCTAATGAAGTTGAAGAATCAGAAGCAGCAAATGATATGAGATCTTTTTTCGCAAACTTCATTGAGATAAATTCAGATGATGATGAAGAAGTTAGATTTGAGAAAGTTGCTCAAGTTAAAGAAGAAGATTGCAACAATATCATTATCTTATCTGATACAGAGGATGATTCGGTTTTCATGGATGCAACAGATACAAAAGAGGCTGAATTGTTATATGTTGATCTTCCGAGTCAAGGTGAGATTCCAGAAGTTGATCAACCTTCGTCTACTCTAGTAATTACTTCTTCTCCGACAACCAATATTCCATCAAGTGCATTTGAAGTTGGTGAGTCATCTAGAACTCAAGTAGTTATTCCTTCTTCTGAACCAGTAATTCCTCCATCTCTTCTAGAAGAAGTAGAAGCTTTAACTAGGCAGCAAAGGCAGAGAAATCTACAGCAAAGATATATGGCTTCTAGACTCAGAACTGCTTTTCCTGAAGATATCCAAAGCAATATCTTTGTTTCTAGAAGAAGGACACTTAATATATATGCCATTCTTGGAGTAGATAAAGAATCAGAAGCCTATCAGCATGAGTACTTAGCATTTATCAAGTGTCAACACAGAAGAAATAACACTGTTAATTCTCCTCATCTAATAGTTCGAGTTCTCAGTGTTACAATTTGTAAGTTCATGAACATTTGGTATCCAAATCTTGAAGTGGAAAGAAGAGACAGCAAGCGGTACATTTTTTCAGAGGCTGATTTCGTTGATCTTTCAATTGATGTTATTGATTTCCTATATGATCACTTCAGGAATCTTTATCACCGGACTCAGGATGTTTCTCAAACTCTTTTTGTTCTTAAACGATTTATTCGACGGCAGATCCGATTTTTTCGTGTTTTTGACTTCCAAATGGCTGTCGAAAGTTTTCAGCATGTGGTTAATCTTCAAAGGCCCAACCAGAGTTTGCAGAATCTAGAATCATATCCATTATTCACCATTATCGAAGATCCATTCGGAGTAGTTGATATTACTCTGATGGAACTATAAAGGTGATCAAACTTCAGTTGGAGCATCGTTTGCAAGAGGCTAGAAGAAAGTTTTTGGAAACAAGAAAAGAGTCATATTTGTTTGAAAATGATGAAATTCGTCTGATTCGTAGATCTTTGAATTCTATTCAAGATAGACTGAATCTCCGTTCAACTCTTCGACGATTGGAAGTGTTAGTTGGGCTGAATAGACTACGTCAAAGAGAAGAACATCAATGATCCTTCAAAGTGGTCTAGATGGTCAATGCTGTTTTTGAAGATTGTTTTTTTTGAAGACCTCGGCGCCAATGATTACTAAGGGGGAGATTGTTAGATCAGTTTTTATAGTAATCATTGTATTTATTTTACTGCTTTCTTAGTGTTATCTGTTATGTTAGTGCCTTGGGGTATTTAAGTCCCCTTGGCTTGTTTGTTTTGTAACGAACGTACACTGTTTGAATCTGAATATACTGTTACTTTCAAAAGCACACTTTATCTCTCTAGATTCTCTCTCTACGATCTTGTGATCTTGGCTCATCATAAGTCTTCAATTTTCTCCAAGGCTTGTTGATGTTCAAGATCAGAAAATTTTAAAGTACAAACGGAAGTAGACTTATCAGAAATGACTTTTTCATTTTTATCTTCTAAGATCGAGCAGGTCAAGACAATTTCAGAAATATCAGAATTAGATTTAAAAGACTCAGGTTTTTCGTTAAAGAGATTTTCATATTCTACAAACGAATCCTTTTTACTTTTGTAAGAAGTATTTAGTTCGTCATATGAAAATTTAACAGATTTAAAATGCTGAGTTTCTGATTCAGTTTCAGTTTCAACTTTTGTCTTTTCTTCTACTTTCTCTTCCTTTTCTGTCTTAGGAGATTCAGGCTTAGGAGTCTCTGATTTTACAAATCTTTCTATGATGTGTGGAATTAAAACAACAGGTTCATCACCCGACTTTTTAAAGTTATAAAGATTTTCGGGTGCCTTTTTCAATACATCCACATCCGAGACACCTAATCCTGGTTTTGCTTTATAAAACCGAGTGTCTTTCTGATTGTTTGTTAGAATCTTAAGAGTCTGTTCCGTTTGACCTCTTTTGTAAAGTAGATCTTCCAATTCCTTGATCTTGATGTAAGCTTCCGTCCTATCTTTCAAAACAATGTCATACTGAAGTGTTAGATCAAGATTCTTATTTTTTAAAGTCATGATTTCTTTTTGCTGTTCAGAAATCCTTGTTTGAATTTTAATTATATCCAATTTCAGAACATTTTTCTCTTCTTCTTTTTCATCAGCCAATGTTTTGTAGATGTAAGCCTGATCTTGATATCCTTGAATTGTACTCTTTTGTTGTTTGAAATTTTCTTTTAATTTCAAAAATTCAGAGTTCATCAGATTAAGCTGGGACATCAAGTTCATTACTTCATCATTATCATTAAAAGATTAAGAATTATCAGAATGATCAGAATCAGAATTTACCTCAGAATCTGACTCATCATTCAGATGTGCCATTAAGTTGTAATAGACTTGAGTCAGATTCACTTTAGCAACCTCAGTCTCTTCATCATCAGAGTATCCAATCCATATCTCATCTTCTGCCTTTAAAGCCGTGCCTTTTTCCATTGCTTTCGCCAATTGAGCCTTTTTCTTGTAATACTCGTAATTCTTGACACACTTTTCTGGGCAGTCCTTGATAAAGTGACCGGGCTTTCCATAGTTAAAACACTTATCAGACTTTTCTTTCTCTTCTTTCTTTTCTTCTTTTCCCTCCTCTTTCTTCTCTTTCTCTTTCCTTTCTTCATATCTGTCTTTATGCTTGCTGTACTTGTAGGAATCAAACTTTGGATTGTTGTAAAACTTCTTCCGACCAAACCTTTTATGAAAGCTTGAAGTCAGAAGTGCAAGCTTCTCTGTAAATTCGTTCAATTCATCATCATCAGAATTATCTGGAGCATCATCCTCTAAGTTGTCTGAACTGTCAATCATGCTTGTGATCAGTGCTTTCTTTTTCAAACTCTTTCCCAAACCAGAACTTGACTTAACTGTCTTTCCCTTGTCCTGAACAATTAGAGCCAAATAGTCTTCCACCTTCTTTTGTTTGTCCTTTAACTGAAGCAACTCTTTGTTCACAAAAGCCTGCTCCTTTATCTTGTCCTCATGTTGGTTTAAAGCACAGAATAGATCATTCAACATTTCTTCATCCATGTCTTTATTTATCTGCATTTGAATAGTGTAGACATCCCACTCTGGCTGAAGATTCTTGATAAACCTGAAGTTTATTTCAGATTCAGACTTTTGAACTCCGTTCCTTCTCAAATCATTTAGAATGATGTTGTAACGATCATACGCTTCCCTCAGAGATTCTCCTTCTTTTGCCTTGAATCCTTCATAAGCATTGATACTCTGATTCCTTTTAGTCTTGATTGATTTTGCTGATCCCAAATGTCCTTTGTAGATTCCCGGCTATCAACACGATTGAAGATATCATTAGGGATGGCCATTATCAGAAATGTCAAAGCAGTTGCATCTCTTTCCACTAACTCTGTATCAGTGCCACTGTATTGAATAGGATCTCTAGCTACAATCCTTTCGGGAATTTCAGGACTATTATCAGTAGCTGGAATTCTTGCAACTGTTACATGTGGAAAATGTGGACCATTAGGAATTGAATCCATCAATTTCTTATCTTGATTATTTAAGAAATTGATCATCCTTATCCTCCACTGTGGGTATTCATCAACTTGAAGTACCGGTGGTTTGGATTTTGAACACATGCTGAGTAGATCTCTAGACATGATTGTAACTGGAATGTGATTTGAACTGATCGTTCAAGAAGTGCAGATTACACTCGGTGTGTAAAGTTCAATACTGATCAAATTTGAAGCAACGGACTAAAAATGACTAAGTACTCAAACTCGCAGACTTAAAACTCGCAGACCGCTAAAACTCGCACAACACTGTTTCGAGAAAACATGCAGACCGAGGAAACTCGCAGAATACTGTTTCGAAGAAACTCGCTAGCTGAACCGTGCGCATTTAGCAAACTCGCAAATGCTTACTCGCGCGTTTTAACAAACTCGCAAACAAACTCGCAGCTGTGAAACTCGCAGATGAGTACTTGCGCGTTTTAACAAACTCGCAAGCAAACTCGCAGATGTAAGTAACTCGCTGACTTCGACTTGCGCGTTATAGAAACTCGCTAACTTCGACTAGCGCGTTTGAGATCGAATCTTTAACTTGCGCGTTCTGGCGATGAACGTGGGCGTTTCACGAAATCTGCGCGTTCTTGGGAAGAACTTGCGCGTTTTATGGATCTAGCGCGTTCTTGTGTTTTCCTTGCGAGTTCTTCACCTTTAGATCAAAAATCAAGTAAAACTTGATTTCTGATTCTGCAAAACACACAATTTGTTCACGATAACAACCTGATCAAGATTACAATACTGAATTTTCAAAAGAAACCGAAAATTACAGTGTTTTGTTCGAATTACAGTGTTCGACTTTACTATTCACGAAACTAACAATTTGATCAAATTGACCAATCTAAAGTGAGAATTTGACTATGTGATATGAACAAATGTTGATCGTTATGATAAAACGTTCACAATCAAATCAATTTCTTGACTTAATTGTGCAAAAACACGAAAAATCAAGATCAAACAGTGAAAATGAAACAGTCCGCCAAAAATATTTCAATTTTTTTTTTCAAATCTGATCCAAATTTGCTTCTTCTTGTTTGCTCTGATACCAAATGATATAGTCCACTCAAATCACACACACAAATCAATCAAGAATAATGAAATTCATGGGGAAATCACATGTGTATTAATGTCACAAGTGAAAGGGTTACAAGGTTTTCTCTCAAAGGATTCTCTCTGAATGTTTACAAAATGAGGCTAGCTCTATAACAAAAGCAAGGAAGACCTACTTATAGGTCAAACAAGAAACAAGGAAAACTTTCAAAAGTCAACACAAATGATCTAAACTAAAATTACAATAACAGTTTCCTACCCCGGAAGTAATCCTAGTGTGATTGAGGGGTGAGGGGTTTTTAAATCAAAGAGTGGGGGAAATAACTCATCCGATTGAGTTTTTGTCAATGTGTGGAGCGGAAAAATGGAAATGAGAGTTTGGTTAGAAGTGAGTTTAATGTTAAAAAGAAAGAAGGTGTGAGAACAAAGTTAAAAGAATATCAAAACTCTGCACCAACCACTTTCTGAGTCGGGCAACCACATCTACTGATTGGTTTACATTCTTTGGTGATCATCATTGAAAAGAGCAGTGAGCCCATGCCAACTCTTGCAATTACCCCACCAACCACTCGTTTCTTTCTCGACAAAGAAACGTTTCATATTTTCTTTGGGGATGCAGTACATCTGCTATCTAGTCTTCACTCAGAAGATTTAGATATTGAAATTGAAGGAAAGTTGCCTCACCTTCGAACCTCTTTCATGCACATTGAGTCTTTGTAATATCTGTTGCTGTCTCAACAATTTACACATTTTGAGCCTGAAAAAGCTTAAGTAGCTTCAATCATTCTACACTTTCATGTACACACAAGGAATATTTTTTCTTGTCATAATATTCATAGAAAATTACTTTGTGGTTTTTCGATGATTGAATGGAAGCCCTGGGGGAGTGAACATCACAAAAACTCCTTTCCAATGTACATATGTTGTACAAAGTGTCTCTGTGCTACTTACATGCATGCTAACTATATCATTATGTTGATTCAGGGTTACAAAGGAAAAGACTTGTGGAGAAATTTTGAAAGTTCAATTAAATAAAGTCTGATGAAAGGAAATTACTCAGAGATGATTCAATGACAAATCAAGATGACTCGAGAAAGTTTGTTTTTCCAAAGACAGTTTAGAGATCAAAGAGATGAAGATACCAAGCATTCAAAGATTCCTCAAAGTTGTCTTAAAGTTCAAAATTGCAAAGTTCAAAAGTTTCAAGAATTTAAAGTTTTTTTAAAGACTTGATGACTTTACAAAGCTTTGTGAAAGACTTTTCAAGATTCTTCAAAGCATCAAAGTTTAAAGATTATCAGAGCTTTAAAGTTTAAGACCGTCAGAGATAAAGTTTGAAGAATCAAGAGCTGAAGACTATTGTCAAATTTTTTTAAATCTTGAATACAAAGGGGGAGATTGTTAGTGTATTGTTGTATCCAAGATTTAGAGTGAAAAGTCAAAGTCTGTAAAGTCTAAAAAAGTCAAACAAAGTCATATCTTGTAAGAGCTTATAATGGATAAGCATATGAGAGCTTATGTGTCATGAGAGTTATTTGTAAGCTTGTAACATTCATATTGAGGATAATACGACTTGTGACTTTCTCTCTCTACTCTCTCTCTAAAATTTCATTGTTAAATCTTATTTTGATTAGTAGTGCTTGAAATCTTGAACTTACACGTAGCAAAACTGGATTTAACATCAATATCAGGTAACCAAGTCTTACATCAAGACTAAGTCAAGGTCGGGTGTTACTAAAACCCCATACTAGTCACTATCTCCGAAAGCGGAAGACATCTCCAAACATCTAAATCCTTCATGCGCATCTAACTAGCACTTCACTCTTTACGGTGCAGCTAGTAACTTTCCCCCAGCAAGGACCTGATACACATGCTGACAAATGAAAAAGGTTAGGCTAAGGCCTAGTGAGATCAAGAGTTAACGGAAAGAATACAGTTTAAATCATAGTCTTTTCTAAAGGATTTAATTTAAGTATTAAACGAATCATTTTCCAATAGCACGCACACCTTTAAAACAAGTAACCCAACATGAACATTCTTTCGTAAAACAACTTCAATCCCGAACTCACGCCAAAACGTGAACAAAAAATAACCTCTCAATTTATAAAAATGCGGATAAGAACTTAATTTCCCGAAACACCCAAAACGCGGGCGGGTATAATACTCAACCCATAAATCTTGAATAATAATCTTATACGCAAAACGTCACCGAAAACATGGATAATAAAACAAAACAATTTAATACCCAAATAATACCTTCCGGTGACGGGGGAGACCCGATTCCGTTGTACGGGGCGGAACCCAAAGTTAAGCCACATTGACAAATTATCGAACTACAACTCGGATCGTAACTGTATTGCCTGTTCTGCCGAGGTACACCTCAGGTCGGAATGTATTCCAAGTCCTAAAAACACCGTATCCTCTATTGCCTGCTCCGTCGAGAAACACCTCAAAGATACGCGATCCTAGTGTCTGTTTATTCTCTAGTGGAGTTTCATCCTCAGGGTTCTCATTTAACCCCTAGTGCCTACTTATAGTGCACAGATTCATTAGACACAAAATCATAATATTTAAAGACTGAAGTTAAAGCTGAAGTCAACTCTCAAGCATCAAAGTCAAAGTCTATTGTAATAAAAGTCAAAGTCAAAGTTGTAGCGTTGTAAGAGTTTTGTAGTTTGCGAGTTTATGTTGTGTGCGTGTTTGTACTGTTTGTATAAATAGTGGCGTTGTGCGTGTATTGGGTATGTATCATAACAGATAACATCATACGAGTTCATTTTGTTTTAGAGAGAGAAAACTGAAAGGATTCATTGTAATAGACTTCTGTGATTAATACAAAGATGAAAATTGAGTAAATTTGGATTTATCATCTTGATTGCATTGTTATCTGGGATAACAATTGGTATCAGAGCAGTGAGAAATTCAAATCAAACAAGGATCAAATCAAACAAGGATCAAGAACTCGCAAGTCGACTTGGAAAGATTTGAATTTTGATTTTAGTATTGATTTTTACTTGAATTTGGTATTGTATTACTCGTATTGGGGATTAGAATAAGTTTTGTGTGTATCAATTAGGCTAATTCGTATTGTTTGAGTACGAATTTTGGATTTTATTAGACTTTTTCTTCGAGTCTGTGTTCGAACTGTGAATAGATCAAAAAGTATAATTTTAGTGTTTGTTCTTAAAATTCACTTGTTGTAATTCGTTCGTAATATATTCTAGACAAATCTTGCAAAGTTTCAGATTGTTTGGTGAAGAATTGTGTCGAAATCAGTGGAATACTTGAGTTTTTGTTCGAAAAATTCAAGAACTCGCTAGATTCAGAAAACTCTCAGACCAAGAACATGCAAGGTTGGAAGAACTCGCAAAGGGTGTCGTGCGAGAATCATAAAATCGCACAACATTAGGTGCGAGTTGTTACTTTTCATTCTCTGTGGTGTGCGAGAAGTGTAATCTGCGAGAAGTGTTCATCGTGCGCATTTCCATTTAGCGAGAAGTAAACTTGTTGAAATATTACTAAGTCCAAAACTCGCAAGCACTGTTCCTGCGCATTTACATTTAGCGCGTTTCAAGTTTCGAAATTTTTTCTAAGTTTGAAACTCGCAAGCTTTTGCACGAAGCTTCAGAACTCGCACATAGTTGTGTGCGAGAATCTAAAACTCGCATAAAGTTGCGTGCGCGAACCTTGGTTCATGCAAGCTTTGTTGTGTGCGAAGCACAAACTCGCACATCATTGTGTGCGAGAAGTGCTTGCCTTGTGCGCAAAGTTCAAAACTCGCACATTGGCTCTTGCGCGATGTTTTTTGTTTATTTTATATGCGCGTTCTGTACTTAGTAATTTTTCTGATTTTTATCTGAAATTTAACTGAGTTTGATTTTTGTAGATCCACTTTTATATCTGAATTTTGACGATCATTACAAAGCAGTGTAACTCAAAGATGACTTCCAAAGACACTCTCTCAATCGGCACAGACGTAAAGCCTTCTGTTCTATTCAAGGGCGAATATGAACAGTGGAAAGATCGTTTTCTCGACTTTGTCGACCGGCACGTAAACGGGGAAAATATTCTGTTGTCAATTACTGAAGGTCCTATGATTCCTCCTACTATAGAGATACCGGATGATGAATCTTCAGATAGTGAGGATGGAGACGAGGACAAGGTGAGAAAAAACAAAGACAGCAAAAAATGATAGATCTCTCCTTCTTCAGAGTATCCCAAATGAGATATATATAAAGATCGACAACTATAAACCAAATGCCAAGAAGATGTGGGATCAACTGCAGAAAATGATGATGGGATCTAAGGTCGGGAATCAGATGTAAGTGTCTAACTACATCAACTGCTACAAGGAATTCAAGGCAAGAGAAAATGAAAGTCTTGAGGAAACATACAAGGGATTTGTTCTTCTTCTGAATGAGATGTCAAAGAACAAAGTAAAGAAGAAGCAAATCGAGAACAATGTAAACTTCCTCAACATTCTCCAGCCTGAATGGAAAAAGCATACACGGAGAATGAAGCAGATGAAAGACCTTAACGATATCCCACTTCATGTGGTTTATGAAACTTTAAGGCAGAATGAAGAGGAGGTCGAAGAGAAAAGAGCTGAGAAGAAAAAGACTGAGAAACCAAATGACCCAATAGCTTTGGTAGCTGGTCAGAAAGAAAAAGAGAAAAGAGAGAAGAAAAAGAAGAAGAAGATTGTTCTCCCAAGCTCAGATGACTCTAGTTCTGGTTCTGACAGTGATGATGGGGAGAACCTCAAGCAAGCTATGTTGCTATTGACACGTGCGTTCCAGAAAAAGTTCTACAAGAAACCGGGGTCAAACTCTCAGAGGTACTCTTCTTCTAGTTCAAAGAATCATGAGCATCGAGAAAGGATAGAAGGAAAAAGATTTGAGGAAAAGAGATATGAGGAGAGGAAACCAGATGAGAAGAAGAAATATCTGAATGATTATGGGGCAGAGAAGAAAATAGATGACATGATCAAATGCTACAATTGCGGAAAGATTGGTCACTATGCAAAATATTGTAGAAAGCCCAAGGTCAGAAACTTAGAATACTTTAAGAACAAGATGCTCTTGGCCAAGCAGCAAGAGGCTGGCAAGGCACTGATGGCTGAAGATGAGTTCTGGATGGATTATTCAGATGAAGAAGAAAGAGAGGAGACAACACACATGTGTTTGATGGGAGACACAGTGAAGTATGACGACACTGATGAGGAGATAGCTGGTGAGGTACTAAATCTATCTGAATCTGATTTTTTGAGTAAAATGGAAGCTATGATGATCGAACTTCAAGATCTTCAAAGTAAACTGAAATAGGAAAAGTACAGAGTTGTGAAGAAAAATCAAAAGATCTTTGAACTTTACAAAGAACTTGTTGGGAACAAAGATCTGATTGATTCTCTAAACAAAGTTGTTTCTGATCTTAAATTGAAAAAATATTGTTTTGAAAGTAAGATTTCTAATTTTGAATCTAAATATCTATGTCTGATTTAGAAAAGCAAAAATGTGTTCTAAAAACTCATTTTTTGCAGGTAGAAAAAAAGACATTAGAGAAAAAGGTAAATGGTTTGGAAGCCAAACTTTATGCACGAGGCCAAACAGATCAAACTATTTTTCTAAACACACCTAACAAAGAGGCTGATTTTAAAGAGAAACGGGGACTCGGTTATTATAACCCCCATTATTTAAAGAAAGCCATTAGAAAACAACAAATATTGTATAATTTTTGATTTTCTTTTTGCTGCTGGTAAATATCATCATTTAAAACCCAAATTTGTTACCAAGTCATCGGATAAGGTTGAGACTAAAGAGGATGAGAAAAGAAAGAATTTAAAGAAAATGCAACTACCATTGTGCTATCAAAAGCTGAATGATAGTTATATTTCAGAACAACCAAAATCTCTTTCAAATGATTATTTTGAAAGCTATTCGATAAAAGATCTGGAGGCAAAACCTTTAAAAGCTAAAATTTATGTTCCTCCACTTATTTTAGAAAGCAAAATAATCGGGCTTGAAAACATTTTATCTGATGAAAGAATATTGGCTGATATGGAACGAAATGTATTTTCAATTGTTATAAAGAACACAGTTTTAAATGTTGAATCTCAAAAGTGTTCTAAATCTTCTAAAGCACCTCAAACCTCAAAATTTGATCTTGAAGACTTATTTGTGTCTGCAAATGATTTTTTAAATTCTGATGATGGGTGTGTTGATGAGATTGATATGTTTGACTTTAATGCTAAACTTCCAAATCATTCTACTTTTGTTATAAATGGTCAAGCTTTACCAAGTGTGTATGAAATTGGTGAATCATCAACTAAGGTTGGTGAACCAGTTTCTGTGAGTACTGATTGCTATCAGTCAGGAAAGAAGCAAAAGAAACAGCGCTCACAGAAACGGAAAAACACTGGTAAGATTAACAAAAGACATTCTCAGAAATATGATTTTCCTAACAAATCTAAATCTTTTGTTTTAGATTTAAGAAAGAAAAGGTCTGAAGGTTGAACTGAATGGCGACCAAAACAGAAGATAGATGAGAGTGCAAAATCATGTCCTGATTTGGATTGTAATAGATTTACTAGTATTCATTCGGATGTAGTTGGTCATGTTGCTTTGAATAAACAAAACCTTGTAACTTCTTACAAGAGATATACAATAAAGCAATTATTCTAATTATCTCGGTTTACTGCTAAGTCATCTACTTATAGACGGTATGATTTTGTTTCTCACCGATATTATGATGATTGGTTTGGTACTTATCATGTTTGTTCTTATAAGCCATATTCATCAAAAGTTTTTCAAAAGTTTAGTGGATCCATATACAAATGGATACCAAAATCTTGTGCTAATCCGATAGGACCCACTTTTAAATGGGTACCTAAAGTTGTTATTTCCTGATTTCTCTTATCCAGACCCGTCATATGTGGTACTTGGATAGCGGGTGTTCCAAGCATATGACCGGGCAAATGGATTTATTGTCTAATTATACAGAGAAATTCTGCGGGAATGTACGTTTTGGCAACAATCAGTTTTCATCGATTCTAGGCTACGGTGAAGTGATACAAGATAATGTGACGATTACGAAGGTGAGTTATGTGGAAGGAATAGGGCATAACCTGTTCAGTATTGGCCAGTTATGCGACAAAGATTTAGAGGTAAATTTCAAGGCCAAGAGGTGTTCTGTACGTACTAAGGATGGTAAAGAACTCTTGGTCGCAACGCGAAAGTCCAACCTCTACACCATTAATCTGTGAAAAGTCCAGACTGGCAATCAGGTTTGTCTACTGAAAAAAGCCTCGCTGCAACAAAGCTGGTTATGGCACCGAAGGCTGTCTCATCTGAATTTTTGTTACATCAATAAACTAGTCACGGGTAAGCTAGTCAAAGGTCTTCCTAAGCTGAAATACGAGAAAGAACACCTATGTGCAGCATGTGAGAAAGACCAAACATATAGACGTACGATATCATTTTATCAAAGACAATGTCGAAAAAGGTACAATAGAACTTTATTTTGTAAACACTGATTATCAACTTGCAAATTTATTTACCAAGCCTTTAGATGAAAAGAGGTTTAATTTTCTTGTCTCGAAACTTGGTATGCTAAATCTCAAGACATAATCTGTTGTTACCTATTAAAGTTTTTTCTTATTGTTAATTTTCTTCATTTCTTTATTTTTACTGTGAAAAGATATCTACACTGAAAGGTATTTATGATTTCAGGGGGAGTGAGAGAAGATGAAAAGTTGATCTATATCCATTTGAGGGTGAGTTCATATTTTTGTTTATGTTTTCACTTATAAATTTTTTCTGATGCATAAATGCAGGGGGAGTAATAGTGAGAGTAAGGAGTACTGATTATGACTTATGATTACATCTGATCAGAACTCGTACATTCAAAGTTTTACTGTTTTCTGTCATTTTATTTTTCAATAAATGTTGTGAATAAAGCTTTGCACTTTGACGACTTTGTGACTGTTTGCAGAAATGAGAGGCAGCTTAAATGATCATACTTGATGAGATTTAAGACTGAACGAATATGTTTATTTCTACTCTTAATCTCATACGTATCTGAAAGACGGACAACTTTCAGATATGAAAACATGTTCTTAAACGGTCAAACCACTTCTGATTCTTAACTGATTTCATGAATATAGAAGTGTGATTTTAAATGTTTTCTTCATTATTTATGCTTTATTGTTTACAAACCGTGTGTTTCCAAAGATAAATACTTGTGTATTATCTTTTCCATATACTGTCAAGTATTCAAACACACTGGTTTAATATTTTGTTGAAAATGTTCTTACCATGTCTCTAAATTGAAACAAGTTTTCGATGGTAAGACACCCCATTTGAACTTCAAAATTTTGAGCGTTGATTTCATTTTGAAACGTTTTTTCAAGACTTGTCTATATCTTGTTTCGTATAGACAAAATCAAATTTTTGTTGACCTAAGCCTTATTTGAAAAGATCAATTCTGAATGATTACATATCTTTGACTTTGGTGATCTGTTATTCCCAGATTCAAGTTCTAATTGATACAAACAACAATCAATATGAAAATTTCGTAATCACATATCATTAATCTCAATCGAATATTACAAACTCTCAACTTTCTCTCTCTACAAACACTCTCTCTCTAGAATGATTTTCTAATTACCTCTTCTCTGATTTGTTTACAATGAGTGTTCTCTACAGATTACAAAGACAACAAAGATATTTATACCCTTGACAATTACAAAGAAACAAATTACAAATACATTGACTTTGACTTTATTAACAAAAGACTTTGACTTTTGATAAGAGTTGACTTTCTCATCTTTGACTTCTTGATCTTTTGTCTTCAATCTTTATGATCTTGAATCCAACATATTTATGCTCTAACAATCTCCCCCTTTGGATCAAGATCATTACTAAAAGATTTAGCAATGCGATCTTCTCTAATTAAGCTCAATTGAAGTAACTCCCCTTTGAAAAATCTTTATCTTCTCTTGTAATCTCCCCTTTGATACAAACAATATATACAAACTCCCCCTTAACACGATGAAATTCTTCTTTAGCTTTGTCTTCAAAAACTTTCAACAATCTTCCCAATATCTGATCTTTAAAAATAATAACAATCTCCCCCAAGGTTGTAAACAAACCTCTTTCAGACATTGAAAGAAATTATCTTCATTTTCAGCTCTGAACGATTTATCCAACTTTCTTCAAATAAACTTTCTCCAAAATCTGCTTGTATTCGAAATTCTTTGAACTTTCTCTTATCAACCTTGAACAAACTTCTCTTCAACAATTCTGAAATCTTTTAATTCTTTCAGCAAACTTTCTTTAATAACTTTCTTTCACAACTTCAATATTGCTTTGAATCACACATTTCTTGATATCTTCTCCCCCTTTTTGATGAATAGAACATCTGATCATCAAAACTTTCTCCAAGCAATGTCTTTGACCAATATGATCTGTCAAACTGAGCCTCTGATTCTGTGATCCATAACCAAGTATTCATCTAGATCTTTGCAAATCCAGATAAAATAAGAACATGTAACTCCTGAATCAACAGATGAATCAGTTAATATGCCTGTCAGTAACACAAAGTCACTGTGTGTAACGAATACACAATATAAAGGAGCTTTTGTAATGTTCACTCCCCCAGGGCTTCCATCCAATCATTGAAATACCACAAAGGCAATTTCTATGAATGTTATGACAAAGAAACAAATTCTTTGTGTGCTCGTGCATGTGTAGAAAGAATTAAGCACGAATAGTTGCTTTTAATAAGGCTCAACATAGTGTAAACCACTTAGATAACAGTAGATAAACACAGACTCTAAGTGCATGATTGAAGTGCGAAGGTGGGGCAGGCTTCCTTCTTTTTCAATATCCAGATTTTCCAAATGAAAACCAGATAGATTATATGTTGCGTCCCCTTGAAAATGTGAAACATTTTCTTTTTGAGAAGAAAATGAGTGGTTGGTGGGGTTTAAGCAAGAGTTGGCATGGGCTATTTGCCTGTTTCAATAACATTCACCAAAGAATTATGAAATGCTAGTAATGTGGCTGCCCGGCTCAGAAAGTAGTTAGTGCAGAGTTTGATATTCTTTTACTCTGATCTCACACCCTCTTTCTTTTTAATCATTAAGCTCACTACTAACCAAACTCTCATTTCCATTTTACCTTATCACACCCACACTCATTTCTTTTAGACTCCTCACAATCAATCACTGAAGGATTAACTTCTTGGGTAGGAAACACTGGTTAACGTGAATCCATAGAAGTTTCAATTAAGTCCTAGCACAAAGAACCCAGTCCTATAAAGCATGAGTTGCTCAATTGGTTTAACTTTAGCAGTTAAAGCTCATATACAAATGTCAGATGTTGATATTCTCAGAAACTATAATCATGAAGATTTGAGCATTTTTAAACATTAAGGTATTTTCAAACAAGTATATTGAAATGAATGAATATGAATGCAAAAGACTTGTTTGAAAATCTAACATTGTATTAAAATGATCAGTAATGAATGATATATCAATTAAGGATTATGGTCAAGAATAACAGATATTTGTCTATACAAAACAAAATATAGACATTCTTGAAATGACCGTTTCGAAATGAAATATCGCTCAAAATTCTTTGAATACAAACGGAGTGTCTTACCATCGAATAAAAATTGATTCGATTTAGAGACATGGTAAGAACATTTTGAACAAAAATTCAAACCAGTGTGTGTGAATACTTGAAAGTATTATAGAAAAGACAATACACAAGTATTTATCTTTGGAAACACACGGTTTATAAAAACATTTAAGCACAAAAATAAAATTGAAAACATTTAAAATCACACTTCCAATTCATGAAATCTTTTTAAGAATCGGGAAGTGGTTTGGACATTTCAGAACATGTGTTCTATAACTGAAAGTTGTCCTTCTTTCAGATATATGTGAGATTAAGATAAGAAATATAACTTTTCGCTCAATCTTAAATCTCATAAAAGTCAAGTTGTAGTCATTTAGATATGATCTTGTCAACTTCTCTCATCCTACAAGTCTCAAAGTCTAGTCAAATCAAATTTATTCACAAAAATTAAAAGACATAAAGCAGTAAAACGATTAAAGTACGAGTTCTGATCTGAAGTAATCAGAAGTCATAATCCTTTTACTCCCCCTGAAATTATGCATCTAAGATATGTCAGTTATAAAATACATGATAGAGATCTACAACTCCTTTTGGAATGTAGTTCGTCATATCTATCGGATGCAAAAATTTCAGAAAAATATGTACTCCCCCTTGAAGGTGGATATCCTCGTTGGAGTATCTGAGTACAATCTCTTATCATCCCGGGAGTAGCATCTCTTTTTCATCTTTGAAAAGCGAGTCCTAAACTGTTGTGTTTAGAAGTCAATCTTCGTTGAAGCACGGGTTCTAAGCTGACATACTTAGAAGCCTTGGTTCTCTTACTCCCCTTGACTGTAGGTGCCTGCAACACAGAATCAGTCTTTGGTTTTGATACCCACTGGTATTTGGGTCCATGTGTGTTAGTTACAGTTCGAATGGGAGTAACTGAATAAGAACCATACCAGTAATGATCACTTGCTTTATGAACAAAATCATATGTATTACAGTAAGAACAATACCTTTTCTTTGACAACCTGAACAATTAATCTCTCGAATAAACAAGATCAGGTTTACCTGTCAGCACTTTGTTCTTCTTGGCTGTTGATGCATGTACAAATGATTTGTTAATTTTCTTATTTCCTTTCTTTTCTTCCTTCTTCTCATCATTCTTCTCATCATCATCCACTTGTTTCACTTTCCATACCAGTTTCTCTTCTTGATATGTTCTTCTTCTTCTTTGTGTACCCGAACCATCTACATTTTGATCATAAATAATATTAGAAGTACGAATCTGATTGAATGAATTGATTAACCTTCTTGAAGAAACATGTTTCATGTGTGAGCTTGAGGCTGTCTTTTTAAAGTCGGCTGAATTATTTCTTAGTGTGTGGATTTTTGACTCTAGAGTCCTTTGGTCAGTCACCACCACCTTTGAAATAATCTTTTCAAGCTCTTTAATCTTTGAATATAGACTGTTATTTTCTTTGATATGCAGATCAATCTCTTTCTTGAATTCAGACTTCGCTTGTTGATCTTTCAATGCAGTTGTAGATAGCTCAGGTAGCTTTGCAGTTAGCTTCTTTATCTCTGCTTCAAATAAGCTTCTTTCTTCCTCAAAGCTCATTTCAGCATTTGTCCTCTGACCAGATATTTCTTTGAATATCCCAACATTCTTTTGCTCTATAATCTTCTTTTCTTTGGCAAAATTCTCTCTTTCCAGAATGATTACTTTCTCAAAATCAGAGATTTGTTGAGAAAGCTTAATACATTTAAGCTCAACCGCTTTCTTCTCGTCAGCACATTTTCTGGAAAACTCGGAGAATTTGTTAGCAAATTCTTTCTTTTCTTTCTCAAGAACTGATATTTCTTCAAGAATTTGAAGTTCTAACTCAAAAATCTTCTTTTCATTTGCACACCCGGTTAATTCAGAAACCTGAACAATATGATTTTCTAAATCAGAAATCTTGTTCTTTAGTTTAGCATTTTCAGCTTCCAAAAGCAAGACCTTTTCTTCATTATGCTCAGAAGTCTGTGCCATCAGATCTTCATTTATCTTCTTTAACACGCTGACTTCTTCTCTCAGTAGATTTATTTCATCTTTGTATCTCTTTGATCTCTTTGAATAGTAGGTAACTGAGGAAGAGAGAGTTTTGTTTTCTAATTCGAGCTCGGCAATCTTCTTTTCATCATCAGAAAAATATCCCATCTTGAATATCTGTTACAAAAAGAACTTGACAAAAATGATCGTTAATCCAATATGAAATCACAAGAAAAATACAAAAATCTTGAAAAGAAATTCAGAGATTTTGATCACAGAAAGAACTTTTGTCCCCCTAGAATTTTTTTTTTTGACATTTAAAGGGCGTATTACAGTTTTGAAAATTTCTCAGAAAAAAAAAATTCTAAGTTTTTTTCACACTTTGCGCTTCACATTACTTTGCGTTTCCAAAGGCAAATGCAAATCTTGCTTTGCGTGTCACAAAGGAATCGCAAACCTCTTCTGTGCGTGTCACAAAGGAAACGCAAACCTCTGCTTTGCGTGTCGAGAAGCAAACGCAGATCAAACTTTGCGTTTCAAGGTGCAACCGCAAGATACACTATGCTTGTCAAGTTACACCCGCACAACACACTTTGCGTGTCTCGTTACACCCGCACAACACACTTTGCGTGTCTCGTTAGCTTCTCGATTCTCAAACGACTTTACACCCGCAGACTTTGAATGACCCGCATTCCTCTGAAGAACTTGTACACTTCTTGATGATAGACCCGCAAACTTCGATGAGTCAAATGCACATCTGAAGAACACCCGCACACTTCTGAGATCGAAGAAAATCACACTAAAAACTCATATATGCCTAGAAATCTAACTCGAAACTTTAACAATTTGATTTTCTATACAACTCGAACACAAAACTATCACTAATTTTTGATCAAATACACAAAAATTACAAATTTGAATCAGATACAGTATCAAGAACTCGTGAGCACGAAAACCACAAAAACAACAATCAAGATGAACACAGATACGAACATTCTGACTTTTCTTGAAATTTCGATTTGGATCTGCTCTGATACCAATTGTTATTCCCAGATTCAAGTTCTAATTGATACAAACAACAATCAAGATGAAAATTTCGTAATCACATATCATTGATCTCAATCGAATATTACAAACTCTCAACTTTCTCTCTCTACAAACACTCTCTCTCTCTAGAATGATTTTCTAATTACCTCTTCTCTGATTTGTTTACAATGAGTGTTCTCTACAGATTACAAAGACAACAAAGGTATTTATACCCTTGACAATTACAAAGAAACAAATTACAAATACATTGACTTTGACTTTATTAACAAAAGACTTTGACTTTTGATAAGAGTTGACTTTCTCAGCTTTGACTTCTTGATCTTTTGTCTTCAATCTTTATGATTTTGAATCCAACATATTTATGCTCTAACATGATCTTTTTCATATAATGTCAGATTTTCAAACAAGTTTCTTGTGTTCATTTTCTTCATTCAATATACTTGTTTTGAAATATCTTCAATGTTTAAAATGCTCAAATCTTCATGATTACATTTATGAGCATACAGGTATTTGACTTGTATATTTTTTTTTCTTTAACTTTCAAGTTAAACCATCTGAACAACATGTTCTTTTAGGACAATACATGGGTTCTTTGTGTGAGCTTAATTGAAACTTCTATGAATTCATGTTAACCAGTGGTTCCTACCCAAGAAGTTAAACCTTGAGTGATCGAAGAGTGAGGAGTCAAAATACTGAGTGTGGGTTGAGTGATGAGGTAAAATGAAAAGGAGAGTTTGGTTAGATGCTAGGTCAATGATTAAAAGAAAGAGGGTGTGAGAACATAGTAAAAGAATATTAAACTCTGCACCAACTTTTTCCGAGTCGGGCAACAACATTAATAGTGTTTCACAATTCTTCGTGAACATTATTGAAATAGAAAACTATCCCATTCCAACTCTTGATAAAAACCCCACCAACTACTCATTTTCTTCTCAACAAGAAAATGTTTCAAATTTCAAGGGGACGCAACACATAATCTATCTGATTTACATTTGGAAAATCTGGATATTGAAAAAGAAGGAAGTCTGGCCCACCTTCGCACTTCGATCATGCACAATCGAGTCAGTGTTTAACTACTATTGGCTCAGTGGTTTACACAATTTTGAGCCTTATAAAAAGCAATCATTATGTGCTTAATCCTTTCTAACACTTGCACGAGCACACAAGAAATATGTTTTCTTGTCATAACGTTTATAGAAATTCCTTTGTGGTGTTTTGATGATTGAATGAAAGACCTGGGGAGTGAATATCACAAAAGCTCCTTTGCAATGTGTATTCGTTACACACAATGACTTTGTGTTACTGACATGCACTTCTAACTGATCCATTTGTTGATTCAGGTGTTACACTCATAATTTGTCTAGATTTGCAAAAATTCGGAGGCTCTTGATAAGATCAGTGGTCAGAATAGATGAAGTGACATTTCTTGTTGAAAGTTTTGATGATTTCATGCTTCTATCATCGAAAAGGGGGAGAGAGAATCAAGAAATATCATAGATGGGGGAGAAGATAAATTTATGTTTGGGAAGTTTTGTTCTTGAAATGTATGAAAAGCAAAGTTTGTATCTGAAATGTCAGAGAAGATCAAGAAAGTTATTGGAAAATGTTCAAAGAATTGCAAAGTTTGGCAAAGATTGAAAGTTGAAAGAGAAAGTTCAAAGATTTCTGATGATGAGCTGATTTTCCAGAAATTTTCTTTGAAGATATTTTGCTGAAGCAAATCAAGCTGAAACTGAAGATAATTTCTTTCCAGTATCTGAAAGAGGTTTATACCAACCTTGGGAGAGAATGCTACTACTTTTGAAGAACAGACTTTGGAAAGATTGCTGAAAGTTTTGAAGATAGTTATTATCAAAGAAAGGGGAGTTTGTACAAATTGAGCTTAAAGAGAGAAGATTAAATTGCAAAATCTTTTAGAGATGATCTTGATCCAAAGGGGGAGATTGTTAGTACATAGATTCGTTGGATACAAGATCATAATATCTGAAGACTGAAGTCAAAGCTAAAGTCAACTCTCAAGCATCAAAGTCAAAGTCTATTGTAATAAAAGTCAAAGTTGAAGTGTTGTCAGAGTTTTGTAGTTTGCGCGTTTCTGTTGTGTGCGTGTTTTTATTGTTTGTATAAATAGTGGTGTTGTGTGTGTATTAGGTATGTAGCATAGCAGATAATATCATACGAGTTCATTTTCTTTTAGAGAGAGGAAACTGAGAGCATTCATTGTAATTGACTTCTGTGATTAATACAAAGATGAAAATTGAGTAAATTTGGATTTATCATCTTGATTGCATTGTTATCTAGGATAACACCTACTCCCTAACATTGAAGATAGGAGCCTCAGCTTCTTACTTGAAAACTCATGATGTCTAACCCTCGTGGACAAGAATTAGAGCATCACACACCAAACCCAAGGTCCCGGAGTACAACCCATAAAGGTTCCTCTCCGCAAAATGACTGGGATACAACAATGTCAACACGACATAAACCCCAAAGTGAGAAAATCAAGACTCCTCACTTGCAAATTACCGACTTACATGCCTATTGATCCAATGACCGTATGTTAAAATCCACAAAATGTAATAACACGCAATCGACCAACATTTATGCAAACACATGCTCCAAAGGACATGAATAATTCCAACACAATTTAGATTAGGACAAATCATTTTCCCAAAAGTATCTATACCGTTTATTCTTTCAAAAACGTCCCATAACACAAAAATCAACCATGTCCTCAAAACATATTCAAAATGTACATTTATATTCAAAACACCTACTTCCACAAAATAACTCACTAAAACACAAATACTTGAGATTTATTTGTCAAAATGCCCAAAATCCCTAATGTGTGTGTTTTACAATGTTTATAAAGTGAAACACTTCAAATAATCCAAACTCATCAGGTAATACAACTGTTGATAATTTCATGTAAAACATATAAACATTTAAAATTTGACATTTTGGCATGTACACCGTTTTCACAAATCAACTAGAACTCGCCTTCCTAGATTTAGGCTAAATCTAGATTTTACCCCCGACTTGATCTACCTTGAAGAAATCTGAATCCATAAACAAAATCCTTCCAAAACCAAGATACACATATTTCCAACCGTAAATATCCATATCGACCCAATTAAAATTGTTCCAAAACATTTTACACAAAGATCTCATCTTATATCCGAAACCCTAATTTTCATAAATGAAGAAAAATAGGATATTACCTTCACCACAACTTCAATCCACTAACCAAGATACTTCTAGGTCACCAAGATGAGCCATAAACTTCCAAACTTTAAGTGATGAAAAGGGTTAGATGAGAACCCAAGAAAATGGATGAAGGTGATGAAGAAGATGAAGATGAGAGGGTTCTAGTTGTAGACTCCAAGATTTGCTGGAGGCTAAAGAATCACTTGGAATCCTATGTCTTGATGCCTCAAATGCTCAAAATCGATAATGGAGTTAAAAGGGTTCGGTTCTTGGGATAGAAAAATTATACGGGTTTAAGTAACAAATGAGAAAAGGGAAAAAAAGTTTGGTTTTAAGCTCTCAGACCCCGATCGCGATTGTGCCAAGCGATAGTGACATGGTCACTATCGCAAGGCACTCTCGCCGAACTTGTATCGAGAGCTCCCAGCTCTCCGCGATTGTGCCAAGCGATAGTGACTGGTGTCACAATCGCGAGGCACTCTCGCCGAAGGTGTACCGAGGGCCTTGGTCCTCGACGATTATGAGACTGCGATAGTGACCCTGTCACTATCGCGAGGCACTCTCTCCCAACCCGTACCAAAGTCTAAAAATCTTCTTTTCTCGCCCGAAACGCTTCCGACGCTTTTAGAAATCCAAGGCAATTCCTCCCGCACGTAAAGTTCATACTAATAAACATCCATATTGATGCGGGGCCACATTTACTGACTGGAGAAATTTACGGATGTTACAGAGGCGATATTGGTTCTCGGTATTTGTTCCATCATCCCGCTAAGTGTTAGTGTACAAATATGTTGGATCCAAGATCATGGAGATGAAAGTCAAAGTCAATTCTCAAGTCAAAACCTCTTATTGCTTAAGTCAAAGTCTTTGTAATAAGTCAAGTCAAAGTCATTGTGTTTTCTAGTTTTGTCTTTGTAATTGTTAGAAGAATAAATGGTTTCTTTTTATGTTTGTAGATCTTAGACGTGTGGTTCTAAGAAATATATGACAAAAAGGAACTTAGACGTATGGCACTTTGAGTGAATCTTAGAGAGAGAAAGTAAAGAGAGAGAGAGCATTTTGTATACAAATTGTAAATTGTGAAATTGAAATCAATGACATATGACAATTTGAGCTGAATTTGTTGATGTTAATCTTGATTAGAACAATTATTGTGGGACACACAATTGGTATCAGAGCAGAGATCAATTGAAATCATCACGAATTGTTCTCCGCACCCTGTTTATTGTGATTCGATCGATTTTAGTGATTTATACTATAATAGTGAGTTTAATTGATTCTATAGTGGTCGATTGTTGTAATGGATTAGGTTTGTATTGATTTGTAACACAATCTCACTATAATTTTCATTTGATTTTGAAAATTTTGTAAGTTTTGGTCGCACGAGTTCTAAACACTATATTGATTTAGAAATGTATGTTTGATTGAATTTCTTTGAAATTCATTGTTTGTAATAGGATCGAATATTGTATGTGACTAAATTGGTGAAGTTTTGTACTCAGAATCGAAGAATTATTGGGTTTTGGGTCGAGTTGAAGTAGTTTTTGACTGAAATATCAAGAACTCGCAGGATTCAATCTTTTCGCTTGAAGAACTCGCATAATCCCTGAAGAACTCGCATGATGAATATGTTTGCTGAGGATTTTGCATAAATCTGAATATGTGAAAAAGTTAACGGAAGAATTCGTATAAGCTTGTGTGTGAATTTTTCAGATTTCACATATGCCTACGTGCGAAAAGTAAGGATTTCACATATAGAAGCATAGGAATTCCTTAAATTCGCATAGGGTTATATACGAATTCTTAGGATTTCGCATAGAAAGTTGGAAGATTTTCTGAGTCTAGAATTCGTATCTATACGAATTGTTTGAGGTTGAAATAGTTTCGAAGTATAGAATTCGTATATTCTTGTTGTGCGAAAAGTTGCATGCGAAAAGTTGGAAGCTCTAGAAAATTCTAAGTCTAAAATTCGCATATAGTTGTGTGCGAATTCCTCATAATTTTTGTATAGTAGCGTATGAATTCCTAGAATTCGCATCTCTTTACGTGCAAATTTCATGGTTGTGCGAATTCCTTCAGCGTTCGAATTGTGGAAGTCTGCGAATTTTGTGGTGTTGTGCGAATTGCTTAGCTACTGTGGTGTGAGGATTTTCTGAAAATTTTCCTAAGATTTTCTAGTTACTGATTTCTTTCGAACTAATGATCATTTTAAGTTCTTATTTTTACAGTTTATTTGCATGATGACTTCTAGGGATGCTCTTTCTATCAGAACCGATGTGAAACCACCAGTTCTGTTCAAAGGAGAATACGAACAGTGGAAAGACAGATTTTTGGACTTCATTGACAGAAATGAACTTGGTGATTATATCAGACTTTTCTTGAAAGAAGGGCTGATGAAACCTCCAACAAAGATTCATTCTACAGAAGCTCAAAGAGAAGAGGTAGTGAACAAAGGATATCATATGGATGTAGATGAATAATCTGATGAACAGAAAAAGAGACTCAAAGCTGACAAACTAGCTAGATCTTCTCTACTCCAAGGTATTCTCAATGAGATTTATGTGAAGATAGACAACTACAAAACAATAGGAAAAGAAATGTGGGATCAACTGGAGAAGATGATGTTAGGATCAAAGATTGGCAATCAACTGAAAGTTTCAAATTGTCTCAATAACTATGAAGAGTTTAAAGCAAAGGAAGGTGAAAGCTTAGAGTCAACCTATGACAGGTTTGTTGCTCTTCTGAATGAGCTGAGCGAGAACAAAGAAATATCAGATTGAACTGAACGTAAAGTTTTTGAGTATCTTATAGCCTGAATGGAAAAGATTTAATCGTCAAATGAAGCAAATGAAAGATCTCAACGAGATTCCTTTACATGAAGTTTATGAGACTCTGCGTCAGAATGAGGAATAGGTAGAGGAGAAAAGAGATGAAAAGAAGAAAGCTGAGAAAACTATAGTTGATCCAGTTGCCTTGGTGGTTATGAGAAAAGGTCAGTTAGTCTGAAGAAGAAAAAGGTGATAGTTTCTGAGTCAGAGGAAGAGAATAATGGTAATACTGATTCTGATGACGATGAGAACCTGAAGCAAGAAATGCTCCTATTGACCAAGGCTTTCCAGAAGAAGTTTTACAAGAAGCCAGGGTCAAATAGTCAACGGTATTCATCAGGATCAAAGAATTTTAAGCACAAAGAAAGAGTACAAGATAAAAGGTATGAGGAGATGAAAGAGGCTGAACAAGTCAAGTGCTACAACTGTGGCAAAGTAGGCCACTTTGCCAAAGACTGCCGGAAGCCAAAAGTTCGTAATTCTGAGTACTACAAGAACAAGATGCTTCTGGCCAAGCAAAAGCTTTAATGGCTGAAGATGACTATTGGCTAGATCACTCTGAGCCTGAGAGTGACAAGGAAGAGACTGCCCATATGTGTTTCATGGGACAGAAAGTAGCTGAAGAAAATTTAGATGAGGAGGATTCTGAAGAGGTATGTGATATGACTGAATCTGATTTTTTAACCGAAATGCAATCCATGATGATTGAACTTCAGGATCTACAGTATAAACTTAAACGCGAAAAAGGTATCATTGAAAAGAAAAAACCAAGCAATACTAAAACTCAACAATGATATTGCTGAGAAGAATGTATTGATTGAGACATTACATAAAAATATTGATACCAGTGCTAGAGAAAAGATTAGAATCCATAATCAATTATCTGAAACATCTTCAAAATTCAAATTGTGTGAACTTGAGATTAAAGAGGTTGCTAAAAAGTGCTTATCTTTAAAGAAAGCAAACAAGTATTTTGTTGAAAAAGTGATTGGTTTGGAAGAAAAACTTTATAGTAGAGGTCAGACTAATCAAACCATTCATCTTAATAAACCAAAAGAGAGTAGTGATTGTTGGGGTACTAGTTACGATAACCCACATTATTTGAAAAAGGTTATTTCCAAAGTGCCTGTTTTATATGATTTTAGTTTTATAAAGTTGGCACCTAAATATCCTGAACTCAAAGTCAAATGGACAAAATCATCAGATGAGGAAGAAGCTAACAAAGATGAGAAAAGAAAAAATAAAACTAAAATGCTACTTCCATTTCGGTATGAAAAGTTGAATTCTAGTTACAGATCCAAACAGTCAAAATTTCTTTTTAACGATTATTTTCAAAGCTATTCTACAGAGGAAATGAAGGCAAAACCTATTGAAGGCAAACTTTATGTTCCTCCATTCATTTTTGAAAGTAAAACTTAGGAACTTGAGAACACCCTTTTAGAAGAGAGAATTTTAATTGGATTAGAACAAATGGTTTTTTCAACTGTTTTTGTAAACATTGATTTCTCCAATACTTCCAAAGTTTCTAAGTCAAATGATGTTAATGTTTTGTTTGATGAAGAGTTTTGTTAAGTCTAAATATTGTATCCAAGTTTTAATAGGAAAGTCAAAGATGTAAAAGTCAACATAGTCTTTGTAATTGGTTAGTCAAAGCTTGTTTACTTTCCTTTGTGGTTTTGTCTTAGTTAGGTGTTATAAATAGGGTTTTGTTACAAGGATTGTAAGAACGTCATTTGTAACATTCAGACTTGTGATTGGAATTCAATATCTACTTTCTCTCTCTAGAATCTCTCTCTAGTTCTTGATCTTAATTATCATATTATTGAGTAATTGCTTGATTGTTTGGGATTTTATTGATTAACAATTGGTATCAGAGCTGAACCAAACATTATCAGAAATGATTTGATCAAAGTTTGAATTGAAATCTGGAGTTTTTAGATCGAAAATTGAGATTTTCTGAAATTTTTTCAAGAACTCGTGTTTTTCACTGTTCATACGAATTTTGTTGAAAAATTGTTTTTAGTGCAAGAAAATGGAATTGTTGGATTCGAATTGTGTTTAGGATTGTTTCTTATTTTGATCTCATCTCATAATTCGAACTTAATCGATGTCAATTTTTGATTTTTGAATTTTTCTTGAAGTGTCGAGTTCGAACACTGTTCTTGATTGATTTTGTGTGAATTGTTGTTTTTAATCGAAATTTGTTAGTAAATTTGTGTTTTGTTGTGTTTTTCGATGATTTTTATAAATTTTTGAGATCAAATTTGCAGATTTGGATCGATTTGAGAAAGAAAGAGCCAAGATCTACGATTTGCGCAAGTTCATACGATTTGCGCGAGTTCATCTTCGTGTTCATAGACATTTGCGCAAGATTTTCCATGCTTTGAAAGTTTCATTTGCGTTACAAGGATATCACACAAAGCATAGTTTGCGCATCCTGTAACTCACGCAAAGCTACTTTGCATCTTGCACTTATAACGCAAAGTCACATTTGCGCATCCTTCGGCTCACGTAAAGTTCACTTTGCGCATCCTTCGGCTCACGCAAAGTTCACTTTGTGCATCCTTCGGCTCACGTAAAGTTCACTTTACGCATCCTTCGGCTCACGCAAAGTTCACTTTGCGCATTCTTCGGTTCACGCAAAACTACCTTGCGCCATACGTGGATCACGAAAACTTCACTTTGCGCTTCAAGGCTATCACGCAAAGTTCACTTTGCGTTACAAGGCACTTACGCAAAGCTCACTTTGCATCTTCCACTTGTTACGCAAAGCTCAGTTCGCGCATCACTTGGCTCACGCAAACCTCATCTTGCGTTTCACTTGGCTCGCGCAAAGCTCTCTTTGCGTCACACGTTGATCACGAGAAGCTTGGTTTGCGCAACACACAGCTCACGCAGAACTCGATCTTGCGCATTTACAAGTGTTGTTCAAATTTTAAATATTTTGTGCTAGATTTCAATTTAATCTGATTTTTAATTTTCTGATATACAGTTTGGAACGATCATTCATATCAAGCTGATGAACTCATTCAAGATGGGATATTTTGCTGAGCTTGAAGAGAAGATTAGAAACTGGAATTAGAGAAAATTAATCTGGGTCATGCTGTTGACTTCCATTCTCAAAAGTCAAAAGAGTATTTTGATGAAAGCATCTCGCTGAAAGAAGAAATCAGTGCTTTAAACACTATCAATGAAGATCTTCTGAAAATATCTTCTGGGCAGAATGATTAGAAGATAAAGAAATTGGAATCTGAGAATGCGAAACTTAGAAAGAATTTATCTGATTTTGAAAAACAGTTTGCTGAAAATAAAGCTAATTTTGATATTGAAAAGAAAAAATTTTCAAAGAAGTTCTCAGATTTCTCAAAGAAATGTTTTGAAGAGAAAAAGTCAGTGGATCTTAAATGCATAAAACTTTCTCAACAAGTTTTCGATTTTGAGAAAGTACTTATTTTGGAGAGAGAGAAGTTTGATAAAGAAAAGAAGGCTATAGAACAGAAGAATGTGGGTTTATTCAAAGAATTATCAGGCCAGAGAAATGATTCAGAGAAAGGATTTGAAGAAGAACGATCCATCTTTGAGTCTGAAATCAAAAAGCTGACTTCAAAGTTATCTGAACTATCATCTACTGCGCTAAAAGAGCAGAATACGAAGTCTGAATTCTCGAAGAAGATTGACCAGCTTGTGAAAGAAAAAGACAATTTTGCTTCAAAGATCAAAGAGCTTGAGAAGTCTGTCTCAAGATCAACTCAGAAATCTGTCTCTTCACAAAGGTCAGCTAAATCTTTTGATCAGATTCGTCGAACTAACATCTTCTATGATGGATATTTAGATGGTTCAGGTACATATTCAAGAAGAAAAAGCTTCAAGAAAGAGAAACTGGTGTGGTAGAAGAAACCAGTTAAAGATGAGATGTCAGATGAGCAGAAAGGGAAGACATCATGTGTACATGTACACAAAACAAAGAAGAACAAAGAGCATAAAGGTAAACCTGACCTAAAATACTCAAAAGACCAATTACTCAGGTTTTTAGGTAATACATTTTATTGTTCTTACTGCTGTACACATGATCATATCCACAAGACCAGTGATCATTTCTGGTATGGTTCTTACTCTATAACCCCCACAAGAGATGCAACTAACATTCATGGACCCAAATACCAGTCGGTACCAAAGCCGAAATATGATTCTGTGTTGCAGGCACCTCAAGTCAAGGGGGAGTAAGAGAACCATGGCTTTTGAACACACCAGTTCAAAACCCGCACCTCAATGTCAAGATTATGAATTCTAAACACAACAGTTTAGGACTCGGACCTCAGCGATCAAAGGACCTTACTCCTGTTTTTGCATCCGATGGATATGATGGTTTACATCCCAAGAGAATTGATCTGATCTCTATCCTGTACTTTTTCACTGATAGATTTTACTTATATGATGGTCTACAATTCAAAAGGGAGTGTCTAATCTCTATCTTGTTTTAACTGACATATTTCAGATGCCTAATTTATAGGAGGAGTAAAGGTGGTGGCTTCTGATCACATGACAGATCAGGACCCGTTTTTCAATGATCAAAAAAGGATATTATGCTAATATCCAGGGGGAGCTCAAAAGACCTAAATCATTATATCATGTTTTGAGGGGGAGCTTAAAGGTAACTATCTTCTGATCTTGATCTCTGATTGTTTGACAGAAAAACAACTTTCGAACATGAAAAATCGTTTCTTAAATGTTCAAACCACTTCTTTTTCTCAAAAGTTTTTCTAACACTCTAAAATTCAGAGTAAATTAAAACCTGGGATTATGGCAACAAGACATCCGTAATGATATAAACTTCCCATAAAGGGGATCAGTCCTTAAGACTATACAAAACTCATACGGATATAGAATTTATCAACAAAACTAATCTAAACATAACCGTCTAGACTACAACACTAGACGAACCAAAATTCACTAAAAGATGGGACTTAAACAATGCCCAACACCAAAATACTAGACATCTCAAAATATGCCTCGAGTCCACGCTCGACTCTCAAAGACCCTGCGCAACCCACCGCTAAGGGAAACCTGTTATACACATCATTTGAGAAAAAGTGTTAGGCTTAAAGCCTAGTGACAACATACAGTTTATACAAAATCAGAGATATAAACATCAGTATCATAAGGAAATCTTTTCATAAAGGTTTAATTTATAAAAGATAACATTTCGCCACAACCGGGCCTTTTCGGTCCAAAACTCATCATACGATGACAAAAGAACCATTTTACCAAGGATTATGGTGTAACACAAAGTAGACCACAAATCTGAGTTATGAGCTAACCAATTGGAATCCGAGGATACGAACACATAAGTCCGTGCTACAACGTGAGATCTAGCCCCAAGCAAAACCAATGTATACTCCTTCACTAGGATCACTATGAACCATGGCTAGTATCCGACCTCACATAACCGTACCAAGTTGCCCCCGAGGATCATATGCATCCATAGCTACAAAATGGGGAATATGACATCCCAACAATAAGTCGTTAACGGCCAGAACCTCACAATTTAATGCACATGTAGTTCTTATTTGTTAACGGCCAGAGCCTCGCAATTTAATGCACATGTAGCTCTATATTTTCTTTACTTGGTAACCACCAAATAATATCAGTCGACTCAAAACCTAGGGATCCGCTAGTAATTGTACAGACTCGTCACAACAACATATGTGACTAACCATAAATAATCATATGATATAAAAACATTTTCATAAACAAAATGTTATATCCAGTTCAACTTCTGGTAAGAATGAAAATCATTAAAATGAGTTCTTAAACATTCTTTTCACATATCCGCATAATGTGCAAGTAAAACATATTTTACTTCAAATAAGATAGAATCCATCATAAAATGATCGGAACCCTAAAATCTCCCAAAACTCAAGTTATATCAAATATGTAGAAAACTAAAATCTGAAATCATGGAGATACATAGGAGTTCAAAATGTAACCATTTTGACATGTATAAAGTTTTAGAAAGGTAGTAGGAACTCACCCAATAGATTTATACGAAAACCCAAAGAATCAGATATCGACCCCCTTGCGAAGACGAAGCTTTCTACACCGAAACCCCGAGCAAAGCACTTAATACTAGCGATTAACGGAAGCTCGAAGATCCAAAGAATAACAACCAAACTTAGAGAGAGAGATAAATATTTAGAAAGAGAAAAGAGAGAATGAGATTGAGAAATGAGAGATATTTTAGATCTGCAAACCCTTAAGTCGGTCCAGCTGATTTCGCGGGTTATGCCGCGACTTCAACTCGCGGCATAACTCGCCCGTGTCCAAAACCCGAAATCATCCAGTGGGTTTCGCGGGTTGTGCCACGACCTTAAGTCACGGTGCAACTCGCGTAGTTCACTGCTTGTCCCCAAAATCCTCAAAATCTAACTCAACTTCAAACCAAACACGGTGCTAACGATAAAAGCTTAACCACAAGGTTACCAAGGTTACTTAACGAAATTCGGGGTCTTACAATACTCCCAACCTTAGAATGATTTCGTCCTCGAAATCTACTCTTCTCAATGGGACACTGTCCGCAAAGAAGATCGTCACAAACCCAAATGCCAGAATCATTAACGAGATCCTAATACCGACATCCACATGAGAAACCCTTCTTGGGCATAATTCACTCCTAACCGAAGGAACACTCAACACTTCAAAGTAACCTTTACTCCCAAGGTTACGGTTGCCTCCCAACCTTAGGTGACAATTACTACCTACAGGAAATTAGCGACCTCAACTTTCCATCTACCAATTTCTTTCGAACTGCACGGTTCTGAACTCAAAGCCAACGGTCGACGCTAATCTTCCCAAAAATCTTTGATTTCACTGATCCATTCCTAATATTGATAAAGATATTCTTACAAGGTGCACTAATACGTCTTTCCGGAAATCAGTTAACACAGATTCTGTTATCACTAAACCCCGATCCGACTCCAAATCCGGAAATAGTCCTTATTCAAATTTCTTAATACTTCCATAAATGCTTCGTCTACAACCACATTATAAAGATTAATCTCTAAACATACCACCAATCTATACATTCGGACTATAAAGGAAGGGCGCTAATAAAACCCACAACAGGAATTTGATGCACATGCTGAAAAATAAAAAAAAGATTAGGCTTAACGCCTAGAGAGCTCAAGAGTTTTACATAAGTAAAAGCCATTAAATTGATGAACTTCCCTTTAAAACAGAATCTTTCAAATAATGAATTTTAAAACATGGAACAACTCCTTTTCAAAGTTATGCAACTTCAAAGATGGATCCTTCATTTCAACGATGCTTTTTAAATTGACACGACTTGTACTAACTTGAAGTATGAAACATTAGTAACACCATCCACATCGTACGTCCGAAAACATGGACACTAAGCCCAATACTCACATGACCAAAAACGAAAGAAACTAAATATCAACATGCAGGAATAACATATTTCATTCAAACCTTAATATATGTGGGGAGAACCCAATATTAAAGCCATCATTTACCGTCGACTCCACATAACCAAAGTTGGTAAAAATATGACATTAGTGTTTAAAATACCCCAGGCCTACGACGGAGAGACCCGTACACAAAGAGAATAGAAGGACACGCAAGTAGGCCGCCCATACAACTTCCTCGCATGATCTCTAAACGTTTCCATCTTGGGTGGCGAGAACAAATGAATGGGGCCACCCGTGATGTTATTGCATTTTACCACGTATCCCGATCTTAGTCCCCATGCCATACCAGACATCATAATTTCAAACCGTTTATTACCTCTAGCCATACTCCGTCGAGTTCCACCTCAAGGGCTTACGGACACGGGTGCCTATCCAATCCAGACGAGTTCCAACTCAGCAGCTAGTGCCACCTATTATCTACTCGCTGCCAACCCGAGCGGTCACTAAGTGTAACCCAAAACCTCAGGCTTTAGAAAAAGACAGACTGTCTATGGATCTACAACACTGTCTAACATTACATGACTCCAACTGGAAAAAAAAACCAAAGCTTTCAAAACAGGTAACTCCCAATGGCATAAAATAATCACCATCATACTCCAAAATTTCACAACTGTTTTTAACCCGTACTAATGTCCTCAGGACTCCATTTAGTCAAAACCGAGCCAACGACCCAACAGTTTACGTAAATAACCAAATGAAAGCCGATATAAAATATGAAAACACGTTTGACCAACTATTATGCAAACACGACCAAAAGTATAATTAACTCAAATCTCATCGTTGGTTGAAACAAACCATTTTCCAAATGAACTCATACCCTTATGTTTTCAAAATGACTCATAACACAATAATATGCATTTTCTGAAAAGGTTTATAAGATTCAAATACACCAAATGACACTTACGTCAATTGAACTCCAATTATATACGTAAAATCATCAAAGAAAGACTTCAACATGATTTATTTACCAAAATAACCAAAGTTCCCAAAATGGGTGTCTCAACATGTTCATAAAACTAAACATTTCAAAATAACCAAAACCTATCAACAGTTAACAATTTAATGTAAAACACAAACACCTTGAAATAAACATTTTGGCATGTACACCGCTTTCACAAATCAACTTTAACTCACCAAAAACACGAATAAACTTTATCATACTAAAATATTTCATTGCGGTTACAAATCTGGACAAATGTCCACACGACTCATTCAGTCAAAACCCGAGACAAAGGCCCGACACTTCACGTAAATTTCCTACGAAAGCCTCGTAAACCTTAAAACACATTTAGCCGACATTTAACGGTTTTCCCCAAATAATGAAATGTCTTTAAACAATGCTTATGAAAACCCACACCACAAATACATGCTTTCTCAAAACTCAACACGTATTGGGACCAAAGATTTTCCAAAGGTTTCAGGAATGCAAATATTCTAAGATGCATAAATCATAATGTAGATTTTACGTGTACAAAATCACCCAGAATATGTAAATCACGCTATTTACTTGCTGAAATATTCAAGGTCGACATGAGCAATTTATGATGTTAAAACAATCCAAGTTACCAAATACGAAAACTTAACAAAATACTTGCACCCTGAGAAATACCGAGTGAAACATACGCAATAGTTTATACTATAAACGTGAAAATAGGTTCTTGCACTTCAACATGTGCAACAATTGTTTGTACAACTCCAAAGGAAAAATAACAATTTTATCTTTAAAATTCCTCCTCTATAACCAAGAGGCGTTGCAGCAAAAGAATTTTCAACTCACCCCATATGCAACAATTCATTCCCCAAAGGACGGTAAAATAACGGGGATGCAAATAAAATTTCAAATCGAGTTTAAAACTTCACGTTGTAAGGATAAACACATTTGACCAAAATAGAAATTACAACGACAAAAATACCGCTAACTCGCTAAATACTTTGCGGAAATTTTAACAGTAAAAGTTAATGATGGAAATGTGATCAGAACGAAAGTCCTATTTTTTTTTAAATACGTAAATCGTTTATGCAATCATTCACACCAACGTTATACTTAAATACAATGCACATAGTACCCGGCGGTTGACATTTGTTAACAAAACCCTGAAATTAACGCACTCAATGATGCATATGCACATGTTCCTGAAATTATTTACGCGACACAAAAGTCGTAAGATGAGACACCATAATCCAACTGGATTTTATAAAACTCATTAACGCTAAAATCAAGTGGTGTCCAAATTTCCATTTTGCAACACAGGTAAGGCGACCATTTTGACAAGATTTTTGATGAGACACGACACCCAAAGAACTCATAACTTGCACGCAATGAAGTTAAACTCACGTATCTCTAGATATACGCACACGACAAAAGAATCCGTAAAACAAAACTCCATGAAATTCAACAAAACTCGTACAAACTAAAATCTCCAAGAAACTCCGACTCAAGGCATGGAAATAACTTTTCCTTTCAAACCATTGACATACGTGGAAGAGATCCAATGTCAAGGTCAAAATTCCACAGCTACTTGTCCATTAACTAAAAAAGCGTTAAAACACAGATATTATGACATCCAAAAATAGCATTTAAACACAAGACGTGAATAAAGAGAGTTTTGATAACAATTTGTAATCAGGTGCAACAAAACCATTTTAAGCATGCTTATGCTCATAGTTTAAAATATGTTGAGTGCTAAATGTTTTTGCCAAAGCGTTACAAGGTAAATCACTTTATGTTTGGCAATCATGAAAAGCAATTTATGCAACCTTATTTTAGAAATAAGTTTAATGCATGAATTCGGTCGGCACTCACATCTTAATACTACGGTTCCCAACATCCCGACGTACTATAATCAACCGGTTGCCTCAAGCATCATAGGGCAACAATCCCATAAGTTAACTTACAATTCTCCTCGAAATAGAATCAATCTAACAAGCTTATAGTTCTAATTCCACCAATGAATCTGACTCAAGATGATTATCTTAATGCGTTCCTCTCACTTACTATCATCCTAAAGAGACATTGCTATAAACAGCAATCATACTTTGGCTTACTCGCTTAGAAACTTTCGCACTACTCTAACGGTCAACATACCAAGGTAGAGCAGGTAAACACAAGCACGAGAAAGGGTAAGGAAGAGTTTAACTGAAACATGCACGAAAGAAACGTACCACTACGTCTACCAATTGTCATAACATTAGCAAACCAATTACGCTCACGTAAAATATCCTCATAATCACATTAGCTAAGTGAGATTATGAACATATAACACATAAGGGTTCTTGTTACCGTCATCACAACGCTTGATTAACATAACCTCCGTCGATTCTAAGACTAACCCATCTTAGAAATTCTACCCAATCTCACAATCAGTGCCTATCACACTCAGTCTAAGTCTAGACATCCTACATTCATGCCTAGTTCGCTTAAACTAGAGCTCTGATACCAACTTGTAACACTCTAAAATTTAGAGTAAATTAAAATATGGAATTATGGCAACAAGACATCCGTAATGATATAAACTTCCCATAAAGGGGATCCGTCCTTAAGACTATACAAAACTTATACGGATATAGAATTAATCAACAAAACTAATCTAAACATAACCGTCTAGACTACAACACTAGACGAACCAAAATTCACTAAAAGATGGGACTTACACAATGGCCAACACCAAAATACTAGACATCTCAAAATATGCCTCGAGTCCACGCTCGACTCTCAAAGACCCTGCGCAACCCACCGCTAAGGGAAACCTGTTATACACATCATTTGAGAAAAAGTGTTAGGCTTAAAGCCTAGTGACAACATACAGTTTATACAAAATCAAAGATATAAATATCAGTATCATAAGGAAATCTTTTCATAAAGGTTTAATTTATAAAAGATAACATTTCGCCACAACCGGGCCTTTTCGGTCCAAAACTCATCATACGATGACAAAAGAACCATTTTACCAAGGATTGTGGTGTAACACAAAGTAGACCACAAATCCGAGTTATGAGCTAAACAATTGGAATCCGATGATACGAACACATAAGTCCGTGCTACAACGTGAGATCTAGCCCCAAACAAAACCAATGTATACTCCTTCACTAGGATCACTATGAACCATGGCTAGTATCCGGCCTCACATAACCGTACCAAGTTGCCCCCGAGGATCATATGCATCCATAGCTACAAAATGGGGAATGTGACATCCCAACAATAAGTCGTTAACGGCCAGAACCTCACAATTTAATGCACATGTAGTTCTTATTTGTTAAGGGCCAGAGCCTCGCAATTTAATGCACATGTAGCTCTATATTTTCTTTACTTGGTAACCACCAAATAATATCAGTCGACTCAAAACCTAGGGATCCGCTAGTAATGGTACAGACTCGTCACAACAACATATGTGACTAACCATAAATAATCATATGGTATAAAAACATTTTCATAAACAAAATGTTATATCCAGTTCAACTTCTGGTAAGAATGAAAATCATTAAAATGAGTTCTTAAACATTCTTTTCACATATCCGCATAATGTGCAAGTAAAACATATTTTACTTCAAATAAGATAGAATCCATCATAAAATGATCGGAACCCTAAAATCTCCCAAAACTCAAGTTATATCAAATATGTAGAAAACTTAAATCTGAAATCATGGAGATACATAGGAGTTCAAAATGTAACCATTTTGACATGTATAAAGTATTAGAAAGGTAGTAGGAACTCACCCAATAGATTTATACGAAAACCCGAAGAACCAGATATCGACCCCCTTGCGAAGACGAAGCTTTCTACACCGAAACCCCGAGCAAAGCACTTAATACTAGCGATTAACAGAAGCTCGAAGATCCAAAGAATAACAACCAAACTTAGAGAGAGAGATAAATATTTAGAAAGAGAAAAGAGAGAGAATGAGATTGAGAAATGAGAGATATTTTAGATCTGCAAACCCTTAAGTCGGTCCAGCTGATTTCGCGGGTTATGCCGCGACTTCAACTCGCGGCATAACTCGCCCGTGTCCAAAACCCAAAATCATCCAGTGGGTTTCGCGGGTTGTGTCGCGACCTTAAGTCGCGGTGCAACTCGCGTAGTTCACTGCTTGTCCCCAAAATCCTCAAAATCTAACTCAACTTCAAACCAATCACGGTGCTAACGATAAAAGCTTAACCACAAGAATACAAGGTTACATAACGAAATTCGGGGTGTTACAGTTTTTATGAATTTAGAAGTGTGCTTTTAAATGTTTTTCAAATTTTAAGCTTAATGTTTAACTGACCGTGTGTTTCCAAAGATCAATACTTGCGTATTATCTTGTCCATATATTATAAAGTATTCATACACACCGGTTCAGTAATTTATTTGATTATTTTATTACCATGTCTCATTTCGAAACAATTTTTCGATGGTAATACCCCCGTTTGCTTTCAAATGTTGTCGAGCATCATTCATCATTTCTAAATTTGTGCTTTCATTGATAAATTGTTTATATTTGTTGTTAAGTCTAAATATTGTATCCAAGATTTAATGAGAAGAGTCAAACTTGTAAGGTCAATATTGTCAAAGTCTTTGTTTAGAAAAGTCAAAGTTGGTTTCCTTATATGTTAAGTTTTGTATTAATATAGTGAGTATAAATTGGTTTAGTCATTGTATTTTCCTAAGGAACTCATTTGTAAATCATTCAGACGTATGAGAGATATGAAGTTTCAAGATCCACTCTCTCTCTCTAGTTCTTTATTGCTAAATCATTGTTTGCTTTGAGAATTTCTTGATTGTTTGAATTCACAATTAGTATCAGAGCCATACCAAACTAATTCAGAAAAGTTTTGCACATAAAATTGGATCAAAATCTGGAATTTCTCAAGAACACGCTGAATTTTTGAGTTTTACTGTTCATCCAAATTTTTTTAAAAATCGCTTTTGATGCAAGAAAATGGATCTATTGGATTAGATTTGTGTTCTGAATTGTTTCTTGTATTGATTTCATGTCGAAATTTGAACTAAGTCAATGTTAATTTCTGAAATTTTGGTTTCTTGAAAAATTTTGTTTGATCACTGGTTGAATCAATTTTGAGTGAATTGTCGTTTTTAATCTGAAATTGATTTTAGATTTGTTTTTAATACTGATTTTCGATGGTATTGATATGTTTTTGAGTTTCATTTTGCAGGTTTTAATTGATTCGAATTAATCTGTTGACATGTTGCCGACAAGTTCATGAAGAACACGCAATCACAAGGCTAAAATTCAATCTGCGGCTGGAGAAGTGATTAATCAATTCGGTGGAATTTTTTCAAAAACAAATCACTTTGTGGCTGTGTATTTCGTTCGAAATTTCAATTGATTTCTTGTTGGCAAAAACAAATCAAATAGAATCCATGATTGGATGAAATTTGTTAGTGGGCGGTGGTATTTAACATCTTCACATTTGTGACACTCAAACAATTGGATATGCTTTGCTCATCAAGTTTAAAGTTAGTGGGTAAATTGAATTTAATTGTTTGGCAGATTTGATCATCAATCGGTGCTGCAGGTTCATGTTTCAATACTCATGATTCAGCCGTATGCCATTAATGGAGGTTTCAAGTGGATAAAGTTTCTGCAGTAATTGATGTGGTTGCGCAAATAGCTTCTCAAGAACACCACAGGTTTACGTTTCAGCTGTCTTACGCAAACCATACTTCTCGTAAGCCATACCTTACGCAAACCATACTTCTCGCAAGCCATATCTTACGCAATCCGAAGAAGAGTTGACATTAAATCACAGAACATAAATGGTGCTGTAGTTTCAATTAATAAATGGTGTTGCAGTTTTTGTAAATGATGATGGTGAACAATCTTTTTGAATGATTGGTTGATAGCTCATAATGGGTCGGTGCCATGAATTGAAATCTGTGCTGCAAACAACAGGGGTTGTTAATTAAATCTTTCGGTGGTGCAGTGAAAAGTGGAAATCATTTTTTGATTTTGTTGAAATTGTGAGTGGGTTCAAGTTTCAATTCGGTTGTGATGGTTTTCATTTGAGCAGCAATTTCTCATTGAAAGTACAATAGATAGTGGGATGGTTTTTCAAGTTTGAAGATTGTTGATTGGAGGTTGCAATATTAGTGGGCGGTGGTGAATTAATTTTCATCAAACATCTTGTGCCACTTATTTCATTTACTTGTTCCTATTTGTTGAATTAAGTTTGCGCTTTCAAGCACTCACGCAAATCGTACGTTTGCGCAAGTAATGTCTCACGCAAACCACTTCATTCAAATGGAAATCATTTTTTTTATTGGTTTGCAAGTTCATCATGGGACGGTGGTCTTGAGGTTTTGAATAAATTTGATCTACAAGTTTCAAGTATCAGTCTGAGAATTCCAGAGATCGATAATTCAAGTGTTCAGTCAAAATTTCTGAATTGTTTGGGAACGATCATTTGTTTGATCAAGCTGTTTCTCATTCAAAGTTTTCTGAGAGAGAAAATTTTCGATTGTGTGAATTTTGTTTTTGAATTCATTTCATCTAACGATCATTTTTCAAATTTTGTTTGAAACATGATGAGTTCTCCAATTTTGCTCAGAGGAAGATACGAGCAGTTGAATATTAATTTTTTCAAATTTGTAGATACACATGAGATGAGTTGCTATATCAGACTATCATTGACTAAAGGAGAGATAAAATCTCGTACTTCAACAAAAGATTGTACTGAGGATCGGGAGAAAAGAAAGAGTGCTGATAATATGGCTCGAAATTTTCTGTTGAATAGTATTCGTCATGAGATTAATGGTCACATAAATACCTATCAGTTGACAAGAAAAGATTTATACAAGTCAACAGGAAAGGAGATATGGGACTATCTTGAATGGACGATGTTAGGGCCAACGGTTCTGTCTGAGTTAAAAGGAAAGATTTCTGAGTTGGAAGCTAAAATTCAGCAGACAGTCTCTGTTGAGAGCAATGAGCAGAAAGTTAAGAAATTGGAATCTGAGAATGCTGAGCTTAAAAAGAATATATCTGATTCGGAGCAAAAGCTTGTTGAAGATAAAGCTAATTTTGAAAGTGAAAAGAAAGGTTTTTCAAAGAAGTTCTCAAGTTTCTCAAGAAAGTGTTTTGAAGGGAAGAAGTTAATTGATCTTAAATGCATAAAACTTTCTCAACAAGTTTCCGATTTTGAGAAAGTACTTATTTTGGAAAGAGATAAGTTTGATAAAGAAAAGAAGGCCACTGAACAGAAGAATGTGGGATTCTTCAATGAACTATCTGGCCAGAGAAACGATTCAGAGAAGGGGTTTGAAGAAGAAAGAAGCATATTTGAGACCGAGATTAGAAAGCTGACGGCCAAGCTATCTGAACTATCTGAAAATGCACTGAAAGAGCAGAAAACGAAGTCTGAGTTCACGAAGAAGATTGACTTACTTGTTAAAGAAAGAGACAACTTTGCTTCAAAGATCAAAGAGCTTGAAAAGTCTGCTTGAAGTTCAAATCAGAAATATGTCTCTTCACAAAGGTCAATTAAAGCTTTTGATCAGATTTGTAGATCTAACATTTTCTATGATAGATATCTAGATGGTTCAGGTACATATCCGAGAAGAAGAAGTTACAAGAAAGAGAAAATGATCTGGAAAAAGAAATCAGTCAAGGATGACAAGGAAGATAAGCTGAAAGGAAACACATCATGTGTACATGTACATAAAGCAAAGAAGAACAAAGAGCATAAAGGTAAACCTGACCATATATACTCAAAAGATCAATTACTCAGGTTTTCAGGTAATAAATATTATTGTTCTTACTTCTGTACACATGATCATATTCACAAAACGAGTGATCATTTCTGGTATGGTTCTTACTCTATAACCCCCACACGAACTGCAACTAACATTTCTGGACCCAAATACCAGTGGGTACCAAAGAAGAAAAGTGATTCTGTGTTGCAGGCACCTCAAATTAAAGGGGAGTAAGAGAACAATGACTTTTGAACACAACAGTTTAAAACCCGAATTTCAATGTCAAAGTGATGGATTTTAAGCACATCAGCTTAGGACCCGTACCTCAATGATTAAAGACCTTTACTCCTGTCATGATATGAGGATTTTACTCCAATACTCAAATGAGGAAATCAACCATCAAGGGGGAGTACTTTCTTTTCTGAAATATGCATTAGAAAGATATGACGGACTACATTCCCGAAGGAATTGTAGATCTCTATCTTGTTTTCATTAATAAATCTACTGTTGCATAATTTATAGGGGGAGTAAAGGTGATGGCTTCTGATCAAATAACAGATCAGGACCCATTTTTCAATGATCATAGAAGCATATTCTGCTAATATCCAGGGGGAGCTTAAAAGATCTAAATCATTCTTTCATGATTTGAGGGGGAGCTTAAAGGTAAATATCTTCTGATTCTAGGTCTCTGATTGTTTGAAAGAAGAACAACTTTCAAGCATGAAAAACAGGTTCTTAAATGTTCAAACCACTTCTTATTCTCAAAAGATTTTATGAATTTAGAAGTGTGCTTTTAAATGTTTTTCAAATTTTGAGCTTAATGTTTAACTGACCGTGTGTTTTCAAAGATCAATACTTGTGTATTATCTTCTCCATATATTGTCAAGTATTCACACACACCGGTTCAATATTTTTTTTGAAATTGTTATTACCATGTCTCAAATTCGAACCAATTTTTTGATGGTAATACCCCCGTTTCCTTTCAAAGTTGTTGAGCATCAATCATCTTTTTCTAATCTAGCGCTTTCATTGCAAAATTGTTTATATTCGTTCATATAAACAAAATTTCCAATTCGTTGATACCCTAAACATTTGATTTGATCTGATTGATACATTGTCAGATTCTCAAAACAATTCTCTTGATTTCATTTCATTCATTCAACATCTTTGTTTTGAGAAATCATCAACGTTCAAATGCTCAAATTTCATTCATAGTTTTAAATGAGCATACATTCTGACATTGCTATCTACGTGCTTAACTATTCAGTTAAATTGTTGAGCAACCATGCTTTTTAGGAATAACATGGGATTCGTGTGTGAGCTTAAACAGAACTTCCATGGATTCACGTCAACCAGTGTTTCCTACCCCGGAAGTTATCCTTGAGTGATTGAGGGGTGAGGGGTCATATATCAAAGAGTGGGGGAGATAACTCATCCGATTGAGTTATTCTAATTGTGTGGAGCGGAAAAATGGAAAAGAGATCTTGGTTAGAAGTGAGCATAATGATAAAAAGAAAGAGGGTGTGAGATCAGAGTTAAAAGAATATCAGAACTCTGCACCTACCACTTTTTGAGCCGGGCAGGCACATTTCTGATTGGTTCACATTCTTTGGTGACCATCATTGAAAAAGGCAGTGAGCCCATGCCAACTCTTGCTATTACCCCACCAACCACTCATTTCTTTCTTAACAAAGAAATGTTTCATTTTCTTTGGGGATGCAACATATATGCTATCCAGTCTTCACTCGGAAGATTTAGATATTCAAAAAGAAGGAAAGTTGCCCCACCTTCGCACCTCTTTCATACACATTGAGTCCGTGTATTATATGTTGCTGTCTCAACAGTTTACACAATTTGAGCCAAATGAAATACAATCGTTGTGCCTAAATTCTTTCATACACAAGCACGAGCACACAGAAAATTTGTTTTTCTGTCAGAACATTCATAGATAAACCTTGTGTTTTTCAATGATTGAATGGAAGTCCTAGGGAGTCATCATCAAACCAACTCCTTAAATTGTACATTCATTGTACACAGTGACTTTGTGTTACTGACAGGCATTTCTAACTGTTTCATTTGTTGATTCAGGGTTACCACGTTCATTATGTCTGAATTTGAAAAGATTCGGATATATACCTTTCATGATATGACGACTCTTCAGATCTAAGGGGAGATTGTTAGTTGATCAAAAAGGGGGAAATCAAAGTCTGTGCTGAAATTGATGAAATTTTGATGATTATGATGCTCTCAATCATCAAAAAGGGGGAGAATTTTCCAAAGATCAATTTCAATATCATGAAGAGTTGTTAAAAGTGAAAAGTCTTGTGAAGAAAGTCAAAGTCAAAAGATAAATCAAGATGATTCGTGAAAGTTTGTTCTTCCAAAGATGGTTCAGAGATCACAAGTGATGAAGATACATGTGTGTCAAAGATTACTCAACGTTCCACATTTCAAAGTTTCATCAAAGTTGTTTCATTGTTTAAAGTCAAAGTTTCAAGTATTCTGATTCGTGTTCAAGGCATGTTGACTTTCAAAGCTTCAAAGGGAAAAAGACTTTTCAAGATTCTCCAAAAGGCTGAAAGAGTAAAGACTGTGAAAGCTTCAAAGTTCAAAGTTAAAGAGACAAAAGCTGAAGAATCAAGAGCTGAAGATCAATATCAAATTTTTATTAAATCTTGAATACAAAGGGGGAGATTGTTAATTCTAAATATTGTATCCAAGATTTAATGAGAAGAGTCAAACTTGTAAGGTCAATATTGTCAAAGTCTTTGTTTAGAAAAGTCAAAGTTGGTTTCCTTAGTTGTTAAGTTTTGTATTAATATAGTGGGTATAAATAGGTTTAGTCATTTTATTTTCCTAAGGAACTCATTTGTAAATCATTCAGACGTATGAGAGATATGAAGTTTCAAGATCTAATTTCTCTCTCTACTCTCTCTCTGTAGTTCTTGATTGCTAAATCATTGTTTGTTTTGAGAATTGCTTGATTGTTTGAATTCACATTTGTTCATATAAACAAATATCCAATTCTTTTATACCCTAGTCATTTCATTTGATCTGATTGATACATTGTCAGATTTTCAAAACAATTCTCTTGATTTCATTTCATTCATTCAATATCTTTGTTTTGAGAAATATTCAACGTTCAAATGCTCAAATTTCATTCATAATTTTAAATGAGCATACATTCTGACATTGTTATCTTTGTGCTTAATTGTTCAGTTAAATTGTTGGGCAACCATGATTTTTAGGACTTACATGGGATTCGTGTGTGAGCTTAAACAGAACTTCCATGGATTCACATAAACCTGTGTTTCCTACCCAGGAAGTTATCTTTGAGTGATTGAGGGTTGAGGGGTCAAAATCAAAGAGTGGGGGATATAACTCATCCGGTTGAGTTATTCTCATTGTGTGGAGCAGAAAAATAAAAATGAGAGTTTGGTTAGAAGTGAGCATAATGTTAAAAAGAAAGAGGGTGTGATATCAGAGTTAAAAGAATATCAGAACTCTGCACCTACCACTTTCTGAGTCGGGCAGCCACATCTACTGATTGGTTCACATTCTTTGGTGACCATCATTGAAAAAGGCAGTGAGCCCATGCCAGCTCTTGTTATTACCCCACCAACCACTCATTTCTTTCTTAACAAAGAAATGTTTCATTTTCTTTGGGGACACAGCATATATGCTATCTAGTCTTCCCTCAGAAGATTTAGATATTGAAAAAGAAGGAAAGTTGCCCTACCTTTGCACCTCTTTCATGCACATTGAGTCCGTGTATTATCTGTTGCTGTCTCAACAGGTTACACAATATAAGCCAAATGAAACACAATCATTGTGCCTAAATTCTTTCATACACAAGCACGAGCACACAGAAAATTTGTTTTTCTTTCAAAACATTCATAGATAAACCTTGTGTTTTTCAATGATTGAATGGAAGTCCTGGGTAGTCTTCATCAAACCAACTCCTTAAATTGTACATTCGTTGTACACAGTGACTTTATGTTACTGACATGCATTCCTAACTGTTTCATTTGTTGATTCAGGGTTACCACTTTCATTATGTCTGAATTTGAAAAGATTCGGATATATACATTTCATGAATTGACGACTCTCAGATCAAAGTGCGCCATCTGTCAAAGGGGAGATTGTTTTTTGATTACAAATGGGGTGATGAAAGTCTGTGCTGAAATTGATGAAATTTTGATGATCATGTTGCTCTCAATCATCAAAAAGGGGGAGAATTTTGCAAAGATCAAATTCAAAGCTTTGAAGAATGGTCAAAGTTCAAAATGCTTCCGCTATTTCAAAGTCAAAAGATTCTGAAGAAAGATTGTCAAAAGTTAAATCAAGATGATCTGTTAAAGTTTGTTTTTCTGAAGACAGTCCAGAGATCAAAGAGATGAATATACATAATCAAAGTTGTTTCAAAGTTTATTCAAAGTTTAATGTCAAAGTATCAAAGATTTTTCAAAAAGATTCAAGAATTCAGTTTCGCGTTCAAGGCTTGTTGACTTTCAAAGCATCAATGTGTAAAATACTTTTCAAGATTCTTCAAAAGGCTGAAAGAATAAAGACTGTGAAAGCTTCAATGTTCAAAGTTAAAGAGATAAATGCCAAAGAATCAAGTGCTAAAAATATGTATCAATTTTTTTATTAAATCTTGAATACAAAGGGGGAGATTGTCAAGTCTAAATATTGTATCCAAGTTTTAATAGGAAAATCAAAGATGTAAGAGTCAACATAGTCTTTGTAATTGGTTAGTCAAAGCTTGTTTAGTTTCCTTAGTGGTTTTGTCTTAGTTAGGTGTTATAAATATGGTTTTGTTACAAGGATTGTAAGAACGTCATTTGTAACATTCAGACTTGTGATTGGAATTCAAGATCTACTTTCCCTCTCTAGAATCTCTCTCTAGTTCTTGATCTTAATTGTCGTATTATTGAGCAATTGCTTGATTGTTTGGGATTTTATTGATTAACAAGTTTGATTTTCTAAACTCTGGTGGTTGTTTTGATAAATGTGTTGATCAACTTGATTTTAATGCAAAACTTCCAGATCATTCTCAATTTATTATAAATTCCAAAGATTTACCAATTGTATTTGAAAAGGGTGAATCATCAACTAAGATTGATAAATCAGTTTATGTGATTACCAATCATGCCAAAGGTAAAAAGACAAAGAATAGGAATTCACATAAATAGATTAACACTGGTAAATCTAGGAAAAGACAATCTTTTAAATCTCACAGTTCTAACTTGAAAAATTTATATGTTTCAGATTAGAAAAAGAGAAAGCTTGAAGTGAAATCGGAATGGAGACTAAAGAAGAAAGTTGATGAGACTACAAAATCATGTTATGATATTGAATGTAATAGGTTTACTCTTATTGATTCTAATGTAATTGGTAATATTGCTTATCATAAAACAAAACTTGTAACTTCTTACAAGACTTACTCAATAAAGCAATTGCTCCAATTATCTCCATCTACTACTCAGTCTTCCACATATCGTCGAAATGATTTTGTGTCTCGACAATATTCTGATAATTGGTTTGGATCATATCATGTCTATAGTAATAATGTTTCAAAAGCTCATAGGGTCCAAATTCAAATAAATGCCAAAATCTTGTGCTAACATGCTAGGACCCATCTATAAATGAGTACCTAAACCTGTTGTTCCTTGATTTCTTCTGTGCAGACCCGTCATATGTGGTACTTGGATTCTGGTTGCTCTAAGCATATGACTGGACAGAAAGATATTTTATCTAGTTATACAGAGAAATTCTGCGGCAATGTCATATTTGGAAATGACCAATTTTCACCAATCTTGGGATATGGAGATGTTGTGAGAGAGAAAATAACGATTAAGAAGGTGATCTATGTTAAAGGATTAGGACACAACCTACTTAGCATTGGTCAGTTATGTGATAAGGATTTAGAGGTGAATTTTAAGGCCAAGCGATGTTGTGTTAGAACTGAAGATGGTAAAGAACTCTTGGTCGGGATGCGGAAGTCAAACCGCTACACGATCAATCTGTCAAAAGTCAAGACTGATAATCCAGTGTTTCTATTCTTTAAAGCTTCTATGCAACAAAGCTGGCTATGGCATAGAAGGCTATCTCATCTCAACTTCAGATACGTCAATAAGTTAGTGACTGGCAATTTGGTCAAGGGTTTACCTGAGCTGAAATATGTCAAAAATCATATGTGTGATGTGTGTGAGAAAGGTAAGATGAAAAGTGCTTTTCATAAGCCTAAGCCTGAATCGAGCACAAGTACTCCTTTAGAACTGCTGCATATGGATCTCTGTGGTCCAATGCGAATTCAAAGCATTAATGGCAAGAAATACGTCTTGGTGATTGTGAATGATTATTCAAGATACACTTGGTTCAAATTTCTGAGATCAAAAGATGAGACGTCCGATGTCATCATCTCATTCCTAATGACCGTTCAAGTGAACCTGCAGAAGACAATCAAGCTTATCCGAACTGATAATGACACATAATTCAAAAACAGATTTGTTGATGATTATCTCGAATCGGTCGGGATAACACATCAATTTTCTGCTGCCAGAACGCCAAAACAAAATGGGGTAGTTGAGAGACAAAACAGAACCTTAATTGAGGTTGCACGCACGATGCTCAGCCAGTCAGACTTACCTTTATTTTTGTGGGTTGAAGTTGTGTCTACTACTTGTTATACTCAAAATCGTTCAATCATTCATCGTCGGTTTGGTAAAACACCATATGCTTTGATTAACAATAGAATACCTAGCATTAAACATTTTCACATATTTGGATTCATGTGTTTTGTGTTGAACCACAAGGAGAACTTGAACAAGTTTAGTCCTAAGGCTGATGAAGGCATTTTCATTGGATATTCTCAAACGTCTGCTGCAAACAGAGTTTACATGAAGAAATCTAATATAGTTGTGGAGAGAGTAAATGTCACATTTGATGAAGAGATGACTTTTGATCAAATCAGTTCAGAACCCGTGATAACAAGAGTATTAGCTTCTGGGCAGATCAGTCCAGAACCTGCGATTAAAGTGTCTAATTTTGATAAAGCGTCAATGTCTACATCTCATTTAACATAATTAGATTTATTGTTTGAATTTTTCTATGATGAGTTTCTTGGTTATAAAGTGACTAAGCGTATTGTGATTGAAAGATCTGAAGATTCAAGCAATCATCATCCAATCACTTCAGATGTCTCAACTGAATCCGATTCCCCGATTCAGAAATAAACTCAGGTTCAAACACCTACTCCATCAGTTGAGGTTGCAAATGAAACTGCAGAGCCAGAAGTTACACATTCAGTTGGATGTACGATAATGTCTACTCAACAGACATCAAATGACCAATCCACTGAAACTTCTGCACCGATTACTTCAGCTGAACCCCAACATGAAGAAAATTCTGGATACTTAGATGTTCAACATGATCAATCTATATCTAATCCACTCCCTCATGTATATAAGTGGACCAATGAGCACCCGGTTCATCAAATTATTGGAGATCTGTCAAATCCCGTGCAAACTAGGTCTTCAACAGCAAATGAATGTTTGTTTGATTTATTCCTGAGCAACGTAGAACCGACAAAAGTTTCAGAAGCTCTTTGTGATCCAGATTGGGTTACAGCCATGGAAGAAGAGCTCAACCAATTTAAAGCGCCTAAAGTCTGGCGATTGGTGCCCCGACCTGAAGGAAAGACAATCATTGGCAACAAGTGGGTATTCAAGAATAAAAAGGATGAAGATGGTGTTGTTAATCGAAATAAAGCAAGACTTGTAGCCAAGGGATACAGACAAGAGGAAGGCATTGATTATGTTGAGACGTATGCACCAGTTGAACGTATTGAGGCAATTGGGATGTTCCTAGCCTATATTGCATATAAGAATTTTACATTCTATTATATGGATGTCAATACAACCTTTCTAAATGGATTTTTAAAAGAAGAGGTGTACGTTTCTTAACCTGAAGGACTCGTAAGTGCAGACAAACCAGATGATGTCTATATTCTAGACAAAGCATTTTACGGACTCAAACAAGCTCCTCGAGCCTGGTATGATGTGTTATCTAAATTTCTTGTCAAGTATGGATTTTCAAAAGGTAAAATCGACACCACTTTATTCGTAAAAAGGGAGAAAGTTGATATCATTTTAATTCAAATATATGTGGATGATATCATATTTGGTTCAACTAATCCAAAGTACTGTAAGATTTTTTCTAACTTCATGGTCTCACGTTTTCAAATGAGTATGATGGGAGAGATGAACTTCTTTCTCGGATTACAAGTTAGACAATTTTCCACGGGGATTTTTATAAATTAATCGAAGTATATTGCTGACATTTTAAATAAATTTAATATGTCAAATTGTATTCCAATTTCAACCCCGATGGCACTAGGAACTAAAATTGGAGTTGGTCTTTTGGGAAAAGTTGTTGATGTTAGAACCTATAGAGGAATGATTGGTTCTTTAATGTACTTGACGGCTAGTCGGCCAGATATTATGTTTTCTACATGCTTATGTGCTAGATATCAAGCTTCGCCTAAAGAATCCCATATGTCGGATGTAAAGCGGATATTTAGATATTTGAAGGGAATTGCAGATCTTGGTTTGTGGTATCCTAAGGATACAGATTTTGAGCTAACAACATATTCAGACGTAGATCATGCAGGTTGTATGCTAGACAGGAAAAGCACATCGGGTCACATTCAATTTCTTGGAGACAAGCACGTAAGTTGGGCATCAAAGAAACAACTTTATGTTTCCACTTCAACTACTGAAGCAGAGTATGTAGATGCTGCTAGTTGCTGCTCTCAAGTATTGTGGATGAGGACACAACTTCGAGACTATGGATTCTAGTTCAACAAAATTCCTATATATTGTGATTCGAAAAGCACCATTACGATATCATCTAATCCTGTTTAGCACACAAAGACTAAACATATTGATGCAAGATATCATTTTATCAAAGATAATGTCGATTGAGGTACAACTAAAGTTTACTTTGTAAACACAGATTATCAACTTGCATATTTGTTTAGCAAGCCGTTAGACGAAAATAGATTTAATTTTCTCAATTCAAAACATGGCATGTTAAACCTCAATACATAATCTGTAGTTACCTAGTACAGTTTATTATTGTTATTTTTCTTCATTTATATATTTTTAAATCTGAATGATATCTGCACTGAAAGGTTCTGTTCATTTTTTCAGGGTGAGTGAGATAAAGTTAAATTGATCAACATTCTAGGGGGAGTGATAAGTTTTCTTTCATATATTTTTCACTGACATATTTTGTTATGCATATATTCAGGGGGAGTAAGGATATTGACTTCTGATTACATCTGATCAGAACTCGTTCTTAAAAGTTTTATTGCTTTCATGTCTTAATTTTTCAATAAAGTTTGTGAATAAGACTTTGTACTTTGACGACTTTTTGACTACATGCAGATTTTGAGGGGGAGCTTACATGATCAAATCTGTCATGACTTTAGAGCTGACTTTATGAGATTTAAGTTGAGCGTAAGGATTATTCTAACCTTAATCTCATATATGTTTGAAAGAAGGTGTTGGGAACTGAAGAATTGCACAAGTACAACACAAGTAAAGTTAATGCTGCTAGAAGAAAATAGTTACTACTTCTAGTTAGTACTTCTGTGATTAATGCTGCTAGTTGCAGATTAATGTTGCTCAACAAGTTTAGTACTGCTTGAAGAGATTAATACTGCTGAGCATGGTTAGTACTGCTGGAGTTAATACTGCTCAGAGTATTAATGCTGCTGAAGAATAATGCTGCTTATGTGATAAAGAATTCGCATGGAAGGATGACAGCTGGATGGACTGAAGATATTCATGGAAGTTGGAGATAAAGATGGAAGTTTATATTGAAGATCTTTTTATGTTTAGTAATTATCTTTTATTCTTCATTATATGTATAGATTTGTTTAGAATAGCTAAGTAACTTTTGTGAGAATAATTCTGAGTTTTTGATATAGAGAGAGAATCAACCTCAAGGCATCGTTCCTAATTCTAGAGAAGTAGAATTCGTCTTGAAAGAGTCTGTTCTTCAAGATTGAGGTTGTGAATGAAAAGCTTGTAACTTGAATCATTAAGTAAAGTTTGCAAGTTGTGATTCATACTGTTTTTCTGTTTATTGAATATTAAAGTGTTTTTCCGCAACTTCTTTAATATTGTTTCTGAGTGTTTATAATTATTGTTGAGAATTCGATCCTGACAAGTGGTATCAGAAATTCCTACAGAGGTAACATCTAATCTTTGTTCTAAATCCTGTATTGAAACTGTTAAAAGGTACAGGGATCACAACCAGACAATGAGTGATGACCTTAAAAGATTAGAGAGAGATATAAAAGACTATGCAAAAATTGTTGAGAGTTTTGAGGAACAGATTAAGAGTTTCCAAGCCAATGAACTCCAACACTCATATGACACCAACTACTGGAAGTGGAAGAAAGATCAGTATGAGTTGAAGGTGAAACAGAAAGAAAAGGAGAATGAGAAAATAAAGAGTGAGTTTGAGAAAGCCAAGCTGGATATTGAAAAATTTTCCAATGCTTCAAAAGCAATGGACTCTTTGCTCCAAACTCAAATCCATGAAAAACTTAGAAGAGGAATAGGCTATAATACCACACCACCACCATACAACAACAATTACATCCCTCCTATATCAGACTTGCTACAGACCAAGAATAGGAAGGAATTGTCTGATGAAGCCACTAAGGTAGATCCATTAGACAAAGTGGTGGTTGAAACAGACTCTGAAGAAGAAAAATCTAATGATAAGAGTAAGGAGAACACTATGAGTGGTGAGATTCCCCTAGAAAATCACATTATCACCAATGAGGGATGTGGAAAAACTTGGGTCAAATCTAAGGACATAGAGAAGACAGAGGGAAAGTCTGGTAAGGTCTATTACAAACAGACCACAGTTGTGAATCCTGTCCCTTGCAAGCAGTGTACATGCAATAAATCTGAGCCCCAAAAACATGATAAACCAAGGGGAAATCAGAGAAACAGGAATAATCAGTGGGCACAAAAACAAGTGATTGATCTGTGTAAAATCAACAGGCCAAAACCTTGTTTTATCTGTGGCAAATTGAATAATCTTGCCAAATACTGTTATTTCAATCCTATTAACCAAAGAGTCACTTTTCAAAGACAACCACAAAACGCTTCTGGTTATAGGAATCAAAGAAGGAATCAAATGGCTGAGAAAAGAGCACCTAAAAAGTTTCATGCTCAGAACAAGTTTGTTAAAATAAAGAAAAATACTCCAAATAAGCCAAGAAGTAATTTAAAGACAAAGAAAGCAAACAACTTTGTTCAGGTTTGGGTTCTAATTGTAAAGAAACCTGTTAGTACTGCTATCCCAGATAGTACTGCTAACAGAAATAGTGTTGCTAACTCAGTTAGTACTGCTAACCAAGTTAGTACTGCTAACAAGGCTAGTGCTGCTTCTAGTAGTAATGCTGCCAAACCTATAATCTTGACAAAGTATTCCATCCATGAGATTCCTAAACAACTCATCCAGACTAAACTTACAGATTATATTGATGAGAAAAGACAACCCAAGACCACTTTGGCTTGGGTTCCCTCCAAGACTAACTGATTTATCAAGTGTGCATGGCAACCAAAAGCTCAAGAGGAAGAGCATTTGGAATGCAGATAGTGGTTGCTCTTGGCACACAACAGGTAACATGGATTGCCTTCAAATTCTTCAAAAGATTTGATGGAGGACATGTTGCATTTGATTCAGAGGGAAGTAATAATAAATGCTCTGGGCTTGAGTTAAAAGATAAGTTGCCTTTGGAAGATTTCATTGAGCATGATACTACTAACCTGTGTGTTTAAGTGTTTCAGGTTGAAGTTAGTAATACTCCAGAGGGAGTAATGATCATGAAGGATCAAGAAGAAAAGGATCAGGAGATGAACAAAGTAGTAAAAAGTATGAGTAAAAGGATGGTGTCAAAAAGTGTAAGTGTAGTAAATGCTGCCAGTGCATTTTTAATACTGCCAGTGCATTTTTAATACTGCCAGTGCACAGTTAATACTGCTAAGTAGTTAATACTGCTAGTTAATTAATACTGCTAGTGGTTAATACTGCTCTCAGTTAATACTGCTAGTTAGTTAATACTGCTAGTGGTTAATACTGCTCTCAGTTAATACTGCTTTCAGTTAATACTACTCTCAGTTAATACTGCTTTCAGTTAATACTGCTTTCAGTTAATACTGCTCTCAGTCAATACTGCTTTCAGTTAATACTGCTCACTATTAATACTGCTTTCACTAAATTTTTAGGGTTAATACTGCTTATAATCCACAAGCTATAAATACCCTTTCCCCGCCTAAAAGATCATAACGACTCTTTGTCTACTGTTCATCTTCTCTCTCACTCTTTTCTCTCAAGTATCCAGTGTTCGCTAGTCAAGAATCCTTGCGTACAGATGGCTTCAATGGTGTTTATTGTCGAGCACAACGAGATTGCGATGCTAAAGAAGCCAAAACAAGCCGATGGATTCCACCAAATTGTGGACTTTCTCAGGTCAAGCCACATTGCCCATGCTCTCACTGTATCACCAACTATCTACATAGAGCATCAAAGGCAATTTTGGGCTAATGCCACCATTGTTACTGAAGATGGTGTCCAAATGATGAAGACAAGGGTATGTGCAAAACCCCTAACAGTTACTGAAGAGGTGATATGCATCTGTCTAGGTCTAGACGATGCTGCAGGTATAACCTCTATTCCTAATGAGGAATTATTCTCAACTCTTACTAAAATGGGGTATGGAGGCCCATTGGGTGTGTTCAAGTTCTCAAAAGCTAAATTTTCACCCCAATGGCGTTTCTTTGTCCATACCCTTATGCATTGTATCTCTAAAAAGACTACTGGATGGAGTGAGTTCAGTAACAGCATTGCTTATGCTTTGGTGTGCTTGGCCACTGCCAGAGAGTACAATTTTTCTCAAATGCTTTTTAAAGATCTTGTCTCAAACCTGGGAAGTAAAAAGAGTTTTTATATGTACCCCAGGTTTGTACAAGAAGTAATAACCCATGAATTGACGGATATACCTCATTTTGATGGGGTATATGTACCAAAAATTCCCAAAGGTAAGGTCTTTTCAAACATGAAAAGATCCCCTCTGGACTCGGAAGGAGTTGACACCCCATTGTTCTCTACAATGAAGGTGGTGTCCCATACTGAAGAAGGTATGGCAGCAGGGTCAAGGCCCTCATTAGATCATCCCACTGCTAGCCAATCCCAACCTTCCCACACTATATCTATCCCACAGTACCTACTTCATAAGCCCACTTCTCCAATTACCCAAACTTATACAAGGAAACAGGTAAAGAAGGCTCTTTCCCTTCTTGTACCATCACCCACTAAGGCTTCTAGCCCTCTAAAGGAGAATTCTCCCTTAGAGAATATCAATAGGTAAACCAAAGGGGTGTCTCCCAACCCCAAGGAGGTGCTTACTGAGGTGGAGGTTGAGCATATGGGTGCTAAGGCTGCCACTACTCCTGCTAGCACAGAGGAGGTCAGTGGTAACATACATAAGACCTTCCCCATGGCAACTTTGGGTGAGCAATCATCCAAAGGTCCCAGGTGCCAAGAAACCAAGGGGGTGGATAGTGCTTCTGCTAGGCAGAAGACTTCCACTACAAAAAGATCCAATGATCCATCAAAAGAGGGTAACACTTCTGGAGAAGGTGAGGACAGATATAACTATTATGAATTGATGGAAACCATGGGAAACATCAACATGGATGTACTCAAACAGGTCAAAGATATAGAAGAACTTAAACTTATAGTTCTGTCCCAACAAGTCCAGATTGCCAAGCTAAAGAAAATGGTGACAAGGTTATTGCAAAAGAAGAGAAGAAAGCTGTTTGTTCTAAAGGAGAGGAACAATGCTCAAGATGCTTCCAACAAGGGGGAGAAGCAAGAAAGGGAAACAGAAAAAGAAAGTTCAGCTAAAAAGAGAGTTGAAGTTGAGGGGAAACAGAGGATGCAATAGAGGCAGAAACAGAAGTTGCTCAAGCAGCAGAAACTGTTAATGCTGCTGAAACAGCAGAAACAGTTAATGCTGCTGAAACAAAAGAAGCAGCAGAAACAGAAGAAGCAGTAACAGGGCTCTCTGTAGAGGAACTGGAGATTGCAGAGACATAGGTTAAAGCCAAGAATGACACTCCTAAGGCTAGTCAAAAGGTCAAGGGTGTGATCATTAATGAAGGAGGAGGCTCAAAGAAAAGAAAAGAATCAAGTAAAGCAACTTTGAAAGATACAAAGGGAAAGGGAAAGGGAAAGGAAAAGCTTATAGAAACTGAACTGCCTTCAAAGAAGAGGAGTAAGATTGAAATGGATGAGGAGATGGCAAAGCAGCTTCAAGAACAAATGGAAAAGGAGGAACAGATTCAAACAGAAACAGATAGAGAGCTTGCAAAGATAATGGCCAGAAAACTAAATGCTGAGTATCAAGAAAGTTTAAAAGCAACAACTGAAGCCAAGAAAAGCTCTGTGAAAGTGTCTAAGCAGAGAAGGCCAGTAATGAAGCAGAAAAGACAACCTTCTAAGACCTTTTTGGCCAATCAGGAAAGAAGAAGAATGATTAACTTCCTGAGAGGTGCAATTGGTGTTAAAGGGGAAATGTTTACCAACATTGCATACAGTCAGGTTGAGGATTTGTACAAGAAAGAAATGGCCAAACTTCAAGGGGACTCATCTCAAAGGGAAAAGGCTGAAAGAAGAATGAAGGAAAGGCATGACCTAAATATTCAACAACCATTCCCTGAGGAGACCACACCTTCAAAGGACAATGCTGAAGAAATGAAGGAAGAACAAGAGAATGCTGGTATAGAAATTAAATCTGCAAAGAGGGTGAAGACAATTGCTTCCAAAAGGCAGTCTAAAAGGCCAAGAGTGGAAGAAAGAGCAGAAACTGAAGCAGAACCTTCAGTCACACCTTCAGCAGAACCTATGCAGAACCCAGAACAGTCCAAAGAGCAATCAGATGAGCATGTGGGGTTGTATATGACTATAGTAAAACCTGTACAGGCTGTTCCAATCTCCATGAAGGCTCCAGAGATCATCTTTTGGGATATTCTAAGAGACAATGGAAAGGATTTCTTTAGACTCAAAAGAAATGGTGGTGCATTTGAAGCATATTCAACCTGGGGGAGAGTAATCAGAGGTTGTTCAAGAGCAGACATAGAGGAAATGTACAAAGTGGGAATGAAACTCTATGAGCCTGTGTTGAAAGGTACTGAAGAAAATCTTCTCAAAGTAGCAATGGAATACTTATGTATGATGTTTGATCCAGAGAAGGTAGTGCATAGGATTAAAGATCTTCATCATGAGTATGTGTTCAAAAAGATTGATCATTGGATACTTTTTGAAAACTGTGGTGAGTACATGATTACAATTGATAAATGTTGTCATGAATACTACCTAGTTGACAAAATATATGATCATAGCAAGCAGAAACTTGAAGGAATGCTGAAAGCTAAGCTAGTGTGTACTAAGGATTCAGAAATGGCCAGAATTGTGGTGAGAAGAAATATCAATCAAAGTCTGGGCCTAGATCCAAATTTGGGCAACTGAATGTGAGGTGTTGAAAGCATCTTGAAGATCAGATCTGAAGAACTTGACTTCTCTTCTTTTGGGAACTGCAGAATTGCACAAGTACAACACAAGTAAAGTTAATGCTGCTAGAAGAAAATAGTTACTACTTCTAGTTAGTACTTCTGTGATTAATGCTGCTAGTTGCAGATTAATGCTGCTCAACAAGTTTAGTACGGCTAGTTCAAAGTTAGTACTGCTTGAAGAGATTAATACTGCTGAGCATGGTTAGTACTGCTGGAGTTAATACTGCTCAGAGTATTAATGCTGCTGAAGAATAATGCTGCTTATGTGATAAAGAATTCGCATGGAAGGATGACAGCTGGATAGACTGAAGATATTCATGGAAGTTGGAGATAAAGATGGAAGTTTATATTGAAGATCTTTTTATGTTTAGTAATTATCTTTTATTCTTCAATATATGTATAGATTTGTTTAGAATAGCTAAGTAACTTTTGTGAGAATAATTCTGAGTTTTTGATATAGAGAGAGAATCAACCTCAAGGCATCGTTCCTAATTCTAGAGAAGTAGAATTCGTCTTGAAAGAGTCTGTTCTTCAAGATTGAGGTTGTGAATGAAAAGCTTGTAACTTGAATCATTAAGTAAAGTTTGCAAGTTGTGATTCATACTGTTTTTCTGTTTATTGAATATTAAAGTGTTTTTCCGCAACTTCTTTAATATTGTTTCTGAGTGTTTATAATTCTTGTTGAGAATTCGATCCTGACAGAAGGACAACTTTCAGACATGAAAACATTTTTCTTAAATGTTCAAACCATTTCTCGATTCCAAAACAAATTTTATGAATTTTGGAGTATGATTTTAAATGTTTTCTTACATGAGCTTTCATGTTTAACAATCCGTGTGTTTCCAAAGATATATACTTGTGTATTATCTTTTCCATATACTGTCAAATATTCACACACACTAGTTTAGTATTTTTGTTGATTTTATTATTACCATGTCTCAAACTGAACCAATTTTTCGATGGTAATAAACCCCGTTTGAAATTCAAAGTTTGTTGAGTGTTATTTCATTCAAAACGTTTCTTTCAAGAATGTCTATAATTGTTCTTATAGAAAACATCCATTTTTTCATGACCTAAGCTTTTATTGATAAATTATTCATATTAGATATTTTCCATATATTGTTAGATTCTCAAACAAGTCTTTTGTATTCATTTCATTTTTTCAAATATACTTGTTATGAGAAAATCTTCCATGATTTAAATGCTCAAATTTTCATGATTATCTTCATGAGCATACAAATATCTGACATGTATTTCATATTGTGCTTTAAGTGTTGAAGTTACACGATTGAGCAACATAATGCATTTACGATAATATACATGGGAATTGTGTGAGCGTAATTGAACTTCTATGGATTCATATTAACCAGTGTTTCCTACCGATGAATTTATCCTTGAGTGATCGAGAGGCGAGGGGTCAATATCTGAGTGTGGGTGTGTGCTGAGATAAAATGAAAAGAGAGTTTGGTTAGAAGTGAGCTTAAATGTTAAAAAGAAAGAGGGTGAAAGATCAGAGTTTAAAGAATATCAAACTCTGGGCCAACTTTTTCTGAGTCGGGCAACCATATTACTGTTGTTTCACAATTCTTTTGTGAACATGATTGAAACAGGCAACTAGCCCATGCCAATTCTTGTTTTAATCCCCACCAACTACTCATTTCTTTCTTTGTTAAGATTATTGCAAAATATATTCACAGACTTTGGAGGAGATTACAGAAGATCTGAAGACAGTTCAAAGGAAGAAAAGATTGTTTTTGAACAGTTTAATTCAAAGGGGGAGATTGACTTTCAAAGGAAAATTATTTTCAAAAACTCAAAGAAGAAAATTGTTCGTGATTGCTGAAGTTTAATTTAAATCCAAAGGGGGAGCTTCAATGCTTATTCTTTTTGAAGATGATCTTGAATCCAAAGGGGGAGATTGTTACTACACAAATATGTTGGATCAAAGATCATGGAGATGAAAGTCAAAGTCAATGCTCAAGTCAAATCCTTTTATTGCTTAAGTCAAAGTCTTTGTAATAAGTCAAGTCAAAGTCATTGTGTTTTCTAGTTTTGTCTTTGTAATTATTAGAAGTATAATTAGTTTCTTTTTATGTTTGTAGATCTTAGACGTGTGTTTCTAAGAAATATATGACAAAAAAGGAACTTTAACGTATGTCACTTTGAGAGAATCTTAGAGAGAGAAAATAGAGAGAGAGCATTCTGTATACAAGTTGTAAACTGTGAAATTGAAATCAACGACATATGACGATTTGAGTTGAATTTGTTGTTGTTAATCTTGATTAGAACAATTATTGTGGGACACTCACTAAGCAAGGGCGGAAGTGGAGGAGGTACAACAATTATTGTTTCATTTGGCCGATCGGTCGTGGATTCGGTCACGACTTGGCCCTCTGATAGAAGGTCTATGCAACCCTCCAAATCTACCGCAAGTGTACGGTGTCAATCAAGTAACACGTACTAAGTACAAATATCGATCCAAGGAACTACGAATTTAAGTACCTGTTAGATCACAAATTTATTGGATTCAAGATCATCCAGACTGAAGACGAAAGATTCAAGAAGTCAAAGCTGCAAAGTCAATTCTCAATTAAAGTCTAGGTCATTTTGTAATAAATGTCAAAGTTTATTTTTATGTATTTTTGTTTTTCCCTAAATAGGTATGTGGTTATTAGGGTGCTAGGGTTGTGTCTGTGTAAGTGTGTGCAAAAATAGAATTATCAGTCGTCATCTATATTCTAGAGGGACAGAGAGAGCTTAGAGAGAGAAATCCTTCAAGAGAGAACTTGTAATCCTTTGATTTTGAAATCGAAACAGGTTTGTTAATCTCTTGTTGTGAATATATGCTTTATGTGATAAGAAACTGAATTTACAGGGAACAACAATTGGTATCAGAGCTTAACCAGATTGAAATCAAAAGGAAAATATAATCGAGTACTATTCCATCGAAGTCCAATACTGGTCTTGAGTTTTTTGTGTGAAATTGGTTGAGAAATCATTTGGTTTAAGGTCGATTTCAGTTTCAGTTTTAGATTGAGATTGTATTGTTTTATTCACGTATTGCACTGTAATAGATTGTCATTTTGATGATTTTAGTGTTCTTGGTTTTCACGAGTTCACAGGCACTGTTTCATTGATCGAATCATTCTTAGAGTGTTTGTTTTTTAATTTAAATGGTTGTAATCTGTTCTAGATGTGTTTGTGGTTGTTTTGTCAATGTTTGGGATTACAAATCGAAGTCTAGATAGGTTTTTGTGTGATTCAGGGTCGGTTTTTCGAAGCATAAGTGAAGAACTCGCAACCAAGCTGAAGAACACGCAAGTTCTTCAAGAACACGCCAGATCTACCTTTTGCGCCAGATCATCATTGTTGTTTCTCGCCGGATTCAAGTGTTTCTAAATGCTTAGCGCAAAGTTACTTTTGCGTGATTAGAGTTTTTCGCAAGATAGCTTTTGCGCCATCTTCACTTAGCTCAAAGTATATTTTGCGCCACTTCCCTTAGCGAGTTTCTGACTTTCTCTCCAGCTTCTCAGTGCTATGTCTCTTTTGCGCCATTGGCTTTAGCGCATATCTGAATTTCGCGCCAACTTCACTTAGCGCAAATTGATTTTTGCGCTACTTCCCTTAGTGCATTTATGTGTTTAGCGCAATTCGGGGTTTTACGTGTTTTGTGTATTTGAATTGTGGGTGAATTCTTTACTTCTTCCTTATATTTTGCGAATTCTAGACTTGTTAAAATTGGAAATTTCATTTCTGATTTGATTGATTTTATCTGGACTAACGATCAATTTCAAGTTTCTTATTGCATATCTTTCAAAAACAGATTAACATCAAGAGAAGCTCTCGCTATTGGAACAGATGTAAAGCCATCAGTACTCTTCAAGGGAGCGTATGAGCAATGGAAAGACAGATTCACGGACTTCATTGAAAGACACGAACTGGGTGTTCTTATTAAGAAATCTTTGGAAGTTGGAATCATGCCAATTCCAATGAAGACCCATAATGTTGAAGGTGAAGAAAGAGAATATCCAGTGCCACCTGAAGAGTTCACAGAAGAGCAAGCGAAAAGAGCCAAACCTGGTAGACTAGCAAAATCATTCATTCTTCAAGGCATCGCAAATGAGATTTATGTGAAAATTGATAGATACAAAGCTACAAGAAAATAAATGTGGGATCAACTGGAGAAGATGATGCTTGGATCAAAGGTTGGGAACCATCTCAAAATATCGAACTGCCTCAATAACTATGAGAAATTTAAAGCCAAAGCTGGAGAATCTCTGGAGGCGACTTATGACAGATTTGTGACTTTACTTAATGAACTAAGCAAAAACAAAGTAAAGAAATCACAAATTGTGCTCAATATGATGTTCCTCAGTATCCTTCAACCAGAATGGAAGAGGTTCACTAGACAGTTGAAACAGATGAAAGATCTGAACGAAATTCCACTCCATGAAGTTTATGAAACCTTAGGGCAGAATGAGGAGGAGGTGGATGAGATCAAGGCTAAAAAGTAAAAGGCTAAGAAGACAGTTGTTGATCCGGTTGCACTTGTTGTGAAGAAGAAAAGTGTGAGTCTCAAGAAAAAAAAGAAGATGATAGTTTCTGAATCAAAAGAAGCTGAAAGTGAGAATAACTCTGACTCTGACGACTGTGAGAACCTGAAGCATGTTATGCTTATGTTAACCAAGGTTTTTCAAAAGAAGTTCTGCAAAAAGCCTATCTCTAACAGTGAGAGGTATTCATCTGGTTCAAGTAACTACGATCACAAGGAAAGAATTGAAGGAAAGAGATTGGAAGAGAAGAAGCCAGAGGAAAGAAAGTTTAGAGCTGAAGAGACAAAGCAGCCAGAACCAACTAAATGCTACAACTGTGGCAAACTGGGTCATTTTGCTAAGGATTGCAGAAAGCCAAAGGTTCGAAACTCTGATTACTATAAGAACAAGATTGTTCTAGCCAAGCAATAGGAGGCTGGAAAAGCATTGATGGTAGAGGATGAAAAATGGCTTGATCACTCTGAGGAAGAGGAAGAAGAGAAGGAAGAGACAACACACTTGTGCTTGATGGGTCAGATAGAGAAGGAAACCGAAGCTGATTCTGATGAAGAGGACAACGAAGAGGTATGTGATATGACTAAATCAGATTTTTTGAATCAAATGCATGCTATGATGACTAAACTCCAAGAATTAGAGTCTAAACTTAAGCGTGAAAAAGGTGTCATTAATGATAAAAATCAATCTATACATAAACTTAGCAATGATATTGCTGAGAAAAATGTATTGATTGAAGCGTTGCATAAAAACATTGACACTAGCGCAAAAGAGAAGACTATAATTTACAAAGAGCTATCTGAAACTGTTTCAAAATATAGATTGTGTGAGTTTGAATCTAAAGAGATTTCTAAAATGTATTCTTCGATTTCAAAAGAAAACAAATCTTTAATTGAAAAGGTGAATGCTTTGGAAGGAAAATTATATACTCTGGGTCAAACTAAACAAACCTAAAGAGAATAGAGGGGTTTGGGGACTCGGATACGAGAATCCACAATGTCTCAAAAAGGGTATATCTGAAGTGCCTGCTCTTTATGATTTTGGATTTTTAAAACTGGCACCTCAATACCTTGAACTTCAAGTTTTCTGGACTACACTGTCTGAAAAGGATGAAGCCAAGGAAACCGAGAAAAGAAAGAACACATCTAAAATTCAACTTCCATTTCGTTATGAGAGATTGAATAATAGTTATCGTTCTGATAAATCAAAATTTCTTTCAAATGACTATTTTGAGAGTTATTCTGTAAAAGAAATGGAGGCTAAGCCCATCGAAGGTAAGCTTTACGTTCCTTCTCTCGTGTTGGAAAGTAAAATTTCTGAACTCGAGAATACTCTCGCAGAAGAAAGGATTTTGATGGACTTAGAACAAACTATTTTTTCTACTGTGTTTAAATATACTGATTTTTCTAAATCATTCAAGGCTTCAAAATCTTCTGATATGTATGGTTTACTTGATGAAGGATTTGATTTTCTAAATTCTGATGGTTGTTTAGATGACTGTGTTGGTAATTTTGACTTTAATGCTAAACTCCCTGATCATTCTTCTTTTGTTGTTAATTCTTTTGGATTACCAAGTGTGTATGAAAAAGGTGAAACATCAACGAAAGTTGATAAATCAGTTCCTGTGAAATCCAAAGATGCCAAAGGTAAGAAGAAGAAATCTGGGCATTCACAGAAATAGATCAACACTGGTAAGTCAAAGAAGAAGAATTTGTTTGATTCTCACCTTTCTAACTCTAAAGTTTCAAATGTTTCAGATTTGAGAAAGAAAAGGCTTGGAGAAAAGTCGGAATGGCTACCGAAACAGAAGATCGTTGAGAAAGCTAAATCATTTTCTAGTTCTGATTGTAATAAGAAGACTAATAGTAAAGATGATTTGATTGTGAATGTTGCTATTTCTAAACCAAAACTTGTTGACTCTCGCAAAAATATTCCATACAAAAATTATTCCAGTTATCTTCGTTTGCTAGAAAGTTTTCAAATTATGATAAATATGATTATGCTTCTCGAAAATATTCTAATGTTTGTTTGGAACTTATCATGTATACTCTTATCGTTCTAATTCTTCATATGGTTTTCAAAAGAAAAGCGGGCCCAAATTTAAATGGGTGCCAAAATCATGTGCTAACACTGTAGGTCCCATTTATAAATGGGTATCTAAACCTCTTGTTTCCTGAATTCTCTTGTGCAGACCCGTCATATGTCGTACTTGGATAGCGGGTGTTCCAAGCATATGACCGGGCAGAAAAGTATGTTTGCTAACTATACAGAGAAAAACTGCGGAACTGTTCGATTTGGTAACGACCAGTTCTCACCAATTCTGGGGTATGGTGATGTGGTTCACGATAATGTAACGATTAGGAAGGTGAGGTACACAGAAGGATTAAGACACAATATTTTTAGTATTGTCCAGTTCTGTGAAGAAGAGGTGTTCGGTACGCACTGAAGAAGCTAAAGAACTCTTGGTCGACACTCGCAAGTCAAACCTCTACACCATAAACTTGTCAAAGGTCCAGACTGACAATCAGGTGTGTATACTCTCAAAAGCATCGATGCAACAAAGATGGCTATGGCATCGACGACTTTCTCACCTGAACTTTCGCTACATCAATAAACTGGTAGTGGAAAGCTAGTGAATGGACATCCTGAGCTCAAGTACGTAAAATAACAATTGTGTGCAGCATGTGAAAAAGGTAAGATGAAGAGAGATCCACACAAACCGAATCCTGAACGAGTACTAGCTCTCCTTTAGAGTTGTTGCATATGGATCTTTGTGGTCCTATGCGAACGCAAAGCTTGGGCGGAAATAAATACGTGTTAGTTATTGTGGACGATTATTCGCGATACATGTGGGTCAAATTTCTACGATCAAAACATGAGACACCCGAAGTTCTCATTACATTTCTAAAGAAGATCCAGGTGAATCTGCAGAAACCAGTCAAGCTTCTCCGAACTGACAATGGCACAAAGTTTAAAAATAAAACAGTTGAAGAATATCTCAAATCGGTCGGGATATCACATCAATACTCTGTTGCACGTACGGCTGAACAGAATGGAGTAGTCGAAAGGCGAAACCGTACGCTAGTCGAGGTCGCTCGTACTATGCTTAGTCAATTCAACTTACCTCTATTTATGTGGGTTGAAGCTATGTCAACTGCGTGTTACACTCAAAAACGGTCCATGATACACCGCAGATTTCAAAAGACTCTGTATGCGTTAATCAATAACCGAACACCAACAATCAAGTATTTCCACATATTTGGGTGTAAGTGTTTTGTGCTAAATGACAGAGAGAGTCTGAATAAGTTCAGTGCTAAGGCGGAAGACGGCATCTTTATCGGTTATTCTTCTACATCTGTTGCATATCGAGTGTACTTGAAGAAGTCAAAGACTGTGGTTGATAGCGTAAATGTTACATTTGATGAAGAAATGGATTCTAAACACATCAGTTCAGAACCCGTGATAACAGGAGTACTAGCTTCGAGACAAATCAGTCCAGAACCTGTATCTCAAGGGAACAAATTAGATGGCGCGTCAACGTCTACTAATTACTTATCTGATTTAGATTTACAATTTGAACTATTTTATGATGAATTTCTTGGATCTAAAGTGACTAAATCTGTTGTGGTTGACAGGATGGAAGACTTAATGACTACTCATCCAACCATTTCAGATATCTCCACTGAACCCAACTCCCCGATTCAGCAAGAAGTTCAAGTTCAAATACCTACTCCGACAGTTGAAGCTGTGACCAACAATGAAGAGACAGAAGTAGCAGAATCTGTAGGGTGTACTGCAAGGACTGATCAACAGACTGATCAAGCTGAACCTACTAAAACTTCTGGACCTTCTACTTCAACTGAACCCCCCATTCCTACTAAACAACCTAAAGAAGATACCAGTGGATTTTTATATGATAATCATGATCAATCTACATCTAATCCACTCCCTCATGAACACAAGTGGACCAAAGAGCACCCGGTATCTCAAGTCATTGGAGATCTGTCAAAACCGGTGCAAACTAGGTCTGCAACATTAAATCAATGTATGCATGACTCCTTTCTGAGAAAGATTGAACCTACTAGCGTATCCGAGGCTCTTGCTGATTCATATTGGGTGACTGCAATGCAAGAAGAGCTGAATCAATTCGAAACACTTAAAGTTTGGAGACTCATACCCAAACCTCAAGGTAAAACCATAATTGGTATGAAATGGATTTTCAAAAACAAGAAAGAAGAAGATGGTACTGTTATCCGAAATAAAGCAAGACTTGTCGCCAAGGGATATAGGCAAGAGGAAGGAATAGAAAACGATGAGACTTATGCTCCAGTGGCATGTATAGAAGCAATTCGCATGTTTCTAGCGTACGCTGCTCACAAGAACTTCACCGTCTATCAAATGGATGTGAAGAGAGCCTTTCTGAATGGCATACTCAAGAAGAAAGTCTACGTCTCGTAGCCAGAAGGCTTTGTCAATCAAGAGAAACCGAATCATGTATACATTCTCGACAAAGAACTTTATGGACTGAAACAAGCTCCCGCGCCTGGTATGTTGTCTTATCTCAATTCTTGGTCAAGTCAGGTTTTACAAAAGGTACGGTCGATACCACTTTATTCGTTAAAAAGGAAAAAGCTGATATCATTCTTATTCAAATATATGTGGATGATATTATTTTTGGCTCTACAAATCCTAAATACTGTAAGAGTTTTTCAAACCTCATGGTGTCACGTTTTCAGATGAGCATGATGGGAGAGTTGACTTTCTTTCTCGGATTACAAGTCAAACAATTTTCAATGGGGATTTTCATCAATCAATCTAAATACATTCTTGATATTCTTCGGAGATTCAAAATGGAAAACTGTAAACCGATTGGTACCCCGATGGCACCTGGTACTAAGATTGGCACTGATCCTTCGGGAAAAGCTGTTGATGTTAGTACTTATAGAGGGATGATAGGTTCTTTGATGTATATTACTTCCAGTAGGCCGGATATAATGTTTTCTACATGCTTATGTGCTAGATATCAGGCCAATCCTAAAGAATCCCATATGTCTGTAGTCAAACGTATTTTTAGGTATCTGAAAGGGACTGCAGATCGTGGTATCCTAAAGATACTAGCTTTGAACTACCAGCATATTCAGACGCATATCATGTTGGTTGCATGCTAGATAGGAATAGTACGTCGGGTTATATTCATTTCCTCGGTGATAAACTCGTCAGTTGGGCATCGAAGAAGCAATTATGTGTCTCCACTTCAACGGCTGAAGCAGAATATGTAGCTGCTACTAGTTGCTGTTCTCAGGTCTTGTGGTTGAGAACGCAACTGCGAGACTTTGGTTATCAGCTATTAATCCTGTTCAGCATACGAAGACCAAACACATTGATGTCAGGTATCATTTTATAAAAGATAATGTCGAAAAAGGAACAATTGAACTTTACTTTGTAAAAACTGATTATCAGCTTGTAGATTTGTTTACCAAACCTTTAGACGAAAAAAGATTCACTTTTCTTGTCTCTAGGCTTGGTATGTTAAACCTTAAGACATAATCAGTGGTTACCTATTAAAGTTTTCTCATTGTAAATTTTTCATCATTTCTTTATCATTATTTTTGAAAGATATCTGCACTTTAATAGTTTGTTCATGATCTCAGGGGGAGTGTGAGAAGTACTTCATAGATGATCCATGTTATTTTGAGGGGGAGCATATATAATTTCTGCATTTACCTATCTATCAAATTTTTGTAATGCATGATTTTAGGGGGAGTTTTTCAAGTCAAAAATGAGTATGACAATGATTTCTGATTACTTCAGATCAGAACTCGTACTTTAATTGTTTTACTGCTTTATGTCTTTTAATTTCTGTGAATGAAGTTGCTCTGACTTGATCTAAGACTTTTGCAGTTTGAGAGATGCTTACAAGATCATATCTTTATGACTTAAAGCTTGACTTCATGAGATGTAAGATTGCACGCAAAAGGTATAATTCTTTATCTTCATCTCACATATGGTTGAAAGAAGGACAACTTTCAATCATAGAAAATATTATTCTTAAATGTTCAAACCACTTCCCGATTCTTAAACATATTTCATGAATTGGAAGTGTCATTTTAAATGTTTTGAAGATCTATTTTGTGCTTCAATGTTTAACAAACGTATGTTTCTAAAGATATATAATTGCGTATTATCTTGTCTATATACTTTCAACTATTCACACACACCGGTTTAATTCTTTTGTTGAATAAGTTATCACCATGTCTCATATTGACCAAGTTTTTGATGGTGATACACCCCGCTTGTACTTCAAATGAATTTTTTAGCGTCATTTCAATTCGAAACGTCATTTCAAGAATGTCTGTATTTTGGTTCGTATAGACACTTATCTGTTTTTGTTGACCATAAGCCTTGATTGCTATATCATTATTTACTGATCATTTTTCATACAATGTCAGATTTTTCAACCAAGTCTCTTTCATTCTTGTTCATTCATTCAATGTACTTGTTTGAAAATACTTCAATGTTTCAAATGTTTAAATCTTCATGATTATTTTATGAGCATACAAACATCTGACTTGTATTTGAGCTTTAACTGATAAAGTTAAATCATCTGAGCAAAACATGCTTTCTAGGAAAACATGGGATCTTTGTGCTAGGACTTGATTGAAACTTCTATGAATTCACGTTAACCAGTGTTTCCTACCCAAGAAGTTAATCCTTAGTGATTGAGTGTGAGGAGTCGAAAAGAAATGAGTGTGGGTTGTGTGTTGAGGTAAAATGTAAATGAGATTTTGGTTAGATGTGAGCTTATTGATTAAAAGAAAGAGGGTGTGAGATTAGAGTAAAACAATATCAAACTCTGCACCTACTACTTTCTGAGTCTGGCTGCCACATTACTAATGTTTCACAATTCTTTGGTGAACATTATTAAAACAGGCAACTAGCCCATGCTAACTCTTGACATTAACCCCACCAGCCACTCATTTTCTTCTTAACAAGAAAATGTTTCATTTTTCAAAGGGGAAGCAGCACATTTACTATCTGATTTTCATTTGGAAAATCTGGATATTGAAAAGAAGGAAGTCTGCCCCACCTTCGCACTTCAATCATGCACATTGAGTCTGTGTTTATCTACTGTTGTCTCAGTGGTTTACACAATTTTGAGCCTTTATAATCAATCTTTCGTGCTTAATTCTTTCTATCACATGCACGAACACACAAGGAATTTGTTTCTTTGTCATAAAGTTCATAGAAATTGCCTTTGTGGTGTTTCGATGATTGAATGGAAGCCCTAGGGGAGTGAACATCAAAAAGCTCCTTTCTAATGTGTATTCGTTACACACAGTAACTTTGTTTTACTGACAGGCATATTAACTAATTCATTTGTTGCTTCAGGTGTTACATTCTTATTTTGTCTGGATTTGAAAAGATCTAGATGAATACTTTGTTCGAATTGGCAACGAATCAGTGGATCATTATCAAAGATCAGAGGTCAGAAAGAATTTTAAAGACATTTCTTGAAGGGAAGTTTTGATGATATTGATGCATTATCCATCAAAAAGGGGGAGAAGAGAAAGTTTGAAGAGTAATTTTGAAGAAATGTCCATTACAAGTTTTGTTTTCAAGAGACGTTTGAAAAGAGAAGAGTTAACCAAGATATGGGGAGAATACAATTTTAAAGAAATGTCCAAGTTAGAACGTTCAAATTTTGAGGAAATTTTCTTTGAAAATATTCTGCTAAAGCATTATGAGCTGAATCTGGAGATAATTTCTTTCCATCATCTGAAAGAGTGTTTTTCTACGACTCTTGGGAAGATTACAAGATGTGTTAAAGAAAAAGAAAGAGATTGTATTTTTCTGAGCTTAAAGAGAAGATTGGTTTGCGAAATCTTTTTAGTAATGATCTTGATCCAATGGGGGAGATTGTTAGATCTCAGATTTATTGGATTCAAGATCATCAAGACTGAAGACGAAAGATTCAAGAAGTCAAAGCTGCAAAGTCAATTCTCAATTAAAGTCTAGGTCATTTTGTAATAAATGTCAAAGTTTATTTTTATGTATTTTTTTTCCCTAAATAAGTATATGGTTATTAGGGTGCTAGGGTTGTGTGTGTGTAAGTGTGTGCAAAAATAGAATTATCAGCCGTCATCTATATTCTAGAGAGAGAGAGAGCTTAGAGAGAGAAATCCTTCAAGAGAGAACTTGTAATCCTTTGATTGTGAAATCAAAACAGTTTTTTTTAATCTCTTGTTGTGAGTATATGATTTATGTGATAAGAAACCGAATTTACAGGGAACATCAGTACCACAAAGGCTATCACAACTACTAACTGAACTCCTGATAAAATTGGTTTGAGTACGATTAATTAACTACTTATCTAGAGAAAATGGAAGCAAGCACGAAAATAATATTCAAGCAATGATTCAAGCACCACCAAGAGAATACTTTTATGATTAGGGAAAGGCTAGGGGTTGAATTTCATTTGGATTCCACCAACAAATAAGTTATACACATTCAATAAATCAATACACAAGGTTTAATTTAGCAATTCCAAATATACTCACTACTCTCTCTCGAGCAATAGCAAGAATATATCATGCAATATCTATTGAAGTCTCTCAACCAATAAACATAAACATTCAACTCATTAAGCATAAGGATCACAAGCACAAACTAGGGTTTACTTGGTATATCTCTATCCAATATCTCACCCTAGGTTTATCTAACTTTTATCAAGTTATAAAACCAATTTCAAAAGAGGAAATACAACCAAAAAGATGAATAAGATGGCCAATCTCACAAACAATAAGAACAAGATAGACAAATTTGAACCAACAAGTGTATTAACTCAATAAATGCAATAATCATATATTCAACGGTATAAAACCAAAATCCATCCTTCCCCCAACCTCAAAAGGTTTAGTTCATGTTACTAGTAGCAAATAAAACCATAGAGAAGAAGATGAAAACACCCAAATATATTTTTTCTCAACAAAATACAAGTGTAATGATAACAAAACTCCCTTAATGATTGATACACACTACCAATTTTGAGCTCCAAAAGTTGTTTCCACCTTCCCAATCAGTAAAAGCCTTCTTTTCTGCTCCCAAATCGGTCTCAACAGCTCCACTATAAGCCTAACCTCCAACAATCCCAAGATAACCTTAAACAATGAGTTCCTGCAGCTTTTTATACCCTCAGACCACGACTGCGACTTTGATGCGCGACTATGTCCATGTCATAGTCGCATGGTAATTTTCGCCCAAAACCATACCCTTGTAGTACATGAGGTGCGACTATGACCTAGTCATTGTGGCATGGTCATAGTAGCATGACCCTGATTTTTTGTTTTTCTTCGCTCATTCACTTGGTTCAAAATCGTCTTCAACCGGGACATCAAAATGGAGTATAAATAAGCATTTTTTTCCACTTGACATCTTGTATGTCTACACAACACTTGCAGAAAATATTAGTTCGAAATACCAATTATTACATCAAGACGAGCCGTAAACTTATGATTCGGAGGGTAAAAACCCGTCAGATACCGAAGTTATTACCCTCCGGAGACGGTTGAAGGTGACTCCGAGTATATTTACCATTTCAGTCTATCACACAATCGAGAGAGAAAGAGTAAGAGATATGCTACACGAGAATATACACCAGAAACGTACTAATACAATTCATCAATCATCATAATCATAGTAATTCAAGCATACTCACTGATGAGCCAAGATCACAAGATCGTAGAGAGAGAATCTAGAGAGAGAAAGTGTGCTCTTGAAAGTAACAGTATATTCAGATCAAACAGTGTATGTTCATTACAAAACAAATAAGCCAAGGGGACTTAAATACCCCAAGGCACTAACAAAACAGGTAACACTAAGAAAACAGTAAAATAAATACAATGATTACTATAAAAAATGATCTAACAATCTCCCCCTTAGTAATCATTGGCGCCGAGGTCTTCAAAAACAATCTTCAAAAACAGCATTGACCATCTAGACGACTTTGAAGGATCATTGACGTTCTTCTCTTTGACGTAGTCTGTTCAGACCAACTAACACTTCCAATCGTCGCAGAGTTGAACGGAGATTCAGTCTGTCTTGAATAGAATTCAAAGATCTACGGATCAGATGAATTTCATCATTTTCAAATATATATGACTCTCTTCTTGTTTCCAAAAACTTTCTTCTAGCTTCTTGCAAACGATGCTCCAACTGAAGTTTGATCACCTTTAGAGTTCCATCAGAGTAATATCCAACTTCATCAAATCGTAGAAAGCATTTTTCATTTAAGTTGTTCTTGTAAACTACTCCGAATGGATCTTCGATAATGGTGAATAATGGATATGATTCTAGATTCTGCAAACTCTGGTTGGGTCTTTCAAGATTAACCACAGGCTGAAAACTTTCGACAACCATCTGGAAGTCAAAAACACGAAAAAATCGGATCTGCCGTCGAATAAATCGTTTAAGAACAAAAAGAGTTTGAGAAACATCCTGAGTCCGGTGATAAAGATTCCTGAAGTGATCATATAGGAAATCAATATCATCAATTGAAAGATCAACGAAATCAGTCTCTGAAAAAATATACCGCTTGCAGTCTCTTCTTTCCACTTCAAGATTTGGATACCAAATGTTCATGAACTTACAAATTGTAACACTGAGAACTCGAACTATCAGATGAGGAGAATTAACAGTGTTATTTCTTCTGCGCTGGCACTTGATAAATGCTAAGTACTCATGCTGATAAGCTTCTGATTCTTTCTCTACTCCAAGAATGGCATATATATTGAGTGTCCTTCTTCTAGAAACAAAGATGTTCCTTTGGATATCTTCAAGAAAAGCAGTTCTGAGTCTAGAAGCCATATATCTTTGCTGAAGATTTCTCTGCCTTTGCTGCCTAGTTAAAGCTTCTCCTTCTTCTAGAAGAGATGGAGGAATTATTGGTTCGGAAGAAGGAATAACTACTTGAGCTCTAGACGACTCACCAACTTCAAATGCACATGATGGAATATTGGTTGTCGGAGCAGAAATAGTTACTGGAGTAGACGGAGGTTGATCAACTTCTGGAATCTCACCTTGACTCTGAAGATCAGCATATAACAATTCAGCCTCTTTTGTATCTGTTGCATCCATGAAAACAGAATCATCCTCTGTATCAGATAAGATGATGATATTGTTGCAATCTTCTTCTTTAACTTGAGCAACTTTCTCAAATCTAACTTCTTCATCAGCATCTAAATTTATCTCAATGAAGTTTGCGAAGAAATATCTCATATCATTTGCTGCTTCTGATTCTTCAACTTCATTAGCTCTACTTGAGACATCTGGATCCACATAAACTACAACTTGCATATTATTAAAATTTGCTTCAGACAAATTAAATTCATTATGCAAATCAGTTACATCAGCATTATCAATCATGACATCCATTAGGTCTTGGATACTGCAATCTTGAACTGTATCAGCATTCTTTTCTCTATCTCCAATCACTCCTTCTTGAACAATTTCTCGTACTTCAGAAGAACCTTCTGTTCTTTGTCTCTTTGCCATCTCCCCCTCATGGCCTTGATGATCGGGATCATCTTGGTCATGTCGGCGTTTAAGAGACGGGCCAGCCTCAGTCCTGCATGATTGATCTAGATGATCAATCTTGTTAGATAGATCTGAAAAAGCTTGTGTTATGAAAGAACGAAGATCAGATAAGCTGAGTCTAACTTCTTATTTGATTTCCTGAAAATCTTGAGATAAAGCAGTAATGCGATCAGAATCAGAAGATGAAAAAACTGGAGGCGGCATTGGCTGGAAGTTCTTCAGCAGAGAGATCAAATCTCGATCTTGATGTTGTGGCGGAGACATAGATAGAATACGCGCATAAAGAAGATCAGATAACTCAGAAATCGTAGTATCATGAAGAGAAGCTCTGGAAGAAGTATCAGTTGAAGCAGACATAGAAATACCAGCAGACTGAGTGCACAATGGAGGTAGAGGAATAGACAGAATCGCTGGAGCAGATAATTGAACAACAGACGACGACTCTCTTAGAACAACCTCAGATGGTCGTCTGAACTGAATCTCTGTAGGAATAACTGAAGTATCAATCTTTGGCATCTTTCCTTTGAATAAAGCTTTTAACTTCAGAATCTGTGTTTCCTTTTCAGCATCCATTCTCTCCGATAATTGCTGAATTACATCATCCAAAGTTGAGAATTTGTCAGTGGAAACCCGAGCTTGATCAGAAGTAAGCTCTACAGCTGATGAGGTAGACTGAATATCTGCAAGTGTAATTGCTGGAGCTTGACTTTGAACCAATGTTGTGGCTTGAACAAAAGCTGTATCCAATTCATCAACTTGAAGATGTGCAATTGAAGGATTAACTGGAACAGAATCATCATCAGATAGAACTTCTGTTGAGACAAGCACTTCTGGTGTCTTGGACTTCCTTTCATACACTTTTATGCGCAATTGATCATCATCATCATCACCAACATCTGTATCACTGGTTGTATTATCACCATTATCAGAAAAAAGAGCATTTGTTGTATCATCATCAGCAAGATCAACATCAATCATATCATCATCAGCAACCTCAAGATTTGTCACATCATCATCAGCAACAACCTTTTCATCAAGATTAGCATCCTCTCTAACATCAACATTATCTTCAGATTCAATAGCAGCAATGACAGATTCTATGTGAAGAGTAGCAACATCTTGTAGAACTGCAGAGGGATCAACATCTGTTGCTATGGTAGTTACAACGGTAGTAACTATTTCCTGAGTAGAAGCTTCAACTTGCTCTTCATGAGTAGTACCAGCTGGAGTGCCATGAGAAGGTACTTCCTATTCAGCCTCTTCAAAGTCATTTTCTGAACAATAATCAATGATACTGGGATCGGTCATGTTAGCATAATTGGCATTAAGACCATAAGGAATGGTCATAGAAAATGTGAATGACTTCTTATGTTTCTTAAGAAAAAACATCTCAGTATCCTGAACTTGCGGCCAAGATAATCTTCGAGGAATTGTCGGATTGCTTCGAAACATGCTTCTAATAATCAGCTTTAAAAACCTGATAAAAGGAATGAACTTCCGTCGCTTGTTGGTTAACTTGTCTTCCACTATTTCAGACAGCTCGTTCCATAAAATAATCGTATAGTCTACATGCAAGTCATAGACTACTGCATGGAACAGTCGAAGATAGTGAAGACTAGAACTATCCGTGCCGGTATGTTTAGACGTTAAGCACCTGTTGATGACCGAAAATAAAGAATACCAGACAGGAGGAAGATTAGACTTGTCAAAGTCTACAACCCTGTTCAGTTGACCAACATAGCCTAGTCGTTTGATGCCTTCATACACTTCTTCTTCAGATGGAAACTGATCATAAGTTGTCCTTCCAGGTCTAGAATCAGGCTCAGGAAGCTCAAGAATCAACCTTAACCGTTTGTAAGACAGATATGAATCAAATTGATCAATTTGGAGATCAAATCGATGTGGACGTGCCAGTTCATTCTTAGTAATGGTGTGCCATACTTGTTGTACGTAGACTTCTGGAACATCAGCAACTGAACAGAGAGCTTGAGAAAGAGGATGTCCACGAAGAATAGTGCGTATGACAGGATGAATCTTGATGCGATCAAAATCAACAAAGTAATTGTTATGCTTATAAGGCATGTACATGACGTTCGGGAACACATCATTTGGATTTCGCCTTGTTATAGAAAGATCAGCGCCAACAGATGGAACAGACGGCATTGGAGTATCATGAGATGCCTGATCAGTCGGATCCTGAAGAATGACATTCTCATCTTGTATCATTGGATCAGTATTTGTTTGAGAATTCATGATATCCTGAAACAAAACACATTTCAAAGATTAACAGAAGAAAGAAAAAAATACTAAGTATGAAATGCGGGTCCTTCAGGAAACGCATTTGCGGAATGCGTGTGAAGAAAGGAACGCATTACGAGGAATGCGAGTCCTTCATGAAACGCATTATGAGGATTGCGGGTGAAGAAGGAAACGCATTTATGAGGAATGCATATCCTGAAGGAAAAGCATAGAAGGAAATACGTGTCCTTAATGGAACGCATTGCATATTTGAAACAACAAAACAAACAAAAACAAATACACAACAGATAGTAGAACAAAATATACTATGAGGGTCACGAGTGATACGCATAGTTCACATATGCGGGTCACAAGTGAAACGCATTGTTCACAAATGCGGGTTACAAGTGAAACGCATTGTTCACAAATGCGGGTCACAAGTGAAACGCATTTCTTACAATGCGTGTCACAGGTGAAACGCATTTTTGACTAATGCGTGTCACAGGTGAAACGCATTTCTTACAATGCGTGTCACAGGTGAAACGCATTTTTGACTAATGCGTGTCACAGGTGAAACGCATTCTTCACTTGTTTAAAAACAAAACCCTAGAAAAACGCCTGTTCGAACTCGAAATCCACAAAAAACTAAAAAACAAAGCACTGAACACGAAATTAAAGTAAAAGAAAAACATACCTGATAGTTGATTATAAGGTTTAAACAAAACCCAATAATCAAATCGATCTATTTCAACTTGAATCTGAGTTTTAGAAAACTATGAACAGTGAAATATACGAATATCAGTTCAATACACATGATACAAAAACCAAGAAAGAAATCAAAATTAAGTAATGAAACACTAAACAATCTACAAACATATAATGAAAAAAAAAAAAAACATACCTGAACTTTCCAAAAACACAATCTGAAAAGAAACAAGAAGAAGAATACGCAGAGAAGATGGAGGGAAGGGGAAAAGTCAGACAAGTTCAAAAAAAATAAAGAAAAGAAAAGACACTATTACACCAATATATTCAAAAAAACAAAAAACGAAACACAAAAAAAATACCTATTAAAAAAAATTATTAACTACTAAAAAAAAATACCTGATAAGCCCCCTACACAAATGCACAAAATTTATCAAATTAGTTTAGCATTTGCATAGTAAATTCAGAAAAACTTACCTTATGAATTTCTGATCAGCACACTCACTCCCCCTCAAAAACAAAATAATATCAGAAATAGTAACCAGATATGCACTCCACCTCGAAAAATACACAGACCATATGACAAAAACACAGATAGCAAACATAAAGACATCAATATTAAAGATGATCATATTGAATATAAATTTTGTAACAACTGAATATATAAACTTTTAAACACTAAACAAATTAAAGTCTACTCAGTAGAATATTCCAGATTTATCAATCGGTTGAAATCAAACGGGAGTTGTTGGATACAGAAACATGTTTCATTGTATATCAAGTTAAGACATGTTCAGCTTCAAACACATGCAGTTATCTATTCAGTGTGCTAGCATGCGATATTTGATTAGCTTCAAGAAAAATGCAATTCTAAACATAAAATGGAGAACTTTGCATGTACAAACACCAAGTCATCAAGAATTAAGATTTTCACAAATTTACAGGTTTATTGCAGCTCAAAATATATCACCAAGTATCAAGAGACGTGTGCTCATTGGCATCTTTTAGCTGTGTGCACATTGGCATCTTCACATGAGTGTGCTCTTTGGCATCTTTTAAGCGCGTGCAATTTGGCATCTTTTAATCAAAGAGTTCATTAAGTAAAGAACATGCCGTAAACGTAACTTTCTATCTGATCCTATTGCAGGATTTGGGTCAGCCGCTCCCAGACCAGTTGGCCTTAGGGGACTAGGTGTCGAGCACCCCTTGGAATTAACTCTCCCAGATCAGAAAGGCTACATCGACATATCCTAAACCCATTCATACCAGTAGAACATGACTTTCGATCTGGTTCTATTGCAGGATTTCTGTTCGATCACTCCCAGATCAATTGACCTTAGGGGACCAGATGTCGAGCATCCCTCGGAACTTACTTTCCCAAACCAGAAAGGTCACAGGTACAAACTTTTAAACTCAAAGATTTCTATATTTTAAATGCTTAAAAATAAAAACATCTCAATAACTCAGATCTATATCGAATAGCTTAGCCCATATTTTCATTACGATCTACAATTTTAATCACTTAGGTTGTTGAAGCAAAGTAAACCATAAATATGCCGACTCACATATCTTTAAAGAAATATCTAAAGCATCAAACATGTTGCTGACATTTCGATGTTTGAAAGATTTGAACATTAAACATATAAAACTTAAAATATTAACAAGGCGACTTGCAAAAGATCCTAGACACACATTTTATTCAACTGAAAGAAAATCTGAAATATTAAACTTTATAGAATAAAATTTGTAAAGATTTAAACTTTTAAATTCAACATGCCTAATTTTGAAAGCAAAAAGTTAAAGCGTTTTTCATCCAAAGCTTTTGTAAATATATCAGCAAGTTGATATTCAGTAGATACAAAATATAACTCAATAGTACCTTCTTCCACGTGATGATTTATAAAATGATATCTCATGTCTATGTGCTTGGTCTTGGTGTGCTGGACAGGATTGACCGATATCGCAATTGCGGACTTGCTGTCACAATAAATTGGCACATTCTTGTATAGCATTCCATAATCGCGAAGTTGCGTTTTCATCCAAAGCACTTGAGCACAGCAACTAGCTGCAGCGACATATTCAGCTTCGGCTGTTGATATTGAAACGCAGTTTTACTTTTTCGACGCCCAGCTTATCAGTTTGTCACCCAAAAACTGAAGATGACCAGAACTACTTTTTCTGTCCAATTGATTACCACCATAATCTGCATCAGAATAAGCAATCAAACTATAGTCAGAACTTTTAGGATACCATAATCCTAAATAAGGAGTTCCTTTAATATATCTAAAAATGTGTTTGACTGCTAAAAGATGAGATTCTTTTGGTTTAGCTTGAAAGCGAGCACACAGGCACGTTGAAAACATTATGTCCGGGCGGCTTGCAGTAAGATACATCAGTGATCCGATCATCCCTCTGTATGTCTTTTGATCCACAGCTTTTCCATCTGGATCCAGTCCGAGTTTAGCACCGTGAGCCATAGGCGTGCCGATTGAAGTAGACTTGTCCATTTTGAATTTCTTCAAAATGTCAAATACGTACTTTGAATGATTGATGAAAATTCCATCTAGAAGCTGCTTCACTTGTAAGCTGAGGAAGAAGTTGATTTCTCCCATCATGCTCATCTGAAATCTAGAGGTCATTAAATCAGAAAACCAATTACACAGAGATTTGTTAGTCGCACCGAAAATAATATCATCTACGTATATCTGTACTAAGCAAATATCAAAATTAGTTCTATAAATGAAAAGAGTAGTATCTATCGAGCCTTTGGTGAAGCCGGATTTGACCAAGAAAGCTGACAACTCGTCATACCATGCCCTTGGAGCTTGTTTCAGACCATACAAAGCTTTATCGAGAAAATAAACGTAATCAGGGCGATCTTTGTCAACAAATCCCTCTGGCTGAGATACATATACTTCTTCTTTTAATTTGCCAATGAGAAATGTTGTCTTGACGTCCATTTGATATACTGTGAAGTTGCGATAAGCAGCGAAGGCTAAAAACATTCTGATAGCTTCCAATCTGGCGATGGGTGCAAATGTTTCATCATAGTCAATGCCTTCTTCTTGTCTATATCCTTTGGCTACTAACCTTTCTTTGTTCCGAACGACGATACCATCTTTGTCCTTTTTATTCTTGTATATCCACTTTGTACCAATGATGCTTTTACCCTTTGGTCGTGGTACAAGTCTCCACACTTTGAGTGCGTCAAACTGATTGAGCTCCTCTTGCATTGCTAAAATCCAGTCCGGGTCTTCCAACGCTTCAGATACTTTGTTAGGTTCAATCTTACTTAAAAAACAAGTGTACAAACATTCGTTGGAAGAAGCCGACTTGGAGCGTGTAGAAACACTAGCTTGAGGATCCCCAATGATTTGATGGATTGGATGAGATCTTGTCCATTTTGTTATATGAGGGAGAGGATTAATAACTTCTTGAACCACTTCTATTTGTTGAGGAGGATCTTCAGAAGGAATAATGTCAGAAGATGACACAGATATGGTTTCAACTGGAGAAGGAAGTATTTCCATGACATCAGAGTCAGTCTCTTGTTGACCGGTCGTAGTTTGTACTTCTTGTTGAACATTTTCTTCTGCAACAACTTCATCTTCTACAGACTCCTCATGAATAGTTTCAGCAGTTTCTGGTTCATGAAAGACTTGATCAGGATGATGTTTAGAAGGCATGTCTTGAATCTCAGGAGATACTGAAGAAGCATCAGGTTCAGAGATTGATGCAGCGGAATTAGGATTTGATGCACTCACAGATTCCTGATTCAAAACATTTCACACATAACCAGTGTTTGGTTTAGGAACATTATCATAAAAATTTTCAAACAGAAAATCAAGATCAGAAAAATTAGACAGAGAAGTAGAAGGATCCTGATTTGTTGACTTAAGTGCAGGTTCTGAACTAATTTGTTCAGAAGCTGAATTTCCAGTAATAGCGGGTTCTGAACTGTGTTGTCCAGAAGCCAAATTGGCAGCTTCATCAAATTTGACATTTACTGACTCTATCACTTTTCTTGCCGAGAGAAGAAATACTCTGTAAGCAGCAAAGTTAGAAGAATAGCCCAGAAATATGCCTTCATCTGCCTTTGAACTAAATTTGTTCAGATTATCTCTGTCATTCAAAACATAGCATTTACACCCGAAAGACTTGAAATATTTGATGTTGGGTTTGATACCATTCATCAATTCATATGTAGTCTTGTTGAACCGATGGTGTAGAATTGATCTGTTTTGAGTATAACAAGCAGTTGAAATGGCTTCGGCCCAGTGAGACAAAAGGAGACCTGAATAAGCAAGCATAGATCTAGCAGCTTCCACAAGCGTTCTGTTTCTTCTTTCAACAACCCCATTCTGTTGCGGTGTTCTTGCAGCAGAAAACTGTTGTTGTATACCTTGATCATCATAGAATGCTTGAAGAGTTGAATTCTTGAATTCTGTGCCATTATCTGATCTCACAACTTTGACTTGCTTTTGCTTATTTGTCTGAATGGTTTTGATGAGGTTGATGAGAATTTCAGGTGTCTCGTCTTTAGATTTAAGAAATTTCACCCATGTGTATCTGGAGTAGTCATCAACAACAACCAAAACATATTTCTTCTTCCCAATACTCTTTGTCTTCATTGGTCCGCACAAATCAACATGAATTAGATCTAGTTAACAACAGATTATGTCTTGAGATTTAGCATGCCAAGTTTTGAAATGAGAAAATTAAATCTCTTTTCATGAAGTGGCTTGGTAAATAAATCCGCAAGTTGATAATATGTGTTTACAAAGTAAAGTTCGATTGTACCTTTTTCGACATTATCTTTTATAAAATGATATCTCACGTCGATGTGCTTGGTTTTAGTATGTTGCACAGGGTTAGCAGATATTGCAATGGTGCTCTTCGAATCGCAGTAAATCGGGATTTTGTCGTACTTGAAACCATAATCTCAGAGTTGTGTTCGCATCCACAACACTTGAGAACAACAGCTAGCCGTAGCTACGTACTCTGCCTCAGCTGTTGAAGTAGATACACACAGTTGTTTCTTCGAAGCCCAACTCAAGAGTTTATCGCCTAAGAATTGAATGTGTCTCGAAGTACTCTTCCTGTCGAGCATATAACCTGCATGATCTGCATTTGAATATGCTGCTTAAAACCAGTATCCTTAGGATACCACATACCAAGATCTAGAGTGCCCTTCAGATATCTAAAAATTCGCTTAACTGTAGACATATGGGATTCTTTAGGTGAAGACTGATATCTAGCACATAAGCATGTAGAAAACATTATATGCGGCCGACTAGATGTCAAGTACATTAAGGAACCAATCATACCTCTGTAGGTTCTAACATCGAAAACTTTTCTAGAAGGATCAGCGCCGATCTTAGTTCCTGGTGCCATCCCGTAGAAAACTGTTTGACTTGTTGTCCAAGAAAGAAATTCATCTTTCACATCATACTCATCTGAAAACGTGACACCATATGGTTAGAAAAATTCTTACAGTACTTAGGATTTGTTGAGCCAAATATGATGTCATCCACATATATCTGGATTAATATGATATCAGCTTTATCCTTTTTAATGAAAAGAGTAGTATCGATTTGTAACATCCCGCCTGCCTCGACAACAATATTGTCCGCTTTGCCCCTGGATTTAACCAACGTGTAGCGCACGAATTTGTTTCTGGCGACCTGGTGAGAAACTTCTCAGGGGGTCACCCATCCTGGGAATACTCCCACCCAAGCACGATTAACCTCAGAGTTCCCAGAACCTGACGTGCTTGTGGCCCCAAAACGCGTTGTTGTTAGGAAGGCCAAGATATTACTTATAACACCCAGCATCACTCCTGTGCCGTTCGGGATATGGGGCAAACCTCATCGAGGACGATGAGTCCCAAGGGGGGGTGTTTGTAACAAAAGAAGATTCATAGCATTTGAGTCCATATTTTTCAAGTTATACCCGAAATACTAACATGCAATAAATCTAACAGAAACTAAAAATGAAATAACTTAATTTTATGAACTTTTTATCACTTTTTGGCCCATAAATTGGGGTTTCTTGATTGAAAACGTTTTTATCTTCCATTTTAACATAAGTTTTAGTAAAAATCATCCTTTAACTTTTTGAAACACATGTATGGACTCTAATATCTTTAGATTGTAAGAAAAATGGACATGCATGTCATCCAAACTTCATTTTCTTGAGTTTTAGAGGTATGGATCATGGGTTATCACCATTGCTTGACATTTAACATGTCATTGGTGTATAACCTACCATTTAGGGACTTTATAAAGCCCTAAATTCCAGAAAACCTTCAAGAAGATGAAGAAAAATGAAGGAAAAAATGATGAAAACTTGATTTTTATGAAGATTTAAAGGTAAGATTCATGAAATACAAGAGTAGAATGTTACCTTGATGATGAGGAGTTGTTTTGATCTTCAAAAATTATGATTTGGAAGGAGGTTTGGGGCTGGAGTTTAGGGAGAAATGAAGAGAGAATTGATACTAGAGAGAGAGAGAAATGAGAGAAATGAGAGAAATGAGAGAAATGATGGAGTGTTGGTGGTTTTGAAGAAGAAAAGAAAAACAAAGTGGGGATATAGGGGGGGGGGGCACATGGCCATTTCTTTAAAAAAAATATATATATATTTTTTAAATTTTAAGTTTTATATATATATATATAATTAAATACCAATCAAACCCCACTGGAATCACTCAAAAATATTGAGTTTTGACCCCTCAACCTTACCTCTAAAGTTTATGGTGCAAACAGAATCCGGCTGGACAAAATCTTGCAATCAATCAACCATAACCATCATGCAAAACCATAAAAATTAAAGATTATTTTTCTGGAAGTAACTTTAATGAGCTGGGAATCAAACAAAATTTGATTCACTTGAAAATATATAGATTTGAGTACTCAACCATCATTAATAAGTTGAGTGTGCAAAAAGCAACTTTCTACCAGATTGGGACACTTGGCTTAAAACTGACATAACTCACTCATTACTTATCCAAATGAGGTGAATCTTTTTCTGGAAGTTTCTTATTTGAGTAAGGAACAAAACACAGCTTGAATCACCATAAAAGAGTAAGTTTTGACCCTTCAAATGATCGAGACAAGCAGAAGGTGTACTCTGCATGGATCCCTGTGACCAATGAACTTTTAAGAACATCATTGCCCTATCTAATCAACTCCAAAAAGGGTGTTACCTATGCCAAAAGTTCACCAAGGCAGTAAATTAAACACTATACAAAAATTTGGTAAAATAATAACATATGAAAAATGGTTATAATATCATTAAAAGTAGGCATAAAATTCTGACAGCTTAAATCAAGGGTCAGATTTGTTAAAAAGGGGATTTTTGGACTTTATAACTCTATAATTTATTCAAAGATTTACATATATGTATTTGAAATCACATTATAGTAAATAGACTAAAACAACTAATTAAATGATTTTGGACTAAAATATACACTTATTGGCATTTCATAAATCACTCGGAAGGATTATTTGGACTTAGGGACGAGTAATGACGTATTTTCCTTGTGGCATCTTTCGTTATAGGAAATCTAGGGAGTAATGACCTTCGGTGATCACTATCTCAAAATCTTCGCACTTTCTCCAAAAGGTGAGTATTCACAACCCCTCTTTTACCGTTTTTTATACGTTTTGGGGTGAAAAGCATGTGAATTTACAAATTGTTTCTACTGAATGATTGTTCGTTAAAATTGTCGAATTTTGAATTAAATTGTTTATGCACTATGGTATGTATACTTTACGCTGCAAATGAGTATTCACAGCCCCACTTTTATCGTTTTAATTGATTATTGAGGTGGAAAGCATGTTTAAATTGCGTATTTAAAGATTCATGAGTATGGTTTTAAAGTATTGCGAATTGGCAATTTATAAGGCTTTGTTAAAAGCATTTGGAATTATAAGTTATATGATAAGTATGCAATTGATGTGTTGAGTATATTAAATGTTAAGACCCCGTGACACTACTATTAACTCGAAGAAAATCGGGCCTATAGTATTAGTGGATAGCGCTATTTGGTGTGACAAGCCCACCTTATGCTGACGAGCAGGGGTGCACTATACTAGAGAAGATGACTAAACATGTGGCTCAAACCACCGCTGAGTTAGTTCATCGGGGGCGTTGAAATTGGTCAGGGACGACTTAGTAGTGGCTCAACGTAATATTATCTTTGTATACACTTATCATAAAGAAATTGAATTATGGTACTCATGAATCAATGAATTGAAGATTGGTTTTTACACGTGATTTACAATGTTAACTTGCATATAAAAATGATTTGTGCATATTTAAAACCTGTGAACTCACCAACTCTTTGTAGTTGACCTTGTTTTATACATGCTTTTCAGGAAGTCAAGAAGGTAGACATCGATGTTTAAGCTACCGTTATGTTTAACATTTTGGAAATTGTAAACGATGATAAATATTGTTTTTATGTAATGTTTTAAATAATTAAATTGTATGGTGGTATGAACTTTAATCTTGTGCTATGCGTATCGAGCTGTTATGCCCCGTGTTTCCGCTTTAGCGGGGTGTGACACGATTTTACCTTTTGAGAAACCCGAATTGACTAAGAATTTAGATAGAACTTCGTACCAGGCACGAGGGGCTTGTTTCAAACCGTAAAGAGCTTTGTTCATAATGTACACATGATTTGGCTTATTTGGATTGACAAAACTTTCAGGCTGAGAGACGTAGACTTCCTCCTTCAAGATGTCGTTCAGAATGGCAGTCTTCACATCCATTTGATAGACGGTGAAGTTCTTGTGTGCGGCGTAGGCTAGAAACATTCTAATTGTCTCGATGCGCACAACTGGAGCATAAGTCTCGTCATAATCTATACCTTCCTCTTGCCTATATCCTTTAGCCACAAGTCTTGCTTTATTTCAAATGACGATACCATCTTCATCTTTCTTATTCTTGAAAACCCATTTCGTGCCGATAATTGTCTTTCCTTCAGGTTTAGGCACAAGTCTCCAGACTTTATGCGCTTCAAACTGATTAAGCTCTTCTTGCATCACGGTTACTCAATCTGAATCAGCTAGAGCTTCAGATACTCGTGATGGCTCTATCTTACTCGGAAAGGAATCATGCATGCACTGGTTTATTGTTGCATACCTAGTTTGCACCGGTTTGGATAGATCTCCAATAATTTGATGTATTGGGTGCTCTTTGGTCACTTGTGTTCATGAGGGAGTGGATTAGATGTAGACTAATCATATTCATCATCTAAATATCCACTTTCACTTTGTTCTTATAGGGGTTCAGTTGAAGTAGGCGGTGTAGAAGCTTCAGTTGATTGGACATTGGATGTCTGTTGAGTAGACGTTGTGGTACACCCAACTGATTGAGTTACTTCTGGCTCTTCATTAACATGTACAACTTCAACTGATTGAGTAGGTGTTTGAATCTGAGTCTCTTCTTGAACCGGGGGAACATATTCAGTTGAGACATCATAAGTGATTGGATGATTATAGCTTGAACCTTCAGGTCTGTCAATCACAACAGGTTTAGGCAAATTAGTACCGAGAAACTCCTCATAGAAAAATTCAAACAATAAATCTAAATTTGTTAAATGTGATGTCGACGTTGACGCTTTATCAGATTTAGTATCGTTAACCATAGGTTCTGGACTGATTTGCCCAGAAGCTAAAACTCCGGTAAGAACGGGTTCTGAACTGCTTTGATCAGAATCCATTTCTTCATCGAATGTAACATTTACGCTCTCGACTATGATCTTCGCCTTCTTCAGATAAACTCTATATGCGGATGATGTTTGAGAATAGCCGATGAAAATGCCTTCTTAAGATTCGTTTTCGACTCGCTTAAAGTGTTAAAGCTTTGTACTGACTCTAACTTTAAGTTTCATGAGCAATGTTTATCAGCGAGTTGGTATGACACTTAAGTGTTGGACACTAATTAGACCTTATCGAGATTTAATGCCAACGACTAACAAAGAACAAAAAATAACTAGGTGTTTTAACATTTTGAAGTGTCATTATCAAATCAAATTATAGGAGGACCAACACTAAGTTACCCCAATAATTTAAAAGCTCATGATGCAATATGGGTAACAGTAGATGTGTTATTGACGTTAGCCCATTTTTTACTGATCAAAATGACATGTTCATTGGAGAAGTTAGCCTATGTGTATGTGAATGTAATTGTGACAAGGTACGGGTGTTGTTGGTCCTGAAAGGGTAATGACTAACACATAAAGTGTTTTTAGCTAAAAGGGGTTGAATACAAACATAGTTTTCACTTTTTAATTCTATGTTGTCGAAGTAGGGAGGTAAGACGTTATCCTAAACAATCTTATTGGGGGAAAATTTGCTCACTCCGGGGTTTTAAAACAATTTTGTAACCTTTTAAACATAGCAGAAAATTCTTTTAGTTTACTAATTTTAGAAAGTTTTTCTAAATAAAACCCTTAGCCTGATCCAATGACAATTTAAAAGAATCTAAAAAAACCATAGGGTGTTTAGATTGTTACCTTTTAGATGTGTAGTTGGTTCTGACGGAGCACTTTAGAAACTAAAATAGATTTCCTCTATTGGAGATCCACACACGAACATGTTTTTTGGCCTCTACCGGATGCTAGCCCAAAACCAAAAAGATTGATTAACCTTTCAAACTTAGGCCTATCACCTTATTTATAAGTGATTTTTAAACTATAGATAGACTATGATTCAAATAAGGTTTTGTATATATCTGTAAATATATATATATATATCGTTGTAACACCCCAAATTTTCTACAAACGGTCGGGGAACGACCGAGAAAACAGTCGGTGAACGGTCGGGCAAACGATCAAGGAACGGTCGGTGAACGACGTGAAAATGGTCAAGGAACGGATGGGAAAACGGTTGGTGAATGGCCAAGAAAACGGTCGATGAATGGTCGAGAAACTCTCAGTACGGTTGGGGCAACAGTGCCCGCGCGACAATGGCTAATGGCACAGTCGCAGGGCATTGTCGCGAGGAGTGTACCAGCCTCGGTACATCCTCGGTACATTGTCGCATTGCAAAGTCGCGAGCGGCTTCCAGGCTTAAAACCTGATTCTCGGGTTGTTCTTCATTTACCCATAACTTTCTCATTTCTATCCCGATTGAGGCGATTTCAGAGGCTATAGATTCGTATTTCAAAGATTTTGAAGGTGGGAACAAGAAGGATGAAGGTTTCCTCAAAGATTTTGGGTCCCTATAAGTCGAAGGGTAAGCTTATAATCAATCGTTTCTTAATCTAGGATTTGGTTCTTTTCACCTCAACCCTCATTTCTTCTTTTGGGTTTGTTTGTTTATGTTTTGGGAGTAAAGGATGTGTTCTTGAGAAGATATTCATCTTAGATCTAGAAGCTTAGGATGAAGATCTAAAGTCTTCATTCTTGGGAAGCTAAAGATGGGTTTGGAAACTAGGTTTAACCTAACCTAGAAAGGTGAGTTCAAGTTGATTTATGAAAACTATGTACATGCCAAAAATATCCATTTTGAAGTATTTATGTGTTCTACTTGATATTATAAAATGTGGGTTTATGTGATGAGTTTTGCCTATTTTGGGTATTTGATTTTATAAATCTTGTGAAACCCCTACATGTGGGATTTTCGGACATTTTGATAAATAGATCATATTAATATGCTTCTTTAATGATTTAATGTATAAATGGAGGTCATTTGACTTAAATGCGCTTTTAGTGTATTTGATTTTATAAACCGTTTGGAAAATTCATATTATTATGTTATGAGGCATTTTGGAAATGTAAATAACATAGTTTCATTTGTAAAATGATTTGTTCCAAACCATGGTAGTTTTTGAGTTAATCATACTTTTGGTCGTTGTGTTTGCATAACCGTTGGTTAAATGTGTTTTATTGTTTATATTGACTTTTATTGTATAGTCAATTAAATTGTTGAGCTTTTTGCTCGGTTTTGACTTAGATGAGTCTTGAGGACATTTTCGGGATGAGTTGCTCTATATCGAGCTTTTCGGGTTATATGCAATTATGGCATATTTATTTATATGTTACATGTTTTGAGTGCATTGGTAATTCAATTGGAGTCATGTAATTTAGACTGTAATGCATTTAATCCATAGGCGTAGGAGTCAGTTTTGTTTATTTGGGACGTTTCCCCTTTGTAACTATTTGAGACTGTGGGTCAACGAGGGATTTGGTACGATTATGTGGAACCGGATACTAGTCATTGACCGTAAATGTAATCCTAGTGAATGCGTATGACTAAGATCATCGGGGGCTCATTGATAGCGGTAGAGCGTATAGGGCCACAGAGTGGCCACCTGTGTTGCCACAATGGCGGTGCAAGTGCACACCGAACACTATGATCGCTATTAGGTAATAAAGTGGTAGAGTACCAAGATCGTTTCCACAGGGACTAGTCAACTAAGAATTAGAGACATTCATGAACTTCTAGTACTCGTTTGAGTTTTGAGAACAATATCAATATTTGTGAGTTTTAAGTAAGCTAAACAACGATTAAGATAATTAACAAGTTAGAGGAGAGGATGTGGGTACAAACATTAACTAAGACAGATGTAGTAACAATATGGTCAGAAACAAGTGACACAAAATATCTACAAAACCCCCTCTGTCGAAAGTGAGTTTCCACAGAAAGTGGCCACTTGCACCCACAAAGTTGCCACTATTGCCGACTAAAGACTTGCCAATTTAACTAAGTAAACCTCTAAGGATTTTAGTTCCACCAGTATGGATATAGAAGCCCAAATCTCTTTGTGATACCTATATCGATCGACATTTTGAACCTTAATTAAAATCATGCAAAAACCCGTATCTCTACGTGGTTACAAAAAACTTTCTCAAATCTTCTTGCATCACTCAAGCCGTATTTCCGGATCCGCCCATCTCTGGGTCTAAGATCTAATATTAACACTTACAAGTGATCGGCTTGTCCGTGTTGAGTTGAAGTCTTGACTCAAGTGACCAAGTATAAGAGTTAGCAACGATGGCAACACCCAAGTGTTGCCTACTAGTCTTAGCCTTGATGCTCATACCCACACCCAAAGGGGTGTTTAGTTCATAATAAAAGTAAAAGACGTGGGAGAATAAGAAGAATACATAAACATAACTTGCATAAATAAAAGTAAAAATATTTCACCACTTTGTCGCCACAGTGGTGATAGCTGTTATAAGAAATTGAAACTACAAGAAAATTAAATGCAACTAAATGAGAGAATGAGATGTAAATGTAAAGCTCCATGTTAGAGAATTTGCTCCTGGAAGTGATGATCTCCAAATGGTGCCCCAAAACCTCTTTTTATAGTGTTTTTGAAGAAAAAGGTGTGATTTGACAAAACCCAAAAAACCACTTTTTGGAGGAATGTTGAAGCTTCCTTAACTTCCAAATTTTGTCATTTTCCTTGATTATTCCTATGAAACCTTAGGGTCCTCTTTCTTCAATTTCAAAAAGCACCTTTCCATTAATGTCCAAGGCTTATCCACAAACTTCCAGCCCACGTTGTCACTTTGCTGCACAAAAAGTTAGAAAAACCGAATTTTGCATTCTTGAAACTTCATCACAATGTTGGAACATATTAGACCAAATAAAGGAGGGAGAGGGCAAAATGGGCAAGAAAGTGGCAAAAATTAATAAGAAAATTGAGGAAATAACTCTCAAGATTTGAGAGTTATCACACCTCCAAACTTGAATATTTACTTGTCCTCAAGTAAAAATAATGAAAGAAAAAGAACTCGAAAGATGATAAAAGGGTTGACTAATCAGATTTTTGCTTGAATGGAAAAAATTACATCGAACATTTCCATGACTCTTGATTTGAATTAAGCACTCCCATTCGAAAAGGTACCACCTCATTCCATGTAATCCATAATTTTGGCTTTAATCAATAGTGCTTGTTTTGGGCTTGTGTATTTGGGTTTTCAAATTAATTACTTGATATGACCCAATTATTTTTTGGTTTTGTGGCATATTTTTCTTTATTTTTCCATTACCATTCGATTTTTGACTCAACCCATTTTGATTTTTTTTTTATTTGCTTTTGTCGCCAATGTGATGACAAAAGTGGCCACTTTGGCTTTGGGTGATCACAAAAATATTTTGCTTTTTGCAAACGTCCCCACCCCCCAAACTGAAACCTTCAATGTCCTTATTGAAAAAACGCAAGACAATTTTGGTCTGAGTATTCGTTAGGATTGGTGTCAAATGGGAAAGTGTATGGGCTAAAATTGCGAAGAATGACCTATATCATGTTAAACCCAAAAATTATGGAAACAATCACGAGAGTGTACCTGAAAGATATGTTAAAACGAACGAAAAACAGATACAAATAGTCATGAGAATATTAAACAGAAGCAAACCATGAACAAAGTAATACAACATAAAGTTCAACAACCCAAGGATCCACGAGTTAGAACAAAACTGTGTGTCCCACAATTAGTGTAAATCAATATAGATGACAAACAAATATCCAATTGAACAATTTTATTTCAACAATCTTGATCAGTACAAACTCTCTTAAACTTTCTCTCTCTAACCAATGATACGTATACAATTCTTACAATTGACACTCTTGATACAACTTCTCATATCCCTTATTTCAAAAACACTTATATACCTAAACACTCACACCACTAAACACTTACAATACATAGACTTGTCTTTGACTTTATTAGAAAGACTTTGACTTTGTATGAGAGTTGACTTGAGCTCTTTGACTTTTCTTGACTTTCATCTTCAGCCTTTTATGATCTTGTATCCAACATATTTATGCACTAACAATCTCCCCCTTTGGATCAAGATCATCTTCAAAAAGATATGCATTGAAGCTTCCCCTTTTATTGATCTTTAACAACTTTATCTCCCCTTTGTAGATTTCTTTTAGCAAAGATTATCTCCAGAAAAATAAGCATTGAAGCACAATCTCCCCTTTATGCTAAAAAATATTCTTCAAACTTACTTAATCTCCCCAAAGTCTGTGATAGTGATATTCAAGAACAATAACAATCTCCCCCAAGTTTGTAAAAACCTTTTTCAGACTCCAGAAAGAAATTATCTTCAGAATTAGCTCGCTTTTCTTCAGCAAATTATCTTCAAAAAAAATTTCATTAATTTCCCACAAATATTCTGAAACACTTGAACTTTTTCTTTTAATTCTGAACAATCTTCCCATAACTTGCATTCTTTGACACATTCTTTCAGCAAACTTTCTTCAAATTGTCTTTCTTGAAATGATTTCTCCTTTAAATTTCAACATTTCTTTAACTTCTCTCATAACTGATACAAACTTTCCTTCAACAAACATTTCTTGAACAAAAATTTCTCCCCCTTTTTGACGATTGTAGCATAGAAATCATCAAAACTGTTCCAAGAAATGTCATTAATCTTTCTAACCATTGATCTTTCATCACCAAGCCTCTGATCATCCACCGATTCATAAGATATTCATATGAATCTTTTCAAATTCAGACAAATTAGAATGTAACACCTGAATCAACAAATAAATCAGTTAATAATGCCTGTCAGTAACACGAAGTCACTGTGTGTAACGAATACACATTAGAAAGGAGCTTTTTGATGTTCACTCCCCCAGGTCTTCCATTCAATCATCGAATAACACAAGTTTATTCTATGAACGTTTAGACAGAAAAATGAATTTCCTGTGTGTACGTGCTTGTATATGAAAGAATTAAGCACATGATGATTGCTTGTAATAAAAGGCTCAAAATGTGTAAACCATTGAGACAACAACACTAATACACGGACTCAATTGTGCATGATAGAAGTGCGAAGGTGGGGTAGACTTCATTCTTTTTCAATATCTAGATTTTCCAAATGAAAACAAGATAGATTATATGCTGCATTCCCAAGAAAAATTGAAACATCTTCTTTTTAAGAAAAAGATGAGTAGCTGGTGGGGTTTAAATCAAGAGTTGGCATGGGCTAGTTGCCTGTTTCAATGATGTTCACGAAGAATTGTGAAACAACAGTATTGTGGCTGCTCGGCTGAGAAAAAGTTGGTACAGAGTTTGATATTCTTTTACTCTGATCTCTCACCCTCTTTCTTTTTAACATTTAAGCTCACTTCTAACCAAACTCTCTTTTCATTTTACCTCATCACACATACCCACACTCAGTTATTTTGACCCCTCACCTCTCGATCACTCAAGGATTAACTTCTTGGGTAGGAAACAATGGTTAACGTGAATCCATAGAAGTTCTGTTAAGTTCTTACACAATGAACCCATGTTGTCCTAAAATAATATGTTGCTCAAAATAGTTTAACTTTGCAGTTAAATCACATAATGAATACATGTCAGATGTTTGTATGTTCAGAAAGAGAATCATGAAGATTTGAGCATTTTAAACATTGAAGATATTTCAAAACAAATATATTGAAATGAATGAAATGAATACAAGAAACTTGTTTGAAAATCTGACACTGTATGAAAAGATCAAATATGAATGATTTATCATGAAAAGCTTAGGTCATGAAAAAATCGGATATAGTCTATACGAATCAAAATATAGAGATTCATGAAAGAAACATTTTGAATGAAATCAACGCTCAATTATCAATGAATTACAAAGCGGGGTGTCTTACCATCGAAAAATTGGTTGCGAATATGAGACATGGTAAGAACATATCAACAAAAATAGTAAATCGGTGTGTGTGAATACTTGACAGTATATGGAAAAGATAATTCACAATTATTTATCTTTGGAAACACACGGTTTGTTTAACAATTAAGCTCATGAAAAATGAAAACATTTAAAATCACACTTCTAAAGTCAGAAAATCTTTGTAAGAATAGAAGTGGTTTGAACGTTTTAAGAATATGTTTTCCATATCTGAAAGTCGTCCTTCTTTCAGACATGTATGAGATTAAGTTTAGAATAAACCTTACGCTCAGCTTAAATCTCATGAAGTCAGCTTTAAGTCATAAAAGATAAGATCGTTTAAGCTCCCCCTCAAATTCTGCATTCAGTCATAAAGTCATCAAAGCACCAAGTCTTCTTCACAAAATTTATTGAAAAGTAAATGACATAAAGCAATAAAACTTGTTAAGAACGAATTCTGATCAGATGTAATCAGAAGTCATAGTCCTTACTCCCCCTAAAATTATGAATCATATGATATGCCAGTTAAGAATATATGCAATAAGTTTAACTCCCCCTAAAATATAGATCATCTTAACTTTGTGTCACACTCCCCCTGAAAACATGAACAAACCTTTCAGTGTATATATCTTTCAGATTAAAAATAAATAAATGAAGAAAAATAACAAAACTAAACTGTACTAGGTAACAACAAATTATGTCTTGAGATTTAGCATGCCAAGTTTTGAAATGAGAAAATAAATCTCTTTTCATCAAGTGGCTTGGTAAATAATATGTGTTTCCAAAGTGAAGTTCTATTGTACCTTTTTCGACATTATCTTTTATAAAATGATATCTCATGTCGATGTGCTTGGTTTTAGTATGTTGCACAGGGTTAGCAGATATTGCAATGGAGCTCTTCGAATCTCAGTAAATCGGGATTTTGTCGTACTTGAAACCATAATCTCAGAGTTGTGTTCGCATCCACAACACTTGAGACAACAGCTAGTTGCAGCTACGTACTCTGCCTCAGCTGTTGAAGTAGATACACACAGTTGTTTCTTCGAAGCCCAACTCACGAGTTTATTGCCTAAGAATTGAATGTGTCCCGAAGTACTCTTCCTGTCAAGCATACAAACTGCATGATCTACATCTGAATATGCTGTGAGCTCAAAACCAGTATCCTTAGGATACCACAGACCAATATCTGCAGTGTTCTTCAGATATCTAAAAATTCGCTTAACTGCAGACATATGGGATTCTTTAGGTGAAGCCTGATATCTAGCACATAAGCATGTAGAAAACATTATATGCGGCCGACTAGATGTCAAGTACATTAAGGAACCAATCATACCTCTGTAGGTTCTAACATCGACAACTTTTCTAGAAGGATCAACGCCGATCTTAGTTCCAGGTGCCATCGGGGTACCAAGTGGAGTACAATTTTCCATTTTACATTTTCTGAAAATATCGAAAATGTACTTCGCTTGATTAATGAAAATCCCCGTAGAAAATTGTTTGACTTGTAATCCAAGAAAGAAATTCATCTCTCCCATCATACTCATCTGAAACCATGACACCATAAGGTTAGAAAAATTCTTACAGTACTTAGGATTTGTTGAACCAAATTTGATGTCATCCACATATATCTGGATTAATATGATATCAACTTTCTCCTTTTTAATGAAAAGAGTAGTATCGATTTTACCTTTTGAGAAGCCCGAATTGACTAAGAATTTAGATAGAACTTCGTACCAGGCGCGAAGGGCTTGTTTCAAACCGTAAAGAGCTTTGTCTAGAATGTATACATGATTTGGCTTATTTGGATTGACAAAACTTTCGGCTAAGAGACGTAGACTTCCTCCTTCAAGATGCCATTCAGAAATGAAGTCTTCACATCCATTTGATAGACGGTGAAGTTCTTGTGTTCGACGTAGGCTACAAAAATTCTAATTGTCTCGATGCGCGCAACTGGAGCATATGTCTTGTCATAATCTATACCTTCCTCTTGCCTATATCCTTTAGCACAAGTCTTTCTTTATTTCTAATGACGATACCATCTCCATCTTTCTTATTCTTGAAAACCCATTTCGACAAGTCTCCAGACTTTAAGCGCTACGAACTGATTAAGCTCTTCTTGCATTGCGGTTACGCTATCTGAATCAGCTAGAGCTTTAGATACTCATGTTGGATCTATCTTACTCAGAAAGGAATCATGCATGCACTGGTTTATTGTTGCAGACCTAGTTTGCTCTGGTTTGGACGAATCTCCAATAATTTGATGTATTGGGTGCTCTTTGGTCCACTTGTGTTCATGAGGGAGTGGATTAGATGTAGACTGACCATATTCATTATCTAAATATCCAATTTCACTTTGTTCTTATAGGGGTTCAGTTGAAGTAGGAGGTGCAGAAGCTTCAGTTGGTTGGACATTGGATGTCTGTTGAGTAGACATTGTGGTACACCCAACTAATTGAGTTACTTCTGGCTCTTCATTAACATGTACAACTTCAACTGATTGAGTAGGTGTTTGAATCTGAGTTTCTTCTTGAATCAGGGGAACAGATTCAGTTGAGACATCTGAAGTGATTGGATGATTATTTCTTGAACCTTCAGGTCTGTCAATCACAACAGGTTTAGGCAAATTAGTACCAAGAAACTCATCATAGAAAAATTCAAACAATAAATCTAAATTTGTTAAATGTGATGTCGACGTTGACGCTTTATCAGATTTAGTATCGTTAACCACAGGTTCTGGACTTATTTGCGTAGAAGCTAAAACTCCGGTAAGAAAGGGTTCTGAACTGCTTTGATCAGAAGCCATTTATTCATCGAATGTAACATTTACGCTCTCGACTACGATCTTCGCCTTCTTAAGATAAACTCTATATGTTGCTGATGTTTGAGAATAGCCTATGAAAATTCCTGCTTCAGCTTTCGGATTGAACTTGTTCAAGTTCTCTTTACCGTTCAGTAGGAAACACCTACATCCAAAAATATGAAAGTATTTAATGCTAGGTATTCGATTATTAATTAAATCATACAGTGTTTTACCGAACCGGCGATGGATAATGGAGCAATTTTGCGTATAGCAGGCAGTCGACACAGCTTCAGCCCACAGAAATAGAGGTAGATCTGATTGATTCAACATAGTATGAACGGCCTCAACTAGAGTTCTTTTTCGTCTTTCTACGAATCCATTCTGTTTAGGCATTTTGGCAGCAGAAAACTGGTGTGATATCCCGACCGATTTGAGATAATCATCAACAATTCTGTTCTTGAATTCTGTGCCATTGTCCGTTCTAAGAAGCTTTAATGTCTTTTGCAGATTCACTTGAGTAGTCTTTAGGAAAGAGATGATGACATCGGGCGTCTCATCTTTCGATCTTAGAAATTTAACCAAAGTGTATCTAGAGTTATCGTCTACAATCACTAACACATATTTCTTGCCGTTGATGCTTTGAGTTCGCATCGGACCATAGAGATCCATATGCAACAGTTCCAAGGAAGAACTTGTACTCGGCTCAGGATTTGGCTTATGAGCGGCTCTTTTCATCTTGCCTTTCTCACACACATCACATAGATTTTCTTTGACATATTTAAGATATTGAAGTCCTTTCACCAAATTACCCGTGACCAGCTTGTTGATGTATCGAAAGTTCAAGTGAAATAGCCGTCTATGCAACCAACTTTGTTGCATAGAGTCTTTTGAAAGTAGACACACCTCAGGATCAGTCTTAACTTTTGACAAATTAATTGTGTAGAGGTTTGACTTTCTCGTCCCGACCAAGAGTTCTTTTCCTTCTTTAGTTCTCACACAACATCTCTTGGCCTTGAAATTAACCTCTAAGTCCTTGTCACAAAACTGAGCAATGTTGAAATATGTTATGTCCTAGTCCTTCTACGTAACTCACCTTCTTGATCGTTACGTTTTCTTCTACAACATCACCATATCCGAGAATCGGTAAAAACTGGTCATTTCCGAATCGAACATTCCCGCAAAATTTCTCTGTATAATTAGACAATAAATATTTCTGCCCAGTCATATGCTTGGAGCAACCATAATCCAAGTACCACATATGACGGGTCTTCACAAGATAAATCAGGAAACAATTGATTTAGGTACCCATATATATCTGGGTCCTTTCAGGTTAGTGCAAGATTTTAGCACCCATTTGAAATTATGTCCTCTTTTGTTTTGAAAAACATGAGAATGATGTATATAATAAGTTCCAGACCAACATTCAGAATATTGTCGAGTCACAATCATTTCGACCATGTTTAGACAACTGATTAGTAAACGGAGATAATTGGAACTATTGCTTTATTGAATATTTCTTGTAAGAAGTTACAAGAGTTGATTTTGTAGAAGCAATTTTACCAACTAAATCAGTAGTACTAACAAAAATCCTATTACATTCAGAATCCGAAAATGACTTTGTAGGCTCTCCAACTTTCTTCTTTGGTCGCCATTCAGTTCTCACTTCAGACCTTTTCTTGCTCAGTTCTGAAACAAAAGATTTAGATTTGTTAGGAAAATGAGATTTCTGAGTCTGTGTTTTCTTTTGCTTACCTGTGTTGGTCCATTTCTGTGAGCACCTTTTCTTTTGCTTTTTACCTTTTTCATAATAATCGGTACTCACAGGAACTGACTCACCAACCTTAGTTGATGATTCACCTATTTCAAACACACTAGGTAAAGCATCAAAATTGATAATAAAATCAGAATGATCTAGAAGTTTCGCATTGAAATTAAACCTATCAATACTTTCATCAACACAACCATCATCAGAATTTAAAAAAGCATTTGCACCCGCAAATAAGTCATCAATTTCATCATCAGAAGTTTGAGGTGCCTTGGAAGAATTTGAACACATTTTAGAATCTGTCTTAAAAACAGTGTTCTTCATGACTGTAGAAAACACAATTTTCTCTAAGTCAACCAAAGTTCTTTCATCATCTAAAGTGTTTTGAAGCTCAACAATCTTGCTTTCCAAAACAAGTGGAGAAACATAAATTTTGGCTTTAACAGGTTTTGCCTCCAACTCTTTAGTAGAATATGTTAGAGCATAAATATGTTGGATACAAGATCATAGAAGACTGAAGATTGAAGTCAAAGATGAAATCAACTCTCAAGCATCAAAGTCAAAGTCAATATTGGATTTTTGTGTTTTCTAGTTTTGTACGTGTACATTAGTTTGCGCGTTTCTGTTTCTGTAGTTGTGTGCGTGTTTCTGTGTTGGTATAAATAGGGTGTAGTGTGCGTGTAGCATTTCATAGAGCAAGTTCATAGTGTTGAGAGAGTTCCTGAGATAGAGAGAGAAAGTGTATTGAGAGAACCTTGTAATTGAAATTTGTGATTAATTCAAAGTGAGATTTGACGGAATTAATTGTCATCATTGATTTACATTGTTATCTGGGATAACAATTGGTATCAGAGCACACAGAATTCAGAGAAAATTGGATCAATTTCAAGATTTTTGGATCATATTTTGGACGAACTCGTAAACGGACTGAGAAAGTTTATATTTGGATTATCATGATGTTCTTGATTCGATTTTTGTATTGTTTCATTCGATTTTGTACCTAGAACATAGTTGTAGTCTTCTGTTTAGCCTAATTCAGAGTGTATTGGTCGTATTTTGAAATTTTCTTGAAATTTAAGTTCGTGTCTGAAAACGAACTGGTATAGATCAAATTTGTAATCTTTAGTGTTTTAATCTGAAATTCTTTGTTTGTAAGTTGTTCTAAAGATGCATTAGAGGAGTTCAGCAAATTTTCAAGAAAATTGAAGATGATTTGAATCAAATCAGTGCAAAAATTGAGTTTTTGGAACTGCAAGTCAAGAACTCGCAAGATCCAAAGAACTCACAGACCAAGAACTCGCAAGGACAAAGAACTCGCAAGATCAAGAACTCACAAAGACTTGATTTGGTGGTTGAAGTGAAGAACTCGCAAACAGTTGTGTGCGTGAAGCAAGAACTCGCACAACACTTGGTGCGAGTTTGTACTGTTCAATCTCTTTGTCGTGCGAGAAGTATAATATGCGAGAAGTGTTCATCGTGCGTGTTCTCGTCTAGCGCGAAGTATCCTTGGTTAAATTTTTTCTAAGTTCAAATCTCCCAATCCCTGTTCTTGCGCGTTTGCATTTAGCGCGAACCAAGTTCCTGGAAAATATTCTAAGTCTCGATCACGTAAGGTTTTGCGCTAAGTTCCAAAACTTGCACATAGTGGTGTGCAAGAACTAAGAACTCGCATAAGCCTACGTGCGCGAACTTTGGTTCACGCAACCTTTGTTGTGCGCGAACTTCAGTTCTCGCATCCTGTGTCTTGCGCGAACCACAAACTCGCATAACCTAGTGTGCGAGAAGTGAGTTCACTTGATTCTATTGTGTGCGCGAAGTTCAATACTCGCATAGAGTGTTTTGCACAAAGTGTTTCATTTCAGTGTTATGCGCGTTCTATACTTAGTAAATTTTTCTGATTTTTCTGAAATTTAACTGAGTTTGATTTTTGTAGATCCAGTTTGTTTTCTTAATTTTGACGATCACAGTAAGCAGTGTAACTCAAAGATGACTTCAAAAGACGCTCTTTCCATCGGTACAGACGTAAAGCCTCCTGTTCTATTCAAGGGTGAATACGAACAATGGAAGGATCGTTTTCTCGACTTTGTCGACCGACATGCAAATGGGGAAAACATTCTGCTATCAATCACAGAAGGTCCCATGATTCCACCTACTGTCGAAATACCCGATGATGAATCCTTAGACAGTGAGGATGGAGACGAAGACAGAGTAAGAAAGATGAAAATTGTTCCAAAAGAATTTGCACAGTATTCTGATGAGCAGAAAAGTCATTTCAAAGCCGATAAACAAGCAAGATCTCTTCTACTTCAGAGTATTCCCGAATGAGATATACATAAAGATAGACAGCTACAAATCGAACGCTAAAAAGATGTGGGATCAGTTACAGAAGATGATGATGGGCTCTAAGGTGAGAAATCAGATGAAAGTAGCTAACTGTATCAACAACTACGAAGAATTTAAAGCCAAGGAAAATGAGAGTCTGGAGGAAACTTATGAGTGATTCGTGCTTATACTGAATGAACTATCAAAGAACAAAGTCAAGAAGAAGCAGATAGAGAATAATGTAAAGTTTCTCAGCATTCTGCAGCCGGAATGGAAGAAGCATACACGCCGGATGAAGCAAATGAAAGATTTGAGTGACATACCCCTACATGAAGTTTATGACACTTTGAGACAGAATGAGGAGGAGGTTGAAGAGAAAAGAGCTGAGAAGAAGAAAACTGAGAAAGTGTTAGATCCCATAGCCTTGGTAGCTAGAGAGAAGGAGAAAAAGAAGAAAGAGAAGAAAAAGATGAAGAAGATAGTAATTCCCAGTTCTGATTCGGATGGTGATGAGGGCGAAAACCTCAAGCAAGCTATGCTTCTACTGACCCGTACATTTCAGAAGAAATTCTACAAGAAACCGGGTTAGAACTCTCAGAGGTACTCATCGTCCAAATAAAAGAACCATGAACATCGGGAAAGAGTTGAAGGAAAAAGATATGAGGAGAACCGATATGTGGAAAGAAAGACGGATGAGAAGAAGAAGTATCTGAATGACTATGCTGGTACTAAAAAGAAGACAGATGACCTGATCAAGTGGTACAATTGTGGTAAGGTTGGTCACTACGCTAAAGACTGTCGGAAGCCCAAAGTCAGAAACTCTGAATATTACAAGAACAAAATGCTTTTGGCTAAGCAGGAAGAAGCCGGTCAGGCTTTGATGGCTGAAGACGAGTTTTGGCTAGATCATTCAGATGAAGAGGAAAGAGAAGAAACTGCTCACATGTGTTTGATGGGAAACACAGTGAAGTATGATGACAGTGATGAAGAAGTAGCTGATGAGGTACTTCATTTTTCTAAATATGATTTTATGACTAAAATGGAAGCCATGATGGTTGAACTCCAAGATCTTCAAAATAAACTGAAAAAGGAAAAGAGCAGAGTTGAAAAGAAAAATCAAAAGATCTTTGAACTTAACAAGCAAGTTGTTAGGAACAAAGATTTGATTGATTCTCTACGCAAATCTGTTTCTGATTTTAAACAAGAAAAAGATTGTTTTGAAAGTAAGATTTCTGATTTTGAATCTAAAATTTCTAAGTCTGTTTCAGAAAAGCAAGAAAGTGTTCTAAAAGTGTTTAAATTGCAGGCTGAGAACAAGAAGTTAGAGAAAAAGGTAAATGGTTTGGAAGCAAAATTATATGCTAGAGGCCAAACAGATCAAACCATTTTCTTAAACACACCAAATGAGGAAGCTGATGTTAGAGAGAAGTAGGGTCTCGGTTACGAAAACCCACACTATCTAAAGAAAGCTATCAAAAAACAGCCAACTTCGTATAATTTTGATTTTCTTTTTGTGGCTGGTAAATATCCTCATTTGAAACACAAGTTTGTTACCAAATCACTAGATGAGTTAAAGGCTAAAGAGGATGAGAAAAGAAAGAACTTAAAGAAAATGCAACTACCATTCTGCTATCAAAAGCTGAATGATAGTTATATTTCAGATCAACCTAAATGTCTTTCACATGATTATTTTGAGAGTTATTCTACAAAAGAGTTGGAGGCAAAACGTTTAAAAGCTAAAGTTTATGTTCCTCTACTCATTTTAGAAAACAAAATAATCGAGCTTGAAACTGTTTTATCCGATGAAAGAATATTGGCTGACATTGAACAAAATGTAATTTCAACTATCATAAAGAACACAGTTTTAAATTTTGAATCTCAAAAGTGTTCTAATTCCTCTAAACCACCTCACACCTCTGAAGTTGATATTGATGACTTATTTGCGTCTGCAAATGATTTTTTAAATTCTGATGAAGGGTGTTTTAACGAGATTGATATGTTTGACTTCAATGCTAAACTTCCAGATCATTCTACTTTTGTTATTAATGGTCAAGCTTTACCAAGTGTGCATGAAATTGGTGAATCATCAACTAAGGTTGGTGAATCACTTTCTGTGAATGCTGATTATTATGCTAAAGGTAAGAAGCAAAAGAAACGGATCTCACAGAAACAGACTAACACTGGTAAGCTTACAAAAAGACAATCTCAGAAATCTGATTTTCCTAACATATCTAAATTTTATGTTTCAGTAAAAAGGGAAAGATATGAAGAACGAAAGGAATGGCGACCAAAACAGAAGATAGATGAGAGTTCTGAATCAATTCCTCATATGGATTATCATAGATATACTTGTAGTTCTTCTAATGTAGTTGGTAGTGTTGCTTCAAATAAACAAAACCTTGTAATTCCTTACAAGCGATATTCAATAAAGCAATTACTCCGATTATCTCAATCTACTACTATGTCATCTACTTATAGACGGAATGATTTTGTCTCTCACCGATTTTCTGATAATTGGTTTGGTACTTATCATGTTGGTTCTTATAAGCCATATATTTCAAAAGTTTTTCAAAAGGACAGAGGATCCATCTATAAATGGATACCAAAATCTTATGCTAAACTGAAAGGACCCGTTTTTAAATGGGTACCTAAATCTATTATTCCCTGATTTCTCTTATGCAGACCCGTCATATATGGTTCTTAGATAGCGGGTGTTCCAAGCATATGACTGGGCAAAAGGATTTATTGTCTAATTATACAGAGAAATTCTGCGGGAATGTACATTTTGGCAATGACCAATTTTCACCGATTCCCGGCTACGGTGACTTAATACAAGAGAATGTAACGATAACGAAGGTGAGTTACGTAGAAGGATTAGGGAATAACCTATTCAGTATTGGCCAGTTCTGCAACAAAGGATTAGAGGTGAATTTCAAGGCTAAAAGTTGCTCGGTGCGTACTAAAGATGGAAAAGAACTCTTGGTCGGCACTCGAAAGTCGAACCTCTACACGATAAATCTGTCAAAGGTCCAGACTGACAATCAGGTTTGTCTACTAACAAAAGCTTCGATGCAGCAAAGTTGGCTTTGGCACCGAAGGCTGTCGCACTTGAATTTTCGGTACATAAACAAATTGGTCAAAGGAATATTGGTGAAAGGTCTTCCTGAGCTTCGATATGAAAAGGAACATCTGTGTGCAGCATGTGAAAAGAGTAAAAAGAAGAGGGCAACTCACAAGCCAAAACTCGAACCGAGTACAAGTTCTACACTTGAGTTGTTACACATGGATCTATGCGGTCCGATGAGAACTCAAAGCATAGGAGGAAAGAAGTATGTTTTGATAATAGTGGATGATTTTTCGCGTTACACATGGGTAAAGTTTCTAAGGACAAAAGATGAGACGCCCGAAGTACTCATCAACTTTTTGAAGACTACCCAGGTGAACTTGCATAAGTCAGTAAAGCTTCTATGGACAGATAACGGCACAAAGTTTAAGAACAAAATTGTTGCAGATTATCTCGAATCGGTAAGGATAACACATCAATTCTCTGTTGCTAGGATGCCAGAACAGAATGGAGTAGTAGAAAGACGCAATCGAACGCTAGTCGAGGCCACTCGTACTATGCTCAGTCAGTCCGATCTACCTCTATTTCTGTGGGCATAAGCTGTCTCTACTGCATGTTATACGCAGAATCGCTCCATTATTCATAGACGGTTTGGTAAAACTCCTTATGCATTGATTAATAATTATACACCAAGCATTAATCATTTTCATATTTTTGGTTGCAGGTGTTTTTGCTTAATGATAGAGAGAACTTGAACAAGTTTGGACCTAAGGCTGATGAAGGCATCTTCATTGGATACTCACAGACATCTGCTGCATATAGGATATATATGAAGAGCTCAAAGACTGTTATCGAAAGTGTTAACCTAACATTTGATGAGGAAGTGGTTTCTGAATAACATAGTTCAGAACCCGTACTTACAGGAGTGTTTGCTTCTGGACAATTCAGTCCAGAACATGTGTCTAATGTGGATAATTTGGATAAACCTTCAACTTCCACATCTCATTTATCTGAATTAGATTTATTGTTTGAATTCTTTTATGATGAGTTTCTAGGATCTAAATTGCCTAAATCTGTTGTGATTGACAGGTCTGAAGAATCAAGATGTCAACATCCAATCACTTCAGAAGTGTCAACTGAACTTGTTCCCCTGGTTCAGACAAAAACTCCAGTTTAAGCAAATACTCCTACAGTTGAAGTTGCAAATGAAAATGTAGAACTAGAAGTTCCTACTTCAGTTGGATGCACTGTGATGGAAAATCAACAGGCTGACCAAGCTTTCCCAACTGAATCTTGTGTACAAGAAACTTCAACTGTACCCCCAAACAATGTTGAACAAGAACAAGCTAATAGTGGATATCTAGATGAGAACTATGATCAATCTACATCGAATCCGCTCCCTCATGAACACAAGTGGACCAAAGAGCATCCGATAAGCCAGATAATTGGAGATATATCAAAACCGGTGCAAACTAGGTCTGTGAAATTAAACATGTATATGCATGATTCCTTTTAGAGCAAGATAGAGCCTACTCGAGTATCTGAAGCTCTAGCTGACTCGAATTGGGTTACTACAGTGCAATAGGAGCTGAACCAGTTTGAAGCTTTGAAAGTCTGGAGACTTGTACCAAGACCTGAAGGTAAATCTGTAGTTGGTACAAAATTGGTATTCAAAAACAAGAAGGATGAAGACAGTATCGTAATTCGAAATAAAGCATGACTTGTCGCAAAAGGCTATTGGCAAGAGGAAGGCATTGATTATGACGAGACTTACGCTCTAGTAGAGCGTATTGAAGCAATAAGGATGTTCCTTGCTTACGCCGCTCATAAAAACTTCACCGTCTACCAGGTGGACGTGAAGACTGCCTTTCTGAAAGACATTCTTAAGGAGGAAGTCTATGTCTCACAACCTGAAGGCTTTGTGAATCCACATAAACCATCTCATGTCTAGATCTTGGATAAAGCACTTTACGGTCTTAAACAAGCGCCTCGAGCCTGGTATGAGGTATTATCAAAGTTTTTGGTCAAGTCGGGCTTCACAAAAGGTAAAATCGACACTACTTTATTCATTAAAAAGGAAAATCCGATATTATTCTTATTCAGATATATGTGGATGATATTATATTTGGCTCAACTAATCCTAAATACTGTAAGAATTTTTCAAACCTCATGGTGTCCTGATTTCAAATGAGTATGATGGGAGAGATGAACTTCTTTCTCGGATTACAAGTAAAAAATTTTCAACGGGGATTTTTATAAACCAAGCTAAGTACATTTTTGATATTCTTCGGAAATCCAAAATGGAAACTTGTAAACCAATTTTAACCCCGATGGCACCGGGAACTAAGATCAACATGGATCCTTCGAAAAAATCTGTCGATGTTAGAACCTATAGAGGGATGATTGGTTCTTTGATGTATTTAACTTCAAGTAGGCCAGATATTATGTTCTCTTCATGTCTATGTGCAAGATATCAGGCTAATCCAAAAGAATCCTGTCAGGATCGATTTCTTAACAAGAATAAAATCTCAGAAACAATATCAAAGAAGTTTGCGGAATAACACTTTGATATTCAATGAAACAGTAAATCAACACAGTAAATATGAAGAACAAACTGTAAACTTGTATTGAATGCTTTGTAGTTACAAGATTACACACTCAACCTCAATATTGATGAACAGGCTCACCAATACGAATTCTACTTCTCTAGAATTAGGATCTATGCCTTGAGGTTGATTTTCTCTCTAGAACTAACACTTAGAATGAATGAATTTATTTCACACTTCTAAACAATACAATATATATACTGAAGATAAAAGCTAATTACAATTAATAAAATATCTTCAGAATATATTCCATCATTATCTCTAAGCTTCCATGAATATCTTCAGTTTATCCAGCTGTCATCCTTTCCATACAGATCTCCATCTTATAAGCAGTATTAACCATAAGCAGCATTAATACTCTGAGCAGTATTAACTCTAGCAGTACTAACCATGCTCAGCAGCATTAATCTCTTCAAGCAGTACTAACTTTGAACTAGCAGTACTAATCTTGTGCAGCAACATTAAAAAATCAACTAGCAACATTAATAACAGAAGTACTAACTAGAAGTATTAACTGTTTTCTTCTAGCAGCATTAACTAGAAGTATTAATCACAGAAGTACTAACTAGAAGTATTAACTGTTTTCTTCTAGCAGCATTAACTAGAAGTATTAATCACAGAAGTAGTAACCATGTTGAACTAGAAGTAGTAACCATCCTTGGCATATTTCAGACACAACAATCTCCCCCTAACTTAACTTTTCAAAACTGAGAAGTTAAGTTCTTCAGCATAGGGTCTTTATGATAATTTCAAAACTTTCTGCAATTTCTAGTTCTTCTTAATTCAGTTTCTGCTGTTATCTTCTTTTCTGTTTCTGGTGTAGTTACTGCTTTGTTTCAGCTTCTTCACATATCTCCCCCTCAAAATAAGATTTCATATCAACTTGTTTTTCCTTCTCATGTTTTCTCAAGTTCAGTTGTTTAAGTCTCCCCCTTTTTGAAATAATCATGATCTGTGCTCCTTTTCATCTCTTTTATCTCCATAATTTGATTGTGAACTTTCAGACTAATTGTACCAAGTGTATCCATCAATTCTTTGTAGTTAAACTGTCCTCACCTCCTTTAGGTGTGTTTACCACCTTTGAAGGATCCTTGGATCTTTTAGTAGAGATCTTCTGCCTAGCAGAAGCACCTTCTACTCCCTTGGTTTCTTAGCACCTGGGACCTTTAGATAATTACTCATCTAAAGTTGCCATGGGGAAGGTCTTAGTAATGTTCACACTGTCCTGTCCTGCACTTTGTGCAAAGTCAGTAGTGTGAGCCTTACAACCCATATGCTCTTGCATCTCCTTATTGAGCACCTTCTTGAGGTTGGGATACACCTCTATGGTTTCCCTTTGGATATTCTCTGATAAAAAATGCTCCATCAGAGGGCTTGTAGGTTTTGAGGTTGAAGATACAAGAAGGGAAGGAACCTTCTGTATCTTTTCCTTATATAGTATGGTAATGGGGAATGTTGGTTTGACAAAAGGAATCTGAAGATTTATGCTTTGTAGTGGAAGGTGTGGATAGGTCATCAGTGGGTTGGTCTAATGAGGGCTTTGACCCTGATGTCTTACCTTCTTGATTGTGGGACATCACCATCATTGTAGAGAACAATGGGGTGTCAACTCCTTCCGAGTCCCTAGCAGATCTTCTCATGTTTGAGAAAACCTTGCCTTTAGGGGGTTTAGGTACATATACCTCATCAAAGTGAGGTATGTCCGTCAATTCATTATTAAGTACTTCTTGTACAAACCTTGGATACAGATAAAAACTTTTTGATTGATATCCAGGTTTGACATTAAATCATTGAAGATCATTTTTAGGTATAGAAAACTTACATTAGCAGTAGTAACACTTATCAGCAGCATTAACACAGACTGGCAGTAGTAACACATACCAGCAGCATTAACACAGACTGGCAGTAGTAACACATACCAGCAGCATTAACACAGTCTGACAGTATTCACTGAACTAGAAGTACTAACTACCTTTCAGTATTAGCAACCTGAAACACTTACAGACACAAGGTTAGTAGTACCATATACCATAAAATTTTCAAAAGTTACTTTATCTTTTGAAACTATACCTTTTTCACTTTTCTTACCTTCTGCTGGATCAAAAGTAACATGTCCTCCATCAAATCTTTTAAAGAATTTGAAGTCAGTCCATGTTCCTTGTTATGTGCCAAGAGCAACCATTATCTTCATTCCAAATGCTCTTCCTCTTGAGCTTTTGATTGCCCTGCACACTTGATAAATCAGTTAGTCTTTGAGGGAACCCAAGCCAAAGTGGTCTTGGGTTGACCTTTCTCATTAATATAATCTGTCAGTTTGGTCTGAATGAGTTGTTTAGGAATCTCATGACTTGAGTACTTTGTCAAGATTATAGGCTTGGCTGCATTACTACTAGAAGCAGCACTAGCCTTGTTAGCAGTACTAACTTGGTTAGCAGTACTAATCAAGTTAGCAGCACTATTCTTGTAAGCAATACTATCTGGGATAGCAGTACTAACAAGTTTCTTTGCAATTGGAACCCAAACTTGAGCAAAGTTGTTTGCTTTCTTTGTCTTTAAGTTACTCCTTTGTTTATTTGAAGTATTTTTCTTAGTTTTAGCAAACTTGTTTTGAACATGAGACTTTTTAGGTGCTCTGTTCTCAGCCATTTGATTCCTTCCTTGCTTCCTATAACCAAAGGAGTTTTGAGTTTGTCTTTGAAAATTAACTCTTTGGTTGATAGGATTGAAATAACAGTATTTGGCAACATGATTAAGCTTTCCACAGATAAAACAAGGTTTTGGTCTATTGATTTTACTCAGATCAACCCCTTGTTTTTGTGCCCACTGATTATTCCAGTTTCTTTGATTTCCCCTCCTTTTATCATGTTTTTGGGGCTCAGATTTATTGCAAGTACACTGTTTGCAAGGGACAGGATTCACAACTGTTGTCTGTTTGTAGTGGACCTTACCAGACTTTCCCTCTATCTTTTCAATGTCCTTAGATTTGACCCAAGTCTTTCCACATCCCTCATTGGTGATAATGTGATTTTCTAGGGGAATCTCACCACTCACAGTGTTCTCCTTACTCTTATTATTAGAGTACTCTTCTTCAGAGTCTGTTTCAACCACCACTTTGTCTAATGGATCTACCATAGTGGCTTCATCAGACAATTCCTTCCTATTCTTGGTCTCTAGCAAGTCTGATATAGGAGGGATGTAATTGTTGTTGTATGGTGGTGGTGTGGTGTTATAACCTATTCCTCTTCTAAGTTTGTCATGGATTTGAGTTTGGAGCAAAGAGTCCATTGCTTTAGAAGTATTGGAAAATTTCTCAATATCCAGCTTTGCTTTCTCAAACTCACTCTTTATCTTCTCATTCTCCTCTTCTTTCTGTTTAAGCTTAGACTCATACCGATCTTTCTCCCACTTCCAGTAGTTTGAGTCATAAGAGTGTTGAAGCTCATTGGCTTGAAAACTCTTGATCTGTTCCTCAAAACTCTCAACAATTCTTACATAGTCTTTTATATCTCTCTCTAATCTTTTAAGGTCATCACTCATTGTCTGGTTGTGATCCCTGTACCTTTTAACAGTTTCCATACAAGTTTTAGAGCAAAGATTAGACATTACCTCTGTGGGGATTTCTGTGCTTGAAGAATCTGAAACTTTAGCCATTGATGATTTATGATTTCAAGGAAGAATGATGATTGCAGGTTTCTGATAATACTAGCTCTGATACCACTTGTCAGGATCGATTTCTTAACAAGAATAAAATCTCAGAAACAATATCAAAGAAGTTTGCGGAATAACACTTTGATATTCAATGAAACAGTAAATCAACACAGTAAATATGAAGAACAAACTGTAAAGTTGTATTGAATGCTTTAAAGTTACAAGATTACACACTCAACCTCAATATTGATGAACAGGCTCACCAATACGAATTCTACTTCTCTAGAATTAGGATCTATGCCTTGAGGTTGATTTTCTCTCTAGAACTAACACTTAGAATGAATGAATTTATTTCACACTTGTAAACAATACAATATATATACTGAAGATAAAAGCTAATTACAATTAATAAAATATCTTCAGAATATCTTCCATCATTATCTCTAAGCTTCCATGAATATCTTCAGTTTATCCAGCTGTCATCCTTTCCATACAGATCTCCATCTTATAAGCAGTATTAATCATAAGCAGCATTAATACTCTGAGCAGTATTAACTCTAGCAGTACTAACCATGCTCAGCAGCATTAATCTCTTCAAGCAGTACTAACTTTGAACTAGCAGTACTAATCTTGTTGAGCAACATTAACCATCAACTAGCAACATTAATAACAGAAGTACTAACTAGAAGTATTAACTGTTTTCTTCTAGCAGCATTAACTAGAAGTATTAATCACAGAAGTACTAACTAGAATTATTAACTGTTTTCTTCTAGCAGCATTAACTAGAAGTATTAATCACAGAAGTAGTAACCATGTTGAACTAGAAGTAGTAACCATCCTTGGCATATTTCAGACCCAACAAATCCCATATGTCTGCAGTTAAGCGCATATTTCAATATCTGAAGGGTATTGTAGATCTTGGTCTGTGGTATTCTAAAGATACTGCCTTTGAACTAACAGCTTACTCAGATGCAGATCATGCTGGTTGTATGTTAGACAGGAAGAGCACATCGGGTCATATACAATTCCTTGGAGATAAACTCGTATGTTGGGCATCAAAGAAACAATTGTGTGTTTCCACTTCAACTGCTGAGGCGGAGTATGTTGTTGCTGCAAGCTGCTGCTCTCAGGTTTTGTGGATGAGGACGCAACTACAAGATTATGGCTTCAAATTTGATAAGATTCCGATATATTGTGACTCTAAGAGCGCTATTGCAATATCAGCAAATCCTGTACAACATACAAAGACAAAACACATAGATGTCTGATATCATTTTATCAAAGATAATGTCGAAAAAGGTATAATAGAACTTTATTTTGTAAACACTGATTATCAGCTTGCTGATTTGTTTACCAAGCCCCTCGACGAAAATAGATTTAATTTTCTTGTCTCAAAACTTGGTATGCTAAATCTCAAAACATAATATGTGATTAACTATTAAAGTTTTCTTATTGTTATTTTTCTTCATTTCTTTATTTTTATTCTGAAAAGATATCTGCATTTTACAGTTTATTCGTATTTTCTGGGGGAGTGAGAGAAGATAAAAAGATGATCTATAATCATTTGAGGGGGAGTTAACATTGTCTGCATATGTTTAACTGGTAAATTTTTATGATGCATAAATGCAGGGGGAGTTAGAGTATGAAAGATAAGGAGTAAGGATTATGATTTCTGATTATTTCAGATCAGAACTCGTACATTAAAAGTTTTACTGCTTTATGTCATTTTAATTTTCAATAAAGTTGTGAATAAAGTCACTTTGACGGACTTTATGACTGATGCAGATTGAGAGGATGCTTACACGATCATATCATTATGACTTTAAGCTGACTTCATGAGATTTAAGACAGATTGAAAAGGTTTATTTGTATTCTTAATCTCATATATGGTTGAAATAAGGACGACTTTCAATCATAGAAAACATATTCTTAAATGTTCAAACCACTTCTGATTCTTAAACGATTTCATGAATATAGAAGTGTGATTTTTAAAAGTTTTCATTTTATTCGTGCTTCAATGATCAACAAACCATGTGTTTCCAAAGATTAATACTTGTGTATTATCTTGTCTATATACTGTCAAGTATTCACACACACCGGTTTAAATTTTGTTGAATTTGTTCTTACCATGTCTCTAAATTGAAACAACATTTTTCGATGGTAAGACATCCCGTTTGTTATTCAAAGTTTGAGCGTGATTTCATTTCTAAACGTTCTTTCAAGAACGTCTATATTTTTGGTTCATATAGACAATATCAATTTTTTTTGTTGACCTAAGCCTTAATTGCTATATCATTTCTATTTGATCTTTTTGATACAATGTCAGATTTTCAAACAAGTTTCTTGTATTCATTTCATTCATTCAATTTTCTTGTTTGAAATATCCTCAATGTTTAAATATGCTCAAATCTTCATGATTACATCTATGAGCATACAGACATCTGACTTGTATATTTGTGCTTTAACTAATAAAGTTAAACCATTTCTGAGCAACTTATGCTTTCATAGGAAAATATGGGTTCATTGTGTAGGACTTAAAAATGAAACTCCTATGGATTCACGTTAACCAGTGTTTCCTACCCAAGAAGTTAATCCTTAGTGATCGGGTGTGAGGAGTCAAAAAGAAATGAGTGTGGGTCGTATGATGAGGTAAAATGAAAAAGAGAGTTTGGTTAGAAGCGAGGTCAATGATTAAAAAAAAAGAGGGTGTGAGAGCAGAGTAAAAGAATATTAAACTTTGCACCAACTTTTTCTGAGCCGGGCAGCCACATTACTAGTGTTTCACAATTCTTCGTGAACATTATTGAAACAGGAAAATAGCCCATGCCAACTCTTGCTAATAACCCCACCAGCCACTCATTTTATTCTTAAAAAGAAAATGTTTCATATTTTCAAGTGGACGTAGCACATTATCTATCTGATTTTCATTTGGAAAATCTGGATATTAAAAAAGACGGAAGTCTGCCTCACCTTCGCACTTCGATCATGCACAATTGAGTTTGTGTTATACTATTGTTGTCTCAATGGTTTACACAATGTTGAGACTTATAAAAAGCAATCATCATGTGCTTAATTCTGTCTAACACTTGCACGAACACACAAGGAATTTGTTTTCTTGTCATAACGTTCATAGAAATATCTTTATGGTGTTTCGATGATTGAATGGAAGCCCTGGGGGAGTGAACATCAAAAAGCTCCTTTCCAATGTGTATTCGTTACACACAGTAACTTTGTGTTACTGACAGGCATATTAACTAATTCATTTGTTGATTCAGGTGTTACACTCATAATTTCTCTGAATTTGAAAAGATTCGGATAAATATATTTTGGATTGATGGTGAATCAGAGGCTCAGATTTTGAAAGATCTGTGGTTAGATACATACATTTCTTGTTGAAAGTTTTGATGATCAATATGCTCTAATCATCAAAAAGGGGGAGAAAAGTTCAACAAATGTTGGTTGAAAAGAGAAACTAATATCAGTTGAGGGGAGAAGATAAAGTTTATGAAATGTCAGAAAAGCAAAGTTTGTATCCGAAATATCAGAGATGATCAAGTAAAGTTCTGAGAATTGGCAAAGTTTGAAAGCAGGAATGAAGAGTTTCAAAATATTTTTGAAGATAAGCTGAATTTACAGAAATTTTCTTTGAAGATATTTTGCTAAAGCATTCTGAGCAAATTCTAAAGATAATTTCTTTCTGAAGTCTGAAAGAGGTTTGAGATAACCTTGGGGAGATTGTTACTTGTTTAAAGACAGATTCTGGAAAGATTACAGATTGTTATAGATCAAAGAAAGAAGAGATTGTTTTCAAGCATAAATAGAAGTCTGAAGTTCAAATGCTAAAGTTGATCAAAGAGAGAAGATTGTTCTGCAAAATCTTTTTGAGATGATCTTGATCCAAAGGTGGAGATTCTTAGAGCATAAATATGTTGGATACAAGATCATAGAAGACTGAAGATTGAAGTCAAAGTTGAAGTCAACTCTCAAGCGTCAAAGTCAAAGTCTTGTGTAATAAAAGTCAAAGTCAATATTGTATTTTTGTGTTTTCTAGTTTTGTGCGTGTACAGTAGTTTGCGCTTTTTGTTTCTGTAGTTGTGTGTGTGTTTCTATGTTGGTATAAATACGGTGTAGTGTGCGTGTAGCATTTCATAGAGCAAGTTCATAGTGTTGAGAGAGTTCATGAGATAGAGAGAGAAAGTGTATTGAGAGAACCTTGTAATTGAAATTTGTGATTAATTCAAAGTGAGATTGGATGGAATTAATTGTCATCATTGATTTACATTGTTATCTTGGATAACAGAATAACTTTCAAAATAATCATTTGATAAAGTCTTTGGTTGTTCAGAAAGATAACTATCATTCAACTTTTTATAGCAGAATGGTAGTTGCATTTTCGTTGTTTTCTTTCGGTTCTCGTCTTCCTTGACCTCAACCTCATCAGAAGATTTGGTAACAAATTTGGGTTTCAAATGAGGATGTTTTTCAGCCACTTGTAGAAAATCAAAATTATATAAAGCTGGTTGTTTTCTGATTGCTTTCTTCAAATAATGTGGGTTATCGTAACCGAGACCTCACTTTTCTTTAAAATCATTATCCTCATTCGGTGTGTTTAGAAAGATGGTTTGATCTGTTTGACCACGAGTGTACAATTTAGCTTTCAAACCATTGACCTTTTTCTCCAAATTCTTATTTTCAACCAGCAATTTATGAACTTTTAGTACAAACTCTTGTTTTCAAGATCAAATTTTGTAAGTTTAGAAACAACTTCAGAAATCTTATTTTTAAAACAATATTTTTGTTGTTTAAAAATAGTAGCATATTGGTTCAAAGAATCAATCAAGTTTTTGTTCCCAGCAAGTTCCTTGTTGAGATCAAAAATTATTTGACGCTTCTTAGCAAACTTGCTTTTCTCCTTTTTGAGTTTTGATTGAAGGTCTTAAAGTTCAATCATCATAGCTTCCATTTTCTTTAAAAAAGCAGATTCAGAAAAATTTTGTACCTCATCGGAAGTTTCTTCATCAAACTCATCGTAATTCACTTCTTTTCCCATAAGGCACATGTGAGTAGTCTCTTCTTTTTTTTCATCTTCTAAATGATCAAGACAAAAGTCATCTTCTGCCATCAATGCCTTTCCTGCTTCTTTTTGCTTTTCCAGAAGCATCTTGTTCTTGTAGTAGTCAGAATTTCTCATTGTAGGCTTCCGACGATCTTTGGCATAGTGTCTGTGTCCTAGAATCAAGATTCCTATTGCAATTATTCAAACAAACAATTATGATCAATTACCTGTTTATTTCAATTTCAATTCGCAAACGATTACAAACTCTTTCTCTCTCTAGAATTTTGTTTCTCTCTCTAAAACTCTCTCTACGTATTCAAATTCCTTCTCTAGTCATCTATCTTTTAAACATCAAATGAAAAGAATTTATACCCACTACAAATAAAAAAGAAACAAACAAATACAAGAACTTTGACTTTGACATTTTATAACAAAGAGTTTGACTTTTAATGAGAGTTGACTTTCTCAGCTTTGACTTCTTGTACTTTGACCTTCAGTCTTCATGATCTTGTATCCAACAGATTTATGCTCTAACAATCACCCCCTTTGGATTCAAGATCATCACAAAAAGATTTAGCAAATCAATCTCCCCCTTTGATTACATTAGAGAACTTCAAATCTCCCCTTTAAGCTCAAACTGATTGCAATCTTCCTCTTTTGGTTGATCTTTAACTCTAATCTCCTCAAAGTTTATCTTCAAGAAATACCAACAATCTTCAATAATCTCTTCAGAATGATCACAAGACTCTTTCAGACTTCGAAAAATATTATCTTCATATTTTGTTCAACTTGCTTCAGCAAATAATCTTCAAAGAAAATTTCTGAAAATCAGCACATCTTTAAACATCTTTGACTTTGCTTGAAAAATCTTCCAAACCTTCAATCTTTGAACTTTATCTTCTTCAACTCTTTATTCAAACTTTCAAATCTTTGAAATTTCTGATCCGTACATTTCTGTAATTCATCTCCCCCTTTTTGATGAATAGAGCATCTATATCATCAAAACTTTCTCCAAGAAATGTCTCTAAAATGCTATCTGACCACTGATCTGTCACGAGCCTCTGATTCGTTGTCAATTCGAACAATGTATTCATCCAGATCTTTGCAAATCTAGACAAAATAGGAATGTAACACCTGAATCAACAAATGAATCAGTTAATATGCCTGTCAGTAACACTAAGTCACTGTGTGTAACAAGTACACATAGGAAAGGAGCTTGTGTTATGTTCACTCCCCCAGGGCTTCCATCCAATCATCAAAACACCACAAAGGAAATTTCTATGAATGTTATGACAAGAAAACAAATTCCTTGTGTGTTCGTGCAAATGTAGAAAGAATTAAGCATATGATGATTGCTTTGAATAAGGCTCAACATTGTGTAAACCACTGAGACAACAGTAGATAAACACAGACTCAATGTGCATGAATGAAGTGCGAAAGTAGGGCAGACTTCCTTCTTTTTCAATATCCATATTTTCCAAATGAAAAACAGATAGATTATATGTTGCGTCCCCAGAAAAATATGAAACATTTTCTTTTTGAGAAGAAAATGAGTGGTTAGTGGGGTTTTAACAAGAGTTGGCATGGGCTATTTGCCTGTTTCAATAATGTTCACCAAGAATTGTGAAACATTAGTAATGTGGTTGCCCGACTCAGAAAGTAGTTGGTGCAGAGTTTGATATTCTTTTACGCTGTTCTCTCACCCTCTGTCTTTTTAATCATTAAGCTCACATCTAACCAAACTCTCTTTTCCATTTTACCTCAACGCACAACCCACACTCATTTCTTTTTGACTCCTCACACTCAATCACTATGGATTAACTTCTTGGGTAGAAATCACTGGTTAACGTTATTCCATAGAAGTTCATTTAAGTCCTAGCACAACGATCCCATGTAATCCTATAAAGCATAATGTTGCTCAATATTGTTTAACTTTATCAGTTAAAGCTCGAATACAAGTCAGATAAATGTATATGCTCAGAATATATTCATGAAGATATGAGCATTTTGAAACATGGAAGTATTTTCAAACAAGTATATTGAATGAATGAACATGAATGCACGAGACTTGTTTGAAAATCTGACATTGTATGAAAATGATCAGAAATGAATGATATAACAATCAAAGCTTATGGTCAAGAATAATGGATATTGTCTATATGAACTAAAATATAGACATTTTTGAAATGACGTTTTGAAATGAAATTACGCTAAAAATTCTTTGAAGTACAAGCGGGGTGTCTTACCATCGAAAAATATGTTTCAAATTTGAGACATGGTAAGAAAAATATCAACAAAAATTAAACCGGTATGTGTGAATACTTGAAAGTACATAGAAAAGACAGTACACAAGTATTTATCTTTGGAAACACACGGTTTGTTAACATTTCAGCACAAATAAAAATGAAAACATTTAAAATCACACTTCCAATTAATGAAATCAGTTTAAGAACCGGGAAGTGGTTTGAACATTTAAGAACATGTTTTCTATGATTGAAAGTTGTCCTTCTTTCAACCATATATGAGATTAAGATAAGAAATTAACCTTTTCGCTTCGTCTTAAATCTCATGAAGTCAGCTGAAGTCATAAAGATATGATCTTGATAGCTTCTCTCATTCTGCACAAGTCTCAAAGTCATGTCAAAGCAACTTTATTCACAAAAATTTATTTAAAACAATAAAAGACAAAAAGCAGTAAAACAATTATAGTACGAGTTCTGATCAGAATTAATCAGAAGTCATGTCCTTACTCCTTTTGTTGTACTCATAAACTCCCCCTAAAAATATGCATCACAAAAATTTAGAAGTTAAATTCTATAAACTCCCCCTCAGAATAATATTGATCATCTTATAAGCTTGTCTCACTCCCCCTGAGAACATGAACAACACGTTAAAGTGCAGATATCCTTTCAGAAATAATGATAAAGAAATGAAGAAAAATGACAATAAAAGAAACTTTAATAGGTAATTACTGATTAGACCTTGAGATTTAGCATACCAAGCTTAGATACAAGAAAATTAAATCTCTTTTCATCTAAAGCTTTGGTAAACAAATCTGCAAGTTGATAATCAGTTTTTACAAAGTAAAGTTTTATTGTACCCTTTTCTACATTATCTTTTATAAAATGATACCTGACATCAATGTGCTTTGTTTTAGTGTGCTGCACAATATTAGATGATATTGCGATAGCGCTCCTTGAGTCACAATAGATCGGTATTTTATCAAACATGAATCCATAGTCTCGAAGCTCTGTTCGCATCCCAAGACTTGAGAGCAACAACTTGCAGCAGCTACATACTCTGCTTCAGCAGTCGATGTGGAAACACATAATTGTTTCTTTGACCCCCAACTAATGAGTTTGTCTCCAAGAAATTGAATATGACCTGAAGTGCTCTTCCGGTCCAACATACACCCAGCATGATCTGCGTCTGAATAAGCAGTCAGTTCAAACCCAGTATCTTTACGATATCACAGACCAAGATCTGCAGTCCCCTTCAGATATATAAAAATCCGTTTGACAACAGCCAAATGGGATTCTTTAGGATCAGCCTGATATCGTGCACACAAGCATGTTGAAAATATTGTATCTGGTCTACTTGAAGTAAGATACATTAAATACCCTATCATACCTCTATAAGTCCTAACATCAACACTTTTTTCCGAAGAATCAGTGTTAATCTTAGTACCTGGTGCCATTGGGTTCCAATAGTGTTGCAATTTTCCATTTTGAATTTTCGAAGAATATAAAAAATGTACTTAGATTGGTTAATGAAAATCCCCGTTGAAAACTGATTTACTTGTAATCCGAGAAAGAAATTCATCTCTCCCATCATACTCATTTGAAAACGTGACACCATAAGGTTTGAAAAGTTCTTACAGTATTTAGGATTTGTAGAACCAAATATTATATCATCAACATATATCTGAATAAGAATGATATCAACTTTCTCCTTTTTAATAAACAAAGTGGTATCAACTTTACCTTTCGAAAAACCTGACTTGACTAAGAAGTTAGATAGAACATCATACCATGCGCGAGGGGCTTGTTTCAAACCATACAAGGCTTTATCCAAGATGTAGACGTGATTTGGATTATCTAGATTTACAAACCCTTGTGGTTGAGAGACGTAGACTTCCTCCTTAAGTATGCCATTAAGAAAGGCAGGCTTCACGTCCATCTGATAGACAGTGAAGTTCTTGTGAGCTGCGTAGGCTAGAAACATGCGGATTGCCTCTATACGCACTACTGGATCATATATCTCGTCGTAGTCTATGCCTTCCTCTTGCCGGTAACCTTTGGCAACAAGTCTTGCTTTATTTCTTATGACAATACCATCTTCGTCCTTCTTGTTATTGAATACCCATTTAGTTCCTATCACGGTCTTTCCTTCTGATTTTGGAACTCACCTCCAGATCTTCAGGGCTTCAAACTGATTTAACTCTTCTTGCATAGCAGACACCCAATCCGAATCAGCAAGAGCTTCTGATACTCGAGTAGGCTCTATCTTGTTGAGGAATGAGTCATGTAGACAATGATTTAAAGTTGCTGACCTAGTTTGCACTGGTTTGTTGAGATCTCCAATTACTTGGTGTAAAGGGTGCTCTTTGGTCCAGCGATGCTCATGAGGGAGTGGAATAGATGAAGATTGATCCTGGTTGTCATCTAAAAATCCACTTTCAGATTCTTCAGGTTGTACATCATGAGGGAGGGAATCAGTTGAAGTAATTGGTGCAGAAGCTTCAGTAGGTACAGCTTGTTCAGTTTGTTGATCTGTCCTTACAGCACATCCTACTGACTCAGCAACCTTTGGCTCATTATTAGTAGATTCAACTTCAACTATTGGAGTAGGCATTTGAACTGGAATATCTTGCTGAATCGGGGAATTTGATTCAGTAGAAACATCTGAAGTGGTTGGATGAGTAATCGTTGAATCTTCAATCCTGTCAACCACACCAAGTTTATTCACATTAGATCCAAGATATTCATCATAAAACAGTTCAAATAAAGTATCTAAATCAGATAAATGATTAGTATACGTTGACGCTTCATCTTATTTGTTCTTTGTAAGTACAGGTTCTGAACGGATTTGCCCAGAAGCTAATACTCCAGTTATCACAGGTTCTGGACTAAATTGTTCAGAAGCCATTTCTTCTTCAAATGTAATGTTGACACTTTCGACTAATGTCTTTGACTTCTTTAGATAGACACAATATGCAGCAGATGTAGAAGAATAACCAATGAAGATGCCCTCATCTGCCTTAGCACTGAACTTGTTCAGACTCTCTCTGTCGTTGAGCACAAAACACTTACACCCAAATTTATGAAAATATTTGATAGTAGGTGTACGGTTGTTGATCAAAGCATACGGAGTCTTTTGAAATCTGCGGTGTATCATGGAACGGTTTTTAGTGTAGCACGCAGTCGAAATAGCTTCTGCCCATAGAAATAAAGGTAAGTCTGATAGGCTGAGCATAGTGCGAGCGGCCTCGACTAGCGTTCGATTTCGCCTTTCGACTACTCCATTTTGTTCGGGCATATGAGCAGCAGAGTATTGATGTGATATCTCGACCGATTCGAGATATTCTTCAACAGTCTTGTTTTTAAACTTTGTGCCGTTATCAGTTCTGAGAAGCTTGACTGATTTCTGCAAATTCACCTGGGTCGTCTTTAGAAATGTAATGAGTACTTCGGGTGTCTCATCTTTTGATCGGAGAAATTTGACCCACGTGTATCGCAAATAGTCGTCCACGATAACCAACACGTATTTCTTTCCGCCTAAGCTTTGTGTTCGCATCGGACCACAGAGATCCATATGCAACAACTCTAGTGGAGAACTGGTACTAGGTTCAAGCTTCGGTTTATGTGGAGCACTCTTCATCGTACCTTTTTCACATGCTGCACACAAGTGTTCTTTCTCGTATCTCAGTTCAGGAAGTCCATTTACTAACTTTCCACTGACCAGCTTGTTGATATAACGAAAATTCAGGTGTGATAACCGTCGATGCCAAAGCCAACTTTGCTGCATCGAGGCTTTCGTCAGTAAGCAAACCTGATTGTCATTCTGAACCTTTGAAAGATTGATGGTGTAGAGATTTGTCTTTCGATGTCCGACTAAGAGTTCTTTGCCGTCTTCAGTACGAACCGAGCAACTCTTAGATTTGAAGTTGACCTCTAACCCTTTGTCGCAGAATTGACCGATACTAAACAGGTTGTGCCCTAAGCCTTCGACATAGCTCACCTTCTTAATCGTTATGTTGTCTTGAATGATGTCACCATATCCTAAGATCGGTGAAACCTGGTCGTTTCGAAATCGTACATTTCCGCTGAATTTCTCTGTATAATTAGACAATAAAGCTTTCTGCCCGGTCATATGCTTGGAACAACCGCTATCCAAGTACCACATATGCCGGGTCTGCAAGAGAAATCAGGAAACAACAATTTTAGGTACCCATTTAAAAACGGGTCCTAACAGATTAGTACAAGATTTTGGCATCCATTTGAATATGGATCCTCTTTTCTTTTGAAAACTTTTAAAAACTTTTGATTTAGAAGAATAAACATGATAAGATCCAAACCAATCATTATAATTATGATGATAAGAAAAATCATTCCACTTATAAGAATAAGATTTGGTAGTAGGACGAGATAATTGGAACAATTACTTTATTGAATATCGCTTGTAAGGAATTACAAGGTTTTGTTTATTAGAAGCATTTTTACCAACTACATCATTAATAATACTAGCAGATGTATTAATAACTACATCAGGGATTGATTCCGCCTTCTCATCACTCTTCCTTTTAGGTCGCCATTCAGATCTTGGTTCTGACCTTTTCTTTCTTATATCTGAAATAGAAGATTTAGATTTATTAGGAAAGTCAGATTTCTGAAATTGATTTTTCTTGTGTTTACCAGTGTTGTTCTGTTTCTGTGAGCGCTGTTTCTTATGTTTATTACCCTTTGCATAGTAATCGGCATTCACAGAAACTGATTCACCAACCTTAGTTGATGATTCACCTTTTTCATGAACACTTGGTAAAGCTTGTCCATTTATCACAAAAGTAGAATGATTTGGAAGTGGAGCATTAAAGTCAAACATATCAATTTCTTCTATACACCCTTCATCAGAATTTAGAAAATCATATGCAGACTCAAATAGATCATCAAAATCAGTCTCAGAAGTTTGAGGTACTTTTGAAGATGTAGAACACCCTTTAGATTTGCAAATAAAATTTGTGTTCTTTAACACTGTATAAAATACATCTTGTGTTATATCATTCAAAATTCTTTCATCAGATAAAATATTTTCTAACTCAATTATTTTGCTTTCTAAGATGAGTGGAGGTACATAAATGTTGGCTTGAACAGGTTTTTCCTCCATCTCAGTAGAAGAATAACTAGCAAAATAATCAGTTGAAAGAAATTTTGGTGTTTTACAAAGATAACTATCATTTAGTCTTTCATAACAGAATGGTAGTTGCATTTTCTTCAAATTCATTCTTTTCTCATCTTCTTTTTCCTCAACTTCTTTTGATGTTTTGGTGATAAATTTGGGTTTCAAATGAGGATGTTCATCAGCAGCATACATATAATTTGCATTATATAGACCTGGCTATTTTTTGATAGCTTTTTCTAAATAATGAGGATTATCAAACCCTAATCCCCATTTTTCTTTAAAATCAGCTTCTTCATTACGTGTATTCAAGAAAATCGTTTGATCTGTTTGGCCTCGAATATATAGTTTTGCTTCCAGACCATTTACCTTTTTCTCTAAAGTCTTGTTCTCAACCTGCAGTTTAAACGATTTTAGAACACATTCTTGTTTTTCAGAATCAGACTTAAACAATTGTTTTTGCAATTCAGAAATCTTACTTTCAAAACAATCTTTTTCATTTTTAAAAACAAAATCAGATTTGCGTAGAGAATCAATTAAATCTTTGTTCTCAATAACTGATTTATTAAGTTCAAAGATTTGTTGATTTCTCCTAGCAACTCTGTCTTTTTCCTTTTTCCGTATGTATTGAAGGTCTTGAAGTTCGACCATCATGGCTTCCATTTTAGTCATGAAATCTTTTTCAGTTAAGTTCATTACCTCATCAGCAGTCTCATCATCAGAATCATCATCTTTCTCTTCTTTTCCCATCAAGCATAAATAAGCAGTCTCTTCTTGTTCTTTTTCCTCATCAGAATGATCCAACTAGTATTCATCTTCAGCCATTAATGCCCTACCAGCTTCTTGTTGCTTGGCCAAGAGCAATTTGTTCTGATAATACTTTGAATTGCGAACCTTTGGCTTCCGACATTATTTTGCGTAATGTCCGAACTTGCCACAGTTGTAGCATTTGATCAGATCATTAGTTGGCTTGTCAGTACTGGTGTAATCATTCACAAACTTTCTCTTTTCTTCTGGCTTCCTCTCAACAAATTTATTTCCTTCCACTCTTTCTCTATGCTCATGGTTCTTTGAGCTTGATGAAGAGTATCTCTGAGAATTAGAACCCGGTTTCTTGTAAAACTTTTTCTGGAACGCTCGGGTCAGTAACAACATTGCCTGTTTAAGATTCTCTCCATCATCTCCATCAGATTCAGACTCTGATTCAGAACTAAAAATCACTATCTTCATCTTCTTCTTCTTCTCTTTCTCTTTCTCTCCAGCCACCAATGCTATAGGATCAACAACTTTCTTTTTCTTAGCTCTTTTCTTTTCTACCTCTTCTTCATTCTGTCGCAGAGTCTCGTAGACTTCATGTAGAGGTATTTCGCTCAACTCCTTCATTTGTTTCATCCTTCGCGTGTGCTCTTTCCATTCAGGTTGCAATATGCTGAGAAACTTCACATTATTCTCAATCTGTTGCTTGTTGACCTTGTTCTTGGAAAGCTCATTCAGAAGCAGCACAAACCTCTCATAGGTCTCCTCCAAGCTTTCATTTTCTTTTGCTTTATATTCTCCGTAGCTGTTTATGCAGTTAGCTACCTTCATTTGGTTTCAAACTCTAGAACCCAACATCATTTTTCTTAATTGATCCCACATTGATTTGGCAGTTTCATTGTAGCTATCCATTTTCACATATATCTCATTAGTCATGCTTTGTAAAAGCAAAGATCTGGCTTGTTTATCAGCATCAAATCGTTTCTTCTGTTCATCAAAGAAATTAGCATACTTTTTATCAACTCTTCTTGTTCTTGGAGCTCTATCTGAATCATTACCATCAGCAGGAATCTCCTCAATAGGTTTCTTCATTGGGCCTTCTGTGATAGATGTCAAAATGTTCTCTCCATTTGATTGTCTATCAACAAAGTCCAAAAATCTATCTCTCCATTGTTCATATTCCCCTTTGAACAATACTGGAGGCTTGACATCAGTTCCAATCGAGAGAGCGTCTCTTGAAATCATTCTGTTTAAAAAAAATATGCAATAAGAAACTTGAAATTGACCGTTAGTCCAAATGAAATCCCAATAAATTTTTTTTTACTAAGTAATAAAACTCGCAAAACACTATGGAAACTTGAAACTCGAAGAAGATTGAAACTCGCAAGTCACTATTTACTGAAAAACTCGCAGGCTTAAGCTTGCGTGTTTGTGAAACTCACACGCAAAGGTTTGCGTGTTTTAGCAAACTCGCAGATCGCTGGAACTCGCAAATGCCTAAACTCGCAAGTGACTGTTTATAAAGAAACTCGCAGATAGAGGTGTGCGCGTTCCCTGAACTCGCAAAGCACTACTTGCGCATTTGAACAAACTCGCAGATCGAACTAACTCGCAGATCACTATTCCTCAGAAACTCGCAAACTTAGACTTGCGCGTTTTGAGAACTCGCTAAGTTCCACTTGCGCGTTTCAACACTTAGAAACTTTTTCCCAATCTTCAAACTCGCAGATTGAAGACCTAAACTCGCAGACTTCGATATGCGCGTTCCTAGAACTCACAGATAACCCTCTGCGCGTTTTGTCCAAAAATCAATCCTTCGACTTGCGCGTTCTTCCAGATGAAGTTTGCGTGTTTCACAGATCTTGCGCGTTTCTTGAAGAACTTGCGCGTTTGATGAATCTTGCGTGTTCTTCTGTTTGTCGAACAAAAACTTGATTTTTCCATCTGATTTCGATCAAACCTTTGTCAATTAGCTCAAGACTTTGCAAGAATGCTTGATTACAATACTAGAACTGATTACAATGCAAGAATTTCAAAAACAAACACAAAATGATACAATTTGAATCGAACACAGTGCGTGAAACTCGTGAACTGGAAAATCACAAAAATTCGAAATTCTCAATCAATTACAGTGCAATTGACAAATCAATCTATACAGACTTGATTGAAAACACTATACGGTCATAACCTGATCAATTACAACTCGAAATTCGCACTAAAACTCAAAAATCGATTTGAATTTTTCGAACACAGAGTCGAACCATTTCTTGATCTGATTTCAATTTGGATTTGCTCTGATACCAATTGTGTGTCCTAGAATAAAGATTCCTATTGCAATTATTCAAACAAACAATTATGATCAATTAGCTGTTTATTTCAATTTCAATTCGCAAACGATTACAAACTCTTTCTCTCTATAGAATTCTATTTCTCTCTCTAAAACTCTCTCTACGTATTCAAACTCCTTCTCTAGCCATCTATCTATTAAACAACAAATGAAAAGAATTTATACCCACCACAAATAACAAAAGAAACAAACAAATACAAGAACTTTGACTTTGACATTTTATTACAAAGACTTTGACTTTTAATGAGAGTTGACTTTATCAGCTTTGACTTCTTGTACTTTGACCTTCAGTCTTCATGATCTTCTATCCAACAGATTTATGCTCTAACATAGTGACCCACTTTACCACAGTTATAACACTTGATCAGCTCATCAGATTTCTTCTCACTGCCATAATCATTCACATACTTTTTCTTCTCCTCTGGCTTTCTTTCCACAAACTTCTTCTCCTCATACCTTCTTCCTTCCATCTTTTCTTTATGTTCATAATTTCTCGATCCTGATGAGTATCTCTGATTATTTGACCCCGACTTCTTGTAGAATTTCTTCTGGAACGCACGGGTCAGTAATATCATGGCTTGCTTTAAGTTCTCACCGTCATCAGGGTCATCAGCATCATCAGAATCATCAGAACTTGGAATTATTACTTTCTTCTTCTTCTTCTTCTTATCCTTCTTCTCTTTTCCTTTCTGTGCCACTACCAAGTAGGGATGGTAATTTACCTCGTCTCGGTAGGGAACCTGGTTCACCCGACTTGATCGGGGCCGGGGATGCCCCGCTAAACCGGGTACCAGGTCCGAGGCCGGGGATCCTCGCATGACAAAAACCGGGGTCGGGGCCGGGTAACACAACCCCCATCCCGCCCCGTACCCGGTATATATTAATATTAATTAAAATAGTTTATTTGTATTTTATTTAATTTTTTCCCAAATGGTTTATTTACATGTCTGTGTGACGATTTCTAATTTCTGCATATAATTATTTATATATTAATATTAATTCAATAGTTTATTTATATATGTGCGTATAGTTATTTATTTTTTTCCAAATGGTTTATTTATATAACTGCATATAGTTATATATATATATATATATATATATATTAATATTAATTTAATAGTTTATTTATATATATGCATACGATGATTTCTAATTTCTTTATAGCACCATGTCAATTTAATTTTTATTGGTTGAGCTTATATGTTGTTATATTTTTTTATTGGTTGATTGTTTATTTTAGAACTTTTGACCGGGTCAGGGGCAGCTATATACCGGGGACGGGGAGAGGACCGGGGATTGACCATATTATAAACCGGGGTCGGGATTGTGATCCCCGTACCCGCCGGGGCCCGGGGCCGGGGCCCTTTACCATAAACCAGGGTCAGGGCCGTGGATTGTGAAACCCGCCCCAAACCCGCCCCGTTACCATCCCTACTACCAAGGCTATGGGATTTGAAACTTTCTCAGCCTTTTTCTTCTTTCCTCTTTTCTCTTCCACTTCCTCCTCATTCTGCCTTAGTGTTTCGTACACTTCATGAAGAGGAATGTTAGTGAGATCCTTCATTTGTTTCATCCTTCTTGTATGTTTCTTCCATTCGGGCTGAAGGATACTGAGGAATTTGACATTATTTTCTATCTGCTTCTTCTTCACCTTTTTCTTCGCAAGCTCATTCAACAAAAGAACAAATCTTTCATAAGTATCTTCCAAGCTCTCATTTTCCTTAGCCTTGAACTCCTCATAACTGTTAATGCAATTGGCCACCTTTATCTGGTTACCAACCTTGGATCCCATCATCATCTTTTGTAGCTGATCCCACATATTCTTAGCATTTGCCTTGCAGCTGTCTATTTTGATGTAGATCTCGTTTGGTATACTTTGCAACAGTAGAGATCTAGCTTGCTTGTCAACTTTATATATGTTCTTTTGCTCTTTTGTGTACTGAGAAATATCCTTCGGTATTATCTTTGTTTTTTGCTCTCTGTCCATATTCCCATCTTCACTATCTGAGGATTCGTCATCTGGGATTTCCATGGTTATAGGAACCATTGGACCTTCTTTGATGGATAACATAATGTTTTCTCTGTTGGCATGTCTATCAACAAAATCCAGGAACCGGTCTTTCCACTGTTCATACTCTCCTTTGAAGAGAACTGGTGGTTTGACATCCGTACCAATGGCAAGTGCATCTTTGGAAGTTATCTTTAGCTTTACACTGTTTAAAAATGATCGTCAAAATTCAGAAACAAACCGAACCTTCAAAAATTCAAACTTGGTCAATGCACTAAAAACTCAGAAAAATTCTAAGTACAAAAATCGCAAATCAAAGGATATGAACTTCGCACAAAAAACAGTATCGTGCGCGTTTTGAGGTTCGCGCACACCGAAGTCAACGTGTTCTTGGTTCGCACACAAGGGGTCGTGCGCGTTCAAGCTTCGCGCAAAAGACTACATTCGAGTTTTTCCCAAAATCACTTCGTGCAATGTTGTTGCACGTTCAACACTTAGAAAAAATTTTAAACTTTTCACTTCTCACAAAACAAACACTTCTCGCAGATCAACTACTTCTCGCAGATTCAACTTCGCACAAAACAACGAGGATGAACAGTATAAACTCGTAGCCAAAGATATTCGCGTTTCCACTTCTCGCACAAAGCTCCTTGCGAGTTTTTCACTTTAAAATGAAATGCTTTGACGTGCGTGTTCTTCAGAATGGCCTTTGTGCGTTCTACAGATCTAGCGTGTTCTTCACTTTTCCAACAAAAACTTGATTTTCTCACTCAAATTCGATCCAATCCTTTACCAAACGATATGTAACTTTGTAGATACGCTCAAAATCAAGTCTAGAATAGATTACAACCAATTGATTTTAGTATAAAACATCAAAAATACTGATTCGATCTAGAACAGTGCGATTCAAAATCTCGAACTAAAATCAAGAAAATTCCAAAATTCACCCTAAACAAATGTGAATTAGGCTAAGTACTCCAAACCAATTGTGTTCTAGAAGTCAAATCGACCCTAAAACAAACAAATACGAATCCAAAACAACACATAATCGAAAAAATCAAAACAGAGAGGTAGCTTGCGAGTTCTTGAAATGTCGACCAATAATCTTCAAATCAGTCCATAATTTCTGAAAATTTCTTGGCTCTGATACCAATTGTGTGTCCCACAATCAATGTAAATCAATATAGATAACAAACAAATATCCGATTGAACAATTTTATTTCAATCAATCTTGATCAGTATAGCCTCTCTCAAACTTTCTCTCTCTATCCAATGATACGCGTACAATTCTTACAATTGACACTCTTGATACAACTTGTCATATCCCTATTTGAAAAACACTTATATACCTAAACACTCACACCAATAAACACTTACAATACATAGACTTGACTTTGACTTTATTACAAGGACTTTGACTTTGTATGAGAGTTGACTTGAGCACTTTGACTTTTTTTGACTTTCATCTTCAGCCTTTTATGATCTTGTATCCAACATATTTCTGCACTAACAAAAACAACAAAAAAACATCACAAAAACAACAAAAAAACATCACAAAAAGCCCAAAAGAAATAACCAACGAAATGTTCAGAACATAAGTGATGACGAACCAAGGATGCTCACGGTTCACTAACCTGAGCAGGTTGACCAACTTCGGACACCGCGGTGGCATGCAGAACGGTAGATGAAGGGGCGGTGGTGATTACAGTAGAAACCGGCGGCGGAAATTGATGGTGTGGTGGTCGAAGCTTCCACCGCCGACTGTCGGTGACTCCTACGACTATTCAGAAAGGGGTGCAAACCAATTTATTTGTTTTTTAACATATGGCTCCAAGTTCCATCTGAGAAAGTAAAATAGGAGTGTGGGAGAATGGAGTGATGAGTAAAAAGAAAGATAAATGGGTTGATGGGATTAGAGAGGGTGAGAGGGTGATGATGGCTAAAAAGATAGGATGGGAAGTTTGCTTTTGGTTTCTTGAGAAGCACAACCTAATTTCTTTTCTTTTTTCAACTTTTGGGGTACAAATTTGGTGGATAATAGGTATGAACAAATAGAGAGAAATTTATTGAGCCCTTTTTTTGTCTTATCTTAAGCATATGGGAGGAAACTTAAAAAAACATGGGTCAATTAGTGTAATGGCTAAAAAGATGTGTAGCAACTGAGGTAATTTGTTACCATGCAAGAAGCAACCTGTAAAGCCACAAATACCTCTCCCCAAGAAATCATCAACTCAAATATTTCAAAATCCCGTCTAGACCAGAGTTCCCCATAGTGGCGACCAAGGTGGCCACTTTGCAATACTCGAAAATTTCCGAAGTATTTTTTGGCAACAAAATTTGAAAGATGTAATACTAAAAACGACTGAAAAAAAACATTTTATTAAAAGGCTATTTCTTACCATCTCGATACTCAACAAGAGGTTTTGGAGGGTGACGACACACCATTAGACAAAAAATGTTTTTTTCTTGTGTTTATGGTGGCTCAATCTTACATCTTTCAAACACGGTTTCCGTCTTATTGGTGGTTGGATTTTCTTTGGATTCTCAAACTGATGCTCATTTTCTCTTTTTTCACCAAACTTCTCACCACACATTTCAATATCCACACCAAGGTCCTCACGCAACAAATTTATGGTCGAACAATCTTCCAATTCATCATGGAACTTAAGGGATTGAAAACATTAAATTTCACTTGTTGGTCATTTACCCTCATAGTTAACTCACCCTTTTGGACGTCGATCAAAGTTCTACTTGTGGCAAGAAATGGTCGTCCTAAAATGATGGGTACATTCTTATCGGCTTCATAGTCTAAAACTAAAAAGTCGGTCGGGAAAATGAATTTGTCAACTTGGACCAAAATATCCTCAATCTTTCCCATGCGATATGCCAAAGATCTATTTGCTAATTGCAAGGTCACGGTGGTGGGTCGAACTTCTCCTATTCCTAACTTCTTGAAGATGGACAACGACATGAGATTAATGATTGCTCCTAAGTCACACAAGGCATGACCAACTTCCTTACCTCCTATCGATCAAGGGATGGTGAAACTTCCCGGGACCTTTAGCTTAGGTGGAATTTTGCAAGTGAGGAGGGCACTACTCTCTTTTATCAAAGCTATCGTTTCAAATTCACTCAACCTTTTCTTTTTGTTAAGGATATCTTTCAAAAATTTAACATAGCTTGTCATTTGCTCGAGAGCTTCTACCAAAGGTATGATAATATGGAGTTGTTTAAAAATGTCCAAAAACTTTTTGAAATGATTATCAACATTTTTATTCTTCATCCTACCGGGAAAAGGGAGGTCTCTTAAGTCTAACTCCGGTTAGCTAGGACTTGCCATTTTGTGTTGTGAAGTAGGCACGGTCTCACCACTGTGGAGAGATTGTGCTGATGGAAAAATAAGAGGTGATGTACCTGCTGCTTTATGGGTCGAAAGTGGGCACTTTTCTGACACAGTGGGATGAAATAGAGCTGGAAAATTTGACTTGTCAAATTGATGGGGCGTTTCCTCTTGCACAAGCGTCTCAACTAAAACTTCATCATCAGGTTTAGACATGCTTTCTTCACTTCTTAAGGTCATGGCTTTAATGTGCTCTTTGTGAATACCCTTAGGGGTTTCTTCACTTCTTAAGGTCATGGCTTTAATGTGCTAGTTGTCTTCCTTTCAAATCGGTGGCAAATTTCCCCAATTGAGTCTCAAAACCTCTCAAGGTTGCATTGGTTTGGTTTATAAAACCTTTGAGTAAAGATTCAAGCGAACCGTTACTCTCCGATGCATTTTGTTGTCTTGGCACATACGGTTATGAGGATTTCCCACCTTGGTATGTATGAGGAGGTCCTTGATGAAATCCCGGGGGCTTTGATGGTAGGTTTGGGACTTGACTAACCCCGGGGAGTTGAAGTCCTTGACTTCCCGACCATGATAAGTTTGGGTGATTTCTCCAATTTGGGTTGTATGTTAAAGAAAATGAGCTATTTCTTGAATGGTTTCCTACGTAGTTTACCGAAGCGGGATTACCGGGACAACATTCAAAAGCATTATTCTCACCACAAAACACATAAGATTCATTATTAGAATTTATAGCTTAGACTTGGTTCTTTTATCCATTTAAATTCAAGTTATTTTTGACCAAGTCAGTTAGAGCCACAATTTGTGCATTTAAAGTGGTGATGGCATCAATTTCATGAACACCCGATGCATTTTAAGTAGCAAGAGCACGAGGGTTTGACCAATCGGTGTTATTGTTGGAAACTTTCTCCAAAATGTCATATCCTTCATTATAAGTTTTAGAAGTGAAAGAGCCACCGGCCGTAGCATCAAGAATAATTTTAGCGGAATTAGAAAGACAAGTATAAAATGTTTCTAATTGGATGCAATGTGGGATTCCATGATGACGATATTTTCTAATTAATTCTTTGAATCTCTCCCATGCATCCGGTACCGCTTCATCATCCTCTTGCCGAAACATCAAATTCACATTTCTAAACTTCACATTCCTAGTCGGAGGAAAGTATTTTTTTTTAGAATTTTTTCGGCCAAGCTCGACCAATTGTAGATTGAATGAGGTGGTTGAAAATTTAAACAGGATTTGGCTCTATCTCTTAATGTGTAAGAGAAGTTTGTCAAACGTAAGTCTTCTACCTTAACACCTTGAATACGAAAATGATCTGTCATTTCTAATTATGATTTTAAATGAGAGTGCGGATCCTCCGAGGGTAATCCTCTAAATTGACTCATTACTTGGATCGTTTGAAACATTACCGGTTTTAGTTCAAAAGTTTCTGTCGTGATGTTCGGCCTAAGAATACCTGATTTTAATTGATCAAACTCGGGTGTTGCATATTCCCTATTCCCCTTTCTTTATCGTCGGAAATTTTAATCGTGGTTTCATTAGGTGGTGGAGCAGGATCTCCACCATTTCCAGCCATGTTTTGATTTTGCCGACCTCTTCTACCTCTTATTCATATTTTAACGGTTCTTTCAATTTTGGGGTCGAGAGGTACAAGTTTACTGTGTTGTAGCCTTGGCATACAACACGGAAAATACTAAAAAAAAAGAAACAAGCGACTCAGGCTCAAATGAAAGTTAATACCTTAGGATTTAAAATCATGCTAGTCTTCTGCAACGGCGCCAAAAACATGATAGCAAAAAAGCGTATAGGTCCACAAAGTTGCCATATGTGTTGCCACAGTGGCGGTGCAAGTGCACACCAGACACTATGATCGCTATTAAGTAATAAAGTGGTAGAGTACCAAAATCGTTTCCACAGGGACTAGTCAACTAAGAATCAGAGACATTCATGAACTTCTAGTGCTCGTTTGAGTTTTGAGAACAATATCAATATTTGTGACTTTTAAGTAATCTAAACAACGATTAAGATAATTAACAAGTTAGAGGAGAGGATGTAGGTACAAACATTAACTAAGACAGATGTAGTAACAATATGGTCAAAAACAAGTGACACAAAATATCTACAAAAACCCCTCTCTCTCGAAAGTGAGTTTCCACAGAAAGTGGCCACTATTGCCACTTGCACCCACAAAGTTGCCACTATTGCAGACTAAAGACTTACCGATATTACTAAGTAAATCTCTAAGGATTTTAGTTCCACCAATATGGATATATAAGCCCAAATCCCTTTGTGACACCTATATAGACCGACATTTTGAACCTTAGTTAATATCATGCAAAAACCCGTATCTCTACGTGGTTATAAAAAACTTTCTCAAATCGTTTGGCATCACTCAAGCCGTATTTTCGGATTCGCCCATCTCTGGGTCAGATCTAATATTAACACTTACAAGTGATCAGCTTGTCTGCGTTGAGTTGAAGTCTCGACTCAAGTGACCATGTCTAAGAGTTAGCAACGATGGCAACACCCAAGTGTTACCTACTAGTCCTAGCCTTGGCTCATACCCACACCCAAAGGGGTGTTTAGTTCATAATAAAAGTAAAATACATGGGAGAATAAGAAGAATATATAAACATAACTTGCATAAATAAAAGTAAAAAGCCGTCACCACTTTATCGCCACAGTGGTGAAAGCTGTTACAAGAAATTGAAATTACAAGAAAATTAAATGCAACTACACTAAGGACTTAAATGAGAGAATGCGAAGTAAATGTAAAGCTCCAGGTTCGAAAGATTTCTCCTGGAAGTGATGATATCCAAATGGTGCCCCAAAGCCTCTTTTTAAAGTGTTGTTGAAGAAAAAGGTGTGATTTGACAAAACCCAAAAAGCCACTTTTTGGAGGAGTGTTGAAGCTTCCTTTGATTTCCAAATTTTGTCATTTTCCTTGATTATTCCTGTGAAATCTTAGATTCTTCTTTTTTAAATTTAAAAAAGCAACTTTCCATAAATGTCTAAGGCTTATCCACAAACTTCCAACCCACGTCGCCACTATTGTGACAAAGTGCCCACTTTGTTGTACAAAAAGTTAGACAAACCGATTTTTGCATTCTTGAAACTTCATCACAATGTTTGAACATATTAGACCAATTGAAGGAGGGAGAGGGAAAAATGGGCAAGAAAGTGGCAAAAATAAATAAGAAAATTGAGGAAATAACTCTCAAGAATTGAGAGTTATCACACATATCCACATCTATAGTGTGAGTCAGAGAACTCGTGGCTATTGATACTAGTATGAGCTCTATAACTTGGGATGTAGCCTACTTTTATGTTCTGCAACTAACCAAGGAAATCGAGTCTCCCTCATCACCGAAAGGTGTTGTTTTGGGTATTGAATTTTATCCATGTTTTTCGGTGATATTTTGATTATGGAGTATTCTCCATAAGCTATGATTTTAGGTTCCAAGCCTTACTCATATTTTGGTATTTTGAATAATAAAGTTTCCTTTGCATTTCAATATTTGAGCATGTATTATTATTCAGGTTTTGGATGAGTATTGGGTTTCGAATTCATATTTGAATGAATGTTTTTGATTGTTTTTTTTTTCATCACGAAAATGGTGGGTTTTGGGAAAGATGTTGCGTTTATATTTTATACATGTCACTTTAGAAATCGTGATTTAAAATAGCACTCTTATAGTTTACCTTTTTATATAAATGATGAAAACTCCTAAACTCACTAGGCGTTAAGCCTAACCCTTTTTATTTGTCGGCATGTGCATCAGGTCATTGGTGGGAATGGTACTAGCGACATTGTGAAGAGTTGAGTGCTAGTTAGACACACGTGAAGGATCTAGTTATTCGATGATGTCTTCCACCTTCAGAGATAGCAACTATTATTGAGTTTTAGTAACACCTGACCTTAACCTAGACTTTATGTAAGGCTTGGTTTACCATTTGTGGATTATAGTTTCACTATCAGAGATTATCAAGCATCAATTATTAGAAAGGGATTTATCCTTTATTTGGTGTAGTAATGAAAATTTTAAATTAGTCCCTCTGTCCAAATTTGAGGGTGTTACAAGTTGGTATTAGAGCATAAGTTTGAGAGATTTATGTATTGATTTAAGATGCCTAGACTCAAACTAGCGCTCTCTAAGTAAATGAAAATGAGATTGTAGGAGTAGGGACTTTAAGATAGGATAATTTGAGGTCGATAGTGTCACTCGAATCGGGAATCATGAGGATGGTAGCAAGAATCCTCATATATGGTACATTGTTAGGATCCCATAATCAATCAATTAATCAAGATTAAGAACACAAAGTAAAGAACACTAGTAGATTGGAGCCACAAGTCGTATGTATTGATCTTAAGAGAGATTACAAACTGTAGAGAGAGAATTGTTACAGCTTAAGGAGCATATGAATATTGACAGTTAACTACAAGCTTCTAATAACCTTCTATATATTGTAAAGAATATCTAAAGCTATTGTACATTACATGAATGACAAATGAATGAATGACACATGTTCTAATATCCTAAACATAGCTTTACAAACAATGAATGTCTTCATGTATGAAATCTTCAAGTATTAAAGTCTGAACGAGGTGTTCAGACTTTATAGCCGAACTCTAATAAGTCTTCTTCCGATATCTGAGCTCTATTCTTCAAATCTCTGAACACACACTTCATAATCTGTAATTAGCTATTTTCCACCAACTCTAACTCTGAGTCTTCAGTATCAGAGCTATGATCAAGGTAATCAGAGATGAATACTTAGTCAATTCTAACCAACTTCCAGATCTAACAATCTCCCCCTTTGGTTAGATTGATCTATACTTATCAAGATTATCCCTTTTTTAAAATAGGATTGAATCTGAATAAAACCATTTTCCTCAAGGCTAACTGATCATCAATCAGTTTTAGAATCATAGAACACTTTTCACCATCTTTGCGTTTCTTGATTCGCTTCTCCATTTGATTCTTCAGTTCTCTGATTGTTCTGAAGAATACTTGTTAACTTATTTGGCTCTGTAGAAAAATTTCATACCATTAAATGGGTTCTTCAACATGATGCCTAGTTCAGTTCATTCTACCATAATACCTCTTTTAAGCTTGTCAAAATCTGGATGACTTGTATCAGGGGCTGTTAAGTACACATAACTTCTCCCAACTTCCAAGGCAACTTGAAAATCCTTATAAGCAACATACCTTACAGCTCTGAACATACCTTTCTTAACTTCAGACAAGACCAATTTCTCTTTCTTAGACCCTTCCTCCTTATTGCCCAACAAACCATGCAGTTCAAGGAAATCATGTATGCAAAGATTTCTAAAGTCAACCTCTATAATGTAATAAATATTCCCATCGTCTTTGATAACTTCAAAGCCCAAATATTCAAGGTATCCCAACTTTCTAATGAACAACTCTATGATAGAAGTGATTTTGAACTCTGAGTAAACTCTGACTTTTGTTTTCTCAATTGTTTGCAATAAGTTCTGATAAGCTAGAATCTCTGTGACACTCTTATCATGCAGTGTATCCATGTTGCTTATAAACTTCACTTCTCTTTACATCCTGGTGAACTTAAACTCTAAAAACCATTCATCTAGATTGATTTCAATCTGATCAGACTAAATGTTTCTCTGCTCTGCCTGAACTTCTTCTTTTTGAACTTCTACTTCCATAGGAGTTTCTTGAACTGGAACCTCTTCCACAACTTTCTCTATAACTTATTCCTCTTCTCTTTCTTCTTCGGTACTAACAATAAACTTTGAAGGAAATAAAAATTCAGATCCCAAAAAGAATTTGGAATTAGGTTCCTCCAAGTACCATCTTTTACATTCTCTTATAACATGTCTCAACCTCAACCTTTCTTTGATTGAGTCAATAAACAATCTTCTTACCAATCTTAGATCATCTATTTTAGGAATCCTTATCTCCAATACTTCAAGGAATGATAGCAAGGTTGCATCACTGAACTTTTGAATTTCAGTTAACCTCAATTGTTTGAAATCTTGACCATCATCCAAATTGGAGATATATCCCATATCATTCTGAAATTTTAGATACTTTCCAGTGTAATCAAGAGCATTTGTAAGCTCAGTAACTGGCTCCTTCATATTGGACTTTTGTAACTTGAATTCAATAGCCATCGGCAAATCATACTTGGCTAAACTTATGATACCAATTCCTAGCAATCTCTTGAATTAAAACCCCAACCATGCTTCTTCAGCCTTTTCAAATAATCTGACTAAGAAGAGCTAATCTTTAAAACTCATTCTATCAAAGTCAACAATTGACAACTCATCTACAATGTTGTCATCCCTTTTCACTTTGAAGATTGCATAACAAATATGTTAGGAGATAAAATTTCCATATTTGGAAAGTTTTGTAAAGGGCTTTGACTTTTGTATTTAGGCCTTGTCTTAGCATACGAGTTTGGGCTCTATTGTGTACATGGGTTGATTGGGTATAAATAGGGACTTAGTTTGTAAATGTTTGTAAGATTCATTTTCACAATGTAGCCGTATGCTTGTAAGAGTATTTCTAGAGAAAGAACACATTCTCTCTCTAGGTTGTGTTTTGTGAATAAACAAACTTGTACCTCCCCAATCAATCTCTTTTTTATCTTCTATATATTGAATTAGTTGTGAATTTATGGACTAACATGTGGTATTAGAGCCTAATCTATGAATTTTTCATTGAAATCGATCAAATTCACAATTTTTCAATGGAACCGTACAAAGTCGTGTGAACATTGTTTGATGAATGTCAATTTCTTCGATTTGAAGCTTATTTGGACGAGATTTGATGCTAGATTGATTCTATGTTTAGAGTCGAATCAATTGGAATTAATCACAATGTTTGATTTCATTACAATTCGAAGAATTGATCGATTTTGAGATTTTTTTTGGTTCAAAAATATTATTTACTGTGTTGAGATCTAATTTGATTATAGAGTGGTTTTTAGACAAGATCTTCAACTACGAAGTTGTTCAGAAGTATTTTTCAAACATGCGTACGAAATTTCATCTCAAAAATCGAAGAACTGAGAAAGTTATGGTGATTTTTTGATTCCAGACGCGACTTCTCGCAAGATCCATTTTTGTCGCAAGTTCATCTGAAGAACTCGCAAGCTTCATCCGAGGTTTACATATCTTAAAAAGTTCTAAGTATGGTTATCGCAAGTAACAAGTTGCAACAAGTGCACAACTCACATCCTTCTATCTGCGACAAGTTACTTAGCATGTCTTTCAGTCTGCGTCAAGTGCAAGAACTCTCATGCTTTGGTCTGCATCAAGTCACTTCTCGTATCGCATTGTTTGTGACAAGTGGACTTCTCGTGTATAGGCCATTACAACAACTGAGGTTCTCTGATGGAAGTATTTACGATAAGTGAGGAATTCGCAAAAAGGTACTTATGACAAGTAGGAACTCGCAAGGTGTGTCCTGCGACAAGTATGGAACTCGTGTAAAGGCACTTGCGACAAGTAGATTCTCGCAAGCAAGCCTTTGCATCAAGTGAGGTTCTCGGCTTATGCCACTTGCGACAAGTGTGCTAAAAAGATCAATGGTCTACGACAAGTTCATGTTAATGGATTGAAACAAGTTACCGTTCATAGCCATTTATGCGACAAGTTTGCCTATTTCATCTGTTCCTGAGATTTTTCGCGTAACGCATATGTGACATTACTCTTATTTTCAGTTGGTCACATATTTTTAGCAACTGATCAGATTTTCATAGAGCTCATGCCAGTCAAGATTTTCAAACATTGGGTGTTTGGATTTAATCTCTAATTGGATTGGATTAGAAGTTTGAGTATCTGAAATCATCATTTTGGAGTTTTCTTGACGATGCTAGAACTTCGAGTGATCTTAATCATTCTTCTGACCTGATCAATCAGAATTGTGAGTGCTTGCAAATTGTTCTGGTATTTTCGTTGTGATCTAGAATTTTGAGTGCTTATAATCATTCAGCTGATTCGTGAAGAAAGGAGGTGTAGGATTTCTCATTCAGTGCTCTGGAAAGTCTTTTGAAAATAAGCATAATTCATCAGTTGTTGAACAATTATCAGAAATTTCTTCTACCCTTGCCTAGTAGTGTTTGCTACAAGATGCTTCCTTCTACAAGCTGATCATAATAAGTTCTTAAGCTGAATTCCTATTCAAATCGTGGTTCAAAGACAGATTCATTGTTATAAACTGAAGATGCACTGTGGTTGTCACGTAAACAAACACATTTCTTTCTTGTAGGCGTAACGAATGTGTTGGGTTTCTAGAGATAAAAGTCGTCTTTAGTGCACTAAGTCTAGGTTATTGCACACATCGAATCTGATTTTATAGTTGAAAATATGAAGGATAAGAGCTATTCAAGTGGGAGCCAGAGCTGTCTTGAAGATACGCAACGCTAAAGTTTTTCAAGAAATCAAGAGGGAGAAGAGTTGAAGCTTTAAAGAGATGATTCATTTACAAAACTTTAGGGGGAGAATGTAAGGACATAAAATGTCCATGTTTGGAAAGTTTTGTTAAGGGATTTGACTTATGTATTTAGGCCTTGTCTTAGCATATGGGTTTGGGATTTATTGTGTACATGAGTTGATTGGGTATAAATAGGTACTTAGTTTGTAATGGTTTGTAAGATTCATTTTCACAATGTAGCTGTATGCTTGTAAGAGTGTTTATAGAGGGAGAAACACATTCTATCTCTAGGTTGTGTTTTGTGAATAAACAAACTTGTTCCTCCCCAATTAATCTCTTGTTTTTCTTCTATACATGGAATTAGTTGTGAATTTCTGGACAAACATGAATTGTAAACACCAGATTTAATAGGTAATTGACATGAAATGCATTGATCTTGGAAGAATTCTAGAATTATACATGAATTCCAAGCTTTCTCTCTCTAGAACTCTTAACTTTCTCTCTAGAATCTTCTCACAAGAAATATGACAATGACAAAATCTTTAATGCTTAAGCAACCTATTTATACTTCCTAATTACAAAGGCAATTAAACTAAAATACACTTTGACTTTATAAGACTTAAGCTACTTTCACTATCTTTGACTTTTTACAACTTTGACTTTTACAAATAAATCTTGAATACAATAATGTCCTAACAATCTCCCCCTTTGGATTCAAGATTTAAAAAAATTTGACAACAGTCTTCTGCTCTTGATTCTTCAAAACTATAACTCGACTCAAATGACCAAGTCTAAGAGTTAGCAAAGATGGCAACACCCAAGTGTTGCCTACTAGTCTTAGCCTTGGTGCTCATACCCACACCCAAAGGGGTGTTTAGTTCATAATAAAAGTAAAAGACATGGGAGAATAAGAAGAATACATAAACATAACTTGCATAAATAAAGGTAAAAAGATGTCACCACTTTTTCGCCACAGTGGTGATAGTTGAAGCTTCCTTTAATTTCCAAATTTTGTCATTTTCCTTGATTATTCCTATGAAAGTTCAGGTTCCTCTTTCTTCAATTTCAAAAAGCACCTTTCCATAAATGTCCAAGGCTTATCCACAAACTTCCTGCCCACGTTGCCACTGTGGTGACAAAGTGGCCACTTTGTTGCACAAAAAGTTAGAAAAACCAAATTTTGCATTCTTGAAACTTCATCACAATGTTGGAACATATTAGACCAAATAAAGGAGGGAGAGGTCAAAATGGGCAAGAAAGTGGCAAAAATTAAAAGGCAAAAATTAAAAATAATATTGAGGAAATAACTCTCAAGATTTGAGAGTTATCACACCTCCAAACTTGAATAATTACTTGTCCTCAAGTAAAAATAATGAAAGAAAAAGAACTCGAAAGATGATAAAAGGGTTGACTAATTAGATTTTTTCTTTAATGGAAAAACTTACATCGAACATTTCCATGACTCTTGATTTGAATGAAGCACTCTCGTTCGAAAAGGTACCACCTCCTTTCATGTAATCCATAATTTTGACTTTAATCAATAGGGCTTGTTTTGGGCTTGTGTATTTGGGTTTTCAAATTAATTACTTGATATGACCCCCAAACTTGGCTTTTTGCATGACTCCAAATTATTTTTGGTTTTGTGGCATATTTTTCTTTGTTTTGCCATTACCATTCGAATTATGATACAACCCATTTTGATTTTTTTTTATTTGTTTTTGTCGCCACTGTGATGACAAAAGTGGCCACTTTGGCTTTAGGTGATCAGAAAAATATTTTTCTTTTTGCAAATGTCCCCACCCCCAAACTGAAACCTTCAATGTCCTTATTTAAAAAAAGGCAAGACAATTTTGGTCTGAGTATTCGTTAGGCTTGGTGTCAAATGGGAAAGTGTATGGGCTAAAATTGCGAAGAATGACCTATATCATGTTAAACCCAAAAGTTATGGAAACAATCAAGAGAGTGTACCTGAAAGATATGTTAAACCGAACGAAAAACAGATACAAATAGTCAAGAGAATATTAAAGAGAAGCAAACCATGAATAAAGTAATACGACATATAGTTCAACAACCCAAGGATCCACGAGTTAGAACAAAATTGTGTGTCCCACAATCAGTGTAAATCAGTATAGATGACAAACAAATATCCAATTAAACAATTTTATTTCAATCAATCTTGATCAGTACAGACTCTCTCAAACTTTCTCTCTTTAACCAATGATACGCATACAATTCTTACAATTGACACTCTTGATACAACTTCTCATATCCCTATTTGAAAAACACTTATATACCTAAACACTCACACCACTAAACACTTAGAATACATAGACTTGTCTTGGACTTTATTACAAAGACTTTGACTTTGTATGAGAGTTGACTTGAGCTCTTTGACTTTTCTTGACCAAGGTGGTCACTTTGCAACACTCGAAAATTTCCAAGTTTTTTTTGGCAACAAAAATTGAAAGTTGTAATACTAAAAAGGACTGGATTTTTTTTTTTTATTAAAAGGCTATTTCTAGCCTTCTCGATACTCAACAAGAGGTTTTGGAGGGTGATGACAAACCATTAGACAAAAAATGTTTTTTCTTGTGTTTATGGTGGCTCAATCATACATCTTTCAAACACAATTTCCCTCTTATTGGTGGTTGGATTTTCTTTGGATTCTCAAACTGAAGCTCATTTTCGCTTTCTTCTCCGAAATTCTCACCACACATTTCAATATCTACACCTAGGTCCTCACTCAACAAATTTATGGCCAAACAATCTTCCAATTCATCATGGAACTTAAGGGATTGAAAACATTAAATGTCACTTGTTGGTTATTTACCCTCATAGTTAACTCACCCTTTTGGAGGTCGATCAAAGTTCTACCCATGGCAAGAAATGGTCGTCCTAAAATGATGGGGACGTTCTTATTGGCTTCATAGTCTAAAACTAAAAAGTCGGTCGAGAAAATGAATTTGTCAACTTGGACCAAAATATCCTCAATCTTTCCCTTCCGATGTGCGAAAGATCTATACGCTAATTGCAAGGTCACGATGGTGGGTTGAACCCCTCTTATTCCTAACTTCTTGAAAATGGACAACGACATGAGATTAATGCTTGCTCCTAAGTCACACAAGGCATGACCAACTTCCTTACGTCCTATCGAACAAGGGATGGTGAAACTACTCGGGTCCTTTAGCTTAGGTGGAATTTTGCAAGTGAGGAGGGCACTACTCTATTTTGTCAAAGCTACCGTTACAAATTCACTAAACCTTTTCTTTTTGTTATGGATGTCTTTCAAAAATTTAACATAGCTTGGCATTTGCTCGAGAGCTTCTACCAAAGTTATGATAATATGGAGTTGTTTAAAAATGTCCAAAAACTTTTTGAAACGATTATCGAAATTTTTATTTTTCATCCTACCGGGAAAAGGGAGGTCTCTTAAGTCTAACTCCGGTTGGCTAGGACTTGCCATTTTGGCTAGGACTATGATGATGGACAAACAGGAGGTGATGTACCTGCTACTTTTTGGGTCGAAAGTGGACACTTTTCTGCCACAGTGGGAGGAAATAGAGCTGGAAAATTTGACTTGTCAAATTGATGGGGCGTTTCATCTTACACAAGCGTCTCAACTAAAACTTCATCATCAGGTTTGTACACGCTTTCTTCACTTCTTATGGTCATGGATTTAACGTGCTCTTTGTGAATACCCTTAGGGGTTTCGGTGTCACTAGGCAAAGTGCCTAGTTGTCTTCCTTTCAAATCGGTGGCAAATTGCCCCAATTGAGTCTCAAAACCTCTCAAGGTTGCATTGGTTTGGTTTATAAAACCTTTGAGTAAAGATTCAAGCGAACCGTTACTCTCCGATGCATTTTGTTGGATTGGCACATACGGTTGTGAGGATTGCCCACCTTGGTATGTATGAGGAGATCCTTGATAAAATCCCGGGGGATTTGGTGGTCGGTTTGGTACTTGACTAACCCTGGGGGGTTGAAGTCCTTGATTTCCCGACCATGAGAAGTTTGGGTGATTTCTCCAATTTGGGTTGAAAGTTGAAGAAAATGAGCTATTCCTTGAATGGTTTCCTACGTAGATTACTGAAGCGAGATTACCGGGACAACCTTCAAAAGCATGATTCTCACCACAAAACACACAAGATTCATTATTAGAATTTATAGCTTGGACTTGGTTCTTTTCTCCATTTAAATTCAAGTTATTTTTGACCAAGTTAGTTAGAGCCACAATTTGTTTATTTAAAGCGGTGATGGCATTAATTTCATGAACACCCGATGCATTTTTAGGAGCAAGAGCATGAGGGTTTGACCAGTCGGTGTTATTGTTGGCAACTTTCTCCAAAATGTCATATCCTACATTATAAGTTTTAGAAGTGAAATCGCCACCAGCCGTAGCATCAAGATTATAAGACTCCCCCTTGATATTTGAAAAATATCCTTATATTTGCAAAAATATCCTTATATGAACAAAATCTGTAAAGATTATAAGACTTGAATCAAAGTATCCTTAATCATTAAAACGAGCTCTGATACCAAATGTTGATCCCGAATCAAGCTATTAACATCAAAATCAATCAAACAATTAAGATCAAACAAGATATTAGAGAGAGAAAGTATTGATGTCATAGATCTCACTTAGTGCCACAAGATTACAATTTGCTCAATGGTTAAAACACAATTACAAAATCAAGGAAACTATATATATATGGTCAACATGAATTAAGACCACATACAAAAGCAAGGACTAACTATTACATAAAAAGTTTGACTTTCAAGGACTGAACTAACAAGACCTTGATTCCAACATTAAATGCTCCAACAAGATAATTACAAAGTCTATTTTCTGAAATTCTATCACATTCACAATCCTCTTTTCGTTCTTCATCTGCTTATCATCTTTCCTCAACCTCTGATACAACTCACTATACATCATCTGGACTTCTCTAGGTAGACTCCTATCAATCAAGCGTTTCAACAACCCTGGATTTTCTCCTTTAATCAAATAAAGATACTTGTATGTCTCTTCAGTGGTCAGAATGATTAAGAGGTTTTTATGACATAGTGTAAAATGAAATGTGGTTGTTTGTTAATTGTTCATAATGAAATTAAGGCGCTTAATGGTTAAGGGAGGGCTAGGATACAAAATCATTCAAAGGATTTTGGAACCATTAAGAGGCAAACCTTTTTTTTGCCAAACGAGATTCACATCTTAGCGATTCAGAGGTTGCCTCTTAATGGATCCATTAAGAGGTAAACAAAAACCCCTTAGAATCATCCGTCAATTCATTAAGTTGTTTCTTAATCTTTTCTAATTCAGAAAAACATTGATCCTTAAAGGAAACAAAATCCTTGTTAGTGAATATAATGTTGGATCCAAGATCATTGGAATTGAATGTCAAAGCTAAAGTCAAAGCCCAAGTCAACCTCTCAATGCTAAGTCAAAGAAGCTCCAATGTGAAAAGTCGAAGTCAAAGCAAAGTCATTGTTCTATAGTCTTTGTGTTATCCCAGATTTATCTAATTTTTTAACAATCAATCAAGTAACACAATAATAATCAAGAGATATATAAATCAGAGTAACATACCAATCCCTTGAATAAACAATGAAACCCTTGAGTGTTCTTGATACCCTTTGAATACAGAGAAAACTTACGGCTACCTATTTAGAAAATTATCAGTGTTAACCTAAAACTAAACTAAACAAAACTTTAAATACCTAGGCCATATGGGCTTCCTAATGCTTAATAGGCTTGGGCCCAATAGCTAATAACTATTAAACTATTACAATTTAAACCCTGAACTGTAACTATCAAGTAAATACAGTTTAGACCCTCTAATTTAACTTTGTCACAATTGCAGTTTAAACCCTGAACTTTAACTTTAATCTTGAATACAATTATTTGATCCAACAATCTCCCCCTTTGGATTCAAGATTAAAAAAATTTTGCAATTGTCTTCGGGTCTTCACTTTTCTTCAGATATGACGTTGATAGCTTCAAAACTTCAACACTTCAAAACTTCAAAACTTTGATAATGTTCAGCAGTCTTCAAAACTTCAAAACTTTGATAATCTTCAGCAGTCTTCAAAACATCAGAACTTTAATAATCTTCAGCAATCTTCAAAACATCAAAACTTTAAAACTTTGATAATCTTCAGCAGTCTTCAGATTATATTCTACCTCTTTGAGTATTCTCCCTTTTTGTATCTTCTCCCCCTTTTTGATGAATGGTGAGAAGCATCATCATCAAAACATACCAAAACAATCTCCCCCTTTTCAAGACAATTTCCCCCATTGTGTATGATCACGTAAGCACAATCTTCATGTAACGAGCCCTGTATGAAATAAGAGCAGTCTTCCCAGATGGAAAGAGTGATCATTTCAATCTTTTCAGATTAAAATAGAAAGTAGTAACCATTCGAATCTTTTCAAATTCAAACAGTTTAATAAGTGTAACCCTGAATCAACAAATGACTCAGTTAGAATGCCTGTCAATGACACAAAGTCACTGAGTAACACAAAGTTACTATATAAGGAGCTGATTTGATGTAGACTCCCCAGGTCTTCCATTCAATCATCAAATAACACATGGTTATCTATGAACGTTCTGACAGAAAACAAATTTCTGTGTGCTCGTGCATGTGTTAGAAAAAAAATTAAGCATAGATGATTGCTTTTTCAACATAGGCTCAAAGTATGTAAACTTGTTGAGACAGCAACAAATTGTACAAAGACTCAATGTGCATGAGAAAGGGTTCGAAGGTGGGGAAACTTTCCTTTTTTTTCAATATTAGTCTCTTCCAAATGAAGAACCAATAGCGTATGTGCTGCGTCCCCAGAAAATGTGAAACATTCTCTTTTTGACAAAAGAATGAGTAGCTGGTGGGGTTGTATGCAAGAGATGGCATGGGCTAGTTGCCTTTTTCAATGATGGTCACCAAAGAATGTGAACCAATCAGATTATGTGGCTGCCCGACTCAGAAAGAATTTTGGTGCAGAGTTTAATATTCTTTTACTCTGTTCTCTCACCCTCTTTCTTTTAATGCTCACGTCTAACCAATTTCTCTTTTCCATTTTACCTCTTTTCACACACCAACACTCAAATCTTTTGACCCCTCTCCCCTCAATCACTCAGGAAATACTTCCTGGGTAGGAAACACTGGTTATCGTGAATCCATGGAAGTTCTGTTAAGTTCTCACATTGAATCCCATGTATGATCCTAAAAAAACATGCTGTTCAACAGGCTATTGTACATGTAAGCACAAATACCACTTGTTACATGAGAAATAAGACTTTCGGAGATGTCAAAACAGTTATGTATGACGATGCAATTCTCCCCCTCAAACTAAAAGAGTTTGACAATTAAGCTCATATCATTTTGTCATGAAGAATAAGATTTTGGAGAATCAAAAACGAATGTTGTTTATATGAACAATATATAAACATATTTTCAATGGAAGCACATGAAATGACATTTGATTCAATCAACAGTGAATACAAATAACGTGAGTATTACCATAGAAAGATTTAACTTTTGATACATGGTAATAATAAAGTCAAATAGAATGTTCCGAACCGTTATGTGTATGAATACTAGACAAAGTATATTGACAAGATAAAACACAAGTATTTATCTTTGAAGAACACACGGTCAGATAAGCATTTAAGTATCCAAAAATCTGTTAATATCACAAATATTCTCCCCCTTAACTGAAAGATTTTTTTTTTAAAGCTTAAGAAAAAACCGAAAAAAATAAGGCACTGAAGTGCGGGTTCTAATCCGATGTGATTAGAAGCCATTGTCACTTGACCAAACCTGCATAAATAAAAGAAATAATGGTAATCATTTATGAAAATGATTCCTCTCTCGTAAACAACAGTTGGAAAATAACACACAAGATCAAAACTTGGAATACTCCCCCTAGAATCATGAGTAAGGTTTAAGACATGTTCAACATTCCAAGTTTGCTGATGAGAAATTGAAAACGCTTTTCATCCAATGGCTTGGTGAAAAGATCAGCTAACTGGAAGTCAGTTTGAACAAAGTGCATTTCAATATTACCTTTTTCTACATGATCCTTGATGAAATGATAGCGTACGTCGATATGCTTGGTCTTCGAATGTTGTAACGGATTAGCAGTTATAGATATTGCGCTCTTGGAATCACAATAAATAGGAACACGCTTGTAGTTGTAGCCAAAGTCCCTTAACTGTGTCGTCATCCAGAGGACTTGAGAACAGCAGCTAGCAGCAGCTACATACTCAGCCTCGGCAGTGGATGTTGAAACACAGTTTTGTTTCTTTGAAGTCCAACTCACAAGTTTGTCACCTATGAATTGACATGATCCAGAGGTGCTCTTTCGGTCTAGCTTACATCCTGCATGATCAGCATCTGTAAAGGCAGTTAGTTCAAAACGAGAATCCTTTGGATACCAAAGGCCTAGATTAGGAGAACCTTTGAGATATCTAAGGATTCGCTTAACAGCAGATAAGTGCGATTACTTAGGATTAGACTGATATCTCGCACAAAAACATGTGGCAAACATTATATCCGGGAGATTGGCAGTCAGATAAAGTAAAGAACCAATCATTCTACGATACACCTTTTGATCAACAGGTTTCCCGGAGGGATCTGCGTCTAAGAGTGTACCAGTAGCCATTGGTGTTTTCATGACTGAACTATCTGACATATTGAACTTTTTCAAAATATCTCTTATATATTTAGCTTGATTAATAAATATGCCATCGGGTAATTGCTTTACTTGTAGACCAAGAAAGAAATTCAATTCACCCATCATCGACATCTCAAACTTTGTTTCCATTATTTTTGAAAAGTTCTTACAAAATTTCTGATTTGTCGACCCAAAAATTATGTCGTCAACATAAATCTGAATGAGAATCAAGTCCTCACCTTGCCTTTTAAGAAATAAGGTTGTATCAACAGTACCTTTCTTGAAACCAGAAGCAAGTAGAAATTTAGTGAGAGTTTCATACCAGGCTCGCGGTGCTTGTTTAAGACCATAAAGCGCTTTGTCTAAAACATAGACATGATCAGGGTGATGAGGATCAACGAAACCTTCAGGTTGAGCCACGTAAACCTCCTCATGCAAAACGCCGTTTAGAAAAGCCGACTTTACGTCCATTTGATAGACAGTAAAGTTTTTGTGCGCTTCATATGCTAGAAAGATTCTGATGGCTTCGATCCTTGCAACCGGGGCGAATGTTTCATCATAGTCAATGCCCTCTTGTTGACAATACCCTTTGGCGACCAGTCGAGCTTTGTTTCTCACGACTACTCCAGCTTCGTCTTTCTTATTTCTGAACACCCACTTTGTTCCAATAACGGATTTACCTTTAGGTAGTGGGATCAAGCGCCATACCTTGTTCCTTTCGAATTGTAGAAGCTCGTCTTGCATAGCAGAAATCCAGAAGGGATCACGTAGAGCTTCAGACGCTTTCTTTGGTTCTAGGGAACTAAGGAAGCTTGAAAACATGCAGAAGTTGGCTGTTGCAGATCTTGTCGTGACACCAGATTGTACGTCACCTATCACATTGGTCAGGGGATGATCCTTAGTCCAACGATGTGTGCTTGGTAGAGCTTCAACTGTTTGTTGCGTATTCGACGCATCGTTTTCATCATGCACGGCAGGTTGCTCCATAGATGTACTCGGGACATCTTGTACTAGTGTTTCTGATACTGAAGCTTCTGGACTAACAGTTGAAGTGCTCGGGACTTCGTTTCTAGAAGAACTATCTGTAGAGACATATTCAACATTAGTACAGTTAGAAACTAACTTTGTACTCGTACCTGATGGAGATGAAGTGTCAGTGACTTCTTCGAAAGGTCCATACATGTCTTCAGAAATAGTAGGGACCTCCGAGCTTGTACCACTTGTTATTGATGTGGATATGCCTTTTTCAAAATCTGCACATATATCATCAAAGGCATCAATAAACAATAAATCTAACTCAGATGAAGTAGAGTTAGAGTTAAAAAGAAGTGAATCCTTTAGGTGCTGGTTCTATTCTTGATTGAATAGAAGCTTTGTCGTTAAGACCGAGTTCTGAACTGTTGTGTCCAGAAGTCCTTGTAGAATTCTCATCAAAGGAGACATTCATGCTCTCAACAACCATCTTGGTTCGAATAATGTAAATTCGATAAGCTTTGGAAGTCAGAGAGTATCCAACGAGATATCCTTCATCCGCTTTCTTATCAAATTTGATAATCCTTGATGCTCTTTTAGAATGTAACACCTGGAACCAAATACACGAAGGAATTTGATGTTAGGTGTACGATTGTTGATCAACTCATATGCTGTCTTATTAGAGCGCTTGACCACAATGGTACGGTTCTGTGTAAAACATGCTGTAGCAACTGCCTCAGCCCAAAGGTACATGGGTAGATCTGAGTAAGCAAGCATAGTCCGAGCTGCTTCAACCAGAGTGCGGTTCTTCTGTTCAACAATGCCATTTTGCTGCGGAGTGTAGGCGGCGGAGAAATTATGTGAAATACCCACGGAAGTAAGATAACTCTTCAGGGTATCATTCTTGAACTCCGTGCCATTATCACTGTGAATGGTTCTGACTGGCAGTTGAAGACGTACTTGAATGCGCTTGATGAAAGCGATAATCAACTCTGGAGCATCTGACTTGTTGCGAAGAAACTCGAGCCATGTATACCTTGAGTAGTCATCTATCATTACCAACACATATTTCTTTCCGTTGATAGATGTTGTGCGCATTGGGCCACAAAGGTCCATATGAAGAAGTTCCAGTGCAGAAGAGGTCGATGATTCAGCTTTGGACTTGAAGGAGCTTCGCTTCATTTTGCCCAACTCACATGCAGAACACAATGAGTCTTTTTCGAACCTCATTTCTGGTAGACCTTTGACCAGACCTTGTCTCTGTAGCTTTGCTATAGATCTGAAATTTTGATGAGACAAGCGTCGATGCCACGTCCACGATTGTGCTTTGGAAGCTTTGGCTAGTAGGCATACTGGACGTGTGGCAGACAGTGTAGGAAAATCTACATAGTATAGATTTCTATGGCGCTTAGCCTTGAAGACTTCGTAACCATCTGGATCCTCTATATAGCAATGAGTTGTTGTGAAGCGGACTTGATATTTCATGTCACAGAAGTGACTGATACTGAACAGGTTGTGATCAAGTCCTTCAATATATAACACTTTTTGAATCATCACAACACCGTTATCGAGCATTCCATATCGTCTGACGTGGCCTTCGGCTTCATAATTGGCAAATCTAACTGCTCCGGCAGGCTCCTCCACATAGTTATGCAAGAGGTACTTGAATCCTGTCATGTGGCGTGAACATCCGGAATCTATTATCCACAATCGACAGGCCTGCAAAAGAGACAATTAGTTTTGCTTAGGTACCCATATCAGGATGGGTCCTTCGCGGTTAGCATCAAGCAACTCAGAAATATCATCTGGTTTGACTTTCACTCTCCATTCATAACGCGGTTTTGGAACCCATTTCCAAACCATCTTAACATTCAGTTCCTGAAAGTGCTTTTTAGAAGTAGGATTGGCAACCTTAGCTCGATACACTTTGGGTTGTGTAGAAGAATCAGAATTAGAATTAGACTTAGAGTTCAGCTTAGCTTTGCTTTTATTCTTTTTGGACTTAGGAGGGGAGTAGTATTTGAATGAATTATCCCAACAGTGTTTGCAATAAAGATTCTTTCGAGCAAAATTCATAAACTTAGATTTATCGGAACAAATCTTACATTCATGTTTATCAAAAGAAGTACTGTCCAAAATAACACTGTCTGTAGGACAACTACTAGAATTCAAACTATTCTTTTTATTCAAACTAAGATCTTTATTCTTCTTACTCTTCCCGACACCATTTCCTCTTATATCTGAAACAGAAATAGGAATCTCATTAGTCTCATACTTAGAAGGTGATTCTTTTCTAGAATTAGTTGAAGTTTCACCCTTCTCAAAGATGCTCGGTGGATATTCAGGACAGTCAAAGTAAACAACTGAAGGTTTTGTAGGAGCATCAAATTCTAGATTTGTTCTTACCTTCCAGCTTGGATCGTTGAACATCTGTTTATCATTTGAAGCATTTTTAAATAGAGTAATTTTCAAATCATTGATTTCTGTGCAAAGCTCTTGATTTTCTTTCAAAGAATTTTCAAGTTTAAACTTGAGATCAAAGTTTTCATCTTCAACCTCATCAAGAGACTGTTGCAACAGATCAATTTGCTTCATCAAGTCAGATGTATGATCACTCACAGAATTCGACTCCTTTGGAATAGAAACAGGATCAGAGTCTGAAGCATTCATCATTTCAGAAAATAATTCTTCAGTCATGGACTCAATAAACTCCGTTTTATCATTTTTCAAACAAGATTCATTCGTGTTTACAGTTTCTTCTTCAACCTCTTCAACGAGTAAAGGTTTAGGAGTAATGGGATTTGAGACTGATGGTATAGTAGATGGATCATCATCCGATTCATACTCATCGTATTTGCATTCAGTCTCAGATGGAACGGTGTCATTGCTGACTGATTTTTTTGTAGAAGTGGTAAACAATGATTCAAACTCAGTAAATTCAATCTTTCGAGTTGCATAGCTTTTGTTCAAATCATTGTATTTAAAACCAACTGATTTAAAAGCATTTTGAGAATCAGTGGCACAAGACTTGTTTTCTCCCATTTCTTCTTGACCTTTGGTCTCAGTAAAAGGTTTAGAAGCACTAGCTTCAACAAAAGTAGCACGAATGTTTGGAGGGGGTCTGATTATGGAGCCAAATTTATCAAAGTTATATAAATGCTCCGGTGCCTTTTTCAAAACATCATTAGTTGGCACACCCAAACCTGGTTTCAGTTTATAAAACCTTTCATCCTGGAGTTTATTGGTCAACAGATTTAGCGTCTGCTCAGTCTGACCTCGTTTCATGTTAATATCCTCCAATTTCTTAATTTTTGTATAAGCTTCATTTCTTTCTTGAAAGCAGACTTCAAATTTAATTTTGAACTCACCTTTTTCAGCATTGATATTCATAAGATCCTTTTCTAAATCAGATATTTTGCTTTTCAAAGAATCCTTTTCAGCTTTTAAACCGTCTTTTTCCTTTTCTTTTTCTTCCACAACAACTTTCAGCAAAGCGTTTTCATCACGAAAACTCAATATTGATTGTTGTGCAGAGCTAAGTTTGCCTTTCAATAAAGCAAATTCATCTTTCATGCTATGTATTTGGGCCATAAGAGATTCAATAAGCTCAGAATTATCACTTACCTCAGAGTTTGCGTCTTTAGAATACGCTTCAGAATCTTCATCGTCACCGTCCATCTTTGCCATGTAGGAAACTTGGGTGAAGTGTACTTGCTCCTCATCATCAGAACTTTGGAACAGCCAATTCTCTTCTTCAGCCATTAGCACCTTTCCTTTTTCAGCTTTCTTGGCAATAAGTGATTTTCGCGCATAATAGTCTGAGTTCTTGATCTTCTTGAATCTGCAGTCTCTTGAGAAATGCCCAAATTTGTCGCAATTGTAACATCTTCCTGGTTCATCAGCTCTGTCTTCTTTCTTTTCTTCTCTCTTATCTTCTCTTCTGTCTTCTTTTCTCTCTTCTCGTCTTTCCTCTCGCCGTCCTTTCCTTGGCTTGTATCTTAATTCAGCCTTCCCTTTCTTGTGACCTTCGTACTTAGGCTTTGAATAAAACTTCTTCTTGCCAAAGGTCTTCTTGAATCTTCGAGTAATAAGAGCCAAGTCCTCAGAGAACTTCTGAATATCTGGATCAGAATCAATCTCCAGTTCTTCATCACTTGAAGCAGAGTCAGAGTTGGTAACTTCAGTAACTAGAGCTTTTGTCACCTTTATCTTTGACCTTGCGGAAGATACATAACTTTTGCCAGCTATGAGAGCCACATAATCCTTCAGTTTATTGGACTCAAGATTGATGGTTCTCACCTCATCCTCATGCTGAGAAAGAGTAGAGAAAATATCAGTGACGTTTTCCTGAGCCATGTTCCTTGACATCTGAAGGTTGATGGCAAAGTTCTTCCATTCTGGATTTAAGTTCTTGATGAACTTATAATTAATCTTCTAAGCAGACTTAGAGATGTTGTTCCTTCGCAGGTCATTGAGAATGATGTTATATCTGTTGTAGGTCTCTAGCAGCGTCTCTCCTTCTTTTGCATGAAACCCTTCGTATGCATTTATGCATATATTCTGCTTAGCTTGGATAGAGGCTTCACTTCCTTCAAACTGTCTGGATAGTTCATCCCATATTTCCTTTGCAGAGTTCCGACTGTCTACACGGTTGTAGATGTTGTTTGGGATTGCCATGGTCAGATAGATAAGAGCCTCTTCATCTGTCTTGTACTGTTCCTTCTGCTTTTCAGTAAAGTACTGATAAGGTTTAGAAACATATCTGTCTGGGATTTCTGGAGAGGTGTCAGTTGCTGCTTGGCCATCAACTTTGATCATTGGATTGACCGGACCATTGATGATTGATTCCATGTAGTCTCTGTTTTTATGATTCAGAAACTGGACCATTCTCTTCTTCCATTGTTGATATTCATCAGCCATAAGGACAGGCGGTTTGGACTGAGAGCCCATCGAGAGAAGCTGGTTCGACATATTAGCTGTACGGTTAGTAATTAAACTTATATATACCAAGACAGCCAACTAGATGAGATCGTTAGAATCAAGATAAAAACCACACTAAAAAATTTTCAGAAAAATAAAATTCCAAAAAATAATTAAGTGCATAATTTGCACAGTATAAAACACAAAGAAATAATACTGAATAATGAAATTAGGAAAATTTTGATCAAGCACAAAACTTTTGTCCCCCTTCGCAGACTTAGCACGGGGGTATGGGGGCAGCGCCCCTAGAGAATTTTTTTTGACAATTAGATGCCCTATTACAGTTTGCAAAAATCGACCGGGGATGTGCTTCGACCGGTATTGAGTCGACCGGGGTTTTGCTTATACCGGTACCTTGTTTGACCGGTAAGATGTAACAACCGGTCTTATGCTCGACCGGTAAACGACTAAGACCGGTATAGAGAGTTCGACCGGTAAGTTGCTTGTACCGGTACTTTGTTCGACCGGGAATATAGTTGACCGGTATAGTGAAGACCGATAAAAATATTCGACCGATAAAAGTCTTCGACCGGGAGGTTGTAAGACCGGTAAACACTTCGACCGGTATTGATTCGATCGGTATTGATTCGACCGGACAAGGTATCGACCGAGGTGGTCTGTGAGTATACCGGGCGATCGGACTATTTGACCGGTGTCCTGATTTGACCGATATTATGCGTTCGACCGGGACGTTCTTAGTTTACCCAGAACGATGAACAACCCAAAAAAATCAACCCAGTAACACACAAATCACGAAAATTGAATGCAAAAATTAGATTTTTATACCCAAAAACATATATCGAACACAACCCAAACAACCTTAAAGATTGAAATCGACTTTTAAGATTCAATTTTGAGACCACAGTGATTGACTACCATACGAACCCAGAAAAACACAAACCCAAAAATTCAATCATTTAATGAATTTGAAAGCAATTAAGCAATCAGATAACATTCAGAAGCATCAAACATATCTAATCAGATCAACTTTAACCATAAAAGCACATAAATTCACGAAATCAGAAAAACAGTAACTTTCGATGAATAGTGATTTTCGATGAACAGTGATTTTTTATGAACAGTAAAAAAAAATTGATTCTTTTGGCTCTGATACTACTTGTTATCCCAGATTTATCTAGTTGATTAACAATCAATCAAGTAATCAAGTAACACAATAATAATCAAGAGATATATAAATCAGAGTAACATACCAATCCCTTGAATAAACAATGAAACCCTTGAGTGTTCTTGATACCCTTTGAATACAGAGAAAACTTACGGCTACCTATTTAGAAAATTATTAGTGTTAACCTAAAACTAAACTAAACAAAACTTTAAATACCTAAGCCATATGGGCTTCCTAATGCTTAATGGGCTTGGGCCCAATAGCTAATAACTATTAAACTATTACAATTTAAACCCTGAACTGTAACTATCAAGTAAATACAGTTTAGACCCTCTAATTTAACTTTGACACAATTGCAGTTTAAACCCTGAACTTTAACTTTAATCTTGAATACAATTATTTGATCCAACACTTTGTTAGTTTAGTTTGGTTTTATTCCCTTGTAATGTTCCTTAGTATAAAAGTTTTTTATGTTGGTAGAATCTTGTAACACTTATCAGAGAGTATCTTGTAGAGAGAGAAAATTTGTTGTCGAGAGAACATTGTAATTGTTGATATTGAAATCTATACAAATGACTTTTGAGATGAAATCTTGTTGTTATCTTCATTAGATTGCATATATTGGGACTATCAATTGGTATAAGAGCAAGCAGAAATCAGAATCAAGATCTAAATCTGAAAGCTTTGGTCGAAAATTTCAAGAACTCGCAGAACACTGTTCAAGGAACGATTTGTGTGATTTTGTGGTGTTTTGTTTTGAAATTTGTTTGTATTGTACTCGATTTTTGTTTGAAAATAGTTTGTATTTTGATTGTATAGCCAAATTCATACTGAATCTGTATGAATTTTGGGTTTGGATGTAAGTTTCATTCGAGTTTGTAAACGCACTGTAATTGCTTCAAGTTTTAATTGTTGTCGTTTTTGGTTGAAATTGTTCAATAGTAATCTGTTCTAACAGTGTACGAGGACCAATTGACAAGTTTCAGAATCAAATTTGGTGTTTTGAAGAGTTTTTGGATTGAATTTGAAGTTTTTGGACGACAAGTGAAGAACTCGCAAGATCTTCAGATTTCGCAACCTTCATATCCAAAGAACTCGAAGAGCTTTTTGATGTGTGTTTGTTGAAAAATTTTCCAAGTCAAGAATTCGCAAGTCAAAGCTACGAAAAGTCTAGAATTCGCAACGTTCAGCTTGCGAAAAGTGAAGATTTCACAGAAAGATACTTGCGAAAAGCTACTGTTCACTTGCCTTGGTCTGCGAAAAGCTAAGGAATTCGCAAGACTTTCTTTATGAAATGTTGAAAGTCTGAAATTTTTCTAAGTTCAGATTTCGCAGAATATCTTGCGAAAAGTGAGAAGTTCTTTGGATTCTGTCTAAGGCAAGAATTCGCATACTTTGATCTGCAGAATGTGAAGAATCCGCAAGCCTCTACTTGCAAAAAGTTGGAATTCGCAAGCATCAGTCTGCGAAAAGTGGGTTTTCAGTGGTGTGCGAAAAGTTATTTTTAGTGGTGTGCAAATTCTATACTTAGTGAAAATTTTGACAAGTTGCAATATGATTTTTCAATGTGAAAATTACTTTCTCTGCGGAGGGGGACAAATTTTTAAGTGTGATCAAAATTTTCTGATTTTTGTTAACGATCATTTGTGCAAGTATTATCAGGAACAAAGGATGATTATTTCTTTGTTGAAGAATATACTTCTGAACAATGTCAAGAGACAAATTTGAAGCGTAAGATGTCAGAACTTGAAGATCAACATAAAGCACATTTTCGTATCATTGAACGGTTGAGAGAAGATAATAATTGACTGAACACAAGTTTAATTCGGGTTGGAAATAAAAGAAATGAGAATGAAGGGAAATTAAAGAGTGATGAGATCAGTACTTTACAAAAAACCAATCAAGATCTCAAACAACGGGTATTTGATTTATTACAACATGATCAGATCAAGTTGATTGAAGAAAAAACAAGTATTATGTCCCAAATTTCAAGTTCTAATCACAACAATAACAAGATGACAACAACAGATTCAATCAAACTACCTGTTTCAATTTCAAATCAATTCACAGATTTCGTATACAAGCTCTCTTGAAACTATCTCTCTCTAGAACTGTTATGCGTATTACAATGAATGTCAACTACTAACTTCTCTAACCACAAACCCTAGTCACATGTCCATTAAAGCAAAGACACATGCGCTTACAAAACTATTAAAGACAAAATAAAAAGACTTTGACTTTGACTTTGCTTTTGAGAGTTGATTTAAGCTTTGACTTGACTTCACTTTCAATATTCAGCTTTCATGATCTTGTATCCAACAAATATATGCTCTAACAATCTCCCCCTTTGGATTAAAGATTATCTCTAAAAATATTTTGCAAATCAATCTCCCCCTTTTAAGCACAAAAATACAATCTCCTCCCAATTATTATGTCCCAAATTTCAAGTTCTAATCACAACATTAACAAGATGACAACAACAGATTCAATCAAACTACCTGTTTCAATTTCAACTCAATTCACAGATTTTGTATACAAGCTCTCTTGACACTTTCTCTCTCTAGAACTGTTATGCGTATTACAATGAAATTCAACTACTAACTTCTCTAACCACAAACTCTAGTCACATGTCTATTAAAGCAAAGACACGCGCACTTACAAAACTATTAAAAACAAAATACAAAGACTTTGACTTTAACTTTATTACAAAGGAACTTTGCCTTTGCTTTTGAGAGTTGACTTTGAGCTTTGACTTGGCTTCACTTTCAGTCTTCAGCTTTCATGATCTTGTATCTAACAAATATATGCTCTAACAACAAGAGTCTTGGATACTGAGAATTCTGAGTTAAAGAAGAAGATTTCTGAGATAGAGAAAGATGCTTTTAAAAAGAATGCAGAGAGGTCAAAGATATTAGAAAGTGCCAATTCTGAGTTGGAAAGTAAGATTTCTGTTAATTCCCAATTATGTCAAGTTCTAATCTAATTGCAATCACAAACAAGATCACAAAACAGTTTCAATCCAACTACCTGTTTCAATTCAACAATGAATGAATTTGTATACAATTTCTCTCTGTCACTTTCTCTCTCTAATTTGCAACTGCTACAATGCCTCTGACTTGTTACAACAACAACTCTTCTTCTTAACTACTAAACTAGTCATATATCTATTACAAAGACACACGCTCTAAAACACAATAAAAGAAAATACAAGATTTTGACATTTGACTTATTACAATTGACTTTGACTTTGAGAGTTGACTTTTGAGCTTTGACTTGGTTGACTTTCAGCTTCAGTAATCATGATCTTCTATCCAACAAATATGTGCACTAACAATCTCCCCCTTTGTATTCAAGATCATCTCTAAAAGGTTTTGCAATTACAATCTCCCCCTTTGTTGCAATGAAGAACTTTATCAACTTGTTTCCCCCTTTGTAGACTTCTTGACAACTGAAAACATTTTTCAGAAATAATCATAAACATTGAAGTGCAATCTCCCCTTTTTTAATACTCAGAACAATCTCCCCTTTCTTTGATAAAATTGCCTTCAAAACTTTTAACAATCTTCCCAAAGTTTGTCTTCAAGGACATTAACAATCTTCCTAAGGTTATAAAACCTCTTTCAGACAATGGAAAGAAATTATCTTCAGATTCAACTCGGTTTACTTCAGCAGATGTCTTCAAAGAAAATTTTCAGTAATCTTTGCTCACTTTCAGAAATCTTTGAACTTTCTGTTTCAGCGCTGAACAAACTTTAACAATCTGAATCAAACACTTGCAATTAACTCTTTTCAAACTTTCTTTCACAACTTTCTTTCACAATCAAATCTTGACCATTTCGTCCATCTCTAACATTTCTTGAATGCTTCTCCCCCTTTTTGATGATTGGAGCATGAGATCATCAAAACTATGACAAGAAATGTCCATAATCTGTTCTGACCATTGATCGTTTATCACCGAGCCACTTACTATTCCACGATCCAAGAAGATATTTATCTGAATCTTTGCAAATTCAGACAAACTATGAGTGTAACACCTGAATCAACAAATGAATCAGTTAAAATGCCTGTCAGTAACACGAAGTCACTGTGTGTAATGAATACACATTGGAAAGGAGCTTTTGTGATTTTCACTCCCCCAGGTTTTCCATTCAATCATCGAATAACACAAGATTAAACTATGAACATTTTGACAGAAAAACAAATTCTCTGTGTGTACGTGCTTGTGTTTGAAAGAATTTAACACAGACTCAATTGTGCATGATCGAAGTGCGAAGGTGGGGCAGACTTCCTTCTTTTTCAATATCCAAATTTTCCAAATGAAAACCAGATAGATTATGTGTTGCATCCCCTTGAAAATATTAAAACATTTTCTTGTTGAGAAGAAAATGAGTAGTTGGTTGGGTTTTTATCAAGAGTTGGCATGGGCTAGTTGCCTGTTTCAATAATGTTCACGAAGAATTGTGAAACACTAAAATGTGGCTACCCGACTCAGAAAAAGTTGGTGCAGAGTTTAATATTTTTTTACTCTGTTCTCACACCCTCTTTCTTTTAATATGCAAGCTCACATCTAACCAAACTCTCATTTCCATTTTACCTCATCACACAACCCACACTCAGTATTTTGATCCTCACTCTTCGATCACTCAAGGATTAACTTCTTGGGTTGGAAACATTGGTTAACGTGAATCCATAGAAGTTTTGTTAAGCTCACACAATGAACCCTTGTTGTCCTATAATAACATGTTGCTAAAAATTGTTTAACTTTGCAGTTAAAATACAAATATATACAACTTAGATGTATGTATGCTCAATGTGATAATCATGAAGATTTGAGCATTTTAAACATTGAAGATATTTCATACAAGGATATTAAATAAATGAAATGAATACAAGAAACTTGTTTGAAAATCTGACATTGTATGAAAAAGATCAAAATCTGAATGATTTATCGATTAAGGCTTAGGTCAGCAAAAATTGGATTTTGTCTATACGAAACAAAATATAGACACTCTTGAACGAAACGTTCTGAAATGAAATCAACGCTTAAACTTTGAATATCAAGCGGGGTGTATCACCATCGAAGAATTTGTTCAATTTGAGACATGGTGATAACATATTCAACAAAAATTAAACCTATGTGTGTGAATACTTGACAGTATATGGAAAAGATAATAAACAAGTATTAATCTTTGGAAACACACGGTTTTTATACAATTAAAGCACAAATAACATGAAAACATTTAAAAAAAATCACACTTCTAAATTCATGAAATTGTTTTAAGAATAAGAAGTGGTTTGAACATTTAAGAACATGTTTTCATATCTGAAAGTTGTCCTTCTTTCAGATACGTATGAGATTAGGATTAGAAATAAACCTTTTTGCTTAGTCTTAAATCTCATCAAGTCAGCTCTAAGTCATATATGATATGATCGTTTAAGCTCTCTCTCAATTCTACAAAATTCACAAAGTCGTCAAAGTACAAAGTTTTATTCACACCATTTATTCAAAAATTAAAGACGTAAAGCAGTAAAACTTTGAATGTACGAGTTCTGATCATATGCAATCATAAGTCATATTCAGTACTTCTTATCTCTTAAGAAAAATTTATCAGTGATAAACATATGCAGAAATATGAACTCCCCCTCAAATGAATGTAGATCATCTTTTCATCTTCTCACACTCCCCCTGAGATCATGAACAAACTTAAGTGCAGATATCTTTCATAATAAAATAAAGAAATGAAGAAAAATAACAATAACAAAAACTTTAGTAGGTAATCACTGATTAAGTCTTGAGATTTAACATACCAAGTTTTGAAATGAGAAAATTAAATCTCTTTTCATCCAGAGGTTTGGTAAATAAACCACCAAGTTGATAATTAGTGTTTACAAAATAAAGTTCGATTGTACCTTTTTCGACATTATCCTTAATAAAGTGATATCGTACATCAATGTGTTTGATCTTCGTATGTTGGATAGGATTCGCAGATATAGCAATGGCGCTCTTTGAATCACAGTATATCGGGATCTTGTTGTATTGAAATCCATAATCTCGGAGTTGTGTTCTCATCCACAACACTTGAAAACAGCAGCTTGCCGCAGTGACATACTCTGCCTCAGCTATTGATGTAGATACGCAGAGTTGTTTCTTTGAAGCCCAACTCACGAGTTTATCGCCCAGAAATTGTATGTGACCCGATGTACTTTTCCTGTCAAGCATACAACCTGCATGGTCTGCATCTAAATATGTTGTCAGTTCAAAACCTGTATCCTTAGGATACCACAGACCAAGATCTGCAGTGCCCTTCTGATATCTAAGAATCCTTTTGACCGCAGACAAATGGGATTCTTTTGGATTAGCCTGGTATTGAGCACATAGACATGTAGAGAACATTATATCTGGCCTACTAGAAGTTAAAAACATTAAAAAATCAATCATCCCTCGGTAGGTTCTAACATCGACAACTTTTTTCGAAGGATCAGTGCCAATCTTAGTTTCTGGTGCCATCGGGGTTCCAATAGGTGTACAATTTTCCATTTTGAATTTTCTAAGAATATCGAAAATGTACTTTGATTGATTGATAAAAATCCCCGTTGAAAATTGTTTGACTTGTAATCCGAGAAAGAAATTCATCTTTCCCATCATACTCATATGAAAACGTGACACCATGAGGTTAGAAAAATTATTACAGTATTTGGATTTGTAGAGCCAAATATGATGTCATCCACATATATCTGGATTAAAATGATATCGACTTTTTCCTTTTTAATAAACAAAGTAGTATCGATCTTACCTTTAGAGAAGCCATACTTGACTAGGAATTTAGATAAGACTTCATACTAGGCTCGAGGGGCGTGCTTCAGACAGTAAAGAGCTTTGTCCATAATTTAAACACGATTCGGCTTTTCTGGATCGACAAAGCCTTCAGGCTGAGAGACGTAGATTTCCTCCTTGAGAATGCCGTTTAGAAAGGCAATATTCACGTCCATTTGATAGACGGTGAAGTTCTTGTGAGCGACATATGCTAGAAACATTGTGATAGCTTCGATGCACGCCACTGGAGCATAAGTCTCATCATAGTCAATACCTTCCTCTTGCCTATATCCCTTAGCCACTAGTCTTGCTTTATTTCTGATCACGATACCATCTTCGTCCTTTTTGTTTTTGAATACCCATTTCGTGCCGATAATGGTTTTACCTTCTAGCTTAGGCATAAGTCTTCAGACTTTTAATGCTTCGAACTGATTCAACTCATCTTGCATCACAGTTACCCAATTTGAGTCAGCTAGAGCTTCAGATACACGAGTTGGCTCTATCTTACTCAGAAATGAGTCATGCATACACATGTTTAATGTAGCAGACCTAGTTTGCATCGGTTTAGATGGATCTCCAATGATCTGGCTTATCGGGTGCTCTTTGGTCCACTTTTTTTTGGGAAAAGGGGACGAAACCCCTGGAAAAGTTTTATTAAAAAAATAAAAAGAAATTACAAATTATCGGGTGCTCTTTGGTCCACTTGTGTTCATGAGGGAGTGGATTTGATGTAGATTGATCATGATTCTCATGTAAGTATCCACTTTCAGTTTCTTCTTGTTCAGGTAGTAGTTCAGTTGAAGTATTTGGTGCAGAAGTATCAGTTGATATAGCAGTATTTGGCTGTTGAGTAGATGTTACAGTGCAACCAACTGAGTCAGCAACTTCTGTCTCGGAAGTGTCAAGTACAGCTTCAACTGATGGAGTAGATGTTTGAATCGGAGTTTCTTACTGAATCGGGGGAACGAATTCTGTAGAGACATCTGAAGTGATTGGATTATTACCGCTTGACTCTTCAGGTCTGTTAATCACAACAGATTTTGGCAATTTAGACCTAAGAAACTCATCATAAAAGAATTCAAACAATAAATCTAATTCTGATAAATGAGATGTAGAAGTAGATGGTTTATCAGAATCAGTAGCATTAACCACAGGTTCTGGATTGATCTGTCCAGAAGCTAAAACTCTTGTAAGTACGGGTTCTAAACTGTGTTGTTCAGAAGCCAACTCTTCGTCGAATGTGACATTTACGCTCTCTATGATAGTCTTTTACTTCTTCAAATAGACTCTATATGTTGCAGATGTTTGAGAGTATCCAATGAAGATGCCTTCGTCAGCCTTGGGACTGAACTTGTTCAAGTTCTCTTTATCGTTCAGCACGAAGCACCTGCATCCAAAAATATGAAAGTGTTTAATTTAGGTGTACATTATTTATCAAAGCATAAGGAGTTTTACCAAACCGGCGATGTATTATGGAACGATTCTGTGTGTAGCAGGCAGTCGATACAGCTTTGGACCATAGAAACAGAGGTAGATCTGACTGGCTTAGCATAGTTCGAGCGGCCTCGACTAGCGTTCGGTTTCGTCTCTCTACTACTCCATTCGGTTCTGGTGTTTTGGCAGCAGAATATTGATGTATTATCTCGACCGATTCGAGAAAATCATCTACAATGCTATTCTTGAATTCTGTGCCGTTATTTGTACGGAGAAGCTTGACTGGCTTTTGCAGATTCACTTGGGTAGTCTTTAATAAATTGATCATGACTTCTTGCGTCTCATCCTTTGATCTCAGAAATTTGACCCATGTGTGATAGTCCTTGAATTCAAGTTTCTAATAAAAAACAATCAAACACAACAAGAAAGGTAATCTACCTGATTCAATTTCTATTTTACAAATCAAATGATTACAAATATGTTTTTCACTTTCTCTCTCTAGAACTTTCTCTCTCTGCGTCTCTTCAGAACTTGTTATATGCAACTTCTACTCTCTTACTCTAACTATCTGAATGCGTATGAACTTCTTACAAACAAAAACAAAGACACAAGTTATTTAAACCAACAACGATTACAATGAAAACAAAATACAAACTATTTTGACTTTGACTTTTAATGAATTTGACATTGACTTTGCTTGAGAGTTGACTTTCAGCTTTGACTTGTTTAACTTTCACCTTCTGTCTTCTATTATCTTGTATCCAACATATTTCTGATCTAACAATCTCCCCCTTTGGATTCAAGATCATCTTCAAAGAGATTTAACAAATCAATCTCCCCCTTTGATGATTTCTACTAAAAGTCTGTCTTCAAACAAATAACAATCTTCCTTAAAGCTCTTCAACAATCTTCCCAAAGTTATCTCAAATCTCTTTCAAACTTTAGAAAGAAATTATCTTCAGAGTTTCCTCAGACATCTTCAACAATTAATCTTCAAAGAAAATTTCTGTAATTTTAGCACATCTTTAGAAAACTTTGAACTTTTTTCTTCCAATCTTTCAATCTTTATCATCCTCTGAACGTTTCTTTATTGACTCTCTTATTTCTTGTATCTTCTTTCTACATATGATATACAAACTGTTCTGTTCTTTCAGTTTTCTTCCAGACATTTCTTTAACTTTGTCATCTCCCCCTTTTTGATGATAGAAGCATGAAATCATCAAAACTTTCAACAAGAAATGTCTCTATAATCTTTTTGGCCATTGATCTTATGAACTGAGCCTCTGATTCAACATCGATCTAAAAGAAGATATTCATCCAGATCTTTTCAAATCTAGACAAATTAAAAATTGAACACCTGAATCAACAAATGAATCAGTTAAAATGCCTGTCAGTAACACGAAGTCATTGTGTGTAACGAATAAACATTGGAAAGGAGCTTTTTGATGTTCACTCCCTATGGCTTCCATCCAATCATCGAAACACCACAAAGGAAAATTCTATGAATGTTATGACAAGAAAACAAATTCCTTGTGTGCTCGTGCAAGTGTTAGAAAGAATTAAGCATATGACGATTGCTTATTATAAGGCTCAACATTGTGTAAACCACTGAGACAACAGTAAGTATACACAAACTCAATGTGCATGATCGAAGTGTGAAGGTGGGGCAGACTTCCTTCTTTTTCAATATCCAGATTTTCCAAATGAAAACCAGATATATTATGTGCTGTGTCCCCTTGAAATATGAAACAATTTCTTGTTGAGAAGAAAATGAGTAGCTGGTGGGGTTTACTCAAGAGTTGGCATGGGCTAGATGCCTGTTTCAATAATGTTTACGAAGAATTGTGAAACATTAGTAATGTGGCTGCCCGGCTCAGAAAATAGTTGGTGCAGAGTATGATATTCTTTTACTCTGTTCTCATACCCTCTATTCTCTAACCAAACTCTCATTTACATTTTACCTCATCACTCATCCCACACTCATTTCTTTTTGACTCTTCACACAAACGATCACTAAGGATTAACTTCTTTGGTTGGAAACACTGGTTAACGTGAATCCATAGAAGTTTCATTAAAGTCCTACAAAATGAACCCATATTTTCCTATAAAGCACAATGTTGCTCAAAAATGGTTTAACTTTATTAGTTAAAGCACAAATACAAATGTTAGATATATGTATGCTCAGAAGATATTCATGAAGATTTGAGCATTTTAAACATTGAAGATATTTCAAACAAGTAAATTGAATGAATGAACATGAATGCAAGGAACTTGTTTGAAAATCTGACATTGTATGAAATGAACAGAATCAAATGATATAGCAATTAAGGCTTAGGTCAAGAAAAAAAATTGAATGTTGTCTATACGATTCAAAATATAGACAAGTCTTGAAAAAATGTTTTGAAATGAAATCACGCTAAAATTTTGAAATTCAAACAAGGTGTCTTACCATCAAAAATATGTTTCAATTTAGAGACATGGTAAGAACGTATCTAACAAACATTAAACTGGTGTGTGTGAATACTAGAAAGTATATGGAAAAGATAATACGCAAGTATTAGTCTTTGGAAACACACGGTTTATAAACATTTCAGTTCATCTAATAGTGAAAACATTTAAAATCACACCTACAAATCATGAAATCTTTTTAAGAATCGGGAAGTGGTTTAAACGTTTAAGAACATGTTTTCTATGATTGAAAGTCGTCCTTCTTTCAACCATATATGATATTAAGAATAGAAATAAACCTTTCCGTTCAGTCTAAAATCTCATCAAGTCAAGCTTAAAGTCATAAGAAATATGATCTTGTAAGCATCCTCTCAGTCTGCATTAGTCAAAAAGTCCGTCAAAGTACAAAATTTATTCACCAAACTTTATTGAAAATTTAAAAGACATAAAGCATTAAAACATTAAATGTACGAGTTCTGATCAGAAGTAATCAGAAGTCATCATCCATACTCCTTTTCTTTACTTTTACTCCCCCTGCATTTATGCATCAGAAAAATTTAACAATGATAAGCAAAAATGAAAAATATTAACTCCCCCTCAATTGGATGTAGATCATCTTTTCATCGTTTCTCACTCCCCCTGAAATCATGAACATACCTTAAAGTGCAGATATCTTTCAGATTAAAAATAAAGAAATGAAGAAAAATAACAATAAGAAAAACTTTAATACATAATCACTGATTATGTTTTAAGATTTAACATTCCAAGTTTAGAGATAAGAAAATTAAATCTCTTTTCGTTTAAAGTCTTGGTAAATAAATCTGCAAGTTGATAATCAGTGTTTACAAAATAAAGTTCTATTTTACCTTTTTCAACATTATCTTTTATAAAATGATATCTTACATCGATGTGTTTTGTCTTTGTATGTTGCACATGATTAGCTGATATGGCTATGGCGCTCTTTGAGTCACAGTAAATCGGTATTTTGTTGAACTTTGAACCATAGTCTCAAAGTTGTGTTCTCATCCACAAGACCTGAGAGCAGCAACTGGCCGCAACTACATACTCTGCTTCAGCAGTCGAGGTGGAAACACAAAGTTATTTCTTTGACGCCCAACTTACGAGCTTGTCTCCAAGAAATTGAATATAACCCAATGTGCTCTTCCTGTCTAACATACATCTAGCATGATCTGCATCTGAATAAGCCGTCAGTTCAAAACCAGTATCTTTAGGATACCACAGACCAAGATCTGCAGTCCCCTTTCAGATATCTAAAGATCCATTTTACTGCGGACAAATGGGATTCTTTAGGGTTAGCCTGATATCGTGCGCATAAACATGTAGAAAACATAATATCTGGCCTACTTGAAGTAAGATACATTAAAGAACCAATCATACCTCTATAGGTTCTAACATCAACTGGTTTTCCCGAAGGATCCATGTTGATCTTAGTTCCCGGTGCCATCGGGATTGCAATTGGTTTACAAGTTTCCATTTTGAACTTCCGAAGAATATCAAAAATGTACTTAGCTTGATTTATAAAAATCCCCATTGAAAATTGTTTTACTTGTAATCCGAGAAAAAAGTTCATCTCTCCCATCATACTCATTTGAAATCTAGACACCATTAGATTAGAAAAGTTCTTACAGTATTTAGGATTTGTAGAGTCAAATATTATATCATCCACATATATCTGAATAAGAATGATATCGGCTTTTTCTTTCTTGATGAATAAAGTGGTATCGATTTTACCTTTAGTGATGCCTGACTTGACCAAGAATTGTGATAGAACATCATACCAGGCTCGAGGCGCTTATTTCAAACCATAAAGAGCTTTATCCAAGATGTATACGTGATTTGGCTAATATGGATTCACAAAGCCTTCTGATTGCGAGACATAGACTTCCTCCTTAAGTATGCCATTCAGAAAGCCAGTCTTCATGTCCATTTGATAGACAGTAAAGTTTTTATGAGCATCGTATGCTAGAAACATGCGGATTGCTTCTATACGTGCTACTGGAGCGTAAGTCTCATCATAATCTATGCCTTCCTCTTTCCGGTAACCTTTGGCAACAAGTCGTGCTTTGTTTCAAATTACGACACCATCTTCATCCTTTTTATTTTTGAATACCCATTTGGTTCCGATGATAGATTTTCCTTCCAGTTTAGGCACAAGTCTCCAGACCTTTAGGGCTTAAAACTAATTTAACTCTTCTTGCATAGTAGTAACCCAATCTGAGTCGGCGAGAGCCTCTGATACTCGAGTTGGCTCTATCTTACTCAGAAAGGAATCATGCATACACATATTTATTGTTGCAGACCTAGTTTGCACCGGTAAATTTGGATTTCCAATAATTTGACTTATCGGGTGCTCTTTGGTCCATTTATGCTCATGAGGGAGAGGATTCGATGTGGACTGGTCATAATTCTCTTCTAAATATCCACTATCAGCTTCTTCTTGTTCAACATTAATTGGGGGTCCAGTTGAAGTCTCTTGTTCAGAAGTTGCAGTTGGGACAGCTTGTGCAGTATGTTGATTATCCATGACAGTGCATCCAACTGAATTAGTAACTTCTGGTTCAACTTGATCAGGTACAACTTCAACTGTAGGAGTGTGTGTTTGAATCTTAGTCTCTTTCTGAACTGGGAGAACAAGTTCAGTATATACGTCCGAAGTGGTTGGATGATTTGTCATTGAATCTTCAGACCTATCAACCACAACAGATTTAGGAAGTTTAGATCCTAGAAACTCATCATAGAAAAATTCAAACAACGAATCTGTCACACCCCGCTAAAGCGGAAACACGAGGCACGACAGCTCATAGTTTCATAGCAATAGGAAATACATAACATCAACCATACATCGAACATGAAAAGTTAAATTCAACGTTTTGAGTTACAATCCAAAGTTCAACCATCCAAAAGGTAATAATGTTTTAACATACCAATAAAAAAAAATCTTGTGTTGATGTTGACACGCGTGCACGACTAAGCATTTTCTTTTACCTTCTTATCCTCCTGAAAAGCACGTTAAAGAAAATGAAAGGGGTCAACTACAAAGAGTTGGTGAGTTCACAGGTTTTCAAATGCATAAAATAGTTTTCATGCAGAATTTAGCGTCAAATTTAAATATTAAAGCTCATGGGCATTTTCACAGTGAATGATGTACAACACGATGTTTAACTGTTGAGCCACTACTAAGCCTTCTGACAACCTACGCCCCACGAAGTACCTCAGCGGTGGTATTTAAACCACATGAGTAGAACATTAGTTATTGGTAAAGTGCACCCCTACTCGTCAGTCAAAGGTGGGTTCGTCAAACCAAATAGCGCTATCCACTAATACCATCGGCTCATAATGAGTTAATAAGTAGTGTACCTATTGGGGACTTAACGTTTTCTTTTTAACTCAACACATCAATCTGTGTACATGCCTTAGTGCCCTTATCAACAATTTCACGTTCTTTTACACTTGATGACGTAAATCAATCAAGATTTAATTCAACATTTCAAAATTTAACGAACGATCATCTGATAGCGAAGATATTTAGCAAATTCAACATGCTTTTCACCCGAAAACGTATAAAAACGGTAAAAGAGGGGATGTAAATACTCACCGATTTTAGCAGCTTCTCGGGAATATCTTCTAGGTTGCTTTAATCTTGGTACTACGCCTTTCCTATGAAAGTGGAGCACATCATCAGTTCGGACCTATTTTTACGTTTTCGGACACTACTTAGGTCACTATGCCTTATAAAATGCCTTACATGCTTTTTTTTTATTAAATTTGGGTAACACATTTGAGCGTATTATAGATATTCATAAGGTTGGATGATTCTTGAAATCACATATTTTGGGCATACAATTTTTTAAGGGAAAAAAAATAGCCTTTAGATTTATTTTACGTAGGAGTAGCGAGTACTAATCCTACTTGACATAATTTCGGCTCTTCGGATCAAAATTTTGAGGCTTTTAGGTTGACAATTTTTACTTGAAGTTCGATTACATAATAACATTTATATTTATATTAAAATTAAAATCTTCATTTTTAATTATTATTATGTCCAAAAGTCCAAAATAATCATTTTAAGAAGGTTCATTAGCTACTGTTTGCTGTCAGAAATTTTTAAGTCATAAAATCTTTGTATTATGAATATTTTCCCCAATTTATTATTTTACCAAATTTTTATATGACTTATTTTAATGCATTAGGGAACTTTTGGCATAGGTAACACCATTTTTGGAGTTGATTAGATAGGCCAATGATGTCCTTAAAGTTTATTGGTCACATGCACACATGCAGTCTGCAACTCTGGATTGTCACAGACATTTGGAGGGTCTAAACTCATCATTTGTGAGTGAATAAAAAATGAGTGAGTTATGTTCTTTTTAAATCAAGAGTTCCAATCTGACAGAAAGTTGCTTTTTGCACACTCAACTTGTTAATGATGGTTGAGTACTCATTTCTTCATATTTTTGGGTGAATAAAATTTTATCTGATTCCCAACACATTAAAGTTACTTTCAGAAAAGAACTCATTAGTTTTTATGGATTTAGATGATGGATAAGGTTGATTGATTGAAACTTTTTGTCCAGCCGGATTCTATTTACACCACAAACTTTAGAGATGAGGTTGAGGGGTCAAAACTCAATATTTTTGAGTGATTCCAGTGGGGTTTGATTGGTATTTCATTATATTAAGTTTCAAAAGAAGATTCATAGCATTTGGTTGAATATTTTTCAAGTTATGGTCATAGTAAAAACGTGCATGCAATCTGCCAGATTCTAAAAATGAAGTAATAAGATTATATGAACATTCTATCTCTTTTTGACCCAGATATTGGAGTTTCTTCATAAAAATTGTTTTGATCAACCAAATATCTCAAGTTTTAGTACCAAAATCAATATGTATAAACTAGATATGAATCTCCACATGCATGCACTTCACCATCTTAGATAGTGAGAAAAATGTTCATGCATGTTCAAAAATCCCTCTTTTCTTATGTTTTTGGTATATGAATCATGAGTTATCACCATTTCTCGGTGTTTAACCAAGTTTTGAATGTATAACCTACCATTTAGAACCCCTTAAAGGTTCCATTCCAAAAACAACAAGAAAACATGTAAAAAGTGGGGAAAAACTTGATATTTAAGAAGATTTTCAAGAAAAAGATGCATGAGTTCTAAAAGGAATGATGAAAAATATAAAGAAGAACATCTTACCTTGATGAAGAGGGGTTGTTTGCTCTTCAAAATCTGAACTATAAAAGTGTTTGGGGATGATTTTTAGTCAAAATAGAAGGAGGGAAGAAGAAAGAAAATGAAGCTAGAGAGAGAGTAGGGAGGAGAGAAATGAAGAGCCTTGAATGTACAACAATTATGAGGATTTTGAAAAAAAATAAAAGGATGGCATAGAGGGGGGGAATGGGCCGGCCAACTAGGCCCTTATTCTCCAAATTGTTCTTTTTAATAAAAATTATTAATGTTAGATATAATTGGTATTTTGCGTTTTCTTTAAACAAAATTTGATTAAATGATAATATTAGGACTTTAATTTTATGGAATAGTAAAGTGTTTTGGATTTTTAATTTTTTTTTTTAATATTAGGTTATTTAATGGTCCTAATTAGTGTTTTTAACACACTTAGATGTTAATTTTATCAGTTTGGCACTTTATAAGACAGTGTATCCGTTATGGGCGGTAACCGGATATTCTAAGTATACTGTCGGGATTCTTAGGAAACTACAACCCTTGCCTACGAAATTAGGTCATAATAGGGTGTTCCTATATATTTATTCATGTATGGCACTATTCGAGTGCTAACCTGGAGGTTCCGGTAGACAGATGTCACAGAATCTAATTCAGATAAATGCGATGTAGACGTTGAAGCTTTATCTGAAGTATTCTCAGTAGAAACAGGTTCTGGACTGATATATCCAGAAGCTAAGACTCCGGTAAGTACGGGTTTTGAACTGCTTTGTTCAGAAGCCATCTCCTCATCAAATGTGACGTTGACGCTTTCGATAACAATCTTTGAGCTCTTCAGATAAATTCTATATGCAGTAGATGTTTGGGAGTATCCAATGAAGATTTCCTCTTCAACCTTCGGTCCGAACTTATTTAAATTCTCTCTGTCATTAAGCACAAAACACCTACATCCAAAGACATGAAAATATTTGATATTAGGTGTACGATTATTAATCAATGCATAAGGAGTTTTACCAAACCGTCTGTGAATAATTGATCGATTCTCCGTATAACATGCAGTAGAGACAACTTCTGCCCACAGAAATAGAGGTAGATCTGACTGGCTGAGCATAGTGCGAGCGACCTCGACTAGCGTTCGATTGCGCCTTTCTACTACTCCATTCTGTTCAGGCGTCCTAGCAGCAGATAATTCATGCGTAATCCCGACAAATTCGAGATAATCTTCAACAGTCTTGTTTTTAAACTCTGTGTCGTTATCCGTCCTTAGAAACTGATTTCCCACCTTAGAGACCATCATCATCTTCTGTAACTGATCCCACATCTTCTTCGCATTAGCTTTGTAGATGTCGATCTTGACATAGATCTCATTTGGGATACTCTGAAGTAGAAGAGATCTTGCTTGTTTATCGGCTTTGAATCTGTTTTTCTGCTCATCTGAATATATTGCAAAATCCTTCGGAAAAATTTTCATCTTTATTACTCTATCTTCGTCTCCATCCTCACTGTCAGAGGATTCATCATCAGGTATCTCCACTGTCGGTGGTACCATTGGGCCTTCAGTAATTGATAACAAAATGTTTTTCTCGTTTGCATGTCGATCAATAAAGTCTAAAAATCTGTCTTTCCACTGCTCGTATTCCCCTTTGAAAAGAACATGGGGTTTGACATCAGTGCCAATCGAGAGAGCATCCTGTTTCAAAAATATGCAATAAGAAACTTGAATTTGATCGTTAGTCCAAATGAAATCTCAAAAATACAGAATAACACTGAAAGAAACAAGACACAATAATTAATTCTCTAAGTCTAGAATTCGCAGGATCCACTAGAAGTACAAAGAATTCGCAAAGTACACTCTTAAACACAAGGAATTCGAAAGATTTAAAACAAAACACTTAGAATTTTCAAGACAAAGAGAACATTCAGAGTTCGTAAACAGGAACAAGTTAGAAATCACAAAATAGAGACTTACGAATCCAACACTTAGAAAATTTTCTCACTTTTCGTAAAACTACAAGAATTCTTAGACTAGTCTTCTGCGAATTCCAAAGAATTCGTAGAATAGTATTCTGCGAATTCTGTCCTTAGAACAATTTTCTCGAAAAAATCTACGAATCCTGAGCAATTCGTAAAACAGAGTAATGCGAATTTTTAGAATTCTCAACACTCAGATATACAAAATCTGTAAAATTCACAAAAGACTCAGTTGCGAATTCTATACTTGAAAATGCAATTCCCAAATTCAATCAAGCAATTCTCAATTCAAGATTTGACAATATCAAGATTTAGAGAGAGAGAGTAGTGAGAGAAAGTTGTCACAAGTATATTGATATTACAATGATGCGTATGATACTTGGTTACATTCACCAACTACACAAAGCCTATATATATATACTACTTCTCTCACACAACTAAACTCTCAAAGCTTGCTTCTCTCAAGACACTAAACTCTCAAACTAAAGGTTCTCTCAAACCACTAAGATTAACTACATTGACTTTATAGACTTGAATTTTCTCATTAAATCTTGGATACAATTAATACACTAACAATCTCCCCCTTTGTATTCAAGATTTAATAAAAATTTGACAATCGTCTTCAGCGCTTGTTTCTTCAACTTCTATCTCTGACAATCTTTGACAATGAAGCTCTGGTAATCTTCAGTCTTTCAGTCTTTGAAGAATCTTGAAAGGTATTTTGCACTTTGCATCTTTGGAAAGTCAAGAAGTCTTAAAAACGAATCATTTGAAGTCTTGAAAGATCTGAACTTTGAAACTCTTTAAACTTCTTTGAAATATTTGAAACTTTTGAAACTTCGAGAAATCTTTCAAAAACTGTATCTTCATCACTCTGATCTCTTGACTGTCTTCAGAAAAACAAACTTTCTCAAATCATCTATCTGATTTGTCTTTGAATCATCTCTGAATGATTTCTTTTCATCTGACTTGAACTTTCAGAAATTCTCTACAAATCTTTTCACTTTGAACTTTCTTCAGAAACTTTTAAATTCTTTAACAAAACTTTCATCTGCCTTGGACTTTCAGAATTATCATCAGAATTATCTTCACCATTTTCATCAGAATGCCTCTTCATTTTGATTTGTCAGATCAACTTTTGTCTTTGAAATTTAATCTTCAGAAATTTCTCCCCCTTTTTGACATCTCGTCTTTGAAATTGAACTTTGTAAATTTCTCCCCCTTTTGATGATTGTGAGCATCATGATCATCAAAACATCTTCAATTTCAGTACTTTCTTTGATTTCCCCCTTTTTAAAGACTAACAATCTCCCCTTTATGATAAATTGACATTCTCCGCCCTTTGATCTGAGTATCCGTCAATTCATGAAATTTATATATCTAAATCTTTTCAAATTCAGGTATAATGACCGTGGTAACCCTGAATCAACAAATGATACAGTTAGTATGCCTGTAAGTAGATCGGAGTCACTTTGTACAACGGATGTACATTGGAAAGGAGTTTTTGTGATGTTCACTCCCCCAAGGCTTCCATTCAATCATCGAAAAACCACAAAGGAATTTTCTATGAATCTTATGACAAGAAAACATATTCCTTGTGTGTACGTGCAAGTGTAGAAATGATTGAAGCTACTTAAGCTTTTTCAGGCTTAAAATGTGTAAACTGTTGAGACAGCAACATATATTACACGGACTCAATGTGCATGAAAGAGGTGCGAAGGTGGGGAAACTTTCCTTCTTTTTCAATATCTGAATCTTCCAAATGAAGACTAGATAGCAGATATGTTGCATCCCCAAAGAAAATTAAATATTTCTTTGTTAAGAAAGGAGTGGTTGGTGGGGTTAATGCAAGAGTTGGCATGGGCTCACTGCCTGTTTCAATGATGGTCACCAAAGAATGTGAACCAATTAGTAGATGTGGCTGCCCGGCTCAGAAAGTGGTTGGTGTAGTGTTTTAATATTCTTTTTAACTCTGATCTCACACCCTCATTCTTTTAAATATTAAAGCTCACTTCTAACCAAACTCTCATTTCCATTTTACCGCTGAACACAATGAGAAAAACTCAACCGGATGAGTTATCTCCCCCACTCTTTGATTTATGACCCCTCACCCCTCAATCACTCTAGGATTACTTCCTGGGTAGGAAACACTGGCTAACGTGAATCCATGGATGTTCTGTTTAAGTTCTCACACGAATCCCATGTAAGTCCTAAAAAGAATAGTTGCTCAACAGTTTTACTTGAACAATGAAGCACAAATATGATAACATTGTCAAAATGTATGCTCATTAAAAATATGAATGAAATTTGAGCATTTGAACAATGAAGATCTCTCAAAACAAGGATATTGAATGAATGAAATGAAATCTAGAGAATTGTTTTGAGAATCTGACAATGTATTAATCAGATCAAATAAAATGGTTAGGGTATCAAAGAAATTGATGGTTTGTTTATATGAACGAATATAAACAATTTAGCAACGGAGAAGTGGTTTGAACATTTAAGAAAACGTTTTTCATGTTCGAAAGTTGTTCTTCTTTTAAACAATCAGAGATCAAGATAAGAAGATATTTACCTTTAAGCTCCCCCCTCAAATCATGATAATATGATTTAGGTCTGATAAGCTTCCCTTGGATATTTGCAAAAATATCCTTAACTCTAAACATTAAAGACCGGGTCCTGATCTGTTGTAATCAGAAGCCACAATTCTTAACATTAAAGTTCGGATTCTAAACTGAAGTGTTTAGAAGCCATAACTCTTTGACTTTAAGGTCTGGGTTTTGAACTGTTGTGTTCAAAATCCATACTTTTTGAGGTACGAGTTCTAGACTGATTTGTCTAGAAGTCAAACATCATGCTCCCCCTTAAACTTTGGGTGCCTGCAACACAGTTTTAGCTTTTGGTACCCACTGGTATTTAGGTCCTGATGTGTTAGTTGCAGTTCTTGTAGGGGTAACATAATATGATCCATACCAGTAATTAACAAAATTATTACTTACAAAGTCATGTGCTCCACAGTAAGAACAACATATTTTCTTCTTAGCAGCCCTGATTAAATGATTAGTGGAATAAAACATATCAGAATTACCAAAAGATTTACCTTGATGCGCTCTGTTCTTGTTGGCATTGGTTGTGGATGCATATGCTTTGTCCTTCTTTTTCTCATCCTCAGAAAAATCTTTAACTCTCCAGACCATCTGTTGTTTGTTAGATTGCTTTCCAAGAGATTTTACATAATAGCTCACTGAACCATCAACAAATTTGTCATAAAATAGATTTGATGGTATGATCTGACTTGATTTGACAGTTTGTGATTTGACACTTTTCTTTTTCAAAACATTTTTCTCATGAATAGAACTTGAAGCTGTTTTGAAAGAATAGACTGATTCTGTTGAATTATCAACAGGTGATTGACTAATCACATCAGTTGTAATCTTTTCTGACAAATCAACGTTTGCAACTTCTAAGTCTTTTATCTTTTCAGATAAAATGTTTCTTTCAGAAGTATGTGTGTCAAACTTTATTTTCAAATCAGATCTGGCCTTCTGTTCTTTTTGGACATCTGATGATAGAGCAGATATTTTGGATGTGAGCTTAGATATCTCAGATTCAAAATGTGAACGTTCTTGCTCAAAATCCTTTTCCATGTTCTTGGTTTTCTCAGAAATATCCTTGAAAAACTCAACATTTCTCTTTTCAGAATTTTTGTTTTCAGATTCAAAAGACTCTTTCTTTTCCTGAAAAATTTGCCTTTCTTTTTCTAATAAGTCTTGTAAAACTGAGATATGTTTGGGAAATTCAGTAGTTTTATCTTCAAGAACTTTCCTTTCCTTAGCAAATGTTTCTCTTTCAGTAATCGGAATTTTTGCAAATTCATACACTTGCTTGGAAAGTTTTATACATCTTAGCTCAAGATCCTTCTTCTCTTGGTCAGCTTTCTTTGAAATATCAGATAGTTTTTTAGCAGCAGATTTATCTGAATCAGATTTAACTTTATCTGCTTGGAGGCTTTTCTTCCGTTCAGCATTCTGTATCTCCAAGGCAGATATCTTGTCTTCAAAAGCCTTAAACTTCTTTTGAAGCTTAACTGATTCATCTTGATGTTCTGATGATTTATGTTCAGTTTTCTTCAGTTGGCTTTGAAGATTTTCAATATTAGACTCTTTGAGCTTGATTTCTTTTTCACAAGTTTGAATAGTATTTTCTTTAAAAGAAATCATTTTCTCTTTCTCTTTAATCTTTTTCTCTTTTGCACTGATGATACCTGCAAAATCAGATTTAGCATTATCAGTACATTTTGCACAAACATAATTTTATCAGAATTTGACAAATTTGACTTCAACTCCTGAATCTGTTAAAGAAGCTTTCAATTATGATTTTTCAGTTTCTCTCTTTCTGCTTCTATAACAGGTATCTCAGGCATGTACAAGATAGCAAGATCTGTCCCTAATAGTATTGTATTTCCTTTCTCATCTGTAACTGTCATTTTGAATGATTAAACAACTTGATATGAATGATCGTTCCCAAACAATTGAGAAACGTTGACTGGATGTCAAACTTAGATCACCACTAAAATAATCTCAGAAAAAATTATTTCAACTTTTGAACTCTCAAAGCACTGAAACTTACAGATAATGATTTGAGTGTTTTAGAAACTCTCAAGCAATGGTTTGAGTATTTCAGAAAACTCTTTAGTAATGGTTTAAGTGTTTTAGAAACTCTCAAATTATGTGAGCTGAAATTTGCAAACCTACTGAATTTGAAACTTCAGAACTCGCAAAACAAATGAGCTTGAAACTCTAGAACCCGCAGATCAAGCAAATCATATGAAGTGAAACTCAATAGAACTCGCAGATACATAAACTGAAACTCACAAGTAACTTGATCTAGAACTCGCAAGCTACTTGAACTAAAATTCGCAGACCAAGTGAGTATGAAACTCGCAAGCTGTGGTTTGAGAGTTTTCAGAACTCGCAGATGCTTTTCTGCGTGTTTCTGTAAAACTCGCATATCACTTGATCAATTGAAACTCGCAAGTCAAATGGAACATCAAACTCGCATATTGAGGGAACTGAGAATCATGAACTCGCAGATCACTTGAGCTAAAACACTTATAACTCGCAGGCTGAATGAGCTAAAACTCGCAGATTGAGTAACACAAAACTCGCAGACTACTTGACTTCTCAGATTAAACGAATTTGATTAAAACTCGCAGGTCAAATAACTCAAGAATTAAACTTGCATCATTAGAACTCGCAAATGCTTAAGCTTAAAACTCGCAGAACTCAATGGATTAGCCAACCACATGAAGATTCAGCATTAAAATTCGAAGACCACATGAAGATTCAACATTAAAATTCGCAGACTGTGTGAACTCATAGGCTTGCGTGTTCTTCATGAACAAACTTGATTCAATCCAAATTGATTCAAACCTGAAAATTTATTCTCAAAATCTGTACCACAATGATCGAAATACAGATTAGAACATTTTTTAATCAATCCAAACTATCTAAAAGTATCAAAATACAGTACATTGATCATGATACAGTGTTCTGTGTTCATGTGATCAAAAAATCTCAAAAAATCAAAATTAAAACGATCTAGTGAGTAATTCTTGTGCAAATATGAATACAAATTGATCAACTATTCTAATCGATCACTACAACATCAATCTATCAATCTAAAAACAACAAACTAATGTGAATTTGATCACAAGTCTGTTTTTCAGAAAACAATCTGCGTAACCTCAAAAATCCGAAGTTTCTAAAAAATTGAAATCGAATAAGTGATCAATCTGTGATCGAACTAAAACAAGAATCATTCTAACATTGTAATTGATCACTATTCACACACAAACAACAATGATTCAAATGAAATTCGATTTAATGAAGAAAAAAATGATACAATCTACATGTTCTTGATTTTTCAAGAATTTGATCCAAATTTGATGTGAAATTATTTCTGAATTTGTTTGGTCTCCCTGTGATACCAATTGAAAATGCAATTCCCAAATTCAATCAAACAATTCTCAATTCAAGATTTGACAATATCAAGATCTAGAGAGAGAGTAATGAGAGAAAGTTGTCACAAGTATATTGATATTACAATGATGCGTATGATACTTGGTTACATTCAACTACACAAAGCCTATTTATATGAATACTACTTCTCTCACACAACTAAAATCTCAAAGCTTGCTTCTCTCAAAACACTAAACTCTCAAACTAAAGGTTCTCTCAAACCACTAAGATTAACTATATTGAAATTACAGACTTGACTTTTCTCATTAAATCTTGGATACAATTAATACACTAACAATACTTAAAATTTTTCACAAATAACTCTCTACGAATTCTATGAAATTCGCAAGTAACACATAAGCGAATTCTCTGATTTTTGTAACACACTGTTCTGCGAATCCTATCCTTGTGAAAAATCAGAAACCACTATGCAAATTCTGATGTCTGCGAAATCTTCAAGCTTTCTGCGAATCCTTGAAGATTTTTACGAATTCTTGACACTCTGCGAGTTCTAGAAATGGTCTTGCGAGTTCTTCACGAAGGTTTGCGAGTTCTTCAGATCTTGAAGAAAAACTCCTCTGAATCAAACAAAAACTAACCTAGACATCGAATTTCGATATGATAATTTGACAATTTGATCACCAACACACCTAAAATCAAAATATAGCAACGAATTTCAATCTATATCGCATACTACTACAATTTGATTCAAATTACCGTGCATCGAACTCGTATATGTGAAAAACTCGACAAAATCAAGATTAAATCTCTATTACAGTGCAAACCTTGAATCAAACTAAACAGACTCAATCGAATACAATATACGAACTCATTTCGATCAATCTGAACTCTTTGAACACAATGTCTACTCTGAATTTTCTTGATTTCAATCGGATTTGCTCTGATACCAATTGATAGTCCCTGAATTCAAGTTTCTAATGACACACAATCAAACACAACAAGAAAGATAATCTACCTGATTCAATTTCTATTTCACAAATCAAATGATTACAAATCTGTTTTTTACTTTCTCTCTCTAGAACTCTCTCTCTCTCTTTCTCTACATCTCTTGAAAACTTGTTACATGCAACTTCTACTCTCTCACTCTAACTATCTGAATGCGTATGAACTTCTTAAAAAAACAAAGACATAAATTATTTAAACCAACAACAATTACAAAGAAAACAAAATACAAACTATTTTAACTTTGACTTTTAATGAATTTGACTTTGACTTTGCTTGAGAGTTGACTTTCAGCTTTGACTTGTTTAACTTTCACCTTCTTTCTTCTATGATCTTGTATCCAACATATTTCTGATCTAACAATGTGTAACGTGAATAATCGTCCATAATAACTAATACGTATTTCTTGTCGTTAATGCTTTGTGTACGCATATGACTGCAGAGATCCATATGCAACAACTCAAGTGGAGAACTTGTATTAGGCTCAGGCTTCGACTTATGAGCGGCTCTTTTCATTTTAACTTTCTCGCACGCTGCGCACATATGTTCTTTCTCGTATTTTAGCTCAGGAAGTCCTTTGACTAATTTTCTTGTGACCAATTTGTTGATGTAATGAAAATTTAGGTGAGAAAGCCTTTGGTGCCATAACCAGCTTTGTTGCAGAGAGGCTTTTGACAGTAGACAAACCTCATTGTCAGTTTGGACTTTTGAAAGATTAATCGTGTAGAGGTTAGACTTTCTCGTCCCGACCAAGAGTTCCTTACCATCTTCAGTACGCATAGAACATCTCTTGGCCTTGAAATTTACCTCTAGGTCTTTGTCACAGAACTGTCCAATGCTAAATAGGTTATGTCCTAATCCTTCCACGTAGCTCACCTTTGTAATCGTCACATTGTCTTGAATCACGTCACCGTAGCCCAAAATTGGTGAAAACTGATCATTTCCAAATCGCACGTTCCTGCATTGTCTTTGTTTGGAGCAAAGTCATATGCTTGGAGCAACCAGAATCCAAGTACCACATATGACGGGTCTGAACAGGAGAAATAAGGGAACAACAACTTTAGGTACCCATTTAAATGTTGGTCCTATCAGATTAGAGCAAGATTTTGGCACCCATATAAATTTGGGTCCTCTTTTGTTTTGAAAAACATGAGAAGCTTTAGAATTATAAACATGATAAGTACCAAACCAATCATCAAAATATTGGCGAGAGACAAAATCATTCCATCTATATTTAGATGACTTAGTAGCAGACCGAGATAATTGGAGTAATTACAAGTTTTGTTTATTTGAAGCAATAGTACCAACTACATCAGAACTACTATCAGTCGATCTATTACAAGCACTATCAGGACATTATTCTAAACTCTCATCAATCTTCCATTTTGGTCGCCATTCAGTTCGTTCTTCCGACCTTTTCTTTCTCAAATCTGAAACAAAAGATTTAGATTTGTTAGGAAAAACAGATTTCTGAGTTTGTCTTTTCTTAAGCTTACAAGTGTTGTTCCGTTTCTGTGAGCGCCGTTTCTTTTGCTTCTTACCTTTCTCATAGTAATCACTACTCACAAAAACTGATTTACGAACCTTGGTTGATGACTCACCTACTCCATACACACTTGGTAAAGCTTCAAAATTAATAATAAAAGCATAATGATCTGGAAGTTTAGCATTAAAGTCAAACATATCAATACTTTCCTCAACACACCCATCATCAGAATTTAGAAAATAATTTGCAGACGCAAATTAGTCATCAAAATCAACTTCTGAAGTTTGAGGTGCCTTAGAAGATGTTGAACACTCATTGGATTCAGTTTTAAACACTGTGTTCTTCATTACAGTAGAGAATACATTTTGTTCAATATCAACCAAAACTCTTTCATCAGATAAAATATTTTCAAGTTCCATTATTTTGCTTTCTAACACAAGTGGAGGAACGTAAAGTTTAGCTTTAATCGGTTTTGCCTCCAACTCTTGTGTAGAATAACTTGCAAAATAATTATTTGAAAGAAACTTTGGTTTTTTTGAAAGATAACTATCATTCAGCTTTTGATAGCAGAATGGTAGTTGCATTTTCTTTGTATTCTTTGCGTTTTCATCTTCTTTGGCCTCAACCTCTTTAGATGACTTGGTAAGGAATCTGGGTTTCAAATGAGGATATTTACTAGCTACAAATAGAAAATCAAAATTATATAACGCTGGCTATTTTCTGATTGCTTTCTTTAAGTAGTGGGGGTTATCGTAACCGAGTCCCCACTTCTCTTTAACATCAACTTCCTCATTAGGTGTGTTTAAGAAAATGGTTTGATCTGTTTGTCCTCTAACATATAATTTTGCTTCCAAAGCATTTACCTTTTTCTCTAAGCACTTGTTTTCGACCTGCAATTTATGAGCTTTTAGTATACATTCTTGTTTCTCAATATCAGATTTTGAAAGCTTGGAGACAATTTCAGAAATCTTATTTTCAAAACCATATTTTGCATTTTAAAATCAGAAGCATATTTGTTCAGAGAGTCAATTAGACTATTGTTCCCAACAAGTTCCTTGTTGAGTTCAAAAATCTTTTGACGTTTCTTTGCAACTCTGCTCTTTTCTTTTTTCAACTTAGATTGAAGGTCTTGAAGCTCGATCATCATGGCTTCCATTTTGGTTACAAAATCAGTTTCAGAAAAGTTAAGTACCTCATCAGATGTCTCTTCATCTGTCTCATCATATTTCACCTCCTTGCCCATCAGGCACATGTATGTTGTCTCTTATTTTTCATCCTCATCGGAATGGTCCAACCAGAACTCGTCTTCAGCCATTTGTGTCTTTCCAGCTTCTTTCTGTTTAGCCAACAACATCTTCTGCTTGTAGTAGTCAGAATTTTTGACTATAGGCTTCCGCCAATCCATGGCATAGTGACCCAACTTTCCGCAATTGTAGAACTTAACCATATCCTCAGTCTTTTTCTCAGCACCATAATCATTCACATATCTCTTCTTCTCTTCAACCTTTCTTTCTCAAAATCTCTTCTCCTCAAGTCTCCTTCCTTCAACTCTTTCTCTGTGCTCATGATTCTTTGAGTCTGATGAGTATCTCTAAGAATTTGAACCTGACTTCTTGTAGAACTTCTTTTGAAATGCACGGGTCAATAGCAACATGGCTTGCTTAAGATTCTCTCTGTCATCACTATCTGAATCAGAATCAGACTCTTCAGAACTTGGAAGCACAATTTTCTTCTTCTTCTTTTCTTTATTCTCCTTCTCTTTCTGACCAGACACCAAAGCAACCGGGTCAACTGTTTTCTCAGTCTTCTTCTGCTCACTTCTTTTCTCTTCAACCTCTTCCTCGTTCTGTCTTAGCATTTCATACACTTCATGGAGTGGGATATCACTGAGATCTTTCATTTGCTTCATTCTTCTCGTGTGCTTTTTCCACTCAGGCTGAAGAATGCTGAGGAACTTGACATTGTTCTTGATTTGCTTCTTTTTAACTTTGTTCTTTGACAGCTCATTCAGAAGAAGAACAAACCGCTCATATGTATCCTCAAGGCTCTCATTCTCTTTAGCCTTAAACTCTTCGTAGTTGTTAATGCAGTTTGCTATCTTTATTTGATTTCTGACCTTTGACCCCATCATCATCTTCTGAAGTTGATCCCAAATGTTCTTTGCATTGGCTTTGTAGCTGTCGATCTTAATGTAGATCTCATTTGGAATGCTCTGTAATAGTAGAGACCATGATTGCTTATCAGCCTTGTGTCTCCTCTTTTGTTCCTTAGTGTACTGTGAAGGATCTTTCGGAACAGTCTTTGTTTTCTGAGCTCTGTCAACATTCCCGTCTTCACTGACCGATGACTCTTCATCAGGTATTTCCATAGTAGGGGGAACCATTGGACCCTCCAGGATAGATAAGAGAATGTTCTCTCCGTTTGCATGCCGGTCAACAAAATCAAGAAATCTATCCTTCCACTTCTCATACTCCCCTTTCAACAGAACTAGGGGTTTTACATCAGTACCAATGGAAAGTGCATCCTTGGAAGTCATCTTGTTTTGAAAAATTTACAATAAGAACTTGACAAATGACCGTTAGTCTAAGTGAAATCAATACAGAAAAAAATCTTAGAAAGAAATTCAGAAAATTAACTTTCCAAAAATATCACAAGTATGGAATTCTCATAATACAATGAATCACAAAGAATTCGTATGCAGAATTCGCACACAACACTTTTTAGAATTCGCACACAAGTAAAACAACACAGAATTTGCACACAAGTAAAACAACATAGAATTCACACACTTAGAAGAAATCAGAATTCGTATACACACAGAATTTGCATGAAGTGTTATGCGAGTTCTAGGAATTTGCATACAACTCTATGCGAGTTCTACACTTAGAGAATTTTGAAAATCAAACTTTTCGCACACACACTTTTCGCATAAAAAACTTTTCGCACAACATGATCAAACGAATTCTATACTTTAAAAATATTTCAAACTGAGCAATTCGCATACACACTTGTGCGAATTCAAAGAATTCGTATGACTCTCATGAACGAAATCCTTACTTTTCGCAAGACACCCAGATGTGAATTCTTTCCTTACTAAATTTTTCAATAAAGCTTTTCGTATAAAATTCTATACAAATTCTATCCTTTGAAAAATTATGCGAATTCTTGCCACTTTTCACAAAAACTTTTCGTATAAACACTTATGCGAGTACTTTCAATTCGCACGATTCACACGTACGAATTCTAAACAATTCGTATATCACACATGTACGAATTCAACACTTGTGAGTTTTTTCAGAATCAACTATGCGAAATCTAATGATTCAAGCAAAATTCAATGAGTCTGCGAGTTCTTCTTGCGAGTTCTTGAGGGTTCTGCGAGTTCTTCAGATCTTCGATACAAAAACACTCTGATTCAATCAAAAATCCATCTAATCTTCGAATTTCGATTTGTAACTTCACCAAAATGACCACTAACACAACTAGAAACAATTACAATCAAGGATTTTCAATAAAGAACACCTAAAGATACAAATTGATATTGAACAGTGCTTTTCAAACTCGTGAACTCTGAAAATGCAAAATGTCAAAATTGAAGATCAATTACAGTGCAAGACATTAACAAACCTATACACGATTGATCTAGAACATAAAATGAACTCAATGAGACCAATTACAACTCCAAATTCGCAAAAAAAAAACTCAAAATTCGACCTACGACTCAAAACACAGTACGAATATCCATATTTTCTTGATTTCAACTTGGATTTGCTCTGATACCAACTGTTAATTCCCAATTATGTCAAGTTCTAATCTAATTGCAATCACAAACAAGATCACAAAACAGTTTCAATCCAACTACTTGTTTCAATTCAACAATGAATGAATTTGTATACAATTTCTCTCTATCACTCTCTCTCTAATTTGCATCTACTAAAATGCCTCTGACTTGTTACAATAACAACTCTTCTTCTTAACTACTAAGCTAGTCATATATCTATTACAAAGACACACACACTAAAACACAATAAAAGAAAATACAAGTCTTTGACATTTGACTTTGACTTTGACTTTGAGAGTTGACTTTTGAGTTTTGACTTGGTTAACAATTTCATATTTAGAATCTCAAAGTGTTTAAGACAAGAAAGAAGTTGATGAGTGAAGACAAATCTAAAGGTTTTGTACTGCAATTGCTGAGCTATATAAGAAGAATTCAGAATTGCAGAATCAAATGACTCAGATTATGGAAAAGTTTAAGAAGGAAAAACAAGAGTTTGAAAAAGAGAAAAAATGATTTATGAATGGAAAAAAAATGTTTGCATGGAAATTCTCTGAATTCTCAATAAAGACATTTGAAAAGAAGAAAGCTGTAAATCAGAAATATGCAAAGCTCTTAAAACAAGAATCAAATTTTGAAAAGGTAATAATTGTTGAAAGAGACAGACTTGAGAAAGAGAAAGTTGAGTTTAGATCTAAAGCAAAATCATTCAAATAAAAGTTGCTAATCTTTCTGGAAAGATTTCAGAATTAGAGAATTTGTTGGAAAAAGATAGAAAAGAGTTTGAGAATGATAAGAAAAGATTGGAGCAAAAAAATGTTGGAGTTTTTAAAGAAATATCTGATCAGAGAAAGAATGTTGAGAAAGATTTTGAGGAAGAAAGGAAGGTTTTTTAGATTGAGATTAAGAAACTGACAAGGAAGTTATCTGAACTATCAACAAAAGCGATGAAAGAGCAGAACGCGAAGTCTGAATTAAATAAAAAGATTGACTTACTCTCCAAAGAAAGGAACAATTTATCTTCAAAGATAATAGAACTTGAAGAGATCATTTTCAAGGTGAACTTAACAAAGCAGAAGACTCCAGACTCAATTGATCAATCACCTAGAAATGATTCAACTGACTCTGAATGTTCATTCAAGACAGCATCAAGTTCATATCAAACAACTGTTTCAACAAAAAGGTCAGTCAATTCAAAAGATCAGATTCACATTGCCTATTCTATGATAGGAAATTAGGAATGTTGATGGTACAGGTAAATATCAAAAGAGCAATGGTAAAGTAATGATGGCTTGGAAAGTAAAAGGATCTTCTGATGAGAAGAAAGATCAAAAATCATTTGTGCACACACCTACTACAAAAAAGAAAAACAATGCTCATAAAGGTAAATCTTTTAGCAAACCTGATCTTGTTTACTTTGTAAATCAATTGACCAAGTTAGCACAAAAGAAGATTAGTTGTTATTACTGTGGTTCAAATGATTTTGTCAGTAAAAATTATGTTAATTACTGGTATGGTTCTTATTATATTACTCGTAAAGAACTGCAACTAACAAAACCGGACCCAGATACCAGTGGGTACCAAAGCCAAAAGATCCATCTGTGTTACAGGCACCTCAAGTCTGGGGAGACTAAAAGAACATAGGCTTCAATGAATGTTAGTTTTTGAACAACATAGTTTAAAACCCGAACTTCAATGTCAAAGAGTTTGACTTCTAGACAAATTAATCTAGGACTCGTACTTCAAAGATCAAGTTTGACTTATAAACACAACAATTTAAGACTCATACTTCAACAATCAAACGAAAGTGTAGCCCGATGCCTTAAAAGAGATGATCAACCTTCAAGGGGGTATACATATTACCTCTACTGATAATATTGCGAATGCATATTTTCAGGTGGAGTAAATGACTTCTGATTAATTCAGATTAGAACTCGTGTTTCAAAGTTTTCTTTAACTAAGACTTTGTTACTTTGACGACTTTTTGACTGAATGCAGATTTTGAGGGGAGGCTTACAGGATCATATCAATCATCACTTTGAGACTGACTTCATGAGGTTAATGCTGAGCGTAAGGATAATTCTAATCTTAATCTCATAAATGTTTGAAAGATAGACGACTTTCAAACATGAAAACATATTTGCTTAAACGTTCAAACCACTTCTCAATTTTTAAAAGTTTTCATGAATTTCAGAAGTGTGTATTTTAAATGTTTTCAGTTATAAGCCTTAATGTTTAACTAACCATGTGTTTCCAAAGATATATACTTGAGTATTATCTTTTCTATATATTGTAATGTATTCCTACACACCAGTTTAGTATTTTTGTTGACTTTGTTATTACCATATCTCAAATTGAAACTACTTTTCTATGGTAGTAAAATCCTTTTGTACATTCAATGTTTGTTGAGCGTTAATTCATTCAAAGTGTTTCTTTCATGACTTGTCTATACTTGATTCATATAGATAAATTCCAATCGTTTCATGACCTAAGCTTTTATTGATAAATCATTCATATTTGATCTTTTCAATACATTGTCAGATTCTCAAAACATATCTTTTGATTTCACTTTGTTCATTCAATTTTCTTGTTTTGAGAAAATCTTTCATGTTTAAAATGCTCAAATCTTCATGATTATATTATTGAGCATACATATATCTGACATATGTATTTCATATTATTGTGCTTTAACTGATTAAGTTAAATTGTTGAGCAATATCGTGTTTTTAGGACAAATTCACGGGATCAATGTGTGAGATTAAAAAAAATTCTATGGATTTATGATAACAAGTGTTTCCTACCCAAGAAGTTATCCTTTAGTGATCGAGAGGCGAGGGGTCAGTATCAGAGTGTGGGTGTGTGATGACGTAAAATGAAAAGAGAGTTTGGTTAGAAGTAAGCTTAAATGTTTAAAAGAAAGAGGGTGTGAGAACAGAGTTAAAAGAATAACTGAACTCTACACCAACTCTTTTCTGAGTCGGGCAGCCATATATACTGTTGGTTCACATTCTTTGGTGACCTTCATTGAAGCAGGCACTAGCCCTTGCCAACCCTTGAATTAAACCCCACCAGCTACTCATCTTTTTCTCAATAAAAACATGTTTCATAGTTTCTTGGGAACGCCGCACATACACTATCTGATCTTCATTTGGAAGAATTGGATATTGAAACAGAAGGAAGTTTGCCCCACCTTCGTATTTCGATCATGCACAATTAAGTCCATTTATTACTATTTTTGTCTCAATGGTTTACACATTTTGAGCCTAATATAGCATATAATGCTTAAGGTCTTTCATACACAAGCACGTACACACAGAAAATTTGTTTTTCTGTTAGAGCGTTCATAGAATTACCTTGTGTTATTCAATGATTAAATGGAAGATCTGGGAATGAACATCAAAAGCTCCTTTCCAATGTACATTTGTTGTACCAAGTGGCTCCATGCTGCTTACAGACATTTCTAACTGATTCATATGTTGATTCAAGGTTTACATTCTTATTTGTCTGAATTTGCAAAGATTCAGATGAATACATTTTATGAATTGACGGATGTTCAGAAATCTATTTGGAAAGATCATGGTCAGAGATTGGATACATGACATTTCTTGAAGAAAGTTTTGATGATTTCTATGCTCTACATCATCAAAAGGGGGAGAAATTCAAGAAATGGAAAAGAAGCTATGGGAGATAATCAAGAAACGAGAAAGAAATTGTGAATAAAGTTCAAGATTTCAAGAATGTTCAAGAAATTTTCTTTAAAGATTATTTTGGAAAGAGAAAAGTGAGCTACGACCGAAGATAATTTCTTTGATAAAGATGATGATGTTTGTCAAAATCTTTGGGGGAGAATATTAAAGATCACAAAATGGGGAGAGTGAAGATTATCAATTTTCATCTCAATAAGGGGAGAATGTTGATTGTCTGAGAATATCAGTTTTTGTCCCAAAGGGAGAGAATGTTCTTGAAAGGGGGAAAATGTGTTTTGAAGATGAAATTCATTTGAAGAAAAGTGCAAGTTTATACAAAGGGATATATTACTAGTTTATGAATCAAAAGGAAGAATTTGATTTGAAGAAAGATCCCTACATGTTTCACAAAGGGGGAGATGATTAACTTATCTTTTTAAAGATGATCTTGAATCCAAAGGGGGAGAATGTTAGAGCATAAATTGTTGTCTTCAAGATCATCTAGATTGAAAGTCAAAAGCCCAAGTCAAAGCCTCAAGATTGCAAGTCCAAGTCAAAGTCAAAGTCATCAAAATGGAAAGTCGAAGTCATCTAATGTCAAGCTTGTTGTTTGTTTAGTTTGGTTTTGTCTCTTGTAAGTATGTTGGAATAAATAGTGTGTCTTTAGTTGTGGAGAGGAAGAGAACTTAATTGTGTGCGTATTGAGAATCATATTACAAGTGTAGTAAGAGAAAGTTGAGAGAGAGAGAAATTGTAAACTATTACATTCAAGATCAATGATATATGAGATTTGATTGAATTCATTGTTAATCTTGATAACTTTGCATCAAACTAGGAATAACAACAATTGTGGCCACTGAGTTTATCAGGGATGATTTCTTATAGTCATAATTTGTCGGAATTAATCTAGGCTTAGCCTAGGACACCCTTAAAAAAAACTGTGATTCCCAATATTCAAGTTCTAATTGCTACTATGATCAAGAACAACAGTCAAGATAAGAATTTAGTAAGTCATATGTCATTGATCTCAAAACATCAAGATTACAATCTCTCTCACTTTCTCTCACTACATTCACTCTCTCTCTAGAATGATATTCTATTCTCTTCTTCTCTGATTCGTGTATATATAATTAAAAGACAAGGATACAAGGTATTTATACCCTCTACCAATTACAAAGAAACAAAAACACAATTACATTGACTTTGACTTTATTAACAAAATGACTTTGACTTTCAATGAGAGTTGACTTTCAGCCTTTGACTTCTTATACTTTGGTCTTCAATCTTTATGATCTTGAATCCAACAAATCTGTGCTCTAACAATCTCCCCCTTTGGATCAAGATCAATACTAAAAGATTTAGCAATTCGATCTTCTCTCTTTAAGCTCGATTGAAATAACTTCCCATTTGATCAACCTCTATCTTCTCTTGTAATCTCCCCTTTGATACAAACATGATTTATAATCTCCCCTTTAACACTATGAAATTCCTCTTTGATAAGCTCATAAAAAATTCTTTCCCAAAGATGGTAGAAACAATCTTCAATAATCTCTTCAGAACTATCACAATACTCTTTCAAACTTCAGAAAGAAATTATCTTCAGATATAGCATGACTTGCTTCAGCAAATAATCTTCAAAGTCTTTCAGTTCAATCAAATCTTGAACATCTCTCCCATGTCTTGAATTAAACTTTCCTTTTCAAACATCTCTTGAAACAAATACTTGTAATGTACATTTCTTCAAACTTTATCTTCTCCCCCTTTTTGATGATTAGAGCATCAATATCATCAAAACTTTCACCAAGAAATGTCTTTGACCATTCTGATCTGTCAAGAGCCTCTGATTCACTTGTCAAGTCACCATCTAGATCTTTTCAAATCCAGACAAAATACGAAGATAACACCTGAATCAACAAATGAATCAGTTAATATGCCTGTCAGTAACACGAAGTCACTGTGTGTAACAAATACACATTGTAAAGGAGCTTTTATGATGTTCACTCCCCAAGGCTTCCATCCAATCATCGAAATACCACAAAGGCAATTTCTATGAATGTTATGACAAGAAAACAAATTCCTTGTGTGTTCGTGAAAGTTATAGAAAGAATTAATTAATCATATGCTTATAAAGGCTCAAAATTGTGTAAACCACTGAGACAACAGTAGATAAACACAAACTCAATGTGCATGATTGAAGTGCGAAGGTGGGGCAGACTTCCTTCTTTTTCAATATCCAGATTTTCCAAATGAAAATCATTTACATTATGTTCTCTTTTGTTCAATGGCCTTTTTCTCTTTTGCAAACTTCTCTCTTTCCAAGATTATTAATTTCTCCAAATCAGTGACTTGCTGAGAAAGCTTTATACACTTAAGCTCAAGAGTCTTCTTTTCTTCAATACTCTTCTTGGAATGTTCTGAAAACTTCTTTTCAAATTCATCTTTGTCCTTAGCCATTTTTATCTCCAAATCTGATATTTTCTTCTTAAGGTCAGTGTTCTCAATTATCAGACTCTGTTCCTTGTCTTCATCATTAAGGATAGAAGGAGAATGATCTGGAAGTGGTGCATTGAAGTCAAACATATCAATTTCCTTAACACACCCATTATCAGAATTAACAAAATCATTTTCAGACTCAAATAAATCATCAAAATCATCAATTGAAATTTGAGGTTCTTTAGAAGATGAAGAACACACTTTAGATTTAAAATGAAAATATGTGTTCTTCAACACTGTAAAAAATACATCTTGTTCTATATCAACCAAAATTCTATCTTCAGATATAACATTTTCAAGCTCAACTATTTTGCTTTCTAGAATGAGTGGAGGAATATAAACTTTTGCAGTTGCAGGTTTTGCCTCCATCTCAGTAACAGAATAGCTAACAAAATAGTCATCTGAAAGAACTTTTGGTGTGTCATAACGGTAACTATCATTCAGTCTTTCATAACAGAATGGCAGTTGCATTTTCTTAAAATTCATTATTTTCTCATCTTCTTTGTCCTCAACTTCTTTTGATGTTGTGGTGATAAATTTGGGTTTCAAATGAGGATGTTTATCAGCATGATACATATAATTTGCATTATATAAACCTGGCTGTTTTCTGATAGCTTTTTCTAAATAATGAGGATTATCAAAACCTAGTCCCCATTTCTCTTTAACATCAGCCTCTTCAATGGGTGTATTTAGAAAAATGGTATGATCTGTTTGACCAATCACATGAAGTTTATCTTCCAAATCATTTACCTTTTTCGTTAGGCTCTCGTTCTCAACCTGCAATTTATAAACAGTTAGTACATATTTCTTCTTTTCTAAATCAGACTTTGAAAGTTTAGATTCAACATTAAAAATCTTCTTTTCAAAAAAATCCTTTTCATGTTTAAAATCTGAAGTAGATTTACGTAGAGAATCAATCAGATCTTTGTTTTCAATAACAAACTTATTAAGTTCAAAGATATTTTTATTTCTTCTAGCAACTTTGTCCTTTTCCTTTATCAATTTATCTTGAAGGTCTTCAACTTTAACCATCATAGCTTCCATAGTGGTCATGAAATCATTTACAGTGAAATCATTTACAGTGAAATCCTTTACCTCTTCAGCTGAAAAACTCAACTTGAATATCTGTTTGCAAAAAGAACTTGAATTTGATCGTTAGTCCAATTATGAAATCACAAGAATATAGAACTGATAAAAAAAAATAAGATTTTGAAAATTTTGACTAAGTCCTTAAACTCGCAGATCACTATTCCCAAAACTCGCAAAGTACTATTCATGAAGAAACTCGCAGATTGTAGAACTCGCATATGCTTATTTGCGCGCTTTATGGACATCTAAATCTCTTGTTTCGTAATTTCTCTTGTGCATATCCATCATATGTGGTACTTGGATAGTGGATGTTCCAAGCACATGAGTAGACAAAAAGGTATGTTGACCAACTTTACAGAGAAGTATTGCAGAACAGTTAGATTCCGGAATGACCAGTTTTCACCAATACTGGGTTATGGTGATATGGTACATGACAAAGTCACGATCAAGAAGGTGAGCTATGTTGAAGGCTTAGGACACAACCTGTTCAGTATAGGCCAGTTCTGTGACAAAGGCTTAGAGGTCAATTTCAAAGCCAAGAGGTGTTTTGTTCGCACTGAAGAAGGCAACGAACTCTTGGTTGGCACTCGAAAGTCCGACCTCTACATAATAAATTTTTCAAACGTCCAGACTGACAAGCAGGTTTGTCTACTATCTAAAGCCTCGATGCAGCAAAGCTGGCTATGGCATCGACGACTCTCTCACCTCAACTTTAGGTACATCAACAAGCTGGTCAGTGGAAAGTTAGTAAAAGGAATTCCAGAGCTGAAGTATGAAAAAGAACATCTTTGTGCAGTGTGTGAAAAGGGAAAGATGAAGAGAGATCCACACAAACCAAAGCCTGAACCGAGTATAAGCTCTCCGTTAGAGTTGTTGCATATGGACCTATGCGGTCCGATGCGAACGCAAAGTCTAGACGGAAAGAAGTACATACTAGTTATCGTGGACGATTACTCGCGATACACTTGGGTCAAGTTTCTACGTTCAAAAGATGAGACACCTGATGTTCTCATTACATTCCTGAAGACGACCCAGGTAAATATGCAGAAACCGGTCAAGCTTCTGAGAACAGACAACCGCACAGAGTTCAAGAACAAAACAGTTCAAGAATATCTCAAATCGGTTGGGATATCACATCAATACTCTGCTGCTGCTCGTACGCCTCAACATAATGGAGTGGTCGAAAGAAGAAATCGTACGCTAGTCGAGGTTGCTCGTATTATGCTAAGTCAATCTGACTTACCTCTATTTCTGTGGGCTGAAGCTATATCGACTGCATACTACACTCAGAATCACTCCATGATACACCGCAGATTCAAGAAGACTCCTTATGTGTTAATCAACAACCGAACACCGACAATCAAATATTTCCATATAATTGGGTGTAAGTGTTTTGTTCTAAACGATAGAGAGAGTCTGAACAAGTTCAGTGCCAAGGCGGACGAAGGCATCTTCATTGGTTATTCATCTACATCAACTGCATACCGTGTCTACTTGACGAAGTCAAAGACAGTTATTGAAAGCATCAACGTTACTTTTGTTGAAGAAATGGCTTCTGAACAACACATTCAGAACCTATGATAACCGGAGTACTAGCTTCTGGGCAAATCAGTCCACAACCTGCGTCTCAAACGAACAAATCAGATGAAGCATCAACGTCTACTAATCATTTATCTGATTTAGATTTATTATTTGAATTGTTTTATGATGAATTTGTTGGATCTAATGTGAAGAAATATGTTGTGGTTGATAGGATGGAAGACTCAACGATCACTCATCCAACCAGTTTAGATATCCCTATTGAATCTAACTCTCAGATTCAACAAGAAATTCCAGTTCAAATGCCGACTCCAACAGTTGAAGTTGTGATCAATAATGAAGATACAGAAGTTGTTGAACAAGCTGTACCTACTGAGACTTCTGCACCTACTACTTCAACTGCAACCATAATTCCTCCTGAACAACCAGAAGAAGGTACAAGTGGATTCTTAGATGATAATATTGATAGATATTCATATAATACACTACCTCATGAACATAAATAGACCAAAGAGCACCCGATAAGCCAGATCATTGGTGATCCTTTAAAACCGGTGCAAACTAGGTCAGCGTTAATGACTATGTGTATACATGAATCCTTTATGAGCAAGATCGAGCCTACTCGCGTATCAGAGGCTCTTGCCAATTCAGACTGGGTGACTGCAATGCAAGAAGAGCTGAATCATTTCGACGCACTTAAAGTCTGGACACTCATACCCAAACCTCAAGGTAAAACCATTATAGGTACGAAATGGGTTTTCAAGATCAAGAAAGATGAAGATGGTACCGTTATCAGAAACAAAGCAAGACTTGTAGCCAAGGGATATAGGCAAGAGGAAGGAATAGACTATGACGAGACTTATGCTCCTGTGGCGCGTTTAGAGGCAATTCGAATGTTTCTAGCCTACGTTGCTCACAAGAACTTCACTGTCTTTCAAATGGACGTGAAGACCACCTTTCTGAATGGCATTCTAAAGGAAGAAGTCTACATCTCGCATCCAGAAGACTTTGTCAATCAAGAGAAACATAATCATGTCTACATTCTCGACAAAGCACTCTATGGACTGAAATAAGCTCCTCGCGCCTGGTATGATGTCCTATCTCAAGTTTTAGTCAAGTCTGGTTTTACAAAAGGTACGGTAGATACCACTTTGTTTATTAAAAAGGAAAAATCCGATATCATTCTTATTCAAATATATGTGGATGATATTATTTTTGTCTCTACAAATCCTAAGTACTCTAAGAATTTTTCAAACCTTATGGTGTCAAGATTTCCGATGAATATGATGGGAGAGATGAATTTCTTTCTCGGATTACAAGTCAAACAATTTTCATCGGGGATTTTTATCAATCAATCAAAATACATTTTTGATATTCTTCTGAAGGTCAAAATGGAAAATTCTAAACCGATTGGTACCCCAATGGAAAATTCTAAACCGATTCTAAATCGATTGGTACATACAGAGGAATGACAGGTTCTTTGATGTATCTTACTTCTAGTAGGCCAGATATAATGTTTTAAACATTTTTATGTGCAAGATATCAGGATAATCCTAAAGAATCCCAAGTGTCTACCGTTATGCGCATTTTTAGGTATGTGAAGGGCACTGCAGATCTTGGTATGTGGTATCCTAAAGATACTAGCTTTGAACTAACAGCATATACAGATGCAGATCATGCTGGTTGTATGTTAGACAGGAAGAGCACATCAGGTCATATACAGTTCATCGGTGATAAACTCGTAAGTTGGGCATCGAAGAAGCAATTATGGGTCTCAACTTCAACGGCCGAAGCAGAATATGTAGCTGCTGCTAGCTGCTGTTCTCAGGTCTTGTGGATGAGAACTCAACTGCGAAACAATGGTTTTAACTTCAACCATATCCCGATATACTGTAACTCGAAGAGCGCAATCGCGATAACAGCTAATCCTGTTCAACAAACAAAGACCAAACACATCGATGTCAGATATCACTTTATAAAAGATCATGTTGAAAAAGGAACAATTGAACTTTACTTTGTAAAAATTGATTATCAGCTTGCAGATTTTTTTACCAAACCCTTAGACGAAAAGAGATTCAATTTTCTTGTCTCTAAGCTTGGTATGTTAAATCTTAAGACCTAATCGGTGGTTACCTATTAAAGTTTCTTATTGTAAATTTTTCATCATTTCTTCATTTCCGCAAGATATCTGCACATTAACAATCCGTTCATGATCAAAGGGGGAGTCTGAGAAAAACTCCAAAGATAATCATTGTTATTTTGAGGGGGAGCTCATAAAATTTTTGCATTTACCTTTTATGTCAAAATTTTGTAATGCATAATTTTAGGGGGAGCTTTTCAAATCAAAGGAGTTAGGATATGACTTCTGATTATTTCTGATCAGAACTCGTAATTTCATTGTTTTTCTGCTTTTTGACATTTTAATTTAAGTTAATAAATTTGCTTTGACTATGACATAAGATTTTTGCTGTTTTTGAGAGATGCTTATAAGATCATATCTTTATGACTTTAAGATTAGCTTCATGAGATGTAAGATCGCATGTAAAGGTATAATCCTTTATCTTAATCTCCTATATGGTTGAAAGAAGGACAACTTTCAATCATAGAAAACATTGTTCTTAAAAGTTCAAACCACTTCTTGAATCTCAAACCGATTTCATGAATTGGATGTGTGATTTTAAATGTTTTCAAGATCTATTTGAGCTTTAACTGAAATAGTTAAATCAAATTGAGCATCATATGCATCATAGGAAAACATGATTTCATTGTGCTAGGAATTAACACAACTTCTACGGAATCACCATAACTAGTTATTTCTACCCAAGAAGTTAATCCATAGTGATTGAGTGTGAGAAATCAAAAGAAATGAGTGTGGTTAGTGTGAGCTTAATGTTTAAAAGAAAGAGGGTGTGAGAACAGAGTTAAAATAATATCAGAACTCTGCACCAACTACTTTCTGAGTCGGGCAGCCACAATTCTAGTGTTTCACAACTTTTTGGTGAACATTATTGAAACAGGAAACTAGCCCATGCCAACTCTTGATCAAACCTCACCAACTACTCATTTTCTTCTTAAAAGGAAAATGTTTCATTTTCAAAGGGGAAGCAGCACATTTGCTATCTGATTTTCATTTGGAAAATCTGGATATTGAAAAGAAGGAAGTTTGCCCCACCTTCGCACTTCAATCATGCACATTGAGTCTGTGTTTAACTTACTATTGTCTTAGTGGTTTACACAATTTTGAGCCAATAACAAATCATCCGTGCTTAATTCTTTCTATCACATGCACGAACACACAATGAATTTGTTTCTTTGTCATAACGTTTATAGCAATTGCCTTTGTAGTCTTTCGATGATTGAATGGCAGCCCTGGGGGAGTCTACATCAAAAAGCTACTTTCCAATGTGTATTTGTTACACACAGTGACTTAGTGTTACTGACAGGCAGTTTAACTGATTCATTTGTTGATTCAGGTGTTACACGATTATTTTGTCTGGATTTGCAAAGATCTGGATGAATATCTTTTGAATTGACGGATCAGAAGCTCCAAATGACAGACATTTTTTACTACAAGTATTGATGAAAGCGTTGCTCTTTTCATCAAAAAGGGGGAGAACCTGAAGCTTGAAGAAATGTCCATTACATTACAAGATTGAAAAAGAGAAGAGCTAACAAAGAAATGCGAAAGATCAAAGTATTCTGAAGACATGCTGATTTTAGAGAAATTTTCTTTGAAGATACTTTGCTAAAGCATTCTGAGCTAAAACCTGGAGATTATTACATATGGAAGACAGAGAAAGAGATTGTATCTTCTGAGCTGAAAAAGAAGACTGAATTGCTAAAATCTTTTTAGTAATGATCTTGATCCAAAGGGGGAGATTGTTAGCACACAGATCTATTGGATTCAAGATCATCCAATCTGAAGATCGCAATCTAAAGCTAAAGCCGGAAAGTCAACTATTGATATAAGTCTAATGTCGTTTGTAATAAAATGTCAAAGTATTGTTCTTAGTATTTTATTAATATTCCTAAATATCTAGATATTAGTTTAGATATTAGTTTTTATTTATCAAGTTGATAGAAGTGTGTTAGAAAAGCTAACTTGAAAAGATACCAGACACACGACACACACACTAACGGTGTAAAAATCAGAGAGAACATCGAGACCTTTAAACCAAAAAACATCAATCCTTGTAATCCATTGATTATTAATCAAACAGGTTGGTAATCGTATATGTTGTTGTTTTGATAAGAACTTGATATATTGTGGACCGACAAAACTTCTAAATAGAACATTTATGTTCTAACATTCTCCCCCTAAGTTTTGTAAAGGAATCATCCTTTTCAGCTTCAGCTCTTCTCCCCCTTGATTTCTTTAAAAAACTTAGCGTTGCTTAAACATCAAAGCATCTCTGGCTCCTCTTGAAAGTAGCTCTTATCCTTGAAGTTTCAACTTTAATATCAGATCTGATGTATAAAATAACCTAGACTGAGTGCACATGAAGACAACTTTTAACTCTTGTAAATTCAACACATTCGTTATGCCGACCAGAAAGAAATGTGTGAATTATGACGTGACAACCACAGTGCATCTTCAGTTTATAACACCGGATCTGTCTTTGAACCACGAGTTAAATAGGAATTCAGCTTAAGAACTTATTTTGATCAGCTTGCAGGAGGAAGCATCTTGTAACAAACACCACAAAGCAAGGGTTAGAAGACAATTCTGACAATTGTTCAACAACTGATGAAAGATGCTCATTTTCTAACTGTTCTCAGAACACTGAACGAACGAACTCAGAACTCATTTTTGCACGAATCAACTGGATGATTATAAGCACTCAAGATTCCGAATCACAACCAAAACATCAGAACAATGATTGCAGTCACTCACACTTCTAATTGATCAGGTCAGAAGAATGATTAAGAGCACTAAACGGTCTAACATCGTAGAGAAAAACTCCAAACTGATGACTGCAGATACTCAGGCACTAATCCAATCCAATCAGAGACTAAATCCAAACATCCAGTATCTGAAAATCTTGACAAGGATGAGCACTCGTGAAAATTTTGATCAGTTGCTAAAAACATGTGACCAACGGAAGATAAGAATGATGTCACATATGCATTACGCGGAAAATATCGGGAACATGGCAAACTTGTAGCAAATTGGGTTCAGAACAGTCACTTTTCGCATAGAGTCAAAAACTTTTCGCATAACCCTCACAATTCGCAGATCACTGTTCATGAGGAGCACAATTCGCATGAGGCATTAGTCGAAATCCTCACAATTCGCATAGACTTATATGCGAATTCCTGCTTCTCGCATGTGCCTATGTGCGAATTCCTCCCAATTCTCATAAGGAAGGATGCGAATTCTTAACAATTCGCACATCATCTCTTCATTGTGATACAAATTCTACACTTAGAATATTTTTCAGCCTCAAAGAATTCGTACTGATGCGAATTCTGAACTTTCGCTTATCATTGTTAAGCGAATTCTATACATAAACAAAATTTCATCTTCAAAGCTTTTCACATCATGTGAATTATCTTATGTGAGTTCTTCAAATATCATGTGAATTCTTTGGATCTACGATTGTTTTTCCCAAAAATCTTCGAATTCAGCTTCAATACTTCGAACTTGAGTTTGGAAATTTGTGACCAGGTTCGAAATCAACATTGGAACAACTTTGTAGTTGATGATCTTGTCTAAAAACAACTTTATAATCCAATTCGATCTCAACACAGTGAAAAACTACATTTCGAACAAAAATTCTCAAAATCGACCAATTCAACCAAATTTGTTGAAATTAAATCTGGTAATTGATTCAACGTAGATCGTCAAAGTCCTCTGAATCAATTTGTCATCAAAGCTCATCCAAATTAACACCAAAACAGAGAATTCGAAAAATCACAACAACTGTTCAATCAAATAAACTTGATCTCGATCGTCCCGTGGAAAGATTTATTCGTTTGGCTCTGATACCACTTGTTAGGTCCAATTGATCACATTTAATTTGATTTAGACAGATTACAAGAATGTTTGGAGGAAATCTGTAGTATTATTCACAGATCTAGAGAGAGTCAAATGTTTCTCTCTCTAGAACACACAATTCGCAAGCAAACTACATTTTGAATGAATACACACATACACAGTTACAAACAGATCCCTATATATACCCTCACACCCTTGTAAACATTTAAGCCCAAACCCAAAGTACACGGCCCAAACCCAAAGTACAAGACCCAAATACAAAACACAAGATTACTTTACAAAACTTCTAAATAGATCCATTATATCCACTAAGGCCAAAATGAACCAAGTACAAGTCATTACAGATAAGTAAGACCAGTTATTCCTCAAATAGAGTCAATAAGGTCAAATAAAACTCATTATGACCGACATAGTGCCAATACGACCAATTAGACTCGTTATACCTCAAACAGAGCCAGTAAGGTCGAATGAGACTCATTATGACCCACAGAGTATCATTACGAACAATTAGACTCGTTAAGGATACACAAACCCAATATACCCACTAAGACCAAAATGAACCAAGTACTAGTCATTGTATAGCACTAAGACCCGTTACACTACAAATAGAGCTAATAAGTTCAAATGAACCTCATTATGACCCGCAACCTATATTACCAATTAGACTCGTTAAGGAGACACAAACCCATTATACCCACTAAGACCAAAATTAACCAATTATGAGTAATTACGGACCACTAAGACCCGTTAGACATCAATTTGAGCCAATAATGACAAATTAGACTCTTAATGACCCACATAGTCCCATTACGACCAATTGGACTCATTAAGGAGAGACAAACTCATTATACCCACCAAGACCAAAATGAACCAAGTATGAGCTATTACACACCGTTATGTCCCGTTATACCTCAAATAGAGCAAATAAGGTCAAATCAGACTCATTATGACCCACATAGTGCCATTATGACCAATTGGACTCGTTAAGGAGACACAAACCCAATATACATACTAAGACCAAATGAACCAAGTATGAGCCATTATAGACCACTAAGACCTGGTATACCTCAAATAGAGCCAATAAGTTCAAATCAGACTCATTATGACCCACGTAGTGCCATTCTGACCAATTAGACTCGTTAAGGAGACACACACCCATTATACCCACTAAGACCTAACTGAACCATTACGGGCCATTACGGAACACTAAGACCCGTTAGACATCAATTAGAGCTAATAAGGATAAATCAGACTCATAATGACCCACATAGTCCCATTACGACCAAATAGACTCCTTAAGGAGACACAAACCCATTATATCTACTAAGAAAATGAACCAAGTATGAACCATTATAGATCAGTAAGACCAATTATACCTTAAATAGAGCCAATAAGGTCAAATCAGACTCATTATGACCTACATAGTGCCATTATGACCAATTAGACTCGTTATACCTCAAATAGAGCCAATAAGGTCAAATTAGACTCATTATGACCAACATAGTGCCATTACGACCAATTTGACTTGTTAAGGAGACACAAACCCAATATATCCACTAAACCAGACTCATTATGACCCATATAGTGCCATTACGACTAATTAGAATCCTTCTTCCTCAAATAGAGCTAATAAGGTCAAGTGAGACTCATTATGACGCAAATAGTGCCATTACGACCAATTAGAATCGTTAAGGAGGGATAAACCTAATATACCCATTAAGACCAAAATGAACCAAGTACTAGCCATTATAGACGATTAAGACTCGTTGCTAATAAGTTCAAATCAGACTCTTATGACCCATATAGTGCCATTAAGACCAATTAGACTCGTTAAGGAGACACAAACTCATTATACCCACTAAGGGGTTGTTCGGTAACGACTTATTGGGCTGTATAACAGATATGGCTTATTCACTCAGCCATACCTAGTTGTTCCGTAAGAGCTTATTCGCTCAACTGATTGCTGATTCACTCAGCTAGAAAACTCATATCCTATACACTCAACCCTTCATTCAATCCAATTGTTCTCCTTTTACCCTTCCCCTTTACTTCTCCCTTCCTCCTCAAACCATCCCCTTTCTTATCTCCATTTTTTTTTCTACAGACTTGTTACGCAGTTCTTCCCTTGATCCAAACAAAAATGGCACTTCACTGAACTTTGTTTAATCCTCTCCCCATAGATATGCTCCTCTTATTGTCTACTCCTCACAAAAACGGATGAATATCGACGACTTCTCCCTCTTTGATCTACTCCTCATCTTCGATATGGGCTTTTTCTTGTATGACCATTGATTGATAGTTGCCCCCTTTGTTTTAGGGTTCTACATCTACTGTTTTCTTCTTCCTTCGGGTTCAACAAATGGGTGTCAATTTGTTTTATGGCTGATCACCGTTGTTGGATATCTGTGTCGCCATCATCGGAAACCTGAAGTTGCTCCCTTTGATTTCCCATTTGTTGCCTTCTCCACATGGTTTGTGGTTGTGGATTTTTTTATTTGGTTCTCCTTTGTTTCCCTCTTGATTTGGTTCTTTTGTTCAAGGTTTTGTTTTTTGCATCTGTTGTTTGATGATTTGTTTTGTAAAATAATTTGTTTGTTCTTGTTTGATTTACACTTTGCTGTAAAAAAGTAAATTTTTTGTAAATGTTGTTTTGTAAAATTTGATCTACAAAGGTTCAATATAAACAAAAGGGTAAAATAGTCATCTTTTTCATTCAGGTTGTTTATTCAACACAACATCCGAACAACAATTTAGCTAGATCAATACATACAACTTTAACGACGCAGACAACTTTATCCATACATGAACTAATGGAAAACTAACCGAACAACCCCTAAGACCCGTTAGACATCAATTAGAGCCAATAATGACAAATTAGACTCCTAATGACCCACATAGTCCCATTATAACCAATTAGACTCGTTAAGGAGACACACACCCATTATACCCACTAAGACCTAAATGAACCATTACGGGCCATTACGGAACACTAAGACCCGTTAGACATCAATTAGAGCTAATAAGGATAAATCAGACTCATAATGACCCACATAGTCCCATTACGACCAAATAGACTCCTTAAGGAGACACAAACCCATTATATCTACTAAGAAAATGAACCAAATATGAACAATTATAGATCAGTAAGACCAATTATACCTTAAATAGAGCCAATAAGGTCAAATCAGACTCATTATGACCTACATAGTGCCATTATGACCAATTAGACTCGTTATACCTCAAATAGAGCCAATAAGGTCAAATTAGACTCATTATGACCAACATAGTGCCATTACGACCAATTAGACTTGTTAAGGAGATACAAACCCAATATATCCACTAAACGAGACTCATTATGACCCATATAGTGCCATTACGACTAATTAGAATCCTTCTTCCTCAAATAGAGCTAATAAGATCAAGTGAGACTCATTATGACGCAAATAGTGCCATTACGACCAATTAGAATCGTTAAGGAGGCATAAACCTAATATACCCATTAAGACCAAAATGAACCAAGTACTAGCCATTATAGACGACTAAGACTCGTTGCTAATAAGTTCAAATCAGACTCTTATGAACCATATAGTGCCATTAAGACCAATTAGACTCGTTAAGGAGACACAAACTCATTATACCCACTAAGGGGTTGTTCGGTAACGACTTATTGGGCTGTATAACAGATATGGCTTATTCACTCAGCCATACCTAGTTGTTCGGTAAGAGCTTATTCGCTCAACTGATTACTGATTCACTCAGCTAGAAAACTCATATCCTATACACTCAGCCCTTCATTCAATCCAATTGTTCTCCTTTTACCCTTCCCCTTTACTTCTCCTTTCCTCCTCAAACCATCCCCTTTCTTATCTCCATTTTTTTTCTACAGACTTGTTATGAAGTTCTTCCCTTGATCCAAACAAAAATGGCACTTCACTAAACTTTGTTTAATCCTCTCCCCATAGATATGCTCCTCTTATTGTCTACACCTCACAAAAACGGATGAATATCGACGACTGCTCCCTCTTTGATCTACTCCTCATCTTCGATATGGGCTTTTTCTTGTATGACCATTGATTGATAGTTGCCCCCCTTTGTTTTAGGGTTCTACATCTACTGTTTTCTTTTTCCTTCGGGTTCAACAAATGGGTGTCAATTTGTTTTATGGCTGATCACCGTTGTTGGATATCTGTGTCGCCATCATCGGAAACCTGAAGCTGCTCCCTTTGATTTCCCATTTGTTGCCTTCTCCACATGGTTTGTGGTTGTGGATTTTTTTATTTGGTTCTCCTTTTTTTCCCTCTTGATTTGGTTCTTTTGTTCAAGGTTTTGTTTTTTGCATCTGTTGTTTGATGATTTGTTTTGTAAAATAATTTGTTTGTTCTTGTTTGATTTACACTTTGCTGTAAAAAAGTAATTTTTTTGTAAATGTTGTTTTGTAAAATTTGATCTACAAAGGTTCAATATAAACAAAAGGGTAAAATAGTCATCTTTTTCATTCAGGTTGTTTATTCAACACAACATCCGAACAACAATTTAGCTAGATCAATACATACAACTTTAACGACGCAGACAACTTTATCCATACATGAATTAATGGAAAACTAACCGAACAACCCCTAAGACCCGTTAGACATCAATTAGAGCCAATAATGACAAATTAGACTCCTAATGACCCACATAGTCCCATTATAACCAATTAGACTCGTTAAGGAGACACACACCCATTATACCCACTAAGACCTAAATGAACCATTACGGGCCATTACGGAACACTAAGACCCGTTAGACATCAATTAGAGTTAATAAGGATAAATCAGACTCATAATGACCCACGTAGTCCCATTACGACCAAATAGATTCCTTAAGGATGCACAAACCCATTATATCCACTAAGACCAAAATGAACCAAGTATGAACCTTTATAGATCAGTAAGACCAATTATACCTTAAATAGAGCCAATAAGGTTAAATCAGACTCATTATGACCTACATAGTGCCATTATGACCAATTAGACTCGTTATACCTCAAATAGAGCCAATAAGGTCAAATTAGACTCATTATGACCCACATAGTGCCATTACGACCAAATAGACTTGTTAAGGAGACACAAACCCAATATATCCACTAAACGAGACTCATTATGACCCATATAGTTCCATTACGACTAATTAGAATCGTTCTTCCTCAAATAGACCTAATAAGGTCAAGTGAGACTCATTATGACGCAAATAGTGCCATTACGACCAATTAGAATAGTTAAGGAGGCATAAACCTAATATACCCATTAAGACCCAAATGAACCAAGTACTAGCCATTATAGACGACTAAGACCCATTCTAATAAGTTCAAATCAGACTCTTATGACCCACATAGTGCCATTAAGACCAATTAGACTCGTTAAGGAGACACAAACTCATTATACCCACTAAGGGGTTGTTCGGTAACGACTTATTGGGCCGTATAACAGATATGGCTTATTCACTCAGCCATACCTAGTTGTTCGGTAAGAGCTTATTCGCTCAACTGATTGCTGATTCACTCAGCTAGAAAACTCATATCCTATATAGTCAGCCCTCCATTCAATCCAATTGTTCCCCTTTTACCCTTCCCCTTTACTTCTCCCTTCCTCCTCAAACCATCCCCTTTCTTATCTCCATTTTTTTTCTACAGACTTGTTACACAGTTCTTCCCCTGATCCAAACAAAAATGGCACTTCACTAAACTTTGTTTAATCCACCCCCCATAGATATGCTCCTCTATTGTCTACTCCTCACAAAAACGGATGAATATCGACTACTACTCCCTCTTTGATCTACTCCTCATCTTCGATATGGGTTTTTTCTTGTATGACCATTGATTGATAGTTGTCCCCCTTTGTTTTAGGGTTCTACATCTACTGTTTTCTTTTTCCTTCGGGTTCAACAAATGGGTGTCAATTTGTTTTATGGTTGATCACCGTTGTTGGATATCTTTGTCGCCATCATCGGAAACCGGAAGCTGCTCCCTTTGATTTCCCATCTGTTGCCTTCTCCACATGGTTTGTGGTTGTGGATTTTTTTATTTCGTTCTCCTTTGTTTCCCTCTTGATTTGGTTCTTTTGTTCAAGGTTTTGTTTTTTGCATCTGTTGTTTGATGATTTGTTTTGTAAAATAATTTGTTTGTTCTTGTTTGATTTACACTTTGCTGTAAAAAAGTAATTTTTTTTGTAAATGTTGTTTTGTAAAATTTGATCAACAAAGGTTTAATATAAACAAAAGGGTAAAATAGTCATATTTTTCATTCAGGTTGTCTATTCAACACAACATCCGAACAACAATTTAGCTAGATCAATACATACAACTTTAACGATACAAACAACTTTATCCATACATGAATTAATGGCAAACTAACCGAATAACCCTTATGACCTGTTAGACATCAATTAGAGCCAATAAGGACAAATTAGAGTCCTAATGATCCACATAGTCCCATTATAATCAATTAGACTCGTTAAGGAGAGACAAACCCATTATACCCACTAAGACCTGTTATACCTCAATTAGAGCCAATAAGGTCAAATTAGACTCACTTAGTCCTATTACGACCAATTATATTTGTTAAGAATACATAATCCTATTATGCCCATAAAGACCAAAATGAACCAATAACGAGCCATTACGGACCACTAAAACTCGTTATACTCTAATTAGAGCCAATAAGGTCCAATCAAACTTATTATGACCTACTTGTTTCCATTACGACCAATTAGACTCGTTAAGGAGACTCAAACCTAATGTAACCACTAAGACCGAAATGAAACAACAAGGAGTCATTACGGACCACTAAGACTCGTTATACCTCAATTAGAACCAATAAAGTGAAATCAAACTTATTATGACCCACTTTGTCCCATTACAACCAATTAGACATGTAAATAAAACACAATCCTATTATACCCACTAAGACCAAAATGAATCGAGAACGACCAAATACAGACCACTAAGGCCTGTTATACCTCAATTAAAGCCAATAAGGTCAAATCAGACTCATTATGACATAGTCCCATTACGACAAATTAGACTTGTTAAGAAGACACGAACCCATTATACCCAGTAAGAAGAAAATGACCAAATGTCGAGCCATTATAGACCACTAAGACGTTATACATCAGTTATTGCCAATAAGGTCAAAAAGGGGGAGAAGCTAAAGTTTACGAAATGTCTGGAAATTTGTATCAGATATGGGGAGACAGTATCAAGAAAAGTTTGTGTCTGAAATGTTATAGATGGGAGAAGATCAAGAAATATTTGTTTTTCAAGAGTTATTTGCTTGAAGTTTGACAAAGATTGAAAGTTCAAAAAAGCAAATTCAAAGTTTTCTGAAGATGTACTGAACTTTACTGATATTTTATTTGAAGATTATTTGCTGAAGCAGTCTGAGTAAATTTTCAAGATAATTTCTTTGTGAAGACTAAAAGTGGTTTGAGATAATTTTGGAAGATTGGTGAAGATCATATCTATCATTCTTGGGGAAGATTGTTATTTTGTTAAAAGAAAGATTTTGGAGAGATTACTGAAGTTTGCTAAAGTTGATCAAAGGAGGAGATTACTTTTACTGAGCTTAAAGAGAGAAGATTATACTGCAAAATCTTTTTGAAATGATCTTGAATCCAAAGGGGGAGATTGTTAGAGCATAAATATGTTGGATACAAGATCACAGAAGTCTGAAGACTGAAAGTCAAAGCTAAAGTCAACTCTCAACATCAATGTCAAAGTCAGTGAAATAAAAGTCAAAGTCAACATTGTGTTTTTCTATTTTCTAGTGTTGTAATAGTTTTAATGTTCTGCGCGTTTCCATGTAGTAGTAGCTTGCGTGTTTAGTTCTTAGTATATATAGGTGTTGTGCATGTAATCTAGTAACACACAACAGAGATAGCATTGTGAGAGTATTGGAGATAGATAAAGAGAGAGAGAGAGAGTCTGTAATCAAATTCAGAGATTAATAAAAGTGTTGTTAATTGAATAAATTGTCATCTTGTGATCGCATTGTTATATGGGAATAACAATTGGTACCAGAGCAAGCTTAATTCACAAAACAAAGGATCGAATTCGAAATTTCTTGATTGATTTTGGACGAACTCGTTATTCACTGTTCAGATTTAAATTTTGAGTTCTATTGATGTATTTAATTTGATTTTGATATCATTGTAGTCGATTTTATGTATAGAACAGATTTCGTTTGTGTTACATAGGCTAATTCACACTTGTTAGGGTGATTTTTTGAATTTTTCTTGATTTATTGGTTCGAAGTTTGATACGTACTGTTTTTAGAATCAAATTGTAATTTTCAGTGTTTTTAATTGTAATTGATTGATCATAAACTGTTCGAGATGGATTTTTGAGCAAGTCTGCAAAGTTTCAGATCAATTGAAGAAGGTTTGAATCGATTGTAGTTGAAAAGTCGAGTTTTTGAAACTGACAAGTGAAGAACTCGCTAGATCTGTAGTTTGCGCTAGTCAAGAACTTGCAAAGTCAAGAACTCGCAGAGACATTGATTGGGTCTTCAAGGTGAAGAACTCGCAAAGTTCTTTGAAGTAGATTGAAGTGTAGAACTCACAAACTTAGTCGTGCGAGAAGTAGAAACTCGCACAACACTAGGTGCGAGTTTGTTACTGTTCACTATCTTTGTCGTGCGCGAAGTGGTTCTTGCGAGAAGTGTCAGTCTGCGCGTTTGTCTTTTGTGCGAAGTATTCTTGCTCTATATTTTTCTAAGTCTTAAACTCGCAAGTCCTATTCTTGCGCGTTTGTATTTAGCGAGTTTCAAGTTTTGAAATAGTTTCTAAGTCTAGATCTCGCAATGCTTTAGTGAGAAGTCATAAAACTCGCACACAGTATGGTGTGCGAATCTTAGAACTCGCATAAGCTTTCTGCACGAACCTTGGTTCACGCAAGCCTTGTTGTGCGCGAAGATGATACTCGCACAACTCTTTGTGCGAGAAGTGCAGTTCACGCATCCTTTGGTGTGCGCGTTTCTTAAACTCGTACATAGTCTTTTGAGCGTTTTGTTTAATTTCTTTGGTATGCGCATTTCACACATAGTAAAATTTTCTGATTTGATCTTAAATTTAACTGAGTTTGATTTTTGTAGATCAAGTGTATTTTTCTGAATTTTGACGATCAATAAGCAGTGTAGATTCTGTTAGAACATATTTTATGTTCTATTTAGAAGTTTTATAAAGTAATCTACATTTATTGTATTGGGCCTTGTAATGGGTTTGGGTTTACAATGTATACAAGGAAGTATGGGGTATAAATAGGAATCATGTAATAGATTTTAGGATAACTTTTCATTTGTGTAATTCTGAAAATCAGTAACCATGTAGACATACGGCTAGAGTTTTCTCTCTAGTGTAGTTTACATTTTCATTGAATAAATCTACTGATTTCTATCCCTAATCTCCTTGTTTATCTTCTCAATCAATACCAATCATGATCTCAAATGGACCTATCAAGTGGTATCAGAGCTAAACAGAAATATATTTTTCTGAACGATCGAGATCTGATTTGGTATTGAATAGAACAGTTTTGTTGAATATTTCAATTTCTGGATTTGTGTTGATTTGAATGTTATTTGTTGTTAAATTAATTCAGAAGATATTGTAGATCATTATTGAATCAATTACTATCATCAATTTCATTCCAGAATATCGAATCGATCGATTTTTGAGTCTTTATGTTCGAAAATATTCATTCACTGTGGTTGGATCAAATTGGAGATTAGAGTCAAAATTAGTCTTGGTGATCAACTACAAAGGTGCTCAATAGTTATTTTCGAATATGTGGATAAAATCTCAACTCAGAAATCGAAGTTTTGAAGATTTTGTTGAAGAAAATGTGAAAAATCGTTCCAGATCCATAAAATTCGCAAGATTCAAGGAAGAACTCGCAAATGTTGATAAAATTCGCAGAAAGAAGAATTATTTGAAAGAATTCGCAGAGAACATTGGACAAAACAAAATTAGAAGTGTGGATTTCGCAAGTAGCTTCGTGCGAAAGTCAAAGGTTTCGCAAGCTACTATGCATCTGTTGGGTGCGAATTCTAAGGATTCACAGGCTACTATGCATCTGTTGTGTGAGAATTCTAAGGATTCGCAGGCTGCTTGGTTCGAAATGTCAAAGATTTCGCAGGTTATATGTATGCGAAAAGTGGCTTCCAAATTTCAAAAATGTTCTAAGTATAGGTTCCGCACGTGAGAGAGCTGCGAGAAGCTCAGAATTCGCAGGTTAGAACATATTTTATGTTCTATTTAGATGTTTTATATAGTAATCTACATTTATTGTATTGGGCCTTGTAATGGGTTTGGTTTACAATGTATACAAGGGAGTATGGGGTATAAATAGGAATCATGTAATAGATTTTAGGTTAACTTTTCATTTGTGTAATTCTGAAATCAGTAACCATGTAGACATACGGCTAGAGTTTTCTCTCTAGTGTAGTTTACATTTTCATTGAATAAAGCTACTGATTTCTATCCCTAATCTCCTTATTTATCTTCTCAATCAATACCAATCATGATCACAAATGGACCTATCAGATTCAAGATGACTTCCAAAGACGCACTTTCCATCGGCACGGACGTAAAGCCTCCTGTTCTATTCAAGGGTGAATACGAACAGTGGAAGGATCGATTTCTTGATTTTGTTGATCGGCACGTGAACGGAGAAAACATTCTTCTATCAATTAATGAAGGTCCCATGATACCTCCTACTGTCCAAATACCTGATGATGAATCCTCAGACAATGAGGATGGAGACGAGGACAAAGTGAGAAAGATGAAAACTGTTCCAAAGGACTTTGCTCAATATTCTGAGGAGCATAAAATCCGTTTCAAAGCCGACAAACAAGCAAGATCTCTTCTACTCCAGAGTATCCCGAATGAGATATACATCAACATAGACAACTATAAAGCGAATGAAAAGAAAATGTAGGATCAGCTACAAAAGATGATGATGGGCTCAAAGGTGGGAAATCAGATGAAAGTGGCCAACTTTATAAACAGCTATGAAGAGTTTAAGGCCAAAGAAAGTGAAAGTCTGGAAGAAACTTATGAGAGCTTCATGCTTATTCTAAATGAACTCTCAAAGAACAAAGTGAAGAAGAAGCAGATAGAAAACAATGTTAAATTTCTCAGCATCCTACAGGCGGAATGGAAAAAGCACACCCGCAGGATGAAACAAATGAAATATATGAGCGACATACCCCTCCACGAAGTTTATGAGACTTTGAGACAGAATGAGGAGGAGGTTGAAGAGAAAAGATCTGAGAAGAAGAAAACTGAGAAAGTATCTGACCCCATAGCCTTGGTAGCTGGAGAGAAGGAGAAAGAGAAGAAAGAGAAGAAAAAGAAGAAGAAGATAGTTATTCCAAGTTCTGATTCTGATTCATATAGTGATGATGGTGAAATCCTCAAGCAAACTATGCTTCTACTGACCCGAGCATTCCAGAAGAAATTCTACAAGAAACCGGGATCAAACACACAAAGGTACTCTTCATCAGGTTCAAAGAATCATGAACACCAAGAAAGAGTTGAAGGAAAAAGATATGAAGAGAACCGGTATGTGGAAAGAAAGCCGAAAGAAAAGAAGAAGTATCTGAATGATTATGCTGGTGCTGAAAAGAAGACAGACGACCTGGTCAAGTGCTACAATTGTGGTAAGGTTGGTCATTATGCAAAAGACTGTCGGAAGACAAAAGTGAGAAATTCGGAGTATTACAAGAACAAGATGCTTTTAGCCAAACAACAAGAAGCTGGCAAGGCATTGATGGTTGAAGACGAGTTTTGGCTAGATCATTCGGATGACGAGGAAAGAGAAGAAACAACTCACATGTGTTTGATGGGCAACACTGTGAAGTATGATGATTCTGATGACGATAATGTTGATGAGTACTTAATCTTTGTAAATCTGATTTTATGACCAAAATGGAAGCCATGATGGTCGAAGTTCAAGATCTTCAAAATAAACTGAAAAAGGAAAGGAGCAGAGTTGCAAAGAAAAATCAAAAGATATTTGACCTTAACAAAGAAGTTATTGGAAACAAAGATCTGATTGATTCTCTTCGCAAATCTGTTTCTGATTTTAAACAAGAAAAAAATTGTTTTGAAAATAAGATTTCTGATTTTGAATCTAAAATTTCTAAGTCTGTTTCAGAAAAGCAAGAAAGTGTTCTAAAAGTTTTTAACTTGCAGGTTGAGAACAAGACTTTAGAGAAAAAGGTAAATGGTTTGGAAGCAAAATTGTATGCTAGAGGCCAAACAGATCAAACCATTTTCTTAAACACACCTAATGAGGAAGCTGATGTTAGAGAGAAGTGGGGTCTCATTACAAAAACCCACACTATCTAAAGAAAGATATTAGAAAAAAACCAGCTTTGTATAATTTTGATTTTCTTTTTGTGGCTAGTAATTATCCTCATTTGAAACCCAAATTTGTTACCAAATCATCTGATGAGGTAGAGGCTAAAGAGGATGAGAAAAGAAAGAACTTCAAGAAAATGCAACTACCATTCTGCTATCAAAAGCTGAATGATAGTTATATTTCAGATCAACCAAAATGTCTTTCAAATGATTATTTTGAAAGCTATTCGACAAAAGAGTTGGAGGCAAAACCTTTAAAAGCTAAAATTTATGTTCCTCCACTCATTTTAGAAAGCAAAATAATTGAGCTTGAAAATATTTTATCTGATGAAAGAATATTGGCTGATATTGAACAAAATGTATTTTCTACTATTTTAAAGAACACAACTTTAAATGTTGAATCTCAAAACAGTTCTAAATTCTCTAAAGCACCTCACACCTCTAAAGTTGATATTTATGACTTATTTGCGTCTGCAAATGATTTTTTAAATTCTGATGAAGGTTGTGTAAATGAGATTGATATGTTTGACTTCAATGCTCCACTTCCAAATCATTCTACTTTTATCATTAATGGTCAAGGTTTACCTAGTGTGCATGAAATTGGTGAATCATCAACTAAGGTTGGTGACACAGTTTCTGTGAATACTGATTATTATGCTAAATGTAAGAAGCAAAACAAACGGCGCTCACAGAAACAGACTAACACTGGTAAGCTTACAAAAAGACAATCTAAGAAATCTGATTTTCCTAACAAATCTAAATCTTATGTTTCAGTGAAAAGTAAAAGATCTGAAAAACCTCGATGAGAGTTATGAATCATCTCCTGATATGGGTTGTAATAGATATACTAGTAGTTTTCCTGATATAGTTGGTAGTGCTGCTTCTAATAAACAAAACCTTGTAATTCCTTACAAGCGATATTCAATAAAGCAATTACTCCGATTATCTCATTCTACTACTAAGTCATCTATTTTAGACGGAATGATTTTAGTTCTCACCGATTTTCTAATGACTGGATTGGTACTTATGATGTTGGTTCTTATAATTCATATGTTTCAAACTTTTTTCAAAAGTTCAGAGGATCCATCTATAATTGGATACCAAAATCTTGTGCTAAACTGAAAAGACCCATTTTTAAATGGGTACCTAAATCTGTTATTCCCTGATTTCTCTGATGCAGACCCGTCATATGTGGTACTTGGATAGCGGGTGTTCCAAGCATATGACTGGGCAAAAGGATTTATTGTCTAATTATACAGAGAAATTCAGCGAGAATGTTCATTTCGGCAATGACCAATTTTGACCAATTCTCAGATATGGTGATGTGATACAAGAGAATGTAACGATAACGAAGGTGAGTTATGAAGAAGAATTAGGGCATAACCTGTTTAGTATTGGCCAGTTTTGCGACAAAGGATTAGAGGTAAATTTCAAAGCCAAAAGTTGCTCGGTGCGTACTGAAGATGGCAAAGAACTCTTGGTCGGTACTCGAAAGTCCAACCTCTACACGATAAATCTGTCAAAGGTCCAGACTGACAATCAGGTTTGCTTATTGACAAAAGCCTCGATGCAGCAAAGTTGGCTTTGGCACCGAAGGCCGTCACACCTGAATTTTCATTACATAAACATATTGGTCAAAGGCTGATTAGTGAAAAGTCTTCCTAACCTGAGATATGAAAAAGAACATCTATGTGTAGCATCTGAAAAAGGTAAAATGAAGAGGGCAACTCACAAGCCTAAACCCGAACCAAGTACGAGTTCTACACTTGACTTGTTACACATGGATTTATGTGGTCCGATGAGAACTTAGAGCGTAGGAGGAAAGAAGTATGTTTTGGTAATAGTGGACGATTATTCACGTTACACATGGGTAAAGTTTCTAAGGTCAAAAGATGAGACACCCGAAGTACTCATCAACTTTTTGAAGACTAGTCAAGTGAACTTGTAGAAGACAGTAAAGTTTCTAAGGACTGATAACGGCACAGAGTTTAAGAACAAAACTGTTGAAGATTATCTCGAATCAGTCGGGATAACGCATCAATTCTCTGCTGCTCGAACGCCAGAACAAAATGGAGTAGTCGAACGACGCAATCGAATGCTAGTCGAGGCCGCTCGTACTATGCTCAGTCAGTCCGATCTACCTCTATTTCTGTGGGCAGAAGCTGTCTCTACTGCATGTTATACACAGAATCGCTCCATTATTCACAGACGGTTTGGTAAAACTCCTTATGCATTGATTGACAAGTGTACACCAAGCATTAAGCATTTTCATATTTTTGGTTGCAGGTGTTTTGTGCTTAATGATAGAGAGAACTTGAATAAGTTTTCACCAAAGGCTGAAGAAAGAATCTTCATTGGATACTCACAAACACCTGCTGCATATAGGATATATATGAAGAGTTCGAAGACTATGATAGAAAGCATCAAAGTTCTATTTGATGAGGAGGTGGTTTCTGAGCAACAAAGTTCAGAACCCGTACTTACCGGAGTGTTAGCTTCTGGACAATTCAGTCCAAACCTGCGTCTAAAAAGACTAATTCGGATAAAGCGTCAACTTCTAAATCTCATTTATCTGAATTAGATTTGTTGTTTGAATTTTTCTTTGATGAGTTTCTGGGATCTAAACTTCCTAAATCTGTTGTGGTTGACAGGTTTGAAGATTCAACGACTAATCATCCAACCACTTCGGATGTATCTACTGATATAGTTCCGTTGGTTCAAAAAGAAGATCCAGTTCAAACAGTTACTCCTTCAGTTGAAGTTGCACCTGATCATGTTGCACCAGAAGTTACTATTTGTTAGAGTTAAGTTTTGAGTCAATTTGGTTAAGTCTTTGTGTTTAATTGTGTTGACCTTTTTTATGTAGCTTGTGTAGAGGTCAAGTCTTTGTTTGACCCTATATAAAGCATATTCGTTTTGTTTTGTGTAAGTTCGATGAGTCATTCATGTAATAGCTTCTGTGAGATATATGAAAACGAAATCTTGTGACTCAAATCCTGTCATCTTATTCTTTTGATTGTTAATTCTTTTGTGCGTGATTAAACATGATTGCTTGATTTCTGGGATCACAATTGGTATCAGAGCTTAATCAGAAATTTCAGAAAGATTAACTGCACAGATTCGAAGACAGAAATATCAAAATTCTATTTTTGGAAAGATACTGTTTCATTGAAATCAAATTGTTGATTTCATGGTATTTTTAATGTGAATTTGTTACTAGATGTTGGGAACTGAAGAATTGCTGAGTACAGTTAATGCTGCTAGCAGAACCTGGTTACTACTTCTGATGTTAATGCTGCTGATACAGGTTAGTGCTGCTAGTTAAAGATTGATACTGCTGAAGGAAGTTACTACTGATAAGCAAGTTTAGTACTGCTAAGTAGTTAGTACTGCTGGAGTTAGTACTGCTAGAACAAAGTTAATACTGCTGAGCATGGTTAGTACTGCTGAACTTAATACTGCTCAGAGTGTTAATATTGCTGAAGAATTAATGCTGCTTATGAGATAATGAAGACTTCGCATGGAAAGAAGACAAATGGATTGTTTGAAGATAATCATGGAAGTCTTGAAGATAACTATGGAAGATTATACAGAAGATCTTTTATTTATTGTAATTATCTTTTATCTACAAGTATATATATATGTATAGAATAGTTTGCATAGATGATAGATTTTTGTCATTCTAAGTTTTCTAGCTTTCATAGAGAGAATCAACCTCAAGGTTAGACCCCTAATTCTAGAGAAGTAGAATTCGTATTGGTGAGTCTGTTCATCAATATTGAGGTTGTGTGTTTAATCTTGTAACTTCAATCTGTCAATACAAGTTTACAAGTTGTGATTTTGAGTCACTGTTTCATTGTTTTTCTGAATATTAAAGTGCTATTCCGCAACTTCTTTAATATTGTTTTCTGAGTGTTTATTCTTGTTAAGAATTAAGATCCTGACAAGTGGTATCAGAGCCTCTAATTCTCAGAAATCTTATTCATCATGGAAAACGTAGTTGAATCAAGCAGTACCTTGGTTTCAAAGGTTCCAATGCTCAGACCCAATGAATTCGACATGTGGAAGATCAGAATCAAACAATACATTCTCCTCAGTGATTACTCTATGTGGGACATCATTGAGAATGTCCCATCTGATGCAGGAAAGATTGGTGCAGATGGAAAGAGAACACCACCAAAGACAGACACAGAAAGAAAGACAAGACAAACAGAGATGAAAGCCTTGAGCACTCTGCTCTTGGCTATTCCCAATGAATATCAACACCAATTCTGCAATTGCACTGATGCACAGATACTCTGGAATGCTCTAGAGAAGAGATTCTCTGGTACCAAAAGTACCAAGAGAAATCAGAAGGCTATACTGAAGCAACAATATGAGAACTTTATGTCAACCAAGAATGAGTCCATGACTCAAACTTTTGACAGATTTAACAAGCTAATTGGTGAACTAGCCACTGTGGGAGTACAAATTGATCAAGATGATCTAAACAGGAAGTTCTTAAGGTCCCTGAGTGATGAATGGACCATGTATACTGTCTCTTTCAGACAGAATGATCAACTGGAAGAAAAAGAACTTGATGATCTATACAATGATCTAAGAGTTTTTGAATCTGAGGTAGAAGCTAAGAAGAAGCCTTCTGGGTATGTTCACAATGCTGCACTTCTATCAGCATCAATTGATTCTATCTCTAACCCTGAATCAGTTAGTGCTGCCAATGGAGAAAATCAAGAGAAAGGCACTGAATCTGTGTTTGAAGCATTTCTGTCCAGTCATGGAAACTCTTCTCTAATTAATGATGACTTGGAACAACTCCATCCAGATGATCTTGAAGAGATGGACATTAAATGGCAGATGGCCATGCTCTCTATGAGAGTAAAGAAGTTCATCAAGAGAACTGGGAGAAACAACTTCTCCCAAAGAAGAGAAGATTGAGCAGGTTTTGAAAAGTCAAAGATGGAATGCTATAAATGTCATCAGAAGGGACAATTTGCTAGGGAATGCAGAATAATAACAGAAACTCTGCACAAGCCCTAGTCTCTCAACAAGGTATGGGGTTTGATTGGAGTGATCAAGAAGAAGAGGATATCCAAAACCAAGCTCTAATGGCAGAGGTGTCTGATCTCCCAACATAGGTAACTTCTAATCTTTGTTCTCAAAATTGCATTAACACTGTTAAAAGGTACAGGGATCACAACCAGAACATGAGTGATGACCTTAAGAGATTAGAAAAGGACATAAAAGATTATGTGAGGATTGTTGAGAGGTTTGAAGATCAGATTAAGAGTTTTCAAGCCAATGAGCTTCAACATTCATATGACACAAACTACTGGAAGTGGGAGAAGAATGACCTAGAACTCCAACTGACCAAATCTAAAGAGGAGAGTGATAAGTTAAGAGGAGAGTTAGCTAAAGTCAAGTTAGATGTAGAAAAGTTTTCGAATGCTTCTAAAGCAATGGACTCTGTACTACAAACTCAGATTCATGATAAAATGAGAAGAGGAATAGGGTACAATACCACACCACTACCCTACAAAAACAGCTACATCCCTCCTAGTTCAGACTTGTTAGAGACAAAGGATAGGAAGGACCAGCCTGAAGTAGCCACTGAGATAGATCTTTAGATGAAGTAGTTGTTGAGGATAAAACTGAGAAAGAAACTGTCAAGAATAAGGACAACACTATGAGTGGTGAGATTCCTATAGAAAACCACATAATTACCAATGAGGGATGTGGAAAGCATTGGGTCAAGTCCAATGAGATAGAGAAGACTGAGGGAAAGACCAATAAGGTTCATTATAAACAGACCACTGTTGTGAACCCTATCCCTTGCAAACAGTGTGCATGCAATAAATCTGAGCCTCAAAAAATGATAAAAAGAGGGGTAATCAGAGAAACTGGAATAATCTGTGGGCACAAAAACAAGGGGTTGATCTGAGTAAAATCAATAGACCAAAACCCTGTTTTATTTGTGGAAAGCTTAATCACATTGCCAAATACTGCTATTTTAATCCTATGAACCAAAGGCTGAATTTTCAAAGACCTGCACAAAAACCCTCTGGTCATAGGAAGAATGAAAAGAACCATGTGGCTAAGAAAGTTGTTAAATCTAAAAGCCATATGAAGAAAAAGAATGTGGAAGAAAGTGTCAATATGTGGGTTCCTAAAAGCACTAAAACTGTCAGTACTACTACCACAAATAGTGCTACTGACAATGATAGTGCTGCTAGAAATAATACTACTGCTAACAATATTAGTGCTGCTGACATAGTTAGTACTTCTTCAAAAGTTAATACTGCTAACTCTGTTAGTGCTGCTAACAAGGTTAGTACTGCTAAACCTGTTAGTACTGCTAACTCAGTTAGTACTTCCAAAGTTAGTATTGCTTCTAGTATTAGTGCTGCTAAACCAATCATATTGACAAAGTACTCTAATAAAGAGTGCTCTGAGATCAAAAACCTCATAAAAAAGGAATGTAAATACTTTGATGAGAAAGGGAGACCCAAGACCACTTTGGCTTGGGTCCCCAATCAATACTAATTGTTTAATCTTATGTGCAGGGCAACCAACAGCTCAAGGGTAAGAGCATCTGGCATGTTGATAGTGGTTGCTCTAGGCACATGACAGGGAACATGTCATTCCTCAAGAATTTCAAGAAGATTGATGGTGGACATCTTGCCTTTGGTAATACTCCAGATGGAGGTAAAATAAGTGTTAAAGGTGATGTGACCAAAGGTAAAATGACCTTTGAAGATGTATTCTATGTTGAACAGTTAAGGTACAACCTGTTAAGTGTATCACAGGTCTGTGACAAACAACATAGTATATTATTTACTGATTCTGAATGCAATATACTTGCTCCTGGATTCAAGGTAGTTGATGAAAAAATGATACTACTAAGAACCCCTAGAAAGGATAATGTATATTGTTTAGATATGGAAAGTGTTTCATCTGATTCCTCCGTAAATTGTCTTGTTTCAAAAGCTTCTCTGGATGAATCATTACTTTGGCACAGAAGGATGTGTCACATGAACTTTAAAACAATAAATAAACTTGTTAAAAACAACCTTGTAAGAGGTTTGCCATCAAAAGTATATTCATGTGATGATCATTGTGTTGCTTGTCTCAAAGGCAAACAACACAAAACTTCTCATAAGTCCAAAGAGGTGAACACAATCTCAAATTCTCTTCATTTATTGCATATGGATCTGTTTGGCCCTACAAATGTTATGAATATAGGTAAGAAATCATACTGCCTAGTTATTGTTGATGATTACTCTAGATTTACTTGGGTATATTTTCTAAGGACTAAGGATGAAGCCAGTGGGCTGATCAAATCCTTTATTATAAGAATTGAAAACCAAACTAATCAAAAAGTAAAAGTCATTAGGTCAGACAATGGCACTGAATTTAAAAATATTGACCTAAACACCTTTTGTGAAGAAAAAGGAATTAAGAGACAATACAGTGCTCCTAGGACTCCACAACAAAATGGTGTTGCTGAGAGAAGGAATAGGACACTGATTGAGGCTGCTAGATCTCTGTTAGCTGATTCTAAACTCCCAATAACTTTCTAGGAAGAAACAGTTAATACTGCTTGCTATGTCCAAAACAGAGTACTAGTAGTCAAGCCTAAGAACAAGACACCTTATGAGCTTTTTAATAAAAGAAAACCCTTTATTGGATTTTTCAAATCTTTTGGGTGTCCTTGTACTATTCTCAATACTAAATCTCACTTGGGAAAGTTTGATAGCAAGGCAGATGATGGTTTCCTTGTTGGTTACTTATCTCAGAGCAAGGCTTACAGAGTTTTTAATACTTCTTCTAGAATAATTGAGGAAAGTGACAATGTCAAATGCAATGAGAACACACCAAAGCCTATTGGGTCTGGTCCTCAGTGGCTGTTTGACATTGATTCACAAACTAACTCGTTTGGTTTCAGTAGTGATGATTATGCAAGTTCAGGAAGTGGAGGATCAGGGGACACACAAGTTCAAGACATTATCCCTCAGTCTGTGATCTTTCCTATGCCTACAAAAGAACCTGTTGAATACTATGAAAAAGAAACTATAACTGAGCCAATACAGAGGGAAGAAGAAAGAAGAGAAGAGAAATCTTCAGTGCATAAAGAGCTAGAAGTAGCTTAGGTGATCCCCTCAGCTGACTTAAATGATTCCAATCTAGAGGTGGGAATACATGAAGAACCTAGTCTTCAGACTAGAACTCAAAAGAATCTTCCTCCAGAGTTGATCATAGGAGACATCTTTTCTCCTATGATAACAAGGAATCAAACCAGACTTCAAGAGCTGCATGATCAACAACACACAGTACTCTCCTGCTTCCTATCCTAGATTGAGCCTAAGAAGGCCTATGAGACAATGAAAGACTCAAGTTGGATAGGAGCCATGGAAGAAGAGTTACTTCAATTCAAACTACAGGATGTTTGGGACTTGGTGGACCTTCCAAAAGGTCATAGAGCTATTGGCACCAAGTGGATCTTCAGGAACAAAAAGGATGAGAGAGGAATTATGATCAGGAACAAAGCAAGGATTGTGGCTCAAGGGTACACTCAAGAAGAGGGCATAGATTACGATGAAGTGTTTGCTCCAGTGGCAAGGGTAGAGGCAATTAGGTTGTTCCTAGCCTATGCCTCATACATGAAGTTCAAGGTCTATCGAATGGATGTAAAGAGTGCCTTTCTATATGGTACAATTGATGAAGAGGTATATGTATGTCAGCCACCTGGTTTTGAAAATCCTACATATCCTGACAGAGTATACAAGCTGAAGAAAGCACTCTATGGTCTACATCAATCCCCAAGAGTATGGTATGACACTCTGTCTACCTATCTCTTGGAAAATGGGTTTGAAAGGGGCATAATTGACAAGACCCTTTTCATTAAAAGAAGTAAGAAGGACATCCTACTAGTTCAGATCTATGTGGATGATATCATTTTTGGATCCACAAAAGATCAGATGTGTAGAGACTTTGAAGAGTTGATGCACAAGAGCTTTAAAATGAGTTCAATGGGTGAACTTAACTTCTTCCTTGGACTTCAGGTGAAATAGCAGACAGATGGAATCTTCATTAGTCAATCAAAATATGTGCAATACATCCTGGATAAATATGGTTTAAAAGACTCAAAGCCAGCAAGCACACCAATGGAAACTCACAAACAGATCACTGCTGATCTTGAGGGGGAGGATGTTGATGTCCATATATATAGATCAATGATTGGATCTCTAATGTATCTCACAGACTCAAGACCAGATATCATGTTTCCAGTATGTGTATGTGCCAGATTCCAAGTCAAGCCAAAACAATCATATCTTCAAGCTGTGAAGAGGATTTTCAGATACTTAAGAGGGCAACCCAGATTAGGTCTTTGGTATCCATATGAATCTTCATTCGACTTGATTGCATATTCAGATAGTGACTTGGGTGGTGCTAACATGGACAGAAAGTCTACTTCAGGGGGATGTCAACTTTTGGATGCAAGACTAGTATCTTGGCAGTGCAAGAAACAAACCACAGTGTCCTTATCAACAACAGAAGCTGAGTATATTGTTACTGCAAGTTTCTGCTCTCAGGTTCTATGGATTCAGAATCAAATGCTGGACTATGGGGTAACCTTTCTGCACACTCCAATATTTATTGACAATAGCAGTGCTATAAGCATTGTTAACAATCCAGTCAAGCACTCCAAAACAAAGCAAATTGAGATCAGGTATCACTTTATCAGAGATTGCAATGAAAAGAAGCTCATTCAAGTGGCTAAAGTTCATACTGACAACCAGTTTGCAGATCTATTCACTAAAGCTTTTGATGTGGGTAGATTCACTTTCTTGGTCTCAAGTGTGGGCATGATCAACTCTGAATGAGCTCATGTTTTTAAAAAGTGTTCCTATACCTGCTATTTTGGTTATTTGTGTGCTGCTAATCATCTTTCACAGGAAGTTAATGCCTTGATAAGACCTCCATAAGCTTCAAAAGCAGCAAGTATATTTAATGCTGCCAGTGCAGTTTTAATACTGCCAGTGCACAGTTAATACTGCTAGTGGTTAATACTGCTAGTTAGTTAATACTGCTAGTGGTTAATACTGCTCTCAGTTAATACTGCTAGTTAGTTAACACTGCTAGTGGTTAATACTGCTCTCAGTTAATACTGCTAGGTAGTTAATATTGCCCTAGGTTAATACTGCTTATGTCCCATACACTATAAATACCCTTTGCCCGCCCAAAAGTTCATAACGACTCTCTGCTTTCTATTCACTTTCTCTCTAACTCTTTTCTCTCAAGAATCAAGTGTTTCAGGCAAGAATACTCAAGCTCAATGGCGTCTATGGCATTTATTGACGCACAATGAAATCGCGATGCTACAAAAGCCAAAGCAAGCTGCAGGCTTTCATCAGATAGTGGATTTTATGAAGTCTAGCCATATCACCCATGATCTAACTGTGTCTCCAACTATCTACATTGAGCATCAAAAGCAATTATGGGCGAATTCCACCATAGTCACAGAGAATGGTGTGCAGATTCTGAAAACAAGGGTGTGTGACAAACCCTTGTCAGTTACTGAAGAAGTGATACACATGTGTCTACGTCTAGACGATGCTGAAGGTATGACTTATCTTCCTAATGAGGACTTGTTCTCAAATTTGACAAGAATGGGATATGGAGGCCAATTGGGTGGTTTTAAATTCTCAAAAGCAAAATTTTATACCCAATGGCGTTTTCTTGTTCATACCCTTATGCACTGCATTTCCAAAAAGACTACTGGATGGAGTGAGTTTAGCAGTACCATTGCTTATGCTTTGGTCTGCTTGGCCACTGCCAGAAAGTACAATTTTTCTAGAATGATTTTCAGTGACCTTGTCTCAAACTTGGGAAGCAAAAAGAGCTTTTATATGTACCCCAGGTTTGTACAAGAAGTTATAACCCACGAATTGACGGATATGCCTCACTTTGATGAGGTATATGTACCAAAAATTCCCAAAGGTAAGGTCTTTTCAAACATGAAGAGATCCCCATTGGACTCAGAAGGAGTTGACACCCCATTATTCTCTACAATGATGGTGGTGTCCCACACTGAAGAAGATAGGGCAGCAGGGTCAAGGCCCTCATTAGACCATCCCACTGCTAGCCAATACCAACCTTCCCACTCTATATCTATCCCACAGTCTCTAATTCAAAAGCCAACATCTACAATCACCCAAACATATATAAGGAAAAAGGTATAGAAGGCTCCTTCCCTTCTTGTACCATCACCCACAGAGCCATTAAGCCCTCTAAGGGAGAATTCTCCTTTAGAGAATATCTATAGAGAAACCACAGGGGTGTCTCCCAACGCCAAGGAGGTGCTTACTGAGGATATGGTTGAGCATATGGGTGCTAAGGCTGCCACTACTCCTGCTAGCACAGAGGAGGTCAGTGGTAACATAAATAAGACCTTCCCCATGGCAACTTTGGGTGAGCAATCATCCAAAGGTCCCTGGTGCCAAGAACCCACGGGGGTGGAGAGTGCTTCTGTTAGGCAGAAGGCTCCCACTACAAAAAGATCCCATGATCCTTCAAAAGAGGGTAACACTTCTGGAGAAGGTGAGGACAGATATAACTCTTTTGAATTGATGGAAACCATGGGAAACATCAACCTGGATGTAATCAAGCAGGGGAAAGACATTGAAGAGCTGAAACTGGTCATTCTGTCTCAACAAGACTAGATTGTCAAGCTAAAGAATATGGTGAAGAAATTGATTCTGCAAAAGAAGAAGAAACAGTTTGTGCTAAGGAGAAGGAAATCAGGGGATGATGCTCCCAAAAAGGGGGAGTCAGAAGTTGAGTTCCACATGGAAGAGGCTACAGATAAGGGGGAGAAACACAGTGTTGAGGGGGAGATTGATGAAGGGGTAAGTAAAGAAACAGTACAAGAAGCAGAAATAGAATTTCAAGCAGCAACAGTAACATCAATAGCAGCAGAAACAGTTAATGCTGCTCAATCAAATATAGCAGCAGAAACTGTTAATGCTGCTGAACTGAATGAAGCAGCAGAAATGTGAAAGAAGTACTAATTGAGATTGAGAGCAGAAATAAGGAAGAGCTTGAGATAGCTGAAGCATTAATCAAAGCCAAACATGATACTCCCAAGGTCACTTCAAAGGCCAAAGGAGTTGTCATCAAAGAAAATGTTGAAGTTGTCAAGAAAGTTAGTGTTGATAAAGCAAAAAGCAAAGACAAAGGCAAAGCAAAGTTAGTAAAATCTGATCAACCAATGAAAAAGCAAAAGTTGGTTAAGTCAGATGAAGCTTTGGCTAGGCAGATTCAGGCTGAACTTGAGCAAGAAGAACAGGTTCAAGTGGAAAAAGATAGAGAGATAGCAAAAGCTATGGCTGCAGAACTCAATAAAGCTTATCAACAGAGTCTTGCAACAGAACTAGCCAAGAAGAAAGCTACATCTCTAAGGAAGCCTGGAAAGATCAAAATGGCTGCAAAGAAAAGACAACCTTCAAAGACATACCTTGGTGCTCAAGAGAGAAAGAAGATGATTACTTTCCTCAAGGGTGCTGTAGGTGTCAAAAAGGAAATGTTCTCAAAGAGGTCCTTTGAGAAAGTCAAAGGGCTATATGATGCAGAAATGACAAAGCTTCAAGGGAATGAAACTGCCAGAGTTGAAATGGAAAAGAGGATGAAAGAGAGCAATGACTGTCTGATACAAAAATCATTCCCTGATGAGCAAGAAACACCAAAGAAGGAGGCCTCTCTAAGTGAAAGTCTGAGGACTTTAAAAAGAACTAAGATGATGGCAAAAAGAAAATCAGCCAAGAAGCCTAGAGTGGAAGAAACTGAGGAAGAGCAAAGGGTTGCTGAAGAAGAAGGGGCACCTAAGCCAAGTGATAAGGTAGAACCATCAAGTACTGGTAATGTGAACATGTACATGGTAGTGATGGACAAAGTTCCTGAACCTATAACTGCAGAACCTGTTGGTGTAAAGCCTCGAGAAGTCATTCACTGGGATACACTGGAAGTTGATGGAAAAGAGTACATCAGGCTCAAAAGAAAGGATGAGAAGTATGAAGTTTATACTACTAGGGACAAGATTGTCAGAACATGTTCCAGGTCTGATATAGAATAAATGTTTGAAATAGGGATGAAGTTGTATGCAGATCAGTTAAAAGCTAAAGGGATTTCAATTACAAAACTGGTGATGGAGTATCTGTATATGATGTTCAAACCTGATGAAGTGAAAGGAGTGATAAGGAATGTGTTTCAAACTGTCAATAATTGGACTCTATATGAAACTAGTGGAGTATATGCAGTGACTTTGGATAGAAATCACATAGAATACTTCCTAGTGGATAGAGTGTACAACCACAGTAGATTGAAGCTTCATGCAATGTTGAAAAAGAAGCTTGGTTGTATTCAAGATTCAGAAATGGCTAAGTATCTAATCCAAAGAACAATTAATCAGAGTCTAGGGTTGGATGCTAATACAGGGCATTGAAGAATGGTGTTTTGGGAGCATCTGAAGAACTTGACTTCTCTTCCTAAAAGTCAAGTTAGGGTGAGATTGTTGGGAACTGAAGAATTGCTGAGTACAGTTAATGCTGCTAGCAGAACCTGGTTACTACTTCTGATGTTAATGCTGCTGATACAGGTTAGTGCTGCTAGTCAAAGATTGATACTGCTGAAGGAAGTTACTACTGCTAAGCAAGTTTAGTACGGCTAAGTAGTTAGTACTGCTAGAGTTAGTACTACTAGAACAAAGTTAATACTGCTGAGCATGGTTAGTACTGCTGAACTTAATACTGCTCAGAGTGTTAATACTGCTGAAGAATTAATGCTCCTTATGAGATAATGAAGACTTCGCATGGAAAGAAGACAGATGGATTGTTTGAAGATAATCATGGAAGTCTTGAAGATAACTATGGAAGATTATACAGAAGATCTTTTATTTATTGTAATTATCTTTTATCTACAAGTATATATATATGTATATAATAGTTTGAATAGATGATAGATTTTTGTCATTCTAAGTTTTCTAGCTTTCATAGAGAGAATCAACCTCAAGGTTAGAACCCTAATTCTAGAGAAGTAGAATTCGTATTGGTGAGTCTGTTCATCAATATTGAGGTTGTGTGTTTAATCTTGTAACTTCAATCTGTCAATACAAGTTTACAAGTTGTGATTTTGAGTCACTGTTTCATTGTTTTTCTGAATATTAAAGTGCTATTCCGCAGCTTCTTTAATATTGTTTTCTGAGTGTTTATTCTTGTTAAGAATTAAGATCCTGAAACTAGAGTATTCGTCTGATATAGAAGATTGATTCTTTTTTTGGTTGAATGTTCAATTGATCAACAGATTATGAGAATTTGATTCTTGTTACTACAGTATTCGTATCTGTGTCTTATATGAATTCTTTGAATTCGCATAAGTGTTCTTGCGAAAAGTTTAAAATTCGCATAAGCCTTCTTGAGAAAAGCTCACAATTCGTATCCTTTCATATATCCTTTTATACGAATTGCTTTCTTACGAATTCTACACTTGTAAATTTCTCTGTGTGTATCTTGCAAATTGTGTAATACGAATTCTTTCTTGCAAATTGTGCATTGTGAGTAGCTTACGAATTCTTACCTTATTTTTCATTTCAAGTTTTTTTCTCAATTTTTACTTCAATTTTTTTTCTGTTTTTCTGATAAAAGGTCATTTCAAGCATCATTGTTCATAGAAACTAATCATGCCTTATACTAATGAGAAGGGAAATTTATGTCTTACTAACAGGGAATGTGCATTGTCATACATGTCAGAGATTCCAAAAATAGAAGCTGAGAATGAGAAACTTAAAAGTCAAAATTCAAAGTTGAAAGCTCAAATTGATGTCCTGAATGTGAAACTCACTAAAACGGAGAGACAAGTATCAACTTATGAATCCAAAGGAAAAGAATGGCTAAAGAAAGTTGATGAAAGGTTCAAGAAAGAGAAAGTTGAACTTGAGAAAACCTTCAATCTGAAATTATCTGAACTTTCAAGGAAAGCTGAGTCAGAAAAGAAAGAGTTAGAATTCAGATGTACAAAACTTTCTAAACAAGTTTCTGATTTTGAAAAAATAGTCATTACTGAAAGAGATGTCTTTGTTAGAGAAAAGAAAAGTTCTGAAAAGAAAAACACTTTATTATTCAAAGAGATTTCTGATAAAAATCACAACTTGGAGAAAGAGTTTGAAACTGAAAGAAAACATTTTGAATTTGTGATTTGTAAACTTACTGACAAGATTGTTGTCTTATTAACAGATATACAAAAGGGACAGAATACTAAATCTAAATTTCAAAGCAAATTTGACAAACATTGTAATGAAAAAGTCAAGTTGAATGACAAGATTAGTCAACTTGAAGTGGTTAATGCTGATTTATCTGACAAGTTAGCATCTGACACACGCCTGTATTATCTTCTTATGATAATGATGCAAGTGAATCAGTTTGCTCTTTTGAATCAGTAAATAGTTTGTTTCAAAAAATGATTTTCAAGAAACAAAATGTTAAATCTGAAAACTTGAAAACAGACCAGGTTAAACCTTCTAGTCCATTCTATGTCAAATTTGTTAATAGATATGCTTCTGGACTCAATGCTTCCAAGAAAGAGAAGATGATTTGGGTTGTTAAAGGTTATCTAGATTCAGTCAAATACCAAAAATCATTTGCAGAAGCTGAACTGAAAAAGATGAACAGAGCTCAAAAAGGTAAAACTTTTACACCTGATGTTATCAAGTCAAACCAGCATCTAATCAGGTTAGCAAAAAGAAAACTTTGTTGTTCATAATGCTTTAGTAATGATTTTGTTCATAAAGCACATGTTCACAAAAGGTATTTTTCTAATAAGAAGTTTAATGATACTGCTTATCACAGAGGTGGAAACTACTCAATGAAGCTTCCATATACTAATCAGAATAGACCCAAACTTATCTGTGTACCAAAACCTGTACAACATGTGATGCAGGAACCTCTACTCAAGAACGAGTGAGCAGAGTAATGGCTTCTAAACACAGTAGTTTAGGACCCAATCTTCAATGTACAAGGACTATGATTTCTAGACAAAGCAGTCTAGGACTCAAACTTCAATGTGAAGATACTGAAGAACTTGAATTACAAATCATACCAGGAAGTTTTAAGCATAATTGTTATATCTTATATTGGGGGAGTTTGTATAAGAAAAGAGAAATTGTTCTTAATTGTTATAATTTATATGTATGCATATATGAAGGGGGAACATATTTGTACAAATGTTCACAAGTTCCATACAATGTCAAGGGGGAGCACAGAAAAAAAATCAAACAGACAAATATATCAAGTCAAGGAACAGAAGAAACAGACATTGAGTCATGGGGGACCTTATAGATTATATCTGAAAAGGGTTGTAAGTGTGCAATGTATGTAACTTGTTTTTGGAATTAAAATGAGTAAAAATGTCATTTTTGGAAAGTTTCCATTTATGGAAAGTTTCTATTTTTGGCATACTTTCAAAAAAGGTTTCTAAAATTAGCAAATTTCCTCATTTAGAATGTTTTTCAAAAAGTCAAGAATTTCGCATAACACACACATGCGAAATCTAAGGAATTCGCAGATATGTGTGATACGATTCGTATATCTGCGTAATGTGAAGAATTCGCATCAAACTGATTTACGAATTCTTGAAGTTTTGCACAGAATTCGCGAACTTGTATCTTGCGAATTCTCACACACATTGTCTTACTTTTTTTCAAAGACAATTTGCATGTGTCTCATCTGCGAAAAGTGATGGTCAAATCAAATCATGCCATGTGTCATCCTCATTCTAGAGTATAAATAGGGTTGTTTCTACGAAAACCTCACTTTTCGCATATCGTTCAGTTTACGGATCTTTCAGAGCACAAACCCTCTTAAACCCTTGCTTACGACTTCTCGAGTTTTCTTCTTTGATTTCTTTGATTCGTTGAATAAAAAGTGTCTATATGTTTCTTGTTTCTGTTTTTTATTGTTCATATCATCTTGTTGATTGATTGTTCCAGGGATACCTAATCTAGACTTAGACTTAGGGTTTGTCGATTCGAATGGAACTGTTATGATCGAAGAACTCGTATAAGTCTTTTAATTTTTTCTTATCTATTTTGATCTTGATAATGTTTCTAAGTGGAAATTCGAACTAAAGGACCATTAATATACTGAAATCGACCCATTTCCAATCATTATTTTGACCTAATTTTGATTATTGTTGGATTGATTTGTTAAAACTGACTCTTGGTGTTCTTGAATCTGGGTTTTGGAGATTCTTGATAAAAATCAAGATTATGGATTAATATTGTTAAAATCTAAGGTTTATAGAACAAAAAGCTTTTATAATCATGAACTGATTCCAACAGAACAAATTTCTAAGGCTAAAACTTCAAATTTCTAATTTTTTAATCTGGGTTTGGCTTGAAGATTTGAATGTGTTCTTGATGTTCTTATGAACACTTAGAAAATTTTCAAGAAATCAAAGTTTATACGAATTCTTTATTTTACAGTGCCATATGAATTCTGAGTTTCATTGTCATTATTGTTCTAAGTAAGGAATTCGTAAAGTTGTATCTTACGAATTCTGGAGTGTACGAAATTCTTCTAACGAATTCTTGCTTGTATCCTTGAATTCCTAAGTACAGAATTCGCAAATCCCTATCTTGTTTTTCAAAATTTGGTTTTCAATGCAAAAAAATTCATTTCTTTGAGTTTTTTCACTAATCCATTTGAACCTTGTCCATTATTGTTATATCTTTTCAGGAACAAATGGCAGATCAGACTGTAGATCAGCAAGTACAGACTAGTGAGAATTCACCAGAAGCACAGGAGGTTTCTGAACAATGCCCAATGCGATCCTCTCAATCTGATTTCCAAATTCCACAAGATGCAAATCCTGATCTATTCTTGATATCACCATCTGAAATGAAACCACAGCAGCCAAATAATCATCATCTCCTGTTCACTATCCGTATAGATCATTTGGTACTGGATATCTTGATAAACCATCCACTCCGAGACGCACTTACTGCTCAAGCTGTTGTTCCAGAACTTTATGTACAACAAGCATGGAAAACCATCAGGGTTTCCCACGTGAACGAAAAAGGAGTAAGAGTTCAGATCTTCAAGCTAGAAATTGATTACTTCACATATGTTGTCACACAGGAGAGGCTGAGATTTATTCTAAGTCTTCCATCTAAGACTTCAAGGGAAGGAAGAACCAGTTATGATGAGTTACCTTCTAAAGCTAAAGTACTCCGAGGCATTAGTGTTGGGAACTGAAGAATTCATCAAGTATGGTTAATGCTGCTAGTTCAGAATTACTACTGCTAGAGGACTTCAAAGTTAATACTGCTGAGTATTACTACTTCTACTTCTAGTAGAATTAATACTGCTAGTCAAAGTTAGTGCTGCTTGAACAAAGTTAGTACTGCTTAGCTAGTTAGTACTGCTAGAGGTTAGTGCTGCTTAGTAGTTAATGCTGCTTATGATTAGTGCTGCTTATGAATTGGAGATCTGGATGGAGAGGATGACAGTTGTAAAGAATAAAGATATTCATGGAAGGATTGAAGATAACTATGCAAGATATACTGAAGATATTCTATTTTTTGTAATTATCTTTTTGTTCAGTATATGTATAGATTTGACAGAATAGTTTAAATAGAGAATTAATTCTAAGTTTTTGAAATAGTGAGAATAAACCTCAAGGTATAGATCCGAATTCTAGAGAAGTAGAATTCGTCTTGAAAGAGCTTGTTCTTCAAGATTGAGGTTGAGTGTGTAATCTTGTGATTTTAATACAAGTTTGCAAGTTGTTAATCATATACTGTTTGTTTACTGTTACATTGAATATCAAAGTGTTTTTCCTCAACTTCTTTGATATTGTTTCTGAGACTTTATTCTTGTTGAGAATTAGATCCTGACAAGTGGTATCAGAGCCTGTTCTCTCAGAAACATCTATTCATTCATCATGGAAAACTTTGCAGAATAAAACAGTACTCTGGTCTCAAAGGTTCCAATGCTCAGACCCAATGAATTCGATATGTAGAAGATCAGAATCAAGCAGTACATACTCCTCACTGACTATTCTATGTGGGATATCATAGAGAATGGTCCTTCTGAAGCAGGAAAGATTGGTGCAGATGGAAAGAAAACTCCACCAAAAACTGATGCTGAAAGAAAGACTAGACAGACAGAGATGAAAGCCTTGAGCACTTTGCTCTTGGCTATCCCCAATGAATATCAACATCAGTTCTGCAACTGCACTGATGCAGAGATGCTCTGGAATGCTCTAGAGAAGAGATTCTCAGGTACCAAAAGTACCAAGAGAAATCAGAAAGCCATTCTGAAGCAACAATATGAGAACTTTATGTCAACCAAGAATGAGTCCATGACTCAAACTTTTGACAGGTTCAACAAGCTTATTGGTGAACTTGTTACAGTGGGAGTACAAATTGATCAAGATGATCTGAACAGAAAGTTTCTAAGGTCCCTGAGTGATGAATGGACCATGTATACTGTGTCTTTCAGACAGAATGATCAACTGGAAGAAAAGGAACTTGATGATCTATATAATGATCTAAGAGTTTTTGAATCTGAGGTAGAGGCTAAGAAGAGGCCTTCTGGATATGTTCACAATGCTGCACTCCTTTCAGCATCAACTGATTCTACTTCCAACTCTGAATCAGTTAGTGCTGCAATTGGAGCAACTCAAGAGAAAGACACTAAAACTGTATTTGAAGCCTTTCTAGCAAGTCATGGAAACTCTTCTCTCATTAATGATGACTTGGAACAACTCCATCCAGATGATCTTGAAGAGATGGACATTAAATGGCAGATGGCCATGCTCTCTATGAGAGTTAAGAAGTTCATCAAAAGAACTGGAAGGAACAACTTCTCACAAAGAAGAGAAGATGGAGCAGGTTTTGACAAGTCAAAGGTGGAATGCTATAAATGCCATCAGAAGGGACACTTTGCTAGAGAATGCAGAAGTGGAATGCCTCAAAACAATAACCACCAACAAGCTCAATCTGGAAGCTTCAATAATAACAAAAACTCTGCACAAGCCCTTGTCTCTCAACAAGGCATGGGGTTTGATTGGAGTGATCAAGCTGAAGAGGCCATCCAGAACTAAGCTCTAATGGCAGAGGTATCTGATCTCCCAACAGAGGTAACTTCCAATCTTTGTTCTCAAAATTGCATTAACACTGTTAAAAGGTATAGGGATCACAATCAGAACATGAGTGATGACCTTAAGAGATTGGAAAAGGACATAAAAGATTATGTGAGGATAGTTGAGAGATTTGAAGAGCAGATTAAGGGTTTTCAAGCCAATGAGCTTCAACTGAAAGTGGAAGTGGAAGAGCAGATTGGAAAAGGACATAAAAGATTATGACACAAACTACTGGAAGTGGGAGAAGAATGACTTAGAACTTCAACTGACCAGATCCAAAGAAGAGAGTGAAAAGCTAGGGGTAAAACTAGCTAAAGTCAAGCTAGATGTAGAAAAGTTTTCCAATGCCTCTAAAGCAATGGATTCTTTACTACAATCTCAGATTCATGATAAACTGAGAAGAGGAATAGGGTACAATACCACACCACCACCCTATAACAACAACTACATCCCTCCTAGTTCAGATTTGTTAGAAACAAAGGATAGGAAGGACCTACCTAAGGGAGCCACTGAGATAGATCCCTTAGATGAAGTAGTTGTTAAGGATAAAACTGAGAAAGAAGTTGTCAAGGATAAAGACAACACTGTGAGTGGTGAGATTCCTATAGAAAACCACATAATCACCAATGAGGGATGTGGAAAGCATTGGATCAAGTCCAATGAGATAGAGAAGACTGAGGGAAAGAACAAGAAGGTTCACTATAAGCAGACCACTGTTGTGAACCCTATCCCTTGCAAGCAGTGTGCATGCAATAAATCTTAGCCCCAAAAACATGATAAACCAAGGGGAAATCAGAGAAACTGGAATAACCAATGGGCACAAAAACAAGGCATTGATCTAAGTAAAATCAATAGACCAAAACCTTGTTTCATATGTGGAAAATTAAACCATTTGGCTAAGCATTGTTTCTTTAACCCTATTAACCAACAGATGAACTTTCAAAGATTTGTGCAAAAACCTGTTGGTTATAGGAAGGCTGGAAAGAAACATGTGGTGAAGAAATCTGATGAAAACAAAGGCCCCATGAAGAAAAAGGTTTCGAAGGAAAGTATTAAAATGTGGGTGCCTAGAAGCACTAAAACTGTTAGTACTGCTGACAGGGATAGTGCTGCTGGAAGCATTACTGCTGCTACCAGTGTTAGTACTGCTGAAAATATTAATGCTGCTAATACTGTTAGTACCTCTTCAAAGGTTAATACTGCCAACACAGTTACTGCTGCTAACACAGTTACTACTTCTAACAAGGTTAGTATTGCTAAGCATGCAAGTGCTGCTAAGGCAGTTAGTACTTCTAAAACCAGTACTGCTTCTAGCAAAAGTGTTACCAAGCCTATCATTGTGACAAAGTACTTCAGAAATGAGGAGTGAAAGTTTAAAAATCTTGTCAAGAAAGAATGCAAGTATTTTGATGAGAAAGGGGTACCCAAGACCACTTTGGCTTGGGTTCCCAATTCATACTAACTGATTTATCTTATGTGCAGGGCAACCAACAGCCCAAGGGGAAGAGCATATGGCATGTTGATAGTGGTTGCTCTAGGCACATGACAGGTAACATGTCATGCCTTCAGGATTTCAAGCATATCAATGGAGGACATGTTGCTTTTGGAGATAATCTTACTGGTGGTAAAATAAGTGGCAAAGGTAATGTTACAAAAGGTAAGATGACATTTAAGGATGTCTACTATGTTGATCAGTTGAAGTACAACCTGTTAAGTGTATCACAGGTTTGTGACAAACAACATAGCATATTATTTACAAATACAGAGTGTATGATCCTTGCTCCAGGGTTCAAAGTAGTTGATGAAAGCATGATACTACTTAGAACTCCAAAAAGGACAATGTTTATTGTCTAGATATGGACAATGTTGATAGTGATTCATCCCTGAACTGTCTTGTTTCAAAAGCTTCTGTGGAGGAATCCTCTCTTTGGCACAGAAGGATGTGTCACATGAATTTCAAGACTATGAACAAACTTGTTAAAAACAACCTTGTAAGAGGTTTACCATCAAAAGTCTTTTCATGTGATGGTCATTGTGTTGCTTGTCTTAAAGGCAAACAGCACAAAACTTCTCATAAGACCAAAGAGTTAAACACTATTTCTTCTTGTCTCCAATTATTGCATATGGATCTGTTTGGTCCTACAAATGTCATGAGTATAGGCAAGAAATCTTACTGCTTGGTTATTGTTGATGATTACTCCAGATTTACTTGGGTATATTTTCTAAGGACTAAGGATGAGACAAGTGGACTGATCAAATCCTTTATCCTAAGAATTGAAAACCAAACTAATCAAAAAGTAAAAGTCATTAGATCAGATAATGGGACTGAATTTAAAAACCTTGATCTAAACACCTTTTGTGAAGAGAAAGGCATTGAGAGACAATATAGTGCCCCTAGGACTCCTCAACAGAATGGAGTTGCTGAGAGGAGAAATAGGACACTAATAGAGGCTGCTAGATCTCTGTTGGCTTATTCAAAACTGCCAATTACCTTCTGGGTTGAAGCAGTTAATACTGCCTGTTATGTCCAAAACAGAGTTCTAGTGGTCAAGCCAAAGAACAAGACCCCATATGAGCTTTTAAATAAAATAAAACCCTTTATTGGATTTTTCAAACCTTTTGGGTGTCCTTGTACAATTCTCAATACTAAATCTCACTTAGGTAAGTTTGATAGCAAAGCAGATGATGGGTTTCTTGTTGGTTACTCATCTCAGAGTAAGGCTTACAGAGTTTTTAACTCTTCTTCTAGAATAATTGAAGAAAGTGACAATGTCAAATGCAATGAGAACACACCAAATCCAATTGGGTCTGGTCCTCAGTGGCTATTTGACATTGATTCACTAACTAACTCTTTTGGTTTCAGTAGTGATGATTATGCATGTTCAGGGAGTGGAGAATCAAGAACTACCCAAGTCCAAGACAGTATGTCTAAATCTGTGATATAGAACCACTTTTTGAGAAGGGGCTTATTCAGAGTTGATCATTCCCACACTTGTTACCAAGAAAGTGAATCTACCCACATCAAAAGCTTTAGTGAATAGATCAGCAAACTGATTATCAGTGTGAACTTTTACAACTTGAATAAGTTTCTTTTCATTACAGTCTCTTATGAAGTGATACCTGATCTCAATGTGCTTTGTCTATGAGTGCTTAACAGGATTATTCACAATGCTAATAGCACTGCTATTATAAATAAAAATTGGAGTGTGTAGAAAGGTTACCCCATAATCCAACATTTGATTCTGAATCCATAAGACTTGAGAACAGCAACTTGCAGCTGCTATCTACTCTGCCTCTGTTGTAGATGTGGATACTGTGGTTTGTTTCTTGCACTGCCATGAAACTAGTCTTGCACCCAAAAACTGACATCCTCCAGAAGTAGATTTTCTGTCCAAGTTTGCTCCACCTAGATCACTGTCTGAGTATGCTATTAGGTCAAAGGGTGAGTCATGAGGATACCAAAGTCCCAATCTGGGTTGCCCTTTGAGATATCTGAATATCCTCTTAACAGCTTGAAAGTGAGATTGCTTTGGCCTAACTTGGAATCTTGCACATACACAGACTGGAAACATTATATCTGGCCTTGATGCTGTGAGATACATGAGAGAGACATTCATGGATCTATAATGATGCACATCCATATCCTCCCCCTCAAGATCTGCTGTTATCTGCTTGTGTGTTTCCATAGGTGTGCTGGCAGGTTTTGACTCTGAGAAACCAAAGTTGGTCAGAATGTCCTGCACATACTTGGATTGACAGATGAAGATGCCATCTGACTTCTGTTGAACTTGGAGTCCAAGGAAGAAAGTAAGTTCCCCCATGGAACTCATTTTGAACCTTTGATGCATTAGATCCTCAAACTCCTTGCACATGTTGTCTCTTGTAGATCCAAAGATAATGTCATCAACATAGATTTGGACCAGCAAGATGTCCTTCTTCTTTCTCTTGATAAATAGAGTCTTATCAATGACTCCTTTTTCAAAGTCATTTTCCAAGAGATAGGATGACAGAGTGTCATACCATGCTCTTGGAGCTTGATGTAGTCCATAAAGTGCTTTCTTCAATTTGTATACCCTGTCTGGATAGCTTGGGTTTTCAAACCCTGGTGGTTGACAGACATATACCTCTTCTTCAATTGAGCCATAGAGAAAAGCACTTTTTACATCCATTTGATAGAATTTGAAGTTCATGTAAGAGGCATAGGCTAGGAATAGTCTGATTGCTTCTATCCTAGCCACAGGTGCAAAAACTTCTTCATAATCTATACCCTCTTCTTGAGTATATCCTTGAGCCACCAGCCTTGCTTTGTTCCTTATGACAATACCTCTTTCATCTCACTTGTTTCTGAAAATCCACTTTGTGCCAATTGCTCTGTGACCTTTAGGAAGGTCTACCAGATCCCAAACATCTTGCAGCTTGAACTGCAGTAGCTCTTCTTGCATTGCTTCTATCCAACTGGATTCTTTCATAGCATCATGTGACTTTTTAGGCTCAAGCTGGGATAAAAAGCAAGAAAGCACTGTGTGTTGTTGATCTTGTATTTCTTGAAGTCTACTTTCATTTCTAGTCATTATAGGAGAGGATATATCTCCTATTACCAGCTGTGGAGGATGATTCTTTTGTATTCTGGTGTGATGACTAAGTTCTTCATTAAGTCCCACCTCTAGATTAGAGTCATTCAACTCAACTGAAGTGTTTTCAGTAGCCACTTCTGGTTCTTTATTTTCTTGAGTCTCCTCATCTCTACTTTCTTCTTCACTTTGACTTGGTCCAGTGGATGGTTCCTTTCCACAGTCTTCAACAGGATTCACTTTGGGTATGGGAAATATCACAGATTGAGATATACTTTCTGAGACTTGTGTAGTCCCTGATCCTCCACTCCCTGTACCTGCATAATCATCACTACTGAAACCAAAAGAGTTAGTTAGTGAGTCAATGTCAAATAGCCACTGAGGACCAGACCCAATTGGATTTGGTGTGTTCTCATTGCATTTGACATTGTCACTTTCTTCAATTATTCTGGAAGAAGAGTTAAAGACTCTGTAAGCCTTACTCTGAGATGAGTAGCCAACAAGAAATCCATCATCTGCTTTGCTATCAAACTTACCTAAGTGAGATTTGGTATTGAGAATAGTACAAGAACACCCAAAAGGTTTGAAAAATCCAATAAAAGGTTTTCTTTTATTTAAAAGCTCATAAGGAGTCTTGTTCTTTGGCTTGACTACTAGAACTCTGTTTTGGACATAACAAGCAGTATTAACTGCTTCAGCCCAGAAGGTAATTGGCAATTTTGAATCAGCCAACAGAGATCTAGCAGCCTCTATTAGTGTCCTATTTCTCCTCTCAGCAACTCCATTCTGTTGAGGAGTCCTAGGGGCACTATATTGTCTCTCAATGCCTTTCTCTTCACAAAAGGTGTTTAGATCAAGATTTTTAAATTCAGTCCCATTATCTGATCTAATGACTTTTACTCTTTGATTAGTTTGGTTTTCAATTCTTAGGAAAAAGGATTTGATCAGTCCACTTGTCTCATCCTTAGTCCTTAGAAAATATACCCAAGTAAATCTGGAGTAATCATCAACAATAACCAAGCAATAAGATTTCTTGCCTATACTCATAACATTTGTAGGACCAAACAGATCCATATGTAGTAATTGGAGACAGGAAGAAATAGAATTTAACTCTTTGGTCTTATGAGAAGTTTTATGCTGCTTGCCTTTAAGACAAGCAACACAATGATCATCACATGAAAAGACTTTTGAAGGTAAACCTCTTACAAGGTTGTTTTTAACAAGTTTGTTCATAGTCTTGAAATTCATGTGACACATCCTTCTGTGCCATAGAGAGGATTCATCCACAGAAGCTTTTGAAACAAGACAGTTCAGGGATGAATCACTGTCAACATTGTCCATATCTAGACAATAAACATTATCCTTTCTTGGAGTTCTAAGTAGTATCATGCTTTCATCAACTACTTTGAACCCTGGAGCAAGGATCATACACTCTGTGTTTGTAAATAATATGCTATGTTGTTTGTCACAAACCTGTGATACACTTAACTGGTTGTACTTCAATTGATCAACATAGTAGACATCCTCAAATGTCATCTTACCTTTTGTGACATTACCTTTGCCACTTATTTTACCACCAGTAAGGTCATTTCCAAAAGCAACATGTCCTCCATTGATATGCTTGAAATCCTGAAGGCATGACATGTTGCCTGTCATGTGCCTAGAGCAACCACTATCAACATGCCAACTGCTCTTTCCCTTGAGCTGTTGGTTGCCCTGCACATTAGATAAATCAGTTAGTTTGAATTAGGAACCCAAGCCAAAGTGGTCTTGGGTACCCCTTTCTCATCAAAATATTTGCATTCTTTCTTGACAAGATTTTTAAACTTTGATTCCTAACTTCTGGAGTACTTTGTCACAATGATAGGCTTGGAAACACATTTGCTAGAAGTAGTACTGGTTTTAGAAGTACTAACTGCATTAGCAGCACTTGCATGCTTAGCAGTACTAACCTTATTAGAAGTAGTAACTGTTTTAGCAGCAGTAACTGTGTTAGCAGTATTCATCTTTGAGAAAGTACTAACAGTATTAGCAACATTAAAATTTTCAGCAGTACTAACACTGGTAGCAGCAGTAATGCTTCTAGCAGCACTATCTCTGTCAGCAGCACTAACAGTTTTAGTGCTTTTAGGCACCCACATTTTATTACTTTCAATCAAAACCTTTTTCTTCATGGGGCCTTTGTTTTCAACAGGTTTCTTCACCACATGTTTCTTTCCAACCTTCCTATAACCAACAGGTTTTTGCACAAATCTTTGAAAGTTCATTTGTTGGTTAATAGGGTTAAAGTAACAGTACTTAGCCAAATGGTTTAACTTTCCACATATGAAACAAGGCTTTGGTCTATTGATTTTACTTAGATCAATGCCTTGTTTTTGTGCCCATTGGTTGTTACAGTTTCTTTGATTTCCCCTTGGTTTATCATGCTTTTGGGGCTTAGAAGTAATACATGCACACTGCTTGCAAGGGATAGGGTTCACAACAGTAGTCTGCTTATAATAAACCTTCTTATTCTTTCCCTCAGTCTTCTCTATCCCATTGGACTTGATCCATTGCTTTCCACATCCCTCATTTGTGATTATGTGATTTTCTATAGGAATCTTACCACTCACAGTGTTGTCTTTATCCTTGACACCTTCTTTCTCAGTTTTATCCTTAACAACTACTTCATCTAAGTGATCTATCTCAGTGGCTCCCTTAGGTAGGTCCTTCCTATCCTTTGTTTCTAACAAATCTGAACTAGGAGGGATGTAGTTGTTGTTATAGGGTGGTGGTGTGGTATTGTACCCTATTCCTCTTCTAAGTTTGTCATGGATTTGAGTTTGGAGCAAAGAGTCCATTGCTTTAGAAGCATTGGAAAATTTCTCAATATCCAGCTTGGCTTTTTCAAACTCTCTCTTTATCTTCTCATTCTCTTTTTTGGATCTGGTCAGTTGAAGTTCTAAGTCATTCTTCTCCCACTTCCAGTAGTTTGTGTCATAAGAGTGTTGAAGCTCATTGGCTTGAAAACCCTTAATCTGCTTTTCAAATCTCTCAACTATCTTGACATAATCTTTTATGTCCTTTTCCAATCTCTTAAGGTTATCACTCATGTTCAGATTGTGATCCCTATACCTCTTAACAGTGTTAATGCAATTTTGAGAACAAAGATTGGAAGTTACCTCTGTTGGGAGATAAGACACCTCTGCCATTAGGGCTTGGTTCTGGATGGCCTCTTCAGCTTGATCACTCCAATCAAACCCCATGCCTTGTTGAGAGACAAGAGCTTGAGCAGAGTTTCTGTTACTATTGAAGCTTCCAGATTGAGTTTGTTGGTGGTTATTGTTTTGAGGCATTCCACTTCTGCATTCTCTAGCAAAATGTCCCTTCTGATGACATTTATAGCATTCCACCTTTGACTTGTCAAAACCTGCTCCATCTTCTCTTCTTTGTGAGAAGTTGTTCCTTCCAGTTCTTTTGATGAACTTCTTAACTCTCATAGAGAGCATAGCCATCTGCCATTTAATGTCCATCTCTTCAAGATCATCTGGATGGAGTTGTTCCAAGTCATCATTAATGAGAGAAGAGTTTCCATGACTTGCTAGAAAGGCTTCAAATACAGTTTCATTGCCTTTCTCTAGATTTGCTCCATTAGCAGCACTAACTGATTCAGAGTTGGAAGTAGAATCAGTTGATGCTGAAAGGAGTGCAGCATTGTGAACATACCCAGAAGGCCTCTTTTTAGCCTCTACCTCAGATTCAAAAACTCTTAGATCATTATATAGATCATCAAGTTCTTTTTCTTCCAGTTGATCATTCTGTCTGAAAGCCACAGTATACATGGTCCATTCATCACTCAGGGACCTTAGAAACTTTCTGTTCAGATCATCTTGATCAATTTGTACTCCCACTGTAGCAAGTTCACCAATGAGCTTGTTGAACCTATCAAAAGTTTGAGTCATGGACTCATTCTTGGTTGACATAAAGTTCTCATATTGTTGCTTCAGAATGGCTTTCTGATTTCTCTTGGTACTTTTGGTACCTGAGAATCTCTTCTCTAGAGCATTCCAGAGCATCTCTGCATCAGTGCAGTTGCAGAACTGATGTTGATATTCATTGGGGATGGCCAAGAGCAAAGTGCTCAAGGCTTTCATCTCTGTCTGTCTAGCCTTTCTTTCTGCATCAGTTTTTGGTGGAGTTCTCTTTCCATCTGCACCAATCTTACCTGCTTCAGAAGGACCATTCTCTATGATATCCCACATAGAATAGTCAGTGAGGAGTATGTACTGCTTGATTCTGATCTTCCACATATCGAATTCATTGGGTCTGAGCATTGGTACCTTTGAAACCAGAGTACTGTTTGATTCTGCAAAGTTTTCCATGATGAAAGAATAGATGTTTCTGAGAGAACAGGCTCTGATACCACTTGTCAGGATCGAATTCTCAACAAGAATAAATTCTCAGAAACTAATATCAAAAAAGTTTGCGGAATAACATTTTGATATTCAATGTAACAGTAAACAAACAGTATATGATTAACAACTTGTAAACTTGTATTCAATGATCAAATCATAAGATTACACACTCAACCTCAATCTTGAAGAACAAGCTCTTTCAAGACGAATTCTACTTCTCTAGAATTAGGAACTATGCCTTGAGGTTGATTCTCTCTAGAAACTTAGAATGAATTAATTAATCTCTTTTTAAACTATTCTATCAAATCTGTACATATGCTGAATAAAAAGATAATTACAATAAATAAAATATCTTCAGTATATCTTCCATCATTATCTTCAAGCCTTCCCTGAATATCTTGATTCTTTCCAGCTGTCATCCTTTCCATCCGGTTCCTTAAGTCATAAGCAGTACTAACTATGCTCAGCAGCATTAATTTCTTCTAGCAGCATTAACTTGGTCTTAGCAGCATTAACTACTAAGCAGTACTAACCACTAGCAGTACTAACTAGTTAAGCAGTACTAACTTTGTTCAAGCAGCACTAACTTTGACTAGCAGTATTAATTCTACTAGCAGTAGTAATACTCAGCAGTATTAACTTTGAAGTCCTCTGGCAGTAGTAATTCTGAACTAGCAGCATTAAAGACTTGTTCACATCTTCAGTTCCCAACATTAATACTGCTTTCAGTTAATACTGCTAGTGGTTAATACTGCTCTCAGTTAATACTGCTCTTGGTTACTACTGCTTATGTCCCGAATACTATAAATACCCTTTGCCCGCCTAAAAGCTCATAACGACTCTTTGCATACTGTTCACTTGCGCTCTAAACCCTTTCTCTCTCAAGTTCAAAGTTTTCAGGCAAGAAACTTCAAGATCAATGGCATCAATGGCATTCAAAGACGAGCACAATGAAATCGCGATGCTACAGAAGCCCAAACAGGCCGCTGGTTTCCACCAGATTGTGGATTTTCTCAAGGCAAGCCATATTGCCCATGCTCTCACTATATCTCCTACCATATTCATAGAGCATCAGAGGCAATTCTGGGCAAATGCCACCATTGTTACTGAGAATGGTGTGCAAATGATCAAAAACAAGGGTGTGTGACAAACCCTTGACAGTTACTGAAGAGGTAATTCGCATCAGTCTACGTATAGACGATGCCTCTGGTATAACTTCTATCTCTAATGATGAACTGTTTGCTACTCTTAAGAGGATGGGGTATGGAGGCCCATTGGGTGTGTTCAAGTTCTCAAAAGCCAAATTTTCACCCCAATGGCGTTTCTTTGTCCATACCCTTATGCATTGTATCTCTAAAAAGACTACTGGATGGAGTGAGTTCAGTAGCACCATTGCTTATGCTTTGGTATGCTTAGCCACTACCAGAAAGTATAATTTTTCCCAAATGATTTTTAATGATCTTGTCTCAAACCTGGGAAGTAAAAAGAGTTTTTATATGTACCCCAGGTTTGTCCAAGAAGTTATTACCCATGAATTGATGGATATACCTCATTTTGATGGGGTATATGTACCAAAAATTCCCAAAGGTAAGGTCTTTTCAAACATGAAAAGATCTCCTCTGGACTCGGAAGGAGTTGACACCCCATTGTTCTCTACAATGATGGTGGTGTCCCAAACTGATGAAGGTATGGCAGCAGGGTCAAGGCCCCCATTAGACCAACCCACTGCTAGCCAATCCCAACCTTCCCACCCTAAATCAATTCCCCAGTCTCTTCTTGATAAACCAACTTCACCAATCACCCAAACATACAAAAGGAAACAGGTAAAGAAGGCTCCTTCCCTTCTTGTACCATCAACCCCTAAGCCTTTAAGCCCTCTAAGGGAGGATTCTCCCTTAGAGAATATCTACAGGGAAACCACAAGGGTGTCTCCCAACCCAAAGGAGGTGCTCTCTGAGGAGGAGGAAGAGCATATGGGTGAGCAGGCTGCCACTACTCCTGCTAACACAGAGGAGGACAGTGGTAACATAAATAAGACCTCCCCAATGGCAACTTTGAATGAGCAATCATTCAAAGGTCCCCGGTGCCAAGAAACCGAGGGGGTGGATAGTGCTTCTGCTAGGCAGAAGACTTCCACTACAAAAAGATCCTACGATCCTTCAAAAGAGGGTAACACTTCTGGAGAAGGTGAGGACAGATATGACTATGATGAATTGATGGAAACAATAGGTAACATCAACCTGGATGTTATTAAACAAGGAAAAGAGATAGAGGAAATGAAATTGGTAATCTTGTCCCAACAAGTACAGATTGCCAAATTAAAGAAAATGGTGACAAGGTTGGTGCACAAGCAGAGGAGAAAGCAGTTTGTGTTGAAGAAGAGGTCAAATAATAAAGATGCTTCCAACAAGGGGGAGAAAGAGGCTGAAACAGAGAAAGAAAATACAGCTGAGAGGGCATTTGAGGTTGAGGGGGAGGAAGAGGCAGAAAAAGAAACAGAATTTGCTGAAGCAGTAGAAACTGTTAATGCTGCTGAAGCAACAGAAACTGTTAATACTGCTGAAGCAGTAGTAACAGGGCTTTCTGTTGAAGAAATGGAAATTGCTGAAACTTTGATCAAAGCAAAGAATGACACTCCTAAGGCTACTCAAAAGGCCAAGGGAGTGGTCATCAATGAAGGAGAAATTCAACAGAAGGAAACAGAAAAGGCAAAGGAGTCAAAAGGAAAAGGAAAGGAGAAGATGATTAAAGCTGAACTGCCTGCCAAGAAAAAGAGTCAGATTGAGTTGGATGAAGAAATGGCAAAGCTACTTCAGGCTGAATTGGAAAAAGAAGAACAACTTCAATCAGAGAAGGATAGAAAGCTTGCACAGATAATGGCAAGAAAACTCAATGCTGAGTATCAAGAGAGTTTAAAAGATGCAGCAGAAGCCAAGAAAAGCTCTGTGAAAGTTTCTAAGCAAAGAATGCCATTCAAAAAGCAAAAGAGACAACCTTCCAAAACATTTTTGGCCAATCAGGAAAGAAGAAAGATGATAAATTTCCTGAAAGGTGCAATTGGTGTTAAGGGGGAGATGTTCACAAACATGGCATACACTCAGGTTGAGGAGTTGTATCAGAAAGAGATGCTCAAGCATCAAGGGGATTCAGTCCAAAAGGAAGAGGCTGAGAGAAGAATGAAGGAAAGGCATGACCTTAATATTCAAAAGTCATTCCCTAAGGAGACCACACCCTCAAAAGACAAAGCTGAGGACATGAAGGAAGAATCTGAGAGTGTTGGTGTAGAAGCCAAAACTGGGAAGAGGATGAAGTCTATAGCCTCCAAGAAGCAGAACAAAAGGCCAAGAGTTGAAGAAACAGCAGAAACAGCAGAACCTTCAGTTACTTCTACAACTGAATCTGTAAAGAACCCAGAACAATCCAATATGCAATATAATCTTGATCTATATATAACTACAACAGCTGATGAACCAGTTTCAGCTGATCCCATTTCTATGAAAGCGCCATAAGTCATTTTTGGGATATTTTGGAAGTTCAAAGGAAGAAATACTTCAGGCTTAAGAGAGTGGGAGATATATATGAAGTGTACTCTACTTGGGGTAGATTAATAAGAAGCTGTTCAAGATCAGATTTAGAAGAGATGTTTAAAGTTGGGTTGGAGATGTATGAAAAGGAGCTGAAAGGAGAAAGAATGAGCTTAATCAGATTAGCCATGGAGTATTTATGCATGATGTTTGATCCTAGCAAAGTTCAACATGTGATCAGAGATCTGCATGTACAGAATAAATTCCAAAGAATAGAAAACTAGATGATATTTGAAAGGTGTGGAGTCTATGTTATCACTGTGGACAGAGCTTATCATGAGTACTACTTAGTTGATAAAATCTATGATCACAGCAAGGCCAAATTACAAGCAATGTTAAATGCAAAGCTTACATGTTCAAAAGATTCAGAAATGGCAAAGATTGTGGTTAGCAGAATCATTAATCAAAGTTTGGGTTTGGATCCTAATCTAGGAGTGTGAACTGAAGTGTTGAAAGCATCTTGAAGAAGATCTGAAGAACTTGACTTCTTTTCCTAAAAGTCAAGTTAGGGGGAGATTGTTGGGAACTGAAGAATTCATCAAGTATGGTTAATGCTGCTAGTTCAGAATTACTACTGCTAGAGGACTTCAAAGTTAATACTGCTGAGTATTACTACTTCTAGTAGAATTAATACTGCTAGTCAAAGTTAGTGTTGCTTGAACAAAGTTAGTACTGTTTAGCTAGTTAGTACTGCTAGAGGTTAGTGCTGCTTAGTAGTTAATGCTGCTTATGATTAGTGCTGCTTATGAATTGGAGATCTGGATGGAGAGGATGACAGCTGTAAAGAATAAAGATATTCATGGAAGGATTGAAGATAACTATGCAATATATACTGAAGATATTCTATTTTGTGTAATTATCTTTTTGTTCAGTATATGTATAGATTTGACAGAATAGTTTAAATAGAGAATTAATTCTAAGTTTTTGAAATAGTGAGAATCAACTTCAAGGTATAGATCCTAATTCTAGAGAAGTAGAATTCGTCTTGAAAGAGCTTGTTCTTCAAGATTGAGGTTGAGTGTGTAATCTTGTGATTTTAATACAAGTTTGCAAGTTGTTAATCATATACTGTTTGTTTACTGTTACATTGAATATCAAAGTGTTTTTCCGCAACTTCTTTGATATTGTTTCTGAGACTTTATTCTTGTTGAGAATTAGATCCTGACAATTAGAGATATGGGCTATGTAGGTCAGCTAACTCAAGTGAGTCAGTTCAAGTAAGACAACCTACCTCCATTCTACTACACTTTGTTCTCTGTGATCAACCGGTGCCTCACTGCCAAGAACTTGGGATCAGATAATGCCAGCAGTCACATTCTGAAACTATTTATTCAGTGGTTCATGACTTGCATATTGATAATGCTCAAATTTTTTGGACTGAGCTATATGAGAAAGTGGTGGCCAAGAAGAATTCAAAAGCTCCGAACTACATTCCTTATCAACGATTCATGACGCTTATAGTTAGAATCAAGTTCAGGAGTAACAGGAGCATTCAAAACATAATTAATCATCCACATGCTCAAGTCGGTGAGATGAGGTATCTTATGAGGCAGAAGAAAGAATTTTTATTCACCATGCCTGTGCCTGAAGTGTTATTAGACTACGCAGATCCAGAGTGTCCTAGTATCATATATTATAGAGAGTCTATGGGAAGGCCAGAACCGGTCATCCCTACCCAAGGCTCCACCCCTAGGCGAGCGGAGTCTGTAAGGGTTTCTGATACCTCGGGGGTACAGAAACGGGGAGCAAAGGAAAAAATTCCAAGAGGGGTTCTGGAAGGGGTCAGAGACCACGACTAGAGGCATCAGGGTCACGGGTTGTTACCCCACGTATAGTAACACCTCCTCTCGATGAAGGTCATGGCTTTGAACATGATCTAGATCTTGCACATGATGAACAGGCAGGTACTGAAAGTGATACAAGTGAAGTACCTTCTGCTTCTAGTTCAAAAGATGATGAGCAATTAGATTCTGATGCTGAAACTGCTAAAGGTGGATCAGATAATGGTGATGATCATGATGATGATGATAAAGCTGATGATGGAAATTTTGTTGAAACTGTTGATGTTGCTACTACTTACACAGATCAAGCTAATGTCTGTGATGATGATGAAATTGATGTATTTAAACCATTCTATGGTACTGATGCCATGGAAGTGGATGAGCCACAACGTGTAGACTCAGTTCTTACTGCGGTTGTTGGAGATATAAGGCAGAACGAGCTAGATTTAGTTGAAAATTTTGAGAGAGAGTGTGCAATTGTAGAAAAAGAACATGGTGTGTATGTGTGATAACCCATACCTACATTTCCAAAAGGGAAACCTCATCTAGCACTTCATCGCATGTGTTGCGATCGGATGCTTAAGTCATAAGCAGCCCACTTATGCACTCGCACACCGAAACCAGCCACTCTATGTCTTCTCAACAAGATATAGTTTTATGTTCTCATTGGGAATTAGCACAACGACTACCGGGTTCTCATCTGGAGAATCCACGTATTGAAAATAGAGAACAACAGCTCCCGTTCTCGATTTCTATTTCTTCACAGTTGAGTCTAGTGCCATATCGTTTACCAATTATTCTTCCTAGGACACTATTTACTGATTCTACCATCAGATGTCTTAGTGACCCAATTGGAACATCCGTAGTATATTTGCATACCGGACTATGAGGATCGGATGGAAGTCCTTTCATCGACACGTCATTGCCAACGATGAACACAGGCCATGCAATTGATTCGTCAGTTGTCATGAAAATGGTTAATCTAAGTGATACCAGAGTTACTAACTCAGACTTCATGTCAAAGGAATTACTCGACGGCGCCTTAAAGGCTATTTAAACCCGTATCTTTGAGAAGGTGGAGGAAGAAATTGGTGGTATTAAACGTCTGTTGAATGGCAAGGATCCAGTTATTCAACCTAAGCCTGTACAACATAGCCAGCAAACTCCATACACTTAACCTACTGATTTATCTATTGATGAGCTTAAATCTTTGTTGCTTGTAAAGTTTCTATCCCAAGCTCCGGATTCTCAGGAAGATGCAGATCTTCTTACCCTTCTGCAATCCCATCAACAAAATCAACCGCCATAGACTGTTCAACCAGAAGATGTGGTTAGTGCCTCAGAGTTTCATTCTTTCAAATATGATATTATGTTTGCTCTATCTGAAATCAAACAGGTAGTTCAAACTTCTTGCAAAACTCAGGCAACTGTTTCTACTAGAGTACATGATCATGATCCAAATAATGATCATGAGGGGGAGAAAAGGGAGAAACAGGCAGCTGCTACTGGATCTGGTGTATCAGTTATGGTGGAATAGAGAACTAAAAATTTTGAAGGTGAGGAAAGGGGAGTTGATCATGATTCTGAGCAGAATGATCAAGTGGAGATTGTGTTATATGTTGGAGAAGGTGTTGGGTCGAGGGTTGAAGAGCCTAAGATTGCAATAAGGCAGTAAATTCTGGAGATTATAGGTCTTCCTAATCCTAATGCTATAGCTTTTAAAGATGATACTTTTGAGGAAGTTGATGCAAAGTATGAGCTATATTGGAAAGTGAAAGACGAAGAGCATAAAAATGAATTCTTGGAGCTGGAATCTGAGGATGAAGTTGCTGGTGTTACTGAGTTTGTTAAAAGAACTCAAGAGATTCCCGAGAATGAAGCTAGTATACTTTATGATCTATTTGAGGACAGAGACACAGATGCATTGAATGATATGTTTGCTCAGAGTACACCTGAGGGACTACTCTAAGTCTTGTTCATGAGCATATTCCTGAGCCAAGTATTGCTGTAGTTCAATCTGTTCCTTCATTCAGTGAGTTTTGTTCTCATCCTAGTGTTGTTCAATCTGATGCTACTGAGCAGAAGGTTAATCTGAATGTTGAATCATCTGTTAATCCTGGTTCTGATGTTCATATGGCTGAAATTCATGTCTCTGATACTCAAATGGAAGAAGAATTGCCATATCAGAAGAAGCCTTAAAGTCTTGTTCATCAAGAGGAGTTTGTTAAAGAACCACCGCTTGTGCCAAAGTTTCGACAAACTGAAGCAGAACCTTCAAATAAACCAGCAGAGGGTTCTACTCCATTTACTGGATATGATGAATCAGGTATGTCTATGGAAGAGATTAAAAGAATCAGAAGAATGTTAAGAGTTCCTTACTGTGAAGAAGGGGTTAAGATTTTTGTGAGCTATATTAGACAGTTAGATCAAGCTTAACTTATGGGAATTAAAGACAAGTCACCAGAATACCAGAAGGATTACATCAAAATGTTGCAAGTAAGGAGCATAACTCAAAAAGAAGTCAGGATCAAACATGAAGTTGCACAAGTTTACTTTGTTACCATGAAGAAGTATAATAGCATATGGTATCCAGAGTTTGAAGTTCAGAGGAAGAACTTGTCTACTTATACTTTCAGTGAAGCTGATTTTGCCAACATAAACTTTTGGGATATTGAGTTTATGTATCATGACTTCAGAGTAGAACTATCAGACATCCTGATATTGTATGCTTTGGATTGCATCAAGAGATTTATCCGAAGGCATATCTATCATACTTATCTGTATGATTTTCAGCTAGGCATTGAAACTAACCAAAGGAGGGTTAATTTGCTTACACCTGACATGACTCATCCTCTACTTGAAGAGATTACACTCTACACAGTACTAAGATGGCCAGAACTTGGTGTTGTCTATGAGAATGATGCTAAAAAGGAGAAGAGATTTATGAGGGCAGCTGAAATAGCTAAGTATTCGAATGGAACTCTGAAAGATGTCTTGAAGAAGCTAGAGGACAAGTATGAGGAGAGTGAGAAGCAAAGGTTGGCTGAAAATGATCATATGCCTAAAATGCAAAGGTTTTGTACTGAGGATGTCATAGATATAATCAAGGACATAATCAGATTCAGGCAAGCAATCAGAAGGTTTGAGGGTTATCTGGGATTGAGAAGAACTAGCATGAAGAGGTGGTTTAATTGAAGTTTTTCAAATTGTTCAAAAAGGGGGAGAATGTTAGATTTAAGTTTTGAGTCAATTTGATTAAGTGTTTGTGTTTAATTGTGTTGACCTTTTTTATGTAGCTTGTGTAGAGTTCAAGTCTTTGTTTGACCCTATATAAAGCATCTTTGTCTTGTTTTGTGTAAGTTCGATGAGTCATTCATGTAATAGCTTATGTGAGATATATGAATACGAAATCTTGTGACTCAAATCCTCTCATCTTATTCTTTTGATTGTTAATTCTTTTGTGCATGATTAAACATGATTGCTTGATTTCTGGGATCACACTATTTCAGTTGGATGCAATGTCATGGATAATCAACAGACTGAACAAGTTGTTTTAACTGAAACTTCTGTACAAGAGACTTCAACTGCACCCCTAAATAATGCTAAACAAGAAGAAGATGATAGTGGATATCTAGATGAGAATTATGATCAATCTACATTGACTCCGCTCCCTCACGAACACAAATGGACCAAAGAGCATCCGATAAGCTAGAAAATTGGAGATATATCAAAACCGGTGCAAACTGTGTCTGCAACATTGAACATGTGTAGGCATGATTCGTTTTTGAGAAAGATAGAGCCTACTCGCGTATCTGAAGCTCTAGATGACTCTGATTGGGTTACTTCAATGCAAGAGGATCTAAATCAGTTTGAAGCCTTGAAAGCCTGGAGACTTGGACGACATCCTGAAGGAAAATCTATCATTGGTACAAAATGGGCATTCAAAAACAACAATGATGAAGAAGGTATCGTTATCAGAAATAAAGCTCGACTTGTCGCAAAAGGCTATAGGAAAGTGGAGGGCATAGATTATGATGAGACTTACGCTCAAGTAGCATGCATAGAAGCAATCCGCATGTTTCTAGCGTACGCTGCTCATAAAAACTTCACTGTCTACCAGATGGACGTGAAGACTGCCTTTCTAAACGACATTTTTAAGGAGGAAGTCTATGTCTCACAACCTCCAGGCTTTGTGAATCCAGAACAACCAGATCATGTTTAGATCTTCCATAAAGCACTTTACGGTCTTAAACAAGCGCCTCGATCCTGGTATGAGGTACTATCAAAGTTTTTGGTCAAGTTGGGCTTCACTAAAGGTAAAATCAATACTCCTTTATTCATTAAAAACGAAAAGGTTGATATTATTCTTATTCAGATATATGTAGATCACATTATACTTTGCTCTACAAATCCTATTTTTCAAACCTCATGGTGTCTAGATTTCAAATGAGTATGATGGGAGAGATGAACTTCTTTCTTAGATTACAAGTAAAACAATTTTCCACGGGGATTTTTATAAATCAAGCTAAGTATATTTTTGATATTCTTTGGAAATTCAAAATGGAAACTTGTAAACCAATTGGTACCCCGATGGCACCTGGAACTAAGATCGACATGGATCCTTCGGGAAAATTTGTCGATGTTAGAACCTATAGAGGAATGATTGGTTCTTTAATGTTTTAAACTTTAAGTAGGCCAGATATTATGTTCTCTACATGTTTATGTGCAAGATATCAGGGCACTCCAAAAGAATCCCATATATCTGCTGTAAAGCGTATATTTAGATATCTGAAGGGGACTGCAAATCTTGGTCTGTGGTATCCTAAAGATACTAGTTTTGAACTAACAGCTCACTCAGATGCAGATCATGCTGGATGTATGTTAGACAGGAAGAGCACATCGGGTCATATTCAATTTCTTGGAGACAAGCTTGTAAGATGGGCGTCAAAGAAACAACTTTGTGTTTCCACTTCGACTGCTGAAGCAGAGTATGTAGCTGCTTCCAGTTGCTGCTCTCAAGTATTGTGGATGAGGACATAGCTTCGAGACTATGGTTTCCAGTTTAACAAAATGCCGATTTATTGTGACTCGAAGAGCGCCATTGCAATATATGCAAATTCTGTACAGCATACCAAGACAAAATACATAGATGTACGATATTATTTTATAAATGACAATGTCGAAAAAGGTACAATAGAACTTTATTTTGTAAACACTGATTATCAGCTTGCTGATTTGTTTACCAAGCCTCTCGACGAAAAGAGATTTAAGTTTCTTATCTCGAAACTTGGTATGCTTAATCTCAAGTCATAATCTGTGATTACCTATTAAAGATTTTCTTATTGTTATTTTTCTTCATTTCTTTATCTTTATTTTGAAAAGATATATGCACTTTAATGTGTGTTCATGATCTCAGGGGGAGTTAGAGAAGATGTTTAGATTATCTACATCCATTTGAGGGGGAGTTAATCATTTTTGCATATATTTGTCACTGACATATTTTTCTAATGCATAAATGCAGGGTGAGTAAGAGTAAAGAAAAGGAGTAAGCATTATGACTTTTGATTATTTCAGATCAGAACTCGTACATTAAATGTTTTACTGCTTTATGTTATTTACATTTAAATAAAGTTTTGTGAATAAATTTTGTTCTTTGACGGACTTTGTGACTGTTGCAGATTGAGAGGATGCTTACAAGATCATATCTTTATGACTTTAAGCTTGATTGTTAGTGTATAAAATTGTATCCAAGATTTAGTGTGAAAAGTCAAGTCTAGCAAAGTCAACAAAGTCAAAGTTTAGCAAAGTCAATCTTAATGTTTGTGTTTAAGCTTGTGGTTTTAGTTCTCATATAAATACCATGTTGCTTTGTAAATCTTGTAGCTAGAAACATTTGTATGAAAACTGTTAGATCAATGACTAATACGTTTCTCTCTCTAGTTCTTAACTGTCATGATCTTGAATTGTAGATTGTGAGATTGCTTGATTTGAATCTGGATATACAATTTCATTTGGTATCAGAGCCAAACGATAACATTTTTATTGACACGATTATCGGATCTCGACATTTCATGCGTTTTTAAACCCGATCTACTTGTAAGTTCATCGAATTCTTAAATCCTATTAAAGTATTATTCTTAATCGTATTCCAAATCTATCTCTGTGTGTCCAATTCTAGTTCTAATTGCAAACAATGATTAACAAAACAAGATTTAATCAACAATTAAACCAAGCTGTTTTGATTTCTTAATGCAACAGTTTACAATTCTTTCTCTCTGTTAATCTCTTTCTCTCTCTAGCTTTCTCTCTCTTGTTTTGATACAAAAATGAGCAATTATGATTCTAACTCATCTATCTATTAAACAGCAAATGAAAAATATTTATACCCACTACAAATAACAAAGGAAACAAAACAAATACCAAAACTTTGACTTTGACATTTTATTACAAAGACTTTGACTTTAAATGAGAGTTGACTTTCTCAGCTTTGACTTCTTGTACTTTGACCTTCAGTCTTCATGATCTCGTATCCAACAGATTTATGCTCTAACAATCTCCCCCTTTGGATTCAAGATCATCACAAAAAGATTTAGCAAAACAATCTCCCCTTTAAGCTCAGTCTGAGTAAGAATCTTCCTCTATTGGTTGATCTTTAACATTAATCTCCCTAAAATCTATCTTCAAGAAATACCAATAATCTTCAATAATCTCTTCAGAATGATCACCAAACTCTTTCAGACTTCAGGAAAGAAATTATCTTCATATTTAGCATGAAATGATTTATCAAACAATTCTTCAAACAAAAAATCTTCAAAATCAGCATATCTTCAGAAATCTTTTCAAACTTTCAAACTTTGAACATTGTGATCTTCAAATCTTTTAACTTTGAAATTTATGACTTGGACATTTCTATAAAATCATCTCCCCCTTTTTGATGAATAGAGCATCTGGTTCATCAAAACTTTGTGAAAAAATGTCACTGAAATTTTGTTCTAACCACTGATCTATCAAGTTGAGCCTCTGATCCTTTGCCAATTCGAACAATGTATCCATCTAGATATTTTTCAAATCCAGACAAAATATTCATGTAACACCTGAATCAACAAATGAATCAGTTAAAATGCCTGTTAGTAACACTAAGTCACTATGTGTAACGAATACACATATGAAAGGAGCTTTTTGTTGTTCACTCCCCCAGGGCTTCCATCCAATCATCGAAACACCACAAAGGAAATTTATATGAATGTTATGACAAGAAAACAAATTCCTTGTGTGTTCGTGCAAGTGTAGAAAGAATTAAGCATATGATGATTGCTTTTAATAAGGCTCAACATTGTGTAAACCACTGAGACAACAGTAGTATAAACAGAGATTCAATGTGCATGATTGAAGTGCGAAGGTACGGCAGACTTCCGTCTTTTTCAATATCCAGATTTTCTAAAAGAAAACTAGATAGATTATATGCTGCGTCCCCAGAAAAATATGAAACACTTTCTTTTTGAGAAGAAAATGAGTGGCTGGTGGGGTATTAGGCATGAGTTGGCTTGGGCTAGTTGCCTGTTTCAATAATGTTCACCAAAGAGCTATGAAACATTAGAAATATGGCTGCCCGTCTCAGAAAGTAGTTGGTGTAGAGTTTGATATTCTTTTACTCTGTTCTCACACCCTCTTTCTTTTAATCATTAAGCTCACAGCTAACCAAACTCTCATTTCCATTTTACCTCAAAGCACATGCCACACTTATTTCTTTTAGATGCCTCACACTCAATCACTATGGAGTAACTTCTTGGGTTGGAGACACTGGTAATCATGAACCCATAGAAATTTCATTTAAGTCCTAGCACATAGAACCCATGTAATCCTATAAAGCATAATGTTGCTCAATATGGTTTAACTTTATCAGTTAAAGCTCGAATACAAGTCAGATATGTATATGCTCATAATATAATCATGAAGATATGAGCATTTTTAAACATTGAAGTATTTTCAAAACAAGTAAATTGAATGAATGAATATGAATGCAAGAGAATTGTTTGAAAAACTGACATTGTATGAAAAATGACCAGAATTAAATGATATAGCAATCAAAGCTTATGGTCTAGAATAATGGATATTGTCTATATGAAACAAAAATATAGACATTTTTGAATAACGTTTCGAAATGAATTTACGCTCAAAATTCTTTGAAATACAAGTGGGGTGTCTTACCATCAAAAAATAGGTTTCAAATTTGAGACATGGTAAGAACTTTTTGAACAATAAGTCAAACCGGTGTGTGTGAACACTTGAAAGTATATAGAAAAGACAATACGTAAGTATTTATCTTTAGAGATACACGGTTTATAATCATGTAGGCACAAGTAAAATGAAAACATTTAAAAATCACACTTTCAATTCATGAAATCTGTTTAAGAATCGGGAAGTGGTGTGAACATTTAAGAACATGTTTTTCTATGATTGAAAGTCGTCCTTCTTTCAACCATATATGAGATTAAGATAAGAAATTAACGTTTTCGGTTCGTCTTAAATCTCATGAAGTCAGCTGAAGTCATAATGATATGATCTTGTAAGCTTCTCTCAACCTGTACAAGTCTCAAAGTCTAGTCAAAGCAACTTTATTCACAAAATTTATTCAAACTTAAAAGACATAAAGCAGTAAAACATTGAAAGTACGAGTTCTGATATGAAATAATCAGAAATCATGATTCTTTACTCCCCCTGAAAATATGCATCTGAAATTTGTCATTAGAAGGCACATGATAGACATCTACAACTCCTCCTGAAGTGTAGCTCGTCATATCTTCCGAAAACATATTTCCAGAAAAACTTATTGTTGATACCAATGAGTGATGTTCTTAACTTGATTGACCTTTTACTACACACTGGTTTGAAATGATGAGAGTGCGGAAGCGTTTAATATATGTTGAAAAGGTAGAACATGCAAGGTAGTAAACACACAAGTATTCAAGAAACAGATTAGTAAAGTATTGCAAGAAATTACTCAAAGCACTGTTTCATTAATTACTGAAGAACAACAAGAACACGCATTGGTATGTGCAAATATTCTCTTTGAAAATACAATCTCTATTCAGATAATTTGTGTATTCTTTTCTGAAACTCTAAGGTGGTGCCCTCATAATATACAAGGAGGATGCACCCCGTAGTACAAGACATAGGCTGACATTCCATAAACGGAATGCCACCTGGAAAGTAAAACCATCGTGTGTCGCTCCAAAGTTGTCTGGAAATCTTCGTACAACAGGCATCACATGATCTGTATGTGACCTTGTCTTGAACTGAGTTTGCATAAATCTTCGAACTGTCTCCAGAGGATATCCATCACAGAGGCTCTGTGAGTGATCACAGAGGCTCTATGATCTGATGATCCTTATCAAGTGATGTGTCCTCTGGTAGAGTGTCGACAGATGTCTTCTGAGATTAACTTCTGTAGTGCACTTGGATGTTCTGCGACAGACTTCTGTGGTTCCTATACTTAGCCTATTTTTCAATACTTCAATACAATGTGATTGGAGCTAACAAACTCCCCCTAAGTATTGAAAAATAAAGAAATGGAAAAATATGTGAGTTTGGCTAAGTTTGAAACACAAAGAGGTGAAAGGAACTCAACCTCTGTCTACTTAATTTCATTAAAAGAAGTGCCAGAAGGCAATTACATTTGATTAGAGAACATGAAAGTAAAAGAAGTGAAAATACATTTCTTCAGAGCCTATACTTTGGCGTTTGGAAAGTCATTGATTTTTCTTCCAAACCCTCCTTCCTTCTTCAGCTCTCTGTAATAGAACACGCACAAGTCTCTGAAGTTGATGGTCGCACCTATATTCTATAGAAGAACGTTTGCACGTTCTGTGGGTACAAGTGGTGCACCTCTATGTTTGATGATTAGTTCTTCGATGAATAGCAGAGACTGAGTCGAGTACTTGTGACTTTCAATCCCTATAAATATCTTCTTTTCACCCATGGGATTTATGTACATGAAGCCAAAGAAAGGTGAGTTGACTATCGAGTTTGGAAGTATTGTGGCATAGGGTGGTAAGCTGTCCTCTGGTGCAGGAAAGTTCACCTTTTTGACCCCAAGGTCAAGTGCCACCTGAAAGTCTACCACACTGTAGAAGAGTAACTTTTCCCTCATAGTTCTTTTAAGCGTGAAGTGGGCTTCTTGGTACTCCTTCTTCCACCGGAACTTGTCTTCTGTCCATTTGAGCAACTCTGGGAGATCATGGGGATGGAGAGTTGTCAGATATGCATCTGTGAATGTCCATATTTGTCCATCATCTCTCTTCACGGCATACTCGCTGAACCAGAAATTTTTGCATTTTGTATGGCCGAGCTTTATTGACAGAACCTCTGCGATTTTGGCCATAGAGAAGACTTGACCTCTTGGTTTGAATTTATCTTTGTAGAATCTCCTTCTCTCCTCTGAGATGATTTCCTCTTAGAGCTTTATAGAAGGCTGATCATGGACTCCTCGGCCGTAGAGGTACTTGTAGACATCTTCTTATAGGTTCTTCTTCTGAGGAATGGGGAAGGGTTTTATCAAGCTCTTAAAGCCTTGTATTACTTCTGACACTCTGTCCTTTGATGGTTTTTCAATGGGGTCAAGGACGGGGAGTTCAGAGAGGGGTTGCAGATCAATTACCCAGTCTTCTTCTTCAGGTTTAATACCTCTCAGAGCCTCACTTCTGATGGCATTCATAGAGCTTTGGAGGAGCTTCTCTATGTATGGAGGAGGGGTCTTCTTCTTTAGAGGTTCTGTGGCAATAGCTTTGCCCTTGTCTTTCAGGGTGGGTGTTGCTTTCATTTGGATTTTTGGGATTTAGACTATGGGAGATGCTAGGGCTGCAGAGACCTGTTGTTGATCTGGCTTCTGAGGTCCAGGCTCTGAGCTTGTAGGAACTTGGTTCAGGGGTTCAGCTGAAACGATTGCTTCTGATGGCATGATCTCCCCCTCATGAGGACCAGAGGCATCAGGATCCTGGTCCTCATGCCTAGCCCTCTTCTGCGATGCCACCGCTTGGCAAGTCGCAGGTGCCTTCCTCTTTCTTCCCTTGCAGAGATGTTCGTCAACGTGCCTGGAGATCTTCTTCAGAACATCCTCTGTAGCCAACGATAGTTTGTTGACTTCCAGAACATACTTGAACCTGATTGTGGCTACAGTATTCTTCAGATCTTCTACCACCCTCTTGCCTTGTTGAGAGATATCAGAACCAATAAGGTTGAGGTTACTGAGAACCATTCTCCCCATTGTTTCTAATTCCTTCTTTGTTGCTAAGGCAGAAATGTCAGTGGCAGAGGTTGAGGGTGGGGGTGTAGAAGTGGATGCCTGTTGTTGGAATGGGACTATAACACTGTGAGTTATATCCTTGATCTTATCTCGAAGCTTGGTCAGGTCATCCATCTCTGATTGAACGGTCTTGGTTGCAAAAGTGCTCATTTCATTCATGCAGATTTCCCCTAGGGTCTTAAGTGCATCAGTCTGAATGTTGATTGATCGTTCATAATCCCGAATGTCCATTCTGGTTACAGGGTGCTCTGTCAGCTTCTTGATATCTGTTGTATGTTATAGTGAAGTTTGATGAAGAGCGTTCAGAGCGTATGTATTGGCTTTGAGATCCTCTACAAGGATTTTCGAGTTGGCCTGAGATTCCTGAGTGACAGAGCTTTTCAACTCGTCAAACTTCGGGAACATCATGTCGACAAAAGCCTTAAACTCTCCTTTTGTGACAAAGATGTCCAAGGTGACCACTGGAACAAGACATGTACCATATTTAGCCAACGAGTATTTGGAACCTTCAGAGCCTGTTAGGATGTTGAGCTCTGGAGGATTTCCTTCCAATCCTCGATGTTCCACAGAGGAATCATCTATGGAAGTTCTGTCTGTAAGTTTCTTGAGGGAGGGTTCAGAGGCTTCCCAAGATCCTTAGTGATTAGGTTTGGTGGTTGTTCTAGAACCACAGAACCAGTGTGATCTCGCACTGCCATCTCTGAAGCAGTTTTCTGGTCACTCGTGTTCGTGACAAAGGCAACAAATGCCTCTGTGTGTGGTGGAGTTGTGTCCTGGGGCGAATGGACATGAAAAACAACACTCACACCCTTTTGAGAGGGTAAGGTGGATTTGTTTTCCCCGGAAGGTGGTATAGAGGATGACGGGATATCCTCTGTCCTGATGGCTAGGGTTGGGATCGGACTGTGCGGTCCTTGTTCAATACCTTTCTGCACTAGAACTGCAGAGGTAGTGATGTGGGTTTCACGGGGAGTTGGCTCAGGTTGTGTGCCCAAGGAATCTTTTCCTCTGCTCTCCTCCTTCGATTTTTCTTTTTCTCCCATTTCCCTTCACTCTGTGACTTTTCGGTCACATCCCTGATCTCTAAAACCACGGTTTCGCCTAGGTCACCTGAGTACTTAAGAAATACTTCTCTTGCTATGTTAGAGGCTAATTTTATCGGGCTTTGAGGTCTATCCTCAGGGGATTCTTCAAAGACTAGAGCTCTTTTTGTCTTCTGCAGAGGGTTTTTGCCACCCTCTACAGGGTCAGTGCTTGTTCTTAAAGCTTCTTCCTTGGCTTTAGCAGATCGTTCCTTTTCTGCAAGCGTTCGCAGTTTTCCCTTTTTCTTTTTCTCAGAGGATTTAACCTCTGTAGTTGCTTCTTTTGCTTTTTCTTTTGGTACCTCATCTTCTGTGGTCCTCCTTTTCTTGGATTTCTTCTTCTCAGAGGACTTTGGAACCTCTACGTCTTCGGTTCTCTTTTTCTTAGTTTCCTTTTTCTCCTTTTTCTCTCTCTCCGCCCCTCTAACTAGCTCTACCTCTCTCTCACTCACGTGTGCCTCTATGGCCACAACCTCTGTCTCCCTGTCTTCCTCATCTCTCAAATAAATGACTATGTCACCTACATGGAATCCTACGTGAGGGGGGGTTGCAGGACTCGGTTCAGGAGTCATGTGCTCTCGTATGTAGACTTTAACACCCTCTTCACTACCCAAGTATGTCAACAGCTTTGTTGACAGAGGTCTTGCATTTGGGTACCCTGTTTTGAGGGTAGTGGGTTTGTGAGACTTCATCTCATGTAATTTGATCACTTTACCCTCTGCTGGCAGTTTGTCCATCCCGATTAAGTCGTCACCCAGAAGTAGGCCTAGGAAACGTCCAAAGACTATGTTTTTGGGCTCTGTGCCCCGATCTTGATCTTGCTGCTTGGAGATCACATCATTCTTGATCTCCCTGAATATGAGTCCTGCATAGTCTAGTGGGAGATCATAATAGATCCCATACATTATGCCCAGAATGGTGTGGATAGATTGGTCTGGGCTCCCTACCTTCGACGTTAGGTATCTGTTCAGGATTGAGAAGAGCACGTTCCACAGAAGAGGGAAGTTCTGTCTTCTGAAGTTTGTGCGTTTGGTGATTGGAACTACGTATCCAATGAACTCCAGAAACTTCAGTATTTCTTCCTCTGTAGTCTCCTCTGAGAATTTGTGCAGGTTGAGGTCTGCCTTGGTGGGTAGTTCAAAGACGTCAGATAGTTTCCTTCGGTTGATGCCTAAGTCCAAAATCTTGGTGGTCGATTGATGGGTTGCATATCCAATGATGCAATGTCCATATCCTTCCATCTTAGCATGTCGAGCGCTCAGCCAGAACTGCTAAATGTTGGATTCAGGGACGTCATTTCTTTTCATTGTGAGGGCTTTGACCAGATAATGGTTCTTGAGTATTTTGATCAGGGGAACTTCTTCATCGGGGAATCCAGAGGGGTTAAGAGTGACAAAGTGGTTGTTTGGCTTATTGTTCATCTGAGTTAGATGGTAGTCATGCCTCGTGAAAGAGAGCATTCTGCTCGTAAGCACCTGTTCTTGTCCAATGGAGGTCGAATAAGCTTTTTGAGCTGTGGAGTCATGGGACATGTTGGAGTTCTTGGAGCCGTTAGAGTTCTTGGATGAGTTTGATTGGGAATCCATTGTAGAGAAAATGAAGAGTTATTTGCTAAGGGATTCTTGAAAGCAAAAATTGCAGGTAAAAAGGAAAAAGAAGGTGTAGAGGTGTTTATATACTGAGGGGGGGGTAGAAAGAATTAGCGGTAAAAGATAAAAAATTGAAATCCGTAATGAGTGCTAACGGATAAGTAGCCATTTTCAAAAAGCGACGGTACATATACGAACCAATAAGAATGTGCCACGTCAGTATAGGTGGTGCACGATTGAGAACGTGCGCCTCCCTCTATTCTCACGCGCGTGGCAGTTACTATTCCCACATGACGGTGATTTTGATAAATAAACCCGCACATAATAACCATGGTAAAAAATGTTGAAGTCAAAATTGGCAGAAGCTCTGTGGGGCAAGAGCTTCTGAGGGCATTATGAGGTTTTAGGATACTCGAGATGACCAAAGACTTTCAAAAGAGCATACGAGTTGATCGACCACAGATTCAATTGAGTAATGGATGAGACCTCTTTGAGGTACAGAGGCTCTGTGAAGGGTCACAGAGGCTCTGTGGCGGACCTTAGAGGCTGTGAGATCCAAAAATCTAATTTAGGAAATGATCTGACATGTTTGACAAAAGATGTCGAGCTCCCTCTTGAAGTGTCAAGGTCCTTTATCTCAACTCCCCCTTGATCTGTGCTTGGGTTTTAAAATAGACGATTTGAGCAAGACACAGAGCAAGAGGATTATTTTAACAAAAAGGAGTTTATTCATAAGGGAGTAAAAATGAATATACAGTATATACTTACAGAGGCTCTATGCAAGGGTACAGAGGCTCTGTAGATCAACTCATGTTCAGCATGCCAATCTTGCCAACAAGAAAAGTAACCTTTTCTCATCTAATGCCTTCGTGAAGAGGTCGGCAAGCTGGTAATCTGTGGGAACGAAGTACATCTCAATCATCCTGTGCTCCACATGATGTTTCAGAAAGTGGTACCTGATATCGATATGCTTTGTCTTAGAGTGCTGCCCAGGATTGGCGGAGATCGCAATGGTGCTTTTGGAGTCGCAGAGGATTGGGATTTTCTCGATGTCAAATCCATAGTCTCTAAGTTGGGTTCTCATCCACAGAACTTGTGAACAACAACTGGCAGCGGCAACGTATTCCGCATCGGCCGTAGAGGTTGAGACACAATTATGCTTCTTCGAGGTCCAACTTACCAATTTCCCTCCAAGGAATTGACAACTCCCAGAGGTACTTTTTCTGTCTAACTTGCATCCTCCGTAATCTGAATCTGTATAGGCCACAGAGTTCTCCGGATACCAAAGCCCAAGATTTTTGGTTCCTTTCAGGTATCTGAAGATTCTCTTTACATCATATAGATGAGATTCTTTGGGGTTAGCTTGAAATCTTGCACAGAGGCATGTGGCAAACATTATATCGGGTAAACTTGCGGTTAAGTACAACAGAGACCCTATCATACCTCTGTAGAGTTTACACTCCACAGACTTGCCTTCTGGATCTGCATGAAGCTTGGATCCAGTGGCCATAGGGGTTTTCATTGGTGAAGAGTCAAAGAGCTTATATTTTTCAAGTATGTCAGAGACATATTTTGATTGATTTATGAAAATCCCCTCTGTGGTTTGTTTGACTTGCAATCCTAAGAAGAATGTAAGTTCTCCCATCATGCTCATCTCAAACTCACTTTTCATCAATGATTCAAACTTTTTGCAGTATAAATCATTTGTAGACCCAAAATTAATGTCATCAACATAGATCTGTAAAAGTAGAATCTCACCTTTTCTCTTCTTATAAAATAAAGTAGTATCAGTTGTACCTCTTTCGAAACCATTGGCAAGGAGGAAGTTTGAAAGTCTGTCGTACCAGGCTCTGGGCTTGTTTCAGTCCATACAGTGCCTTGTCCAAAAAGTAGACGTGATTTGGGTACTTAGAGTTCTCAAACCCTGGTGGTTGTTGGATATATACTTCTTCTTGAATCTGCCCATTCAGAAAGGCTGACTTGACGTCCATTTGATATACTTTGAAACCTCTGTGTGCTGCGAAGGCAAGAAAGATCCTTATAGCTTCTAGTCGTGCCATAGGGGCAAAGGTTTCTTCATAGTCAATGCCTTCTTTTTGACAGTATCCCTTGGCCACCAGTCATACTTTGTTCCTGACCACCACACCATCTTCATCCTTATTGTTCCTGAAGACCCATTTGGTTCCTATTGACGTTTTGCCTTTTGGCAGAGGCACTAGGGTCCATACTTCGTTTCTCTCAAACTGTAGAAGCTCCTCTTGCATAGATTCTACCCAGTTTGGGTCTTCAAGAGCTTCAGATATCTTTTTGGGTTCGATGATACTCACAAAATTTGTAGAGTAACAAAAATTTGCAGTACTTAATAGAGTTTAGACCTTGTCAGATGGGTCACCTATAATTTAGCTCTGTGGGTGACTCTTGGTCCACTTTGTCATGCGAGGTAGGTGATCATTGGAAACTTCTGTGGCTAACTCAGGAGCACGTTCATCTTGATGTAGATCATTCTCTGTTGAAGGAAATTGATCGTTCGTACTTGCTACAGGACTTGGTTGTTCACCATGAGTTGAAGTAGAGAGCTCTGTGAAGCCTTGATCAGAGTTCTCTGATTGTTCTGATGTTGACCCTTCTGAGATATTTTGAAGATGACCATGATGTTGATTAAGCTTGGGGCCTTGATTCGTATTGTCCTCTGAGTGCTCCCCCTCGATAGTTTCCCCTGCAACAGTAGTGGAAGAGGATGAAACATCACTAGGACCAGTCAGAGAAGTACCTGTTTGGTCCTTAGAGGGTTCGGCTTCAGAGGCTTTGCGGTCACCTTCAGAGGGTCCATCATCATTGAACATCTCTTCAAATAGATGATGAAGATCATTTGCTCTTGATGAACCAGAATCTTCATCTTGAAGTTTGAGTCCTGAGCTGATTTGCTCAGAAGTCACCTGAAAAGAGTCATCAAATGAAACATTAATACTTTCAAGTATATGTTTGGATTTGAGTACACAGACTCTGTATGCCTTGGAGTTTGATGAATAGCCAACAAATTTGGCTTCATCGGCTTTGGGACTGAATTTCCCTATCTGATCTTTGTCGTTCAGCATAAAACATCTGCAGCCGAAGACATGGAAGTACTTGATGTTCGACTTCCTCTGGTGTAGTAAGTGGTATGGTGTTTTTGCATGCCTCTTCACTATCAAAGATCGATTTTGGGTGAAGCATGCGGTTGAAATGGCTTCTGCCCAGAAAGAAATAGAGAGCCCTGAAGTAGTGAGCATAGTTCTTGCGGCTTCCACTAGTGTTCTGTTCTTTCGTTCAACAACACCGTTTTGTTGTGGAGTGCTTGCAGCAGAGAAGTTCTGTGATATGCCTTCTATCGAAAGATAGGCTTCAATGGTTGAATTCTTAAACTCTGTGCCATTATCACTTTGGATTCTCTGTACTCTGCAATCATAAAGAACTTGTATTCTCTTGATAAGATTGATTAGTACTTCAGGAACATCTGATTTCTTTCGAACGAGTTCAACCCAAGTATATCTAGAGAATTCATCTATGAGTATAAGGATGTACTTCTTGCCACCAAGACTCTGCACAGATATAGGACCACAGAGGTCAACATGAAGCATCTGCAAAGGTCTGGTGCAAGATATGTCTGACTTAGTTTCGTGGGCAGCCCTTTTAAGTTTGCCCATTTCACAAACAGAGCATAGATGATCCATGTCGAATCTAATACTTAGTAGTCCACTTACCTGGTCTAGTTTCACAACTTTGTCAAGTGTGTGAAAGTTTAGATGACACAACCTGTTGTGCCAGAGCGAAGCTTCTTCATTCTTACTTGAGACTAAGCAGATCTTTTCTTCTTTGTTAGTTGATTTGAAGTCCATGAGGTATAGATCACCTCGTCTTTTGGCTCGCAGAAGCTCTGTGGTGGTATCTTCCGTCAACAGAGATCAATACTGTCTTTTGAACATCACATCGAGTCCATTATCACAGAGTTGACTTACACTCAGTAGGTTGTGCTTGAGGCCATCCACATAGGCAACTATGTTGACATCGATGTCTCCTTTGGCAATGACTCCATAGCCTTTTATTTGACCATTCTTGTTATCTCCAAAAGTCACAGATCCTCCTCCATGTTTTTCTTTATAAGAGGAAAGCAACCCTTTGTCGCCAGTCATGTGTCTTGAGCACCCGGAGTCTAGGTACCAGATGGGCACATGTTGTTCTTCTGTGGACAGATTAGAAAGTTTTAGGTACCCATTGCCAAATGGGTCCATTTTTTTAGGAGGCTGTGAAGATGCCTTAGCACCTTTGGTTTTGGGTTTATCCTCATTGGCAGAGCTACCAGATTGTCTCTTCTCACCCTTGAATTTTGCATTCTTCAATTTGGGGTGAGATATAAGATAGGAGGGCCTCGAGAAATGTTGATTTAAAGCATCCATAAGATCAAGACATTTACAATAAGGAACATTAGAGGCAAACTTCTTGAAAATTTCATTAAAATTGTCAAAGGAGGGTACAGAGCAAATTTTACTACAACCCATTTTAGATTTGGGTTTCTTTATACAGAAAGCTTTGTCTAATCCAGGTTGAGTTTTTTCAAAAACTCCTCTTGAGTGGCTCTGAGATTGTACTCTCCCTTGATCTTCTTTCCTTGCTTTCACTGCAACAGAAGCATCAAGTTTATCAATTTTGGACCCTTCTATTGCCAAGTGAGTTTTCCTTGAAATGGTTTTAATGGTTTTGGAGCTTTTGAAACATGAGAGATCTTGTCCTTTTCAGTTTTAGATTTTTCAAGCTCAAGAGAAGTCTTTGCTTGCAAGCACATGTCCAAGAAATCAGGATAGATGGGTATACCTGTGGTTTTCCTTTTGGGAAGAATTGTTCTATTAAGAATGCCAGAGGTAAGTTTACTTTTCTCTGAACCACAGGGGACTGTAACAAGATCCACAGAACTTGTCTCATTGTTGACAGAGGACTCTGATTCTGACTCAGAGTCTGAATCGAGAAAGTCTCTGTGAATGAGAGCCTGACCTTCTGTAAGTGCCTTGCATTGTCCATTGGTGTCCTCTGAAATATTTATATCTTTTGAAAAGCATGGAGTTATTTTAGGAACACTTAGACAACTTAGAAGATCTTGCTTAAAGATTTCTTTTACTTCAGGGATAAGATCAGGATGACTAAAAAAGTGATTTTCGTAGGTCTTTTTCAAGTCATTTTCAAGAAATCTTAAAAAAAGTTTTTCTTCCACAGAGGCTGGAACAAACTCTGGTGCTTCAGAGGACAATTCCTTTTCAGAAGTCATCATGCATACAAAAGCCATTTGAGTTTGTGTCTCTGGATGACCAAATCTGAAGACTCCAATCTGTTTTTGAGACAGATATTTCTTTGGACCCGAATTTCTCTTTGATGAGAGCGTAGATGGCAAGTCATTGTTTTCATACCATGCATTTGCCATCTGTAGAGGATTTCTTAGATGTGGTCCTTCAGAGGTTTTTCGCCTCTTAAATGTGGATAGAAGGTTTGGAAGACTTGGTTTTAAAAACTTTCCAAGGCAGAAGATGTTTGCTAAAGATTTGTTTCTTTTATTTCCAGTGTAGGGATCGACATCATCGAACCCTATACCTCTTCTGCCAATTTGGGTGTTGACTTTTTCACTGACTTTTTGAGCATCCTGATACTTCTTTATTTTAATATCTCTTTTGAGCAGATCTTGATGAAGAACTTCTCTTTCTTTTTGAAAAAAGTTTTTCAAAGAAATGGAGTTTAATCGATCACTCTCACTTTTCTTTAACTCTTTGACCTTTTCTTTCAAAGCTTGGTCAAGTTTTGAAATTTTCTCCATGAGACCCTTTTTGTTCAAAATATTCTCAGAGGTAAGAGTTTTTCTTTCAAGGTAAAGCTTATCCTTCTCTTGGGTAAGAAGCCTAGTTTCTTTTTCAAAGAAGGCAAGCTTTTTCTCAAGTTCTGAGCATGTATTTTTATAAGCAAGAAGATCATTTTGTATTTCAAGAAGTTTGTTTTCAGTGTTCGAGTTTTAAGAGTCAGAAGTGGATACCTCACTCTTGTCGTTAGAAGAGTGGACTTCTGCCATTCCACAGAAGAGTGCGTTGTCTTCTCCTTCATCAGAGGATTCATCGGTCACAAGGTTCTGTTTTTCTGCCATTAGGGATCTCTAAGTATAGTACTCTGCTTTCTTTTTGTAGAAAGCAACGTCTCTTGTGGGTTTCCCTTTATTGGCAGAAGACCTGCACTCTGCTGCGAAGTGGTCTGGTTTCCCACATTTAAAGCAACCTTCAATTTGCTTTAGGGCTCTATCACCACTTCTGCCGTCTGGTCTCTGTCCGCTCCTCTTCTCTTCTTGTCTCTGCTCCTCGAAATCTTCTCTTCCATACTTTCTCACCTCACCAAATCCTCTGCTTCTTTCATCTATATCCTCTCTTCCTCTGTACTCTAGCTTTTTCTTGAGACCACGATTGAATTGTCGGGTCATTAGTGCAAGAGTCTTGGCCAAAGCAGCCATATCAATCTCTTCCTCAGACCCTTCCTCATTATCGCTTTCTGCCACTAGGACCTTTTTCTTATTTTTCTTTCTTTGAGCATCCTCTGTCACTTTTTTTTCCTCTGTCCTGACCCTCTGTGGTGCTTCCCACCAATGCTAGAGGACCACCGACAGGGGTCATCAGCTTCAATATCCTGTTTTCTTGACTTATCAAAGTCCCGAATAGGTCTGAGATAGACCAAACATCGACATCCAATGTAGCTTGCATGGACATGGTTAGATGAAGCCATTCATCATTCAGGCTTTGAAGGAATCTGACATTGTTTTCTTCAGAAGTTTTACGGATGCCATACCTTTCGCACTTGTTTAATAGGGAATTGTACCTATTGTATGTGCTTTGAATGGATTCACTTGGCAGAGCCTTGAATGCAAAATATTCATTTATGCATAGAGCCCTGTTTTTCTTGAGGGTTTTAGCACCACCCTTAAGTTGTTTCTCCAACTCCAACCATAAGTCCTTCGATGTTTCATAGGAATCAAGGGACTGGAAGATATCATTTGGGATATCCATAATGATTAGTCTTTTTGCTTTCTTTGCAAGTTCATGTAATGCCTTTTCTTCTTCAGTCCATTCGATGATTGGTTTGGGATGCTGATACTCAGGAACTTCAGGGGTGTTTGTAGTGGCAGGAACACGAGGAACGATTGTCAATGGGATGAAAGGAGGATTGTGAAGAAACTCAACCAGACCAGGATCCACACCTTCGAGAAAGTGCACCATCCTGATCTTCCACTGAGGATATTCATACCTCAGTAGAGTGGGAGGTTTTGATTGAGATCCAGCACTAAAATAGTTAACAGGGTTCGCCATTATTAAATGAAGAGTAAAACAGAGTATGAGGAGTTCTGTTGAGAAAGATAGGGAATCTGTCTAGAAGGTATGAATTTATGGTATGAGAAAGGTGAGAACTAACTAACTAAGCTTTGAATCTGTCGTCAAAGAGTTAAACACACTTGCCTTTTGATCTACGTCAAACTAGTTGAGGTAGCTCCAGAAAACAGAGTATGTTTATGAGTGGGGATTGAGATGAAGAAACAGACTTCAAACTACTACCTGGAGCGTGGGAATCAAGTATAGAATAGGATCCTTTGATATTGAGAATCAAAGTCGGCTCTGATACCAATTGTTGATCCCAATGAATGATGTTCTTAACTTTATTGACCTCTTACTACACACTGGTTTGAAATGAAGAGAGTGCGGAAGCGTTTAATATATGTAGAAAAGGTAGGACATGCAAGGTAGTAAACACACAAGTGATCAAGAAACAGATTAGTAAAGTATTGCAAGAAATTACTCAAAGCACAGTTTCATTGATTACTAAAGAACACCAAGAACACGCACTGGTATGTGCAAATATTCTCTTTGAAAATACAATCTCTATTCAGATAATTTGTGTATTCTTTTCTTAAACTCTAAGGTGGTGCCCCCATAATATACAAGGAGGATGCACCCCGTAGTACAATACAAAGGCTGACATTCCATAAACGGAATGCCACCTGGAAAGTAAAACCATCGTGTGCCACTCCAAAGTTGTCTGGAATTTTTCGTACAGCAGGCATCACGTGATCTGCATGTGACCTTGTCTTGAACTGAGTTTGCATAAATCTTCGAACTGTCTCCAGAGGATAGCCATCACAGAGGCTCTGTGAGTGATCACAGAGGCTCTGTGATCTGATGATCCTTATCAGGTGATGTGTCCTCTGGTAGAGTGTCGACAGATGTCTTCTGAGATTAACTTCTGCAGTGCACTTGGATGTTCTGTGACAGACTTCTGTGGTTCCTATACTTAGCCTATTTTTCAATACTTCAATACAATGTGATTGGAGCTAACACTTATGTACTCCCCCTTGAAGGTTGATTTCCTCATTTGAGTATCTGAGTACAATCTCTTATCAGCCCGGGAGTAGCATTTCTTTTTCATCATTGAAGTACGAGTCCTAAACTGTTATGTTTAGAAGTCAAACTTCGTTGAAGTACGAGTCCTAAGATGATTTACTTAGAATCCTTAGTTCTCTTACTCCCCCTTTATTGTAGGTGCCTGCAACACAGATTCATCTTTCGGTTTTGGTACCCACTGGTATTTGGGTCCATGTATGTTAGTTGCAGTTCTTATGGGAGTAACTGAATAAGAACCATACCAGAAATGATCACTTGTTTTGTGAACAGGATCATGTGTACGACAATAAGAACAATACTATTTCTTACCTGATAACCTGATTAATTGATCTCTCGAGTAAGCGAGATCAGGTTTACCTTTTAGCACTTTGTTCTTCTTAGCTGTTGATGCATATACTCGTGACTTGTTACTTGCCTTCTCTTCCTTCGTTCCTTTCATTTCTTTCTTCTTCTCATCTTCAACTGGTTTTACTTTCCATACCAGCTTTTCTTCAATATATTCCCTACTTCCCCTTCTTCTGTATGTATCTGAACCATCTACATTTTCATCAAAGAAAATGTTATTTTTACGAATCTGATCATATGATTTAACTGACCTTTTTGTTGAAACAGTTTTCTGATGTGAGCTTGCAGCTGTCTTGAATGAGCATTCAGAATCAGCTGGATTATCTATAGGTGTGTGGATTTGTGACTCTGGAGTCGTGTGCTCAGTCACCACCACCTTGGAAATGATATGTTCAAGCTCTTTTATCTTCGAAGAGTAATTGTCTCTTTCCTTGACAAGTAGGTCAATCTCTCTCTTGAACTCAGACTTCGCTTTCTGATCTTTTAGTGCACTCTTAGATAGTTCAAATAACTTTGCAGTCAACTTCTTTATCTCTTCCTCAAATATAATTCTTTCTTCTTCAAAGTCTTTTTCCACATTCTTTCGTCCATCAGATATCTCTTTAAAAAATCCAACGTTCTTCTGTTCAATTTCCTTTTTATTCTTTGCAAATTTTTCTCTTTCAATAATGATCACTTTTTCAAAATCAGAAACTTGTTGAGAAAGCTTAATGCATTTAAGCACAACCGTTTTCTTCTCATCAACACATTTTCTTGAAAAATCTGAAAATTTCTTTGCAAATGATTTCTTTTCAAATTCAAACTGATCTTTGTATTTGACTACCTTTTGTTCCCATTCAGATATTTTCTATTGAAGCTCAGCATTAGCATCCTCCAGATTCTTAATCTTCATCTCATAACTGTCAACAGAATCTGCTTGCTGAATCTGGATTATCTGAATTTCCATATCAAAGATCTTTTGTAGTAATTCAGAATTCTCAGTCTTTAATTTCTCAGCTTCCAACCATTTATCAACTTTCAAGACTTGAATAACTTCCTTTTCAAGTTGTTGAATATGTTCCTTTTATCTGGTAAAAAATTCTGAATATTTACCTGAACCTGTTGTCTTTTTTAGAAAAGCTATATGGGCATGCATCCACTCATTAAGAGTATTATAAATGTCAACTTGATCATCATGTTTCTTCTTATAATATTCCATATGACATTTATATGCAGCAACGTCCATATGTAACTCTTCCAACTTTTTACATCTTCGTGCAAATCTTCCTTCAAGATGAAGAAACTCTGCTTTAAGTTTAGAAATCTCTTCTTTTGATGTCATTTTTCCTTGAGAAGACATCCTGTTTCAATAAAAAGAACTTGAAATTTGATCGTTAGTCCAATTATGAAATCACAAGAATATAGAAATGATAATGAAAAACAAAATTTGAATTTTTTTTTGACTAAGACCTGAAACTCGCAGATCACTATTCATGATGAAACCCGCAGATCACTATTCGCGCAAAGCACTATTCATGATGAAACGCGCTAATAGAGACGTGCGCGTTTGTAGAACTCGCATAAGCTTATTTGCGCGAAGTAGGAACTCGCTTGATGAGGCATGCGTCAATTGGAAACTCGCTAGACTTGTATGCACGAAGTTGTTTCTCGCTAGCTGAAGTTCGCGCAAAGCTACAAAACATGCTAATAGAAGGTAGCGCAAAGTTTAGAAACGCGCTAGACGTTGATGGCGCAAAGCTTGAAACGCGGTAGACGTTGCTTGCGCGAAAGAAGAACTCACATAGTGAAGGTAGCGCGAAGTATAAAACTTGCAAGGGTTTGCGCGTTCCAACACTTAGACAAAATTTAGAGGATTTCAAACTCGCAGAACCTCAAACTCGCAGTCTTAGACTTGCGCGTTTCTAGAACTCGCTAACCACTGATCGTCCACTTCTCGCTAAATGGCATATGCGCGTTTCTAGTTCGCGCAAAACACAGTTTGCGCGTTTGTCAGTTCGTGCAAAACAATACTTTGTGCGTTTGCCTGTTCGCGCACAACACTAGTTGCGCGAAATGATGAACTCACAAATAGCTTTCTGCGCGTTTTGGCCCAAACTCAGAATTCTCCAATCTTGCGCGTTCTTCAGATGAACCTTGCGCATTTCTCAAAAGAACTAGCGCGAAACTCGGATCTTGCGCGTTCTTGGTCTTTCCTTGCGTGTTCTTGATCTGATCGATCAAAAATCAAATAAACTTGATTTCTGACTGTAAAATTTGTACAATTTCATCCCCACACTATACGAAATACATTTACAATACTGAAATTTCAAATACAAGTGAAAATTACAATGATTAATTGAAATTACAGTGTTCGACTCGTGAAACTCAAAAACTCAACAAAACTCAAAATTATCAATCAATTACAGTGCGATTATCAAATTAAACCATACAGACATGATCGATATCACATAGCAAACAAAACCTAATCAAATTTAACTCCTAATTCGCACTAAAACTTAGAAATCGATTCTCGGCTCAAGAACACAGTACGAACTCAATTCTTTATATGATTTCAAAAATGGATCTGCTTTGATACCAATTGTGTGTCCAATTCTAGTTCTAATTGCAAACAATGATTAACAAAACAAGATTTAATCAACAATTAAACCAACCTGTTTTGATTTCTTAATGCAACGGTTTACAATTCTTTCTCTCTGTTAATCTCTTTCTCTCTCTAGCTTTCTCTCTCTAGTTTTGATACAAAAATGAGCACTTATGATTTTAACTCATCTATCTATTAAACAGCAAATGAAAAATATTTATACCCACTACAAATAACAAAGGAAACAAAACAAATACAAGAACTTTGACTTTGACATTTTATTACATAGACTTTGACTTTTAATTAGAGTTGACTTTCTCAGGTTTGACTTCTTGTACTTTGACCTTCAATCTTCACGATCTTGTATCCAACAGATTTATGCTCTAACAATCTCAATTCGTAGAATCCCATTTCGATAATTTTTGAGATTTTTCGATATTTTCGGTATCCTTTTTCGCGTCAAATCTATCGATCCGAAAAATCGTTGCATGAATCGATTTGAATTGTCAAGATCTATTCTTTATTGAATTACGAGCGATCGACAAGTTTCGGATCTGAATTTCGTCGAAAATTGAGCGAGTTATGAGCATTTTAAAGAGATTTTGCCGGAAAATCTAGATCTGACCGGAATCTCGCCGGAATCTAAGGTTTGAGCATAGATATTGTCATATATCGTTCAAGATCTGTTCTAAATGTTTACCTCGATTGTTTGATGTATTTTTAAGCAACAAATTCGAGAAATTTTGATATGTGAACATCACCTCGCTGGAAAAACGTTTTTGCCGGATCTGCACTATTCACTCGCCGGAAAAACGGGATTCAAGCTGTGATATTGTCAAAATTATGTTCCAGATCTGTTGTACGACGTTTATATAAGTTTTTGGATCGATTTAGAGCATGAAAATCGAGAAATATGGTCTGTGATTATAAAATCTCGCCGGAAAGTTGCTATCACCGGATTTTTACTATTCATCGCCGAAAAATTCGGGTTTGAGCTGCAATGTTGTCTAAAAATTTTTACTTGATGATTCATGAAGTTGTTAGATGCAATAATCAAGTTAATTGATTGTTATTTCATGTATAAAAGTGAAAGAAAAAGTGAATAGTACATGATTTCATGTCAAGATGAAGGTGAATAGTGAATTAACGGACATCCGTTTGTCCCGTTAATTTTCTAACATTTTTGGTCCAAAAGTCAGTTAAATTTGGCCAAAAAAAATTGTTTTTCAACCCCTACCGAGTGGTGCATGATCATTTGTTCCCTCTTCAAGCAACAAGTTTACGACTCTCAAGCGGAATTCTTATTCGATTCGCGGTTAACGACAGATTCGTTTTTAAACACTAAGTATGCACCGGTTCGTCACGTAAAATCCCCTTGTTGTCATTCTTGTGGGCTTAACGTAACAAGTTGGATTTCAACATTTTAAGATGCTTCGAAGAGCACTTAGTCGAGCTTATGGAGTACTTCGGATCCGGTTTTAAAATCGAAAATTCAAGATTGAGAGAAACATTAAAGGGGGAGCCGAGCCAATCATTGTCAACTAGTGCCAAAGTTTTACAAAGCAAATCAAGGGGGAGAGAAGATTAGAGCTTGAAGATGATTTACTTTCCAAAAATTTAGGGGGGGGGGGGAATGTTAGTGTATAAAAGTGTTGGAAAGTAAATAACATTTAATTGTATTTGATTTGTATTCGTAAAAAGGCCTTGGGCCTATTGGGCTTAGTTATAGATGGGCTTGGGCTTAATGTTGTAACAAGGGAGTATAGGTGTTGGACTATAAATAGAAGTCTTAGCTTGTAATTTTTCATAATTCCAATTAATGAAAATGTAGTCCTTAAGAACTTTCTCCCTCTAGATTAGATTTAGTTTCTCTCTCTAGAAAATAAAATCCTTCTCCTATCCTAACTTGTTATACAAACAAGAAGGAGCAGATTGAACATCGAATTTGAAGTTTCTTGATATTTTTTTTGTCGAACGAGAAAGTTACTGTTTGATTTTGATTCATCTTGTTTTTGCACAATTAAATCAAGAATTTGATTTGATTGTGTACGGTTTATCAATAGGATTAAGTTTCGTTCAGATCACATAGGAAAATTTCAACTCTAGATTGATCAATTTGATCAAAATGTTGGTTTCGGGAATAGTTTAAAGTCGTACACTGTAATTCGAGTTAATCACTGTAATTTTTTATTTCTTTTGTAATTTCAGTTATGTAATTTTGTTTCGTATTGTATCGTGGATTAATTGTGTGCTTTTCAGAATCAGAAATCAAGTTTTACTTGATTTTTGATCGAACAGTTCAAGAACACGCAAGGAAAACCCAAGAACGCGCAAGATCTGTGAAATGCGCAAGTTCATCGGAAGAACGCGCAAGTAGAATAATTTGGTCTCAAACGCGCAAGGTGTTATTAGTGAGTTTATAGAACGCGCAAATCAAAGTCTGCGTGTTTTACTCTTCGAACTGCGAGTTCATCACCAAACACGCAAAGCATTAGTTGCGAGTTCATAAAACGCGCAAATCAAAGCCTGCGTGTTTTACTCTTCGATCTGCGAGTTCATCACCAAACGTGCAAGTAGTGTGTTGCGTGAACCCAAAACGCACAAATGCTTGTTAGCGCGAAATTCTGTGAATAGTGACTTGCGTGAAGTAGTGTTCTGCGAGTTTTAGCTTGCGAGTTTGTTAAACGCGCAAGTAAGCCTCTGCGAGTTCTAGAAACGCGCACGTTACGGTCTGCGAGTTTATTCGAAACAGTGTTTTGCGAGTTTATTCGGTCTGCGAGTTTCAAGTTTTTTCAGTGGTCTGCGAACTTTAGTACTTAGTCAAGTTTCACAGTTGTTTCAAATTTGATCAGTTTTGAATTTTACACACCGAGTGTAATCTGCACTTTTTGAACGATCTTTCATATTCAAGCTAATCATTCAAGATGTCAAATACTGATGATAAGGGAAATACTGTTCTATATGCAAGAGATATGGCAGTATTGTATATGCCTGAGATACCGAAAATAGAAGCTGAACGAGATAAACTGAAAAAATCAGAATTCAGTGCTTCTAAAACAGATTCAGGAGTTGAAATTTAATCTGTCAAACTCTGATAAAACTCCTGACTGTAAAAAGTGTACTAATATGGATAAATTTAATTTTGCAGGTATCATCAGTGCAAAAGAGAAAGATATAAAAGAACAAGAGAGAGAGATTAAAGATAGAGAGAAAATGATGGAAATAAAAGATAATACCATTCAGTCTCTTGAAGAAGTAATCAAGATCAAGGAGTCTTATGTTGTAAATCTTCGAAGTCAACTGAAGAAAACTGAACAAAAAGCATCAGATCTACAAGATGAATCAGTTAAGCTTCAACAAAAGAATATGGCTTCTGAAGAAAATGTATATGCATTGAAAGTGAAAAATGTTGACTTGATGAAAAGCATCAAAGAAGATAGAGTTAAAGCGAATCTTCAAAGCAAACTGAAGACGACTGAACAGAAATCATCTGAGCTGATTGATGAGTCAGTTAAGCTTCAATAGAAGTTTAAGGCTTTTGAAGATCAGATATCTTCTCTGGAGAAGAAGACTGCTGAACTGAAAACAAACCTCCAAGCAGAAAAAGAAAAATCAAATGTTAAGACAACTTCTACCCAACAATCATCTGAATTTTGAAAGAAAACTTTGCAAGAAAAAAAGGATTTGGAGCTGAGATATTTAAAACTTTCTAAGCAAATGTCTGAATTCGAAAAGATAATAATCACCGAAAGAGACACTTTTGCCAAAGAAAGAAAAGTTCTTGAAGATAAAAATTCTGAATTTCCCAAACAGATCTCTATTCTACAAGACTTAGTTGAGAAAGAAAGAAAAGCTTTTCAAGAAAACAAAAAGTCTTTGGTGATTGAAAAGAAGGAATATGAAAAGAGAAATGTTGGGATCTTCAATGAAATTTCTAATAAAACCAAGAACTTACAAAAATATTTTGAACAAGGCTCATATCTAAAATAACTGCTCTATCATCAGATGTGCAAAAAGAACAGAAGGCCAGATCTGATTTGAAAATAAAGTTTGACACACTTACTTCTGAAAGAAACAGTTTATCCGCAAAGATAAAAGACTTAGAAGCTGCAAACGTTGAACTGTCAGATAAAGTTTCAGCTGATGTGATTAGTCAATCACCTATTCCTAATAAAAAAAGTTTAAAAAAAGAAAAATGTCAAACCAATCTCTGTCAAATCAAGATAGATCAGACCATCTAATCTATTTTATGACAAATCTGTTGATGGTTCAGCAAATTTTTACGTTAAATCTCTTGGAAAGAATTCGAAGAAAAGTCAGATGGTCGGGAGAGTGAAGAGTTCTTCAGATGATGAGAAGAAGAAAGACAAAGAATCTGCATCCACACCCAATGCCAAGAAGAACAGTGTGCATAAAGGGAAATCTTTTGGTAAGTAAAAATTGATCAGGATTGCTCAGAAGGAAATTTGTTGTTCTTACTGTGGAGCACATGACTTTGTAAGTAAATTTTTTGTCAATTACTGGTATGGTTCTTATTATGCAAGCCCCACAAGAACTGTAACTAACACATCTGGACCTAGATACCAGTGGGTACCAAAAGCTAAAACTGTGTTGCAGGCACCCAAAGTTTAAGGGGGAACATGATGTTTGACTTCTAGACAAATCAGTCTAGGACTCGTATCTCAAAGAACGGTGGCTTTTGAACACAACAGTTCAAAACCTGCACCTCAATGTCAAGACTGTGGTTTCTGATCACATGACAGGTCAGGATCCGTTCTTCAATGTTCATATAAGGATATTTTGCTAATATATTCACGGGGAGCTTAATAGACCTAAATCATTGTACCATGATTTGAGGGGATGCCTAAAAGGTAAATATCTTCTGATCTAAATCTCTGATTGTTTAAAAGAAGAACAACTTTCAAGCATGAAAAATAGTTTCTTAGATGTTCAAACCACTTCTCTATTCTCAAAAGATTTTATGAATTTAGAAGTGTGATTTTAAATGTTTTTCATTTGGGGTTTAATGTTTAACTGACCGAGTGTTTCCAAAGATCAATACTTGCGTATTATCTTGTCTATATACTATAAAGTATTCACACACACCGGTTCAGTACTTCATTTTAATTTGTTATTACCATGTCTCATAACGAACAACTTTTTCTATGGTAATACCCTCGTTTGAAATTCAATGTTGTTGAGCATCATTCATCATTTCAATCTTTGTGCGTTCATTGCTAAATTGTTTATATTCGTTCATATAAACAAGCTATCAAATTCTTTGATACCCTAACCATTTCATTTGATCTGATTGATACATTGTCAGATTCTCAAAATAATTCTCTTGATTTCAAATTATTCATTCAATATCCTTGTTTTGAGAGATCTTCATTGTTCAAATGCTCAAACTTAATTCATATTTTTAATGAGAATACATTTTGACAATGTTATCATTTTTGTGCTTAACTGTCCAAGTTAAACTGTTGAGCAACTATTTTTTATAGGACTTACATGGGATTCGTATGAGAACTTAAACAGAACTTCCATGGATTCACGTTAACCAGTGTTTCCTACCCAGGAAATTATCCTAGAGTGATTGAGAGGTGAGGGGTCAAAAACAAAGAGTAGGGGAGATAACTCACCCGGTTGAGTTTTTCTCAATGTCTGGAGCGGTAAAATGTAAATGAGAATTTGGTTAGAAGTGAGGAAAATGTTAAAAAGAAAAAGGGTGTGAGAACAGAGTTAAAAGAATATCAAAACTCTGCACCAACCACTTTCGGAGTCGGGCTGTAACATCCCATACTAACTCCATATTCGCTTAAACACATACAGAGCAACTAAGTAAACTTTACAGCAAAATAGTACTATTTATTGACAGCCGGACATTAAGGTACATATATATACAATCCCAAAAGTATCTATTCACAAAATAAGGTTGTTCGGTAAGTTAGTATTCTAAATATCCACTCTTGGTCTCTCAACCCAGATATTCCCCAAGTCTGTCTCTAGAACCTGCCCCGGAATAACAAACATGGTTGACCAATAACTCAGTGAACAGATCAATGAAATCAACAATAAACAATATAGGGTAAGTACAAATTATCCCTATAATCATGAAAAGATAAAATAAGCAATCGAATATCACAAAGATATAACAAAGGGTTCACGTAATCACCCGTTCCGTGTTTCGTGTTATTCAAGTTCACATAAATCACCCGAATACACTAAACCCGTTGTTCCCAAAGAATGTACGGTTCTATGGGCATAAGTGAGAACTAGCGGTGTGGGCACGACACCCACTAGCCCTCGACTACTATTAAAGTAGTCCTGGTTCTATTCTGTTCCTAGGATATCCATTCGCCCCTATGGCCGGATCAGGGCCAACGCACTTTCCACGCATACACAAGGACGCCATAGTGATTATAGCCACCATAGAAGCATCACAAAGTCAGTGCCCCCGACTAAGTGTCTGGGTAAAGGATCACAACGTATGTGATCTAACCGGATCACAAAGATATAACAACAATCAATGAACAAGTCAATATGGCTTGACTCTATCTAGTCGTGCCATTCTCAATATGATAATATCACGGTCATTGTACCAATTCAACAAATCATATTTATTCCATTCCATTCACGCCTCAGCATTCAGAGTAAAACTCAAGAACCGGGCCAACGGTCCCTATTAGGGGCAACAAACTTTCGAAAAGTCCTAAGTTGTGCTCAACTAATGGAACACCAAATGGAATTCAACAAAGAAATTACACGATAAAAATCCAAGAATCAACATCAATGAGGTATTTTCGTATGTCAAGTTTACAATTCGTAAATCATATTTGAATGGATTAACCCTCAACAATAGGTCATTCCCGTTCCAAGAAAATAAGATATCCGTTCCTTTATATAGTAGAGATAACCAAAATACGATGCCCAAATGCCAAAGTGTCCAAAATCCTTGCTAGTCGAATTTTCCTATCACAAGTAATATATATATACACTTAGAATTATACAATAATTTCGTATATTTGTTTGATCTCTTTATCCTATTGGCACCCTTTTATTAGCTTATGTTAACTTTATTTCCATCTTATATGTTTATAGTTCAATGCTAGTGTTTATGAAATGGTGCAAAAGGACTTGAACAAAACAACCAAAATATTGCAAAAGAAAGTTCCCCTGGACATTTCAGATTCTGTAGATCTCTGTGTTGGACATATTAATCATACATAGGAGCATAATTTGCTGATATTGTCTAAACGAAAGTTGTACCTATGCTTCTTAGGAGTCCAATCGCACTGCATTCATGTTGTTTGAAGCTATAATCGATTTTATATGAATTTTGCACTAACAGTGTGCAAATCCCAAGTTTACAGAGACCAGCTGCTGTAATTAGGTATTTTGGCACACTTAAGCTCAAAATTAGCTTTTGGACTCTTCATAACAATTGTTCTAGACACACCAAGGTTTCCAACTACATATCATACACGTCAATCGGATCAATGGTTAATTTTATACAAAATTTTAAAGTAACATGCAGATTCCTGTTTTATCCAACAGCATCATATTAACTTGGTTAACATACCAATCACTACCAATTGATTTATTAACCATTTTAAACCTATCTATTGACAAAAATTAGAGTACTTAGCTTTAGTTTAACAGCCCTTAACACCATATAAATCAAAACCTATTTGAGTTTTAAGTTATCAAGTATCTAACTCTAAGATTTTACAAAATTCTTACCTCAAAGATGATTACACCTCTTCAAGGTGTTGATTCCTCCAAACTCTTATAAACTCCATCCCCTAATCAACAAGAACACACACAAACTTAGTATGTATCTTTCTCAAATAATCTAGATTTCAAAATTATAAACTTACCCAATGGTTTATCTTCAAGATTTAACTTCAAATCTTCAATATTTCATCATATGATCAAGCTATGAGGCTTAATTTCATGGAAGAGGGTTTGGATTAGGGTTTGAAGAAGAAAACGTGAAGAAGGAGAAGATATAAATCTGATTTTGATTTCTTTTATTTTCATAATTTGTTTTTATATTTTTCAATTATTCTCTTTAAGTCCCTCAAGTTTTATAAATTGCAAATTTACCATGTTTGGAGAATTTCCGCACATTTTTGGTTTAATTATTGTTTCCTTTATCCATGTTTAACCCATCTAATGGTTATGTTTGACAAAATTAGTTTGGTTTAAGGCCATATGCTAAAGGTACAAGCATATAAAGCAATGACTAACTCCAAACACTAACTTTTCACTTAATGTTCGATATAAAAGTTCGGTTATTATACGGGAAGCCACATTTTCTGATTGGTTCACATTCTTTGGTGACCATCATTGAAAAAGACAGTGAGCCCATGCCAACTCTTGCAATTATCCCCACCAACCATTCATTTCTTTCCCGACAAACAAATGTTTCATTTTCATTGGGGACGCAGCACATATGCTATCTTATCTTCAATCGGATGATTTAGATATTGAAAAAGAAGGAAAGTTGCCCCACCTTCGCACCTCTTTCATGCACATTGAGTCCGTGTAATAATTGTTGATGTCTCAACAGTTTACACAATTTGAGCCTGAAAAAGCTTAAGTAGCTTCAATCATTTCTACACTTTCACGTACACCCAAGGAATATGTTTTCTTGTCATAACATTCATAGAAAATTCCTTTGTGGTTTTTCGATGATTAAATGGAAGCCCTGGGGGAGTGAACATTACAAAAGCTCCTTTCCAATGTATATCCGTTGTACAAAGTGGCTCCGTGCTACTTAAAGGCATACTAACTGTTTCATCCGTTGAATCAGGGTTACACTGTTTATTATATATGAATTTGAAAAGATTCAAATATATACATTTCATGAATTGACGGATACTCAGATCAAAGGGCGGAGAATGTCAAATGTATCTCAAAGGGGGGAAATATTTGTAAAAGGGGAGATTCAAAGAAAGTGCTGAAATTGAGAAAGTTTGGATGATAATGATGCTCACAATCATCAAAAAGGGGGAGAAATCTAGAAAGGTCAATTTCAACTCAATTTCAGAGTCATGAAGAAAGTTCAAAGTGAAAAGACTTGTGGAGAAATCTACAAAGTTCAAGAAAGTTCAAGTCAGATTCAAAGAAATCATTCTAAGATCATTCAAAGTCCAATCAGATGATTTGAGAATGTTTGTTTTTCTGAAGACGATCAAGAGATCAGAAGAGATGAAGATACAGTTTTTGAAAGATTCCTCAAAAGTTCAACGATAAAGATTTCAAAGATGTTTCAAAGTTGAAGTTTCAAAAGATTTTAAAGAATTCAGATTCGTTTTCAAGACTTGTTGACTCTCTAAAGATCCAAAGTGCAAAAGACTTTTCAAGATTTTTCAAAGACCGAAAGACTGAAGATTGTTAGAGCTTCAAAGTCCAAGACTATCAGAAACAAAAGTTGAAGAATCAAGCGCTGAAGACTAGTGTCAAATTTTTATTAAATCTTGAATACAAAGGGGGATAATGTTAGTGTATAAAATTGTATCCAAGATTTAGTGTGAAAAGTCAAGTCTAGAAAAGTCAACAAAGTCAAAGTTTAGCAAAGTCAATCTTAATGTTTGTGTTTAAGCTTGTGGTTTTAGTTCTCATATAAATACCATGTTGCTTTGTAAATCTTGTAGCTAGAAACATTTGTATGAAAACTGTTAGATCAATGACTAATACGTTTCTCTCTCTACTCTCTCTCTAGTTCTTAACTATCATAATCTTGAATTGTAGATTGTGAGATTGCTTGATTTGAATCTGGATATACAATTTCATTGATTTGATGAGATTTAAGACTGAGCGAAAAGGTTTATTTCTTATCTTTATCTCATATATGGTTGAAAGAAGAATGACTTTCAATCATAGAAAACATGTTCTTAAACGTTCAAACCACTTCCCGATTATTACATAGTTTTCATGATTTGGAAGTGTGATTTTTAAATGTTTTCACTTTTAAATGTGCTGAAATGTTTATAAACCGTGTGTTTCCAAAGATTAATACTTGTGTATTATCTTGTCTATATACTGTCAAGTATTCACACACAGCGTTTTATTTTTTGTTGACTTTGTTCTTACCATGTCTCTAAATTGAACCATATTTTTTCGATGGTAAGACACCCCGATTGCTATTCAAAGTTTGAGCGTGATTTCGTTTCTAAACGTTCTTTCAAGATTGTCTACATTTTGAATCGTATAGACTATTCTTGAGCAACATTGTGCTTTAATAGGAAAATATGGCTTCTTTGTGTGACCTTAAATGAAACTTCTATGGATTCACATTAACCAGTGTTTCCTACCCAAGAAGTTAATCTTTAGTGATCGAGTGTGAGGAGTCAAAAAGAAATGCGTGTGGGTTGTGTGACGAGGTAAAATGAAATGAGAGTTTGGTTAGATGCGAGCTAAATGATTAAAAAGAAAGAGGGTGAGAGATCAGAGTAAAAGAATATCAAACTCTGCACCAACTACTTTCTGAGTCGGGCAACCACATTACTAGTGTTTCACAATTCTTCATGAACATTATTGAAATAGGCAACTAGCCCATGCCAAATCTTGATAACCCCCCCCCCCCCAACTACTCATTTTCTTCTCAACAAGAAAATGTTTCATATTTTCTGGGGACGCAACACATAATCTATCTGTTTTTCATTTGGAAAATCTGGATATTGAAAAAGAAGGAAGTCTGCCCCACCTTCGCACTTCGATCATGCACAATTGAGTCTGTATTTAATTACTGTTGTCTCAGTGGTTTACACAATGTTGAGCCTTATAAAAAGCAATCATCATGTGCTTAATTCTTACTAATACTTGCACGAACACACAAGGAATTTGTTTTCTTGTCATAACGTTCATTGTCAGGATCGAATTCTCAACAAGAATTAACTCTCAGAAACAATATCAAAGAAGTTTGCGGAATAACACTTTGATATTCTATGAAACAGTAAATCAACACAGAAAATATGAATAACAAACTGTAATATTTTATTGAATGCTTTGAAGTTACAAGATTACTCACTCAACCTCAATATTGATGAACAGACTCACCAATACGAATTCTACTTCTCTAGAATTAGGATCTATGCCTTGAGGTTGTTTTTTCTTCTAAAAGAATGAAAACTAAAAGTTCAGAATTCTGTCTAACTATTCTAAACAATACAATATATATACTGAATACAAAGATAATTACAATAAATAAAATATCTTCAGTATATCTTCTATGTATATCTCTAAGCTTCCATGTATATCCTTTTATACGAATCTTCATCATATAAGCAGTATTAATCTTCAGCAGCATTAACTACTAAGCAGTACTAACCACTAGCAGTACTAACTAGCTAAGCAGTACTAACTTTGTTCAAGCAGCACTAACTTTGACTAGCAGTATTAATAGTACTAGCAGTAGTAACACTCAGCAGTACTAATCTTTAAGTCTTCTAGCAGTAGTAATTTTGAACTAGCAGCATTAACCATACTTGAGTTTTTCTTCAGTTCCCAACAATCTCCCCCTAACTTGACTTTTAGGAAGAGAAGTCAAGTTCTTCAGATTTTCTTCAAGATGCTCCCAAAACTCTATCAATGCCTAAATCCCAGTGTTTGCATCCAATCCCAAACTCTGATTGATGGTTCTTTGAATCAAGTATTTAGCCATTTCTGAATCTGGAACACACCTTAACTTTTTCTTCAGCATGGCATGTAGCTTCAATCTGCTATGATTATACACTCTATCCACTAGGAAGTATTCAGTGTGATTTAAATCCAAAGTCACTGAATATACTCCACTAGTTTCATACAAAGTCCAATTGTTAACTGCTTGAAAAACACTCCTTATGATCTTCTCTACTTCATCAGGTTTGAACATCATACACAGATACTCCATCACCAGTTTTGTAATTGAAATCCCTGGAGCTTTCAACTGATCTGCATACAACTTCATCCCTATATCAAACATTTCTTCAATATCAGACCTTGAGCAAGTTCTGACAATTTTAGCCCAAGTACTGTAGACTTCATACTTTTCATCTTTTCTCTTCAGTCTGATATACTCCTTGCCATCTACTTCCAAAACATCCCAGTGAATGACTTCAGGAGGTTTAACTCCTACAGGTTCTGCTGCAATTGGTTCAGGCACTTTGTCCATCACAACCATGTACATCTTGACATCCTCAGAACTTGCAGGTTCTTTCATTGTAGATGACTCAGGTGCCTCTTCTTCTTCAGCAACCTTTTCAGCCTCTTCTTCCACTAATCTAGGCTTCTTTGTAGGCTTTCTCCTGGCAATCATCTTTGTCCTTTTTAAAGTCCTTAGACTTTCACCAATTGTTGTTTCCTTCTCTGGAGTTTCTTGCTCATCAGGGAATGGTTTTTGTAAGAAATCATTGCTTTCTTTCATTCTTTTCTCCATTTCAACCCTTGCAAGATCATCCCCTTGAAGTTTTATCATCTCATCATCATACATCTTCTTGAGCTTCTCAAAAGACATCTTTGAAAACATCTCTACCTTGACACCTACTGCACCCTTGAGGAAAGTAATCATTTTCTTTCTCTCATGAGCACCCAGGTATGTCTTTGAAGGTTGTCTTTTCCTTGCAGCCATTTTGATCTTAGCAGGCTTCCTCAAAGATGTGGCTTTCTGCTTGGCTTGTTCTGTAGCTAAGCTTTGTTGATAGGCTTTGTTTAACTCTGCAGCCATTGCTTTAGCTATCTCTCTATCCTTTTGCACTTGCATGGTTTCTGCTTCTTCAAGTTCAGCCTGTATCTTCCTAGCTAGAGCTTCATCTGATTCAATCAGCTTCTGCTTTTTCATTGGTTTATCAGACTCAACTAGCTTTGCCTTACCTTTCTCTTTACTCATTACCTTCTCAATGCTAGAGTTCTTTGCTGCATCACCTCTTTCTTTTATGACAACTCCTTTGGCCTTTGAGGTGACCTTGGGAGTATCATGTTTGGCTTTGATGAGTGTTTCTGCAACCTCAAGCTCTGTAAGGACCTCTTTTACTTTTTCTGCTGCTTCTTTCAGCTCAGCAGTATTAACCATTTCTGCTGCTTTACTTGAACTGGCAGTATTAATGGTTTCTGCTGCTGGCTCTGTTTCTGCTGCTTGCTCATTCTCCCCCTCAACATCTTGTTTTTCCTCTTGCTCCCCCTTAGCTTTGGCATCAGCTTCTGACTCCCCCTTTTTGGGAGCATCAGTCACTGGTTTCCTCCTTCTGAGCAAAAATTGTTTCTTCTTCCTTTGCAGAATCAGTTTCCTTACCATTTGCTTCAACTTGATGATTTGTTCTTGTTGTGACAGAACTATGAGTTTAAGCTCTTCTATATCTTTGCCCTGTTTGAGTACATCCATGTTGATGTTGCCCATTGCCTCCATCAATTCATCATAGTTATATCTGTCCTCACCTTCTCCAGGAGTGTTACCCCCTATTGAAGGATCATTGGATCTTTTAGTAGTGGAAGTCTTCTGCCTAGCAGAAGCACTATCCACCCCTGTGGTTTCTTGGCACCAGGGACCTTCAAATGATTGCTCATTCAAAGTTGCCATGGGGGAGGTCTTATTGATGTTACCACTTTCCTCCTCTGTGCTAGCAGGAGTAGTGGCAGCCTCATCACCCATATGCTCTACCTCCTCCTCAGAGAGCACCTCCTTTGGGTTGGGAGACACCCTTGTGGATTCCCTTTGAATATTCTCTACTGGAGAATGCTCCAATAGAGGGCTTAAAGGCTTGGGGGATGATGGTACAAGAAGGGAAGGAGCCTTCTTTACCTGTTTTCTCTTGTAGGTTTGGGTGATGGGAGAGGTTGGTTTTTCAAGAAGGGACTGGGGAATTGATTTTGAGAGGGAAGGTTGGGCTTGGCTAGCAGTGGGTTGGTCTAATGGGGGCCTTGACCCTGCTGCCATACCTTCATTGGTTTGGGACACCACCATCATTGTAGAGAACAATGGGGTGTCAACTCCTTCAGAGTCCCCAGCAGATCTTCTCATATTTGAGAAAACCTTGCCTTTGGGGGGTTTAGGTACATATACCCCAACAGGTTGAGGTATATCCGTCAATTCATGGTTGATAACTGCTTGAACAAACCTGGGATACATATAAAAGCTCTTTTTGTTTCCCATGTTTGAGACAAGATCATTGAAAATCATTTGTGAAAAATTGTACCTTCTGGCAGTGGCCAAACAGACCAAAGCATAAGCAATGGGACTGCTGAACTCACTCCATCCAGTGGTCTTTTTAGAAATGCAGTGCATCAAGGTATGAACAAGAAAACGCCATTGAGGTGAGAATTTAGCTTTTGAGAACTTAAAAACACCCAATGGGCCTCCATACCCCATTTTTGTCAGAGTAGAAAACAGTTCATCATTAGGGATAGAAGTTATACCAGAGGCATCGTCTAGACGTAGACTGATGCGAACTATCTCTTCAGTAACTGTCAATGGATTGCCACATACTGTCGTCTTGATCATTCGCACACCATTCTCAGTAACAATGGTGGCATGTGCCCAGAATTGCCTCTGATGCTCTATAAAGATAGTTGGAGACATAGTGATAGCATGGGCAATGTGGCTAGTCTTCAGAAAGTCGACTATCTGATGAAAGCCTTCTGCTTGTTTTGGCTTTTGGAGCATTGCGATTTCATTGTGCTCGTCAATGAACGCCATTGATGCCATTGACCTTGAAGATTCTTGCCTGAAAACTTTGAACTGATTTCAATGTGCTTTGTCTTTGAGTGCTTGACTGGATTATTTACAATGCTAATAGCACTGCTGTTGTCAATAAAGATTGGAGTGTGTAGAAAGGTTACCCCATAATCCAACATTTGATTCTGAATCCATAAGACTTGAGAACAGCAACTTGCAGCTGCTATGTACTCTGCCTCTGTTGTAGATGTGGATACTGTGGTTTGTTTCTTGCACTGCCATGAGACTAGTCTAGCACCCAAAAACTGACATCCTCTAGAAGTAGATTTTCTGTCCAAGTTTGCCCCACCTAGATCACTGTCTGAGTATGCTATTAGGTAAAAAGGTGAGTTATGAGGATACCAAAGTCCCAATCTGAGTTGCCCTTTGAGATATCTGAATATCCTCTTAACAGCTTGAAAGTGAGATTGCTTTGGCCTAACTTGAAATCTTGCACATACACAAACTGGAAACATTATATCTGGCCTTGATGCTGTGAGATACATGAGAGAGCCAATCATGGATCTATAATAATGCACATCCATGTCCTCCCCCTCAAGATCTGCTGTGATCTGCTTGTGTGTTTCCATAGGTGTGCTGGCAGGTTTTGATTCTGAGAAACCAAACTTGGTTAGAATATCCTGCACATACTTGGATTGACATATGAAAATGCCATCTGACTTCTGTTGAACTTGGAGTCCAAGGAAGAAAGTAAGTTCCCCCATGGAACTCATTTTGAACCTTTGATGCATTAAATCCTCAAACTCCTTGCACATGTTGTTTCTTGTAGATCCAAAGATAATGTCATCAACATAGATTTGGACCAGCAAGATATCCTTCTTCTTTCTTTTGATAAATAAAGTCTTATCAATGACTCCTCTTTCAAAGTCATTTTCCAAGAGATAGGATGACAGAGTGTCATACCATGCTCTTGGGGCTTGATGTAATCCATAAAGTGCTTTCTTTAATTTGTATACCCTGTCTGGATAGCTTGGGTTTTCAAACCCTGGTGGTTGACAGACATATACTTCTTCTTCAATTGATCTATAGAGAAAAGCACTTTTTACATCCATTTGATAGACTTTGAAGTTCATGTAAGAAGCATAGGCTAGGAATAGTCTGATTGCTTCTATCCTAGCCACAGGTGCAAAAACTTCTTCATAATCTATACCCTCTTCTTGAGTATAGCCTTGAGCCACCAGCCTTGCTTTGTTCCTTATGACAATACCTCTTTCATCTCTCTTGTTTCTGAAAATCCACTTTGTGCCAATTGCTCTGTGACCTTTAGGAAGGTCTACTAGATCCCATACATCTTGTAGCTTGAACTGTAACAGTTCTTCTTGCATTGCTTCTATCCAGCTAGATTCTTTCATAGCATCATGTGCCTTTTTAGGCTCAAGCTGGGATAAAAAGCAAGAAAGTACTGTATGCTGTTGATCTTGCATTTCTTGAAGCCTGCTTTGATGTCTAGTCATCATAGGAGAAGAGATATCTCCTATTACCAGCTGTGGAGGATGATTCTTTTGAACTCTTGTGTTATGACTAGGTTCTTCATTCAGTCCAGCCTCTAGATTAGAGTCATGCAATTCAACTGAAGTGTTTTCAGATGCCACTTCTGATTCTTGAGTCTCCTCATCTCTAGTGTCTTCTTCACTCTGACTTGGTTCAGTAAATGATTCCTTTTCACAGTCTTCATTTATTGTGGGTATGGGAAAAATCACAGATTTAGATATACTTTCTTGAACTTGTGTGATCTCTGATTCTCCATTACCTGTTCCTGTATACTCATTACTGAAACCAAAAGAGTTAGTTAGTGAGTCAATGTCAAATAGCCACTGAGGTCCAGACCCAACAGGATTTTGTGTGTTCTCATTGCATTTGACATTGTCACTTTCTTCAATTATTCTAGAAGAAGAGTTAAAAACTCTGTAGGCCTTACTCTGAGATGAATATCCCACAAGAAATCCATCATCTGCTTTGCTATCAAACTTACCTAAGTGAGATTTGGTATTTAGAATTGTACAAGGACACCCAAAAGGTTTGAAGAAACCAATAAAAGGTTTTCTTTTATTTAAAAACTCATAAGGGGTCTTGTTCTTTTGCTTGACCACTAGAACTCTGTTTTGGACATAACAAGCAGTATTAACTGCTTCAGCCCAGAAGGTAATTGGTAATTTTGAATCAGCCAACAGAGATCTAGCAGCCTCTATTAGTGTCCTATTTCTCCTTTCAGCAACACCATTCTGTTGAGGAGTCCTAGGAGCACTATATTGTCTCTCAATGCCTTTTTCTTCACAAAAGGTGTTTAGATCATGATTTTTAAACTCAGTTCCATTATCTGATCTAATGACTTTTACTCTTTGATTAGTTTGGTTTTCAATTCTTAGAATAAAGGATTTGATAAGATCACTTGTTTCATCCTTAGTCCTTAGAAAATATACCCAAGTAAATCTGGAGTAATCATCAACAATAACTAAGCAGTAAGATTTCTTGCCTATACTCATAACATTTGTAGGACCAAACAGATCCATATGCAATAACTGGAGACAAGTAGAAACAGAATTTAACTCTTTGGTCTTATGAGAAGTTTTGTGTTGTTTGCCTTTAAGACAAGCAACACAATGATCATCACATGAAAAGACTTTTGAGGGTAAACCTCTTACAAGGTTATTTTTAACAAGATTGTTCATAGTCTTGAAATTCATGTGACACATCCTTCTGTGCCAAAGAGAGGATTCATCCACAGAAGCTTTTGAAACAAGACAATTTAAAGATGAATCACTATCAACGTTGTCCAAATCAAGACAGTAAACATTGTACTTCCTTGGAGTTCTAAGTAGTATCATGTTTTCATCAACTACCTTGAACCCTGGAGCAAGGATCATACACTCAGTATTAGTAAATAATATACTATGTTGTTTGTCACAAACCTGTGATACACTTAACAGGTTGTACTTTAATTGATCAACATAGTAGACATCCTCAAATGTCATCTTACCTTTGGTGACATTACCTTTTCCACTTATCTTACCACCAGTAAGATTGTCTCCAAATGCAACATGTCCTCCATTGATATGTTTGAAATCCTGAAGGCATGACATGTTGCCTGTCATGTGCCTAGAGCAACCACTATCAACATGCCAAATGCTCTTTCCCTTGAGCTGTTGGTTGCCCTGCACATTAGATAAATCAATTAGTATGATTGGGGACCCAAGCAAAAGTGGTCTTGGGTCTCCCTTTCTCATCAAAGTATTTACATTCCTTTTTAATGAGGTTTTTAAACTCAGAGCACTCTTTATTAGAGTACTTTGTCAATATGATTGGCTTAGCAGAACCAACACTAGAAGCAGTACTAACCTTAGAAGTACTAACAGAGTTAGCAGTACTAACAGGTTTAGCAGTACTAACAGGTTTAGCAGTACTAACCTTGTTAGCAGCATTAACATTGTTAGCAGTAGTATTACTTCTAGCAGCACTATCATTGTCAGCAACACTATTTGTGGTAGCAGTACTAACAGTTTTAGTGCTTTTAGGAATCCACATATTGACACTTTCTTTAACAGACTTTTTCTTCATGTGGCTTTTAGTTTTAACAGTTTTCTTAGCCACATGGTTCTTTTCAATTTTCTTATAACCAAAGGGTTTTTGCATGGATCTTTGGAAATTCATCCTTTGTTTCATAGGATTGAAATAACAGAATTTTGCAAGATGATTCAATTTGCCACAGATAAAACAAGGTTTTGGTCTATTGATTTTACTCAGATCAACCCCTTGTTTTTGTGCCCACTGGTTATTCCAGTTTCTTTGATTTCCCCTCTTTTTGTCCTGTTTTTGGGGCTCATTCTTCTTACATGCACACTGTTTGCAAGGACCTGGATTCACAACTGTGGTCTGTTTGTAATGGACCTTACCAGACTTTCTCTCTGTCTTCTCTATGTCCTTGGATTTGATCCAAGCCCTTCCACAATCATCATTGATAATGTTATTCTCTAGAGGAATCTCACCACTCACCTTGTTCTCCTTACTCTTGCCAACCTCTTTCTCAGTCTTATCCTCAACAACTACCTCATCTAAAGGATCTATTTCAGTGGCTCCCTCAGGCAAGTCCTTTCTGTCTTTGGTGTCTAACAGGTCTGAAGTAGGAGGAATGTAATTGTTGTTATATGGTGGAGGTGTTGCATTGTACCCAATTCCTCTTCTCAGCTTATCATGAATCTGATTTTGTAGTAAAGAGTCCATTGCTTTAGAAGCATTGGAAAACTTTTCTACATCAAGCTTAACCTTGGTTAGCTCCTCTTTTAGTTTTTCAGTCTCCTCTTTAGATTTGGTCAGTTTAAGTTCTAAATCCTTTTTCTCCCACTGCCAATAATTGGTGTCATATGAGTGTTGTAGTTCATTGGCTTGAAAACCTTTGATCTGATATTCAAATCTCTCTACAATCCTTACATAGTCTTTTATATCTTTTTCTAATCTCTTAAGGTCATCACTCATCTTCTGATTGTGATCCCTGTACCTTTTAACAGTGTCTATGCAAGTTTTAGAGCAGAGATTAGAACTTACCTCAGATGGGAGATCAGATACTTTAGCCATAAGAGCTTGATTCTGAATAGTTTCTTCTGCTTGATCACTCCAATCAAACCCCATACCTTGTTGAGATACAAGGGATTGTGCAGAGTTTCTGTTGAAGCTTCCAGATTGAGCTTGTTGGTGGTTGTTATTCTGAGACATTCCACTTCTGCATTCTCTAGCAAAGTGTCCCTTTTGATGGCATTTGTAACATTCTACCTTGGACTTGTCAAATCCTGCTCCATCTTCTCTTCTTTGGGAGAAGTTGTTCCTCCCAGTTCTTTTGATGAACTTTTTAACTCTCATGGAGAGCATGGCCATCTGCCATTTAATATCCATCTCTTCCAGATCATCGGGATGGAGTTGTTCTAAGTCATCATTAATCAAAGAGGAATTTCCATGACTGGAAAGAAAAGCTTCAAACACAGAATCAGTGCCTTTATCTTGATTTGTTCCATTAGCAGCATTAACTGATTCAGGGTTAGCAGTAGAATCAATTGATGCTGATATGAGTGCAACATTATGAATATATCCAGAGGGCTTCTTCTTTGCCTCCACCTCAGCTTCAAATACTCTAAGATCATTGTACAGATCATCAAGTTCTTTTTCTTCCAACTGATCATTCTGTCTGAATGACACAGTGTACATGGTCCATTCATCTCCAAGGGACCTTAAGAACTTCCTGTTCACATCATCTTGATCAATCTGTACTCCCATAGTAGCTAGTTCACGAATTAGTTTATTAAACCTGTCAAAAGTTTGAGTCATGGACTCATTCTTAGTTGAGATGAAGTTTTCATACTGTTGCTTTAAGATTGCCTTTTGATTTCTCTTGGTACTTTTGGTACCTGAGAATCTCTTCTCCAGAGCATTCCAGAGCATCTGTGCATCAGTGCAATTGCAGAATTGATGTTGATACTCATTTGGAATGGCCAAGAGCAGTGTGCTCAAGGCTTTCATCTCTGTCTGCCTTGTCTTCCAGTCTGCATCTGTCTTTGGAGGAGTTCTTTTGCCATCTTCACCAATCTTTCCTTCATCAGATGGGCCATTCTTAATGATGTCCCACATAGAGTAATCTGTGAGGAGAATATATTGCTTGATTCTGATCTTCCACATGTCAAATTCATTGGATCTAAGCATTGGAACTTTTGAGACCAAAGTACTGCTTGATTCTGCAAGATTTTCCATGATGAATAGTTGTTTCTGAGAAATCAGGATCTGATAACACTTGTCAGGATCGAATTCTCAACAAGAATTAACTCTCAGAAACAATATCAAAGAAGTTTGCGGAATAACACTTTGATATTCTATGAAACAGTAAATCAACACAGAAAATATGAATAACAAACTGTAATCTTTTATTGAATGCTTTGAAGTTACAAGATTACTCACTCAACCTCAATATTGATGAACAGACTCACCAATACGAATTCTACTTCTCTAGAATTAGGATCTATGCCTTGAGGTTGTTTTTTTTTCTAAAAGAATGAAAACTAAAAGTTCAGAATTCTGTCTAACTATTCTAAACAATACAATATATATACTGAATACAAAGATAATTACAATAAATAAAATATCTTCAGTATATCTTCTATGTATATCTCTAAGCTTCCATGTATATCCTTTTATACGAATCTTCATCATATAAGCAGTATTAATCTTCAGCAGCATTAACTACTAAGCAGTACTAACCACTAGCAGTACTAACTAGCTAAGCAGTACTAACTTTGTTCAAGCAGCACTAACTTTGACTAGCAGTATTAATAGTACTAGCAGTAGTAACACTCAGCAGTACTAATCTTTAAGTCTTCTAGCAGTAGTAATTTTGAACTAGCAGCATTAACCATACTTGAGTTTTTCTTCAGTTCCCAACATTCATAGAAATATCTTTCTGGTGTTTCGATGATTGAATGGAAGCCCTGGGGGAGTGAACATCAAAAAGCTCCTTTCCAATGCGTATTCGTTACACACAGTGACTTTATGTTACTGACAGGCATATTAACCGATTCATTTGTTGATTCAGGTATTACACTTTAATTTGTATGGATTTGAAAAGATCTAGATGAATATCTTTGTGGGTTAACGGTGAATCAGAGGCTCAGATTTCAAAAGATCGGTGGTCAGAATTGATAATGACGTTTCTTGGAGAAAGTTTTGATGATTGTCGCAATCATCAAAAAGGGGGAGAAGCTAAAGTTTACGAAATGTCTGGAAATTTGTATCAGATATGGGGAGACAGTATAAAGAAAAGTTTGTGTCTGAAATGTTATATATGGGAGAAGATAAAGAAATATTTGTTTTTCAAAAGTTATTTTCTTGAAGTTTGACAAAGATTGAAAGTTCAAAAGAGCAAACTCAAAGTTTTCTGAAGATGTGCTGAACTTTACTGAAATTTTCTTTGAAGAATATTTGCTGAAGCAGTCTGAGTAAATTTTGAAGATAATTTCTTTGTGAAGACTAAAAGAGGTTTGAGATAATTTTGGAAGACTAGTGAAGAGCATATCTATCATTCTTGGGGGAGATTGTTATTTTGTTTGAAAAAAGATTTTTGAGAGATTACTAACGTTTTCTAAAGTTGATCAAAGGAGGAGATTACTTTTACTAAGCTTGAATCCAAAGGGGGAGATTGTTAGAGCATAATTATGTTGAATACAAGATCACAGAAGTCTGAAGACTGAAAGTTAAAGCTGAAGTCAACTCTCAGCATCAAAGTCAAAGTCAGTGAAATAAAAGTCAAAGTCAACATTGTATTTTTCTATTTTCTAGTGTTGAAATAGTTTTAATGTTCTGCGCGTTTTGTCAGCATCGAATTTTCAACAAGAATAAAGTCTCAGAAACAATATCAAAGAAGTTGCGGAATAACACTTTGATATTCAATGGAACAGTAAACAAACAGTATATAATAAACACTTTGCAAACTTGTATTAAAAACACAAGATTACACACTCAACCTCAATCTTGAAGAACAAGCTCTTTCAAGACGAATTCTACTTCTCTAGAATTAGGAACTATGCCTTGAGGTTGATTCTCTCTAAAAACAAAAACTTAGAATGATAAATCTGTTTTTCTCTAAATCTATCAAAACTATACATATACTGAACAAAAAGATAATTACAAATAAATAAAAAATCTTCAGTATATCTTCCATGAATATCTTCAGAATATCCTTGTTTATCTTTACCCACTATCTCTTCATCATTATCTTCACATTACCTTATAAGCAGCATTAAGTCTTGGCAGCATTAACTACTAAGCAGCACTAACCACTAGCAGTACTAACTAGCTAAGCAGTACTAACTTTGTTCAAGCAGCACTAACTTTGACTAGCAGTATTAATTCTACTAGCAGTAGTAATACTCAGCTGTGTTAACTTTGGAGTCTTCTAGCAGTAGTAATTCTGAACTAGCAGCATTAATCACTTGAGTTATTCTTCAGTTCCCAACAATCTCCCCCTAACTTGACTTTTAGGAAGAGAAGTCAAGTTCTTCAGATGCTCCCAAAATATCATTCTTCAGATACCTGTATCAACATTTATCCCCAAACTTTGATTGATCATTCTCTGAATCAGATATTTGGCCATTTCTGAATTTTCAACACATCCAAGCTTCTTCTTTAGCATTGCATGAAGTTTAAGTCTGCTGTGAGTGTATACTCTATCCACTAGGAAGTATTCTATGTGATTTCTATCCAAAGTCACTGCATATACTCCACTAGTTTCATATAGAATCCAATTTGTGACTGCTTGAAACACATTTCTTATGACATGCTCCACTTCTTCAGGTTTGAACATCATACACAGATACTCCATCACCAGTTTTGTAATTGAAATCCCTGGAGCTTTTAATTGATCTGCATACAACTTCATCCCTATTTCAAACATTTCTTCTATATCAGACTTAGAGCATGTTCTGACAATCTTGGCCCAAGTGTTGAATACCTCATACTTATCATCCTTCCTCTTGATTCTGATATACTCCTTTCCATCCACTGTCAGTGTATCCCAGTGAATAACTTCAGGAGGCTTTATACCAACAGGTTCTGCTGAAATTGGTTCAGGAACTTTGTTCATCACTACCATGTACATCTTTAAATCATCAGTACTTGTAGATTCCTTCTTTTCAGATGACTCAGGTGCCCCTTCTTCTTCAGCAACCTTCTCAGCCTCTCCTTCGGCTATTCTAGGCTTCTTGGTTAACTTTCTCCTTGCCATCATCTTGGTTCTCTTTAAAGTCCTTACACTTTCACCTAGAGTGACTTCTTTCTTTGGTGGTGTTTCTTGCTCATCTGGAAAAGGTTTTTCTATCATGAAATCATTGCTTTCTTTCATTCTCTTCTCCATCTCCACCCTGGCAGTTTCATTTCCTTGAAGCTTAGTCATTTCAGAATTGTACAGCTCCTTGATCTGCTCAAATGTCATCTTGGAGAACATCTCCTTTCTGACTCCTATAGAACCCTTGAGAAAAATTATCATCTTGTTTCTCTCTTGAGTACCAAGGAAAGTCTTTGAGGGTTGTCTCTTCTTTGCAGTTGTTTTTATCACTACAGGTTTCTTCAAAGATGCTGCTTTCTTCTGTGCAAGTTCAGTTGCCAGGCTTTGTTGATAGGCTTCATTCAGTTCAGCAGCTACAGCCTTTGCCATCTCCCTGTCCTTTTCAACCTGAACTCTTTCTTCCTTTTCAATATCAGCCTGCATCTTCCTGGCCAAGGCTTCATCTGATTCAACCAACCTTTGCTTTTTGACTGGTTGATCAGATTCCACCATCTTTGCTTTTCCTTTGTCTTTGTTCATTACCTTCTTACTGTTATCTTTCTTGATCACTTCACCTTGTTCTTTGATGACTACTCCTTTGGTCTTTGAAGTGACCTTGGGAGTATCATGTTTGGCTTTAAGTAAGGTTTCTGCAATATCAAGATCTGTTAATACTTCTTTCACAGTTTCTACTGCTTTGCTTATTTCAGCAGTACTAACCATTTCTGCTGCTTTAATTGAACTAGCAGCATTAATGGTTTCTGTTGCTTGCTTTGTTACTTCATTAATGGTTTCTGTTGCTTGCTTTGTTACTGCTGCTTGTTCTTTTATCTCTGCTTGCACTGATTCTCTTTCTGTTTCTGCTTCTTGCTCCCCCTCAACATCAAATCTCTCCCCTCACCACCATATTTCATCTCATCAAGATCCCCCTTTTCTGTAGCTTTTTCCATGTTGATCTCCCCCTTTTTGGGAGCATCATTACCAGATTTCCTTCTCCTTAGCACAAATTGTCTCTTCTTCTTTTTTTGTACTAGCTTCATCACCAATTTCTTGAGTTTGGTAATCTGCACTTGTTGGGACAAGATTACCAGCTTCATCTCTTCAATTTCTTTCCCTTGTTTGAGAACATCTTGGTTGATGTTGCCCATTGTTTCCATCAATTCATAGTAAGTATATCTGTCCTCACCTTCTCCAGAAGTGTTACCCTCTTTTGATGGATCATTGGATCTTTTTGTAGTGAAAGTCTTCTGCCTAGCAAAAGCAATATCCACCCCCTTGGTTTCTTGGCACCAGGGACCTTTGAATGATTGCTCATGCAAAGTTGCCATGGAGAAGGTCTTATGTATGTTACCACTGACCTCCTCTGAGCTAGCAGGAGTAGTGGCAGCCTTCTCTCCCATATGCTCTTCCTCCTCCTCAGAGAGCACCTCCTTTGGGTTGGGAGACAACCTTGTGGGTACCCTGTAGATATTCTCTAAGGGAGAATCCTTCCTTAGAGGGCTTAAAGGCTTAGGGGTCAATGGTACAAGAAGGGAAGGAGCCTTCTTTACCTGTTTCCTTTTGTAAGTATGGGTTATTGGTGAAGTTGGTTTATCAAGAAGAGACTGGGGAAGTGATGTAGAGTGGGAAGGTTGGGATTGGCTAGCAGTGGGTTGGTCTAATGGGGGCCTTGACCCTGCTGTCATACCTTCATCAGTTTGGGACACCACCATCATTGTAGAGAACAATGGGGTGTCAACTCATTCCGAGTCCAGAGGGGATCTTTTCATGTTTGAAAAGACCTTACCTTTGGGAATTTTGGGTACATATACCCCATCAAAATGAGGTATATCCGTCAATTCATGGTTAATAACTTATTGGACAAACCTGGGGTACATATAAAATCTCTTTTTACTTCCCAGGTTTGAGACAAGATCATTAAAAATCATTTGTGAAAAATTATACTTTCTGGAAGTGGCTAAGCATACCAAAGCATAAGCAATGGTGCTACTAAACTCACTCCATCCAGTAGTCTTTTTAGATATACAGTGCATAAGAGTATGGACAAAGAAACGCCATTGGGGTGAAAATTTGGCTTTTGAGAACTTGAACACACCCAATGGGACTCCATACCCCATTCTTGTAAGAGTAGAAAACAGTTCATCATTAGAGACAGAAGTTATACCAGAGGCATCGTCTAGACGTAGACTGATGCGAAGTACCTCTTCAGTAACTGTCAAGGGTTTGTCACACACCCTTGTTTTGATCATTTGCACACCATTCTCAGTAACAATGGTGGCATTTGCCCAGAATTGCCTCTGATGCTCTATGAAGATGGTAGGAGATATAGTGAGAGCATGGGCAATATGGCTGGACTTCAGAAAGTCGACTATCTGGTGAAAACCTTCAGCTTGTTTTGGCTTTTGAAGCATCGCGATTTCATTGTGCTCGTCTATGAACGCCATGGATGCCATTGACCTTGAAGGTTCTTGCCTGAGAACTTGGAACTCGAGAGAGAAAGGGTTTAGAGCGCAAGTGAACAGTATGCAAAGAGTCGTTATGAACTTTTAGGCAGGCAAAGGGTATTTATAGTATTCGGGACATAAGCAGTATTAACTGAGAGCAGTATTAACTGAGAGCAGTATTAACTGAGAGCAGTATTAACTGAGAGCAGTATTAACTGAGAGCAGTATTAACTGAAAGCAGTATTAACAATGCACTGGCAGTATTAACAATGCACTGGCAGTATTAACAATGCACTGGCAGTATTAACAATGCACTGGCAGTATTAACAATACACTGGCAGTATTAATAATGCACTGGCAGTATTAACAATATACTGGCAGTAATAATAATGCACTGGCAGTATTTACAATACACTGGCAATATTAATAATGCACTGGCAGTATTAACAATACTTACTCTTTTCAACTTATGATGAACTGAGGACTGCTATGAATTCCCTGAAAAGAAAGATTAGGACCACCAAGAATACATAATATACAGGTATTGAACCACTTTTTGAGAAGGAGTTTATTCAGAGTTGATCATTCCCACACTTGTTACCAAGAAAGTGAATCTACCCACATCAAAGGCTTTGGTGAATAGATCAACAAACTGGTTGTCAGTATGAACCTTTACAACTTGAATAAGTTTATTTTCATTACAGTCTATTATGAAGTGATACCTGATTTCAATGTGCTTTGTCTTTGAGTGCTTGACAGGATTATTCACAATGCTAATAGCACTGCTGTTATCAATAAAAATTGGAGTGTGTAGAAAGGTTACCCCATAGTCCAGCATTTGATTCTGAATCCATAAGACTTGAGAACAGCAACTTGCAGCTGCTATGTACTCTGCCTCTGTTGTAGATGTGGACACTGTGGTTTGTTTCTTGCACTGCCAAGACACTAGTCTTGCACCCAAAAACTGACATCCTCCAGAAGTAGATTTTCTGTCCAAGTTTGCTCCACCTAGATCACTATCTGAGTATGCAAGTAGGTCAAAGGATGAGTCATGAGGATACCAAAGTCCCAATCTGGGTTGCCCTTTAAGATATCTGAATATCCTCTTAACAGCTTGATAGTGAGATTGCTTTGCCCTAACTTGGAATCTTGCACATACACAGACTGGAAACATTATATCTGGTCTAGATGCTGTAAGATACATGAGAGAGCCGATCATGAATCTATAGTGATGAACATCCATATCTTCCCCCTCAAGATCTGCTGTTATCTGCTTGTGTGTTTCCATAGGTGTGCTGGCAGGTTTTGAATCTGAGAAACCAAACTTGATTAAAATATCCTGCACATACTTGGACTGACAGATAAAGATTCCATCTGACTTCTGTTGAACTTGGAGTCCAGGGAAAAAAGTAAGTTCCCCAATAGAACTCATTTTGAACCTTTGATGCATTAGATCCTCAAACTCCTTGCACATGTTGTCTCTTGTAGATCCAAAGATGATATCATCAACATAGATTTGGACCAGCAAGATATCCTTCTTCTGTCTCCTGATGAATAAAGTCTTATCAATGACTCCTCTTTCAAAGCCATTTTCCAAGAGATAGGATGATAGAGTGTCATACCATGCTCTTGGAGCTTGATGCAATCCATAAAGTGCTTTCTTCAATTTGTATACCCTGTCTGGATAGCTTGGGTTTTCAAACCCTGGTGGTTGACAGACATATACTTCTTCTTCAATTGAACCATAAAGAAATGCACTTTTCACATCCATTTGTTAGACTTTGAATTTCATATAAGAAGCATAAGCCAGAAATAGTCTAATTGCTTCTATCCTGGCCACAGGTGCAAATACTTCATCATAGTCTATTCCCTCTTCTTGTGTATACCCTTGAGCCACCAGCCTTGCTTTATTCCTTATCACAATTCCTCTTTCATCTCTTTTATTCCTGAAGACCCATTTTGTTCCTATTGCTCTTTGGCCTTTAGGAAGGTCTACCAGATCCCAAACATCTTGCAGCTTGAATTGCAGTAGTTCTTCTTGCATTGCTTCTATCCAACTGGATTCTTTCATAGCATCATGTGCCTTCTTAGGCTCAAGCTGGGATAGAAAGCAAGAAAGCACTGTATGCTGTTGATCTTGCAATTCTTGCAGCCTGCATTGATTTCTAGTCATCATAGGAGAGGATATATCTCCTATTACCAGTTGTGGAGGATGATTCTTTTGAATTCTGGTGTGATGATTAGTTTCTTCATTAAGTACCACCTCTAGATTTGAGTCATTCAACTCAACTGAGGTGTTTTCAGCAGCTACTTCTGATTCCTTATTGACTTGAGTGTCCTCATCTCTACTCTCTTCTTCACTCTGACTTGGTTCAGTAGATGGTTCCTTTTCACAGTCTTCAACAAGATCCACTATGGGTATGGGAAAGATCACAGATTGAGATAAACTGTCTTGAACTTGTGTAGTTCCTGATCCTCCACTCCCTGATCCTGCATAATCATCACTACTGACACCAAAAGAGTTAGTTAGTGAATCAATGTCAAATAGCCACTAGGGACCAGACCCAATTGGATTTGGTGTGTTCTCATTGCATTTGACATTGTCACTTTCTTCAATTATTCTAGAAGAAGAGTTAAAGACTCTGTAAGCCTTACTCTGAGATGAGTAACCAACAAGAAATCCATCATCTGCTTTGCTATCAAACTTACCTAAGTGAGATTTGGTATTGAGAATAGTACAAGGACACCCAAAAGGTTTGAAAAATCCAATAAATGGTTTTCTTTTATTTAAAAGCTCATATGGGGTCTTGTTCTTTGGCTTGACTACTATAACTCTGTTTTGGACATAACAAGCAGTATTAACTGCTTCAGCCCAGAAGGTAATTGGCAATTTTGAATCAGCTAACAGAGATCTAGCAGTCTCAATTAGTGTTTAGATCAAGATTTTTAAATTCAGTCCCATTATCTGATCTAATGACTTTTACTTTTTGATTAGTTTGGTTTTCAATTCTTAGGATAAAGGATTTGATTAGTCCACTTGTCTCATCCTTAGTCCTTAGAAAATATACCCAAGTAAATCTGGAGTAATCATCAACAATAACCAAGCAATAAGATTTCTTGCCTATACTCATAACATTTGTAGGACCAAACAGATCCATATGTAGTAATTGGAGACAAGAAGAAATAGAATTTAACTCTTTGGTCTTATGAGAAGTTTTATGCTGCTTGCCTTTAAGACAAGCAACACAATGATCATCACATGAAAAGACTTTTGAAGGTAAACCTCTTACAAGGTTGTTTTTAACAAGTTTGTTCATAGTCTTGAAATTCATGTGACACATCCTTCTGTGCCATAGAGAGGATTCATCCACAGAAACTTTTGAAACAAGACAGTTCAGGGATGAATCACTATCAACATTGTCCATAGCTAGACAATAAACATTGTCCTTTCTTGGAGTTCTAAGTAGTATCATGCTTTCATCAACTACCTTAAACTCTGGAGCAAGGATCATACACTCTGTGTTAGTAAATAATATGCTATGTTGTTTGTCACAAATCTGTGATACACTTAACAGGTTGTACTTCAATTGATCAACATAGTAGACATCCTCAAATGTCATCTTACCTTTTGTGACATTACCTTTGCCACTTATTTTACCACCAGTAAGATCATTTCCAAAAGCAACATGTCCTCCATTGATATGCTTGAAATCCTGAAGGCATGACATGTTGCCTGTCATGTGCCTAGAGCAACCACTATCAACATGCCAAATGCTCTTTCCCTTGAGCTGTTGGTTGCCCTGCACATAAGATAAGTCAGTTAGTTTGAATTAGGAACCCAAGCCAAAGTGGTCTTGGGTACCCCTTTCTCATCAAAATACTTGCATTCTTTCTTGACAAGATTTTTAAACTTTGACTCCTCATTTCTGGAGTACTTTGTCACAATGATAGGCTTGGAAACACATTTGCTAGAAGTAGTACTGGTTTTAGAAGTACTAACTGCATTAGCAGCACTTGCATGCTTAGCAGTACTAACCTTATTAGCAGCAGTAACTGTGTTAGCAGTATTCATCTTTGAGGAAGTACTAACAGTATTAGCAGCATTAAAATTTTCAGCAGTACTAACACTGGTAGCAGCAGTAATGCTTCTAGCAGTACTATCTCTGTCAGCAGCACTAACAGTTTTAGTGTTCTTAGGCACCCACATTTTAATACTTTCATTCAAAACCTTTTTCTTCATGGGACCTTTGTTTTCAACAGGTTTCTTCACCACATGTTTCTTTCCAGCCTTCCTATAACCAACAGGTTTTTGCACAAATCTTTGAAAGTTCATCTGTAGGTTAATAGGGTTAAAGTAACAGTACTTAGCCAAATGGTTTAACTTTCCACATATGAAACAAGGCATTGGTCTATTGATTTTACTTAGATCAATGCCTTGTTTTTGTGCCCATTGGTTGTTCCAGTATCTTTGATTTCCCCTTGGTTTATCATGTTTTTGGGGCTTAGAAGTATTGCATGCACACTGCTTGCAAGGGATAGGGTTCACAACAGTGGTCTGCTTATAATAAACCTTCTTATTCTTTCCCTCAGTCTTCTCTATCTCATTGGACTTGATCCAATGCTTTCCACATCCCTCATTGGTGATTATGTGGTTTTCTATAGGAATCTCACCACTCACAGTGTTGTCTTTATCCTTGACAACTTCTTTCTCAGTTTTATCCTTAACAACTACTTCATCTAAGGGATCTATCTCAGTGGCTCCCTTAGGTAGGTCCTTCCTATCCTTGGTTTCTAACAAATCTGAACTAGGAGGGATGTAGTTGTTGTTATAGGGTGGTGGTGTGGTATTGTACCCTATTCCTCTTCTCAGTTTATCATGAATCTGAGATTGTAGTAAAGAATCCATAGCTTTAGAGGCATTGGAAAACTTTTCTACATCTAGCTTGACTTTAGCTAGTTCTACTCTTAGCTTTTCACTCTCTTCTTTGGATCTGGTCAGTTGAAGTTCTAGGTCATTCTTCTCCCACTTCCAGTAGTTTGTGTCATAAGAGTGTTGAAGCTCATTGGCTTGAAAACCCTTAAACTGCTCTTCAAATCTCTCAACTATCCTGACATAATCTTTTATGTCCTTTTCCATTCTCTTAAGGTTATCACTCATGTTCTGATTGTGATCCCTATACCTCTTAACAGTGTTAATGCAATTTTGAGAACAAAGATTGGAAGTTACCTCTGTTGGGAGATCAGACACCTCTGCCATTAGAGCTTGGTTCTGGATGGCCTCTTCAGCTTGATCACTCCAATCAAACCCCATGCCTTGTTGAGAGACAAGGGCTTGTGCAGAGTTTCTGTTATTATTGAAGCTTCCAGATTGAGCTTGTTGATGGTTATTGTTTTGAGGCATTCCACTTCTGCATTCTTTAGAAAAGTGTCCCTTCTGATGGCATTTATAGCATTCCACCTTTGACTTGTCAAAACCTGCTCCATCTTCTCTTCTTTGTGAGAAGTTGTTCCTTCCAGTTCTTTTGATGAACTTCTTGACTCTCATAGAGAGCATGGCCATCTGCCATTTAATGTCCATCTCTTCAAGATCATCTGGATGGAGTTGTTCCAAGTCATCATTAATGAGAGAAGAGTTTCCATGACTTGCTAGAAAGTCTTCAAATACAGTTTCAGTGCCTTTCTCTTGAGTTGCTCCATTGGCAGCACTAACTGATTCAGAGTTGGAAGTAGAATCAGTTGATGCTGAAAAGAGTGCAGCATTGTGAACATATCCAGAAGGCCTCTTCTTAGCCTGTACCTCAGATTCAAAAACTCTTAGATCATTATATAGATCATCAAGTTCCTTTTCTTCCAGTTGATCATTCTGTCTGAAAGACACAGTATACATGGTCCATTCATCACTCAGGGACCTTAGAAACTTTCTGTTCATATCATCTTGATCAATTTGTACTCCCACTGTAGCAAGTTCACCAATAAGCTTGTTGAACCTGTCAAAAGTTTGAGTCATGGACTCATTCTTGGTTGACATAAAGTTCTCATATTGTTGCTTCAGAATGGCTTTCTGATTTCTCTTGGTACTTTTGGTACCTGAGAATCTCTTCTCTAGAGCATTCCAGAGCATCTCTGCATCAGTGCAGTTACAAAACTGATGTTGATATTCATTGGGGATAGCCAAGAGCAAAGTGCTCAAGGCTTTCATCTCTGTCTGTCTAGCCTTTCTTTCTGCATCAGTTTTTGGTGGAGTTCTCTTTCCATCTGCACCAATCTTACCTGCTTCAGAAGGACCATTCTCTATGATATCCCACATAGAATAGTCAGTGAGGAGTATGTAATGCTTGATTCTGATCTTCCACATATCGAATTTATTGGGTCTGAGCATTGGTACCTTTGAGACCAGAGTACTGTTTGATTCTGCAAAGTTTTCCATGATGAATGAATAGATGTTTCTGAGAGAACAGGCTCTGATACCACTTGTCAGGATCGAATTTTCAACAAGAATAAAGTCTCAGAAACAATATCAAAGAAGTTGCGGAATAACACTTTGATATTCAATGGAACAGTAAACAAACAGTATATAATAAACACTTTGCAAACTTGTATTAAAAACAAAAGATTACACACTCAACCTCAATCTTGAAGAACAAGCTCTTTCAAGACGAATTCTACTTCTCTAGAATTAGGAACTATGCCTTGAGGTTGATTCTCTCTAAAAACAAAAACTTAGAATGATAAATCTGTTTTTCTCTAAATCTATCAAAACTATACATATACTGAACAAAAAGATAATTACAAATAAATAAAAAATCTTCAGTATATCTTCCATGAATATCTTCAGAATATCCTTGTTTATCTTTACCCACTATCTCTTCATCATTATCTTCACATTACCTTATAAGCAGCATTAAGTCTTGGCAGCATTAACTACTAAGCAGCACTAACCACTAGCAGTACTAACTAGCTAAGCAGTACTAACTTTGTTCAAGCAACACTAACTTTGACTAGCAGTATTAATTCTACTAGCAGTAGTAATACTCAGCAGTGTTAACTTTGGAGTCTTCTAGCAGTAGTAATTCTGAACTAGCAGCATTAATCACTTGAGTTATTCTTCAGTTCCCAACACGTTTCCATGTAGTAGTTGCTTGCGCATTTAGTTCTTAGTATATATAGGTGTTGTGCGTGTAATCTAGTAACACACAACAGAGATAGCATTGTGAGAGTATTGGAGATAGAGAGAGAGAGAGAGAGAGAGAGAGAGAGTCTGTAATCAAATTCAGAGATTAATAAAAGTGTTGTTAATTGAATAAATTGTCATCTTGTGATCGCATTGTTATCTGGGAATAACAATGACCAACTAGAATCGTTGAGGAGACACAAACCCATTATACCCACTAAGACAGTAATGAACCAATAACGAGTCATTACGTACCACTAAGACCCGTTGTACGTCAATTAGAGCCAATAAAATCAAATTAGACTCATTATGACCCACTTAGTCCCATTACGACCCATTAGACTCGTTAAGGAGACATAAACCTATTATACCCACTAAGACCAAAATGAACCAATATTGAGCCATTATGGACAACTAAGACATTTTATACCTCAATTAGAGCAAATAAGGTGAAATCCTACTCATTATGACCCACTTAGTCCCATTACGACCAATTAGACTCATTAAGGAGACACAAACCTATTATACCGAGGAAGAAGAAAATGACCAAATGACAAGTCATTACAGACCACTAAGACCGTTATATGTCAGCTAGTGCTAATAAGGTCAAATTAGGCTCATTATGACGCACTGAGTCTGATTATGACCAATTAGAATTGTTAAGGAGACACAAACCCATTATACCCACCAAGACCGTAATGAACCAATAACGAGTTATTATGGACCACTAACACCCGTTATACGTCAATTAGAGCCAATAAAATCAAATTAGACTCATTATGACCCACGTAGTCCCTTTACGACCAATTAGACTCGTTAATGAGACACAAACCCAATATACCCACTAAGACCAAAATGAAACAAAAACGAGCCAAAACTGATCAATAAGACCCGTTATACCTCATTACACCCAATAAGCTAAAATCAGAGTCATTATGACCTATTTAGTCCCATTATGAACAATTAGACTCGTTAAGGAGACACAAACCTATTATACCAACTAAGACCAAAATGAAATAGAGTGCCATTACGGACCACTAAGGCACGTTATACCTCAGTTATAGCCAATAACTTCAAATCAGACTCATTATGACCCACTTAGGGGCTGTTTGGCAGTTGCTGAATGATTTAGTGCAGAATGATTAACTGGTCAGAATAATTAAGAGGCTCTTATGATGTAGTTCAAAATGAAATATGTTTGTTTGGTAATTGATCAGAATGAAATTAGGGTGCTGAATGGTTAACGGAGGCCCAAGATACAAAATCATTCAGAGATTTTAGAACCATTAAGAAACATATTTTTTTTTTCGCCGAACAAGATTCACCTTTTAGATATTCAGATGTTTCCTCTTAATGGAACCATTAAGAGGTAAACAAACAACCCCTTAGACCCATTACAACCAATTAGACCCGTTAAGGAGACACATACCTATTGTTTGGGAAAATTTTCAGAAGTCACGACCGACGCAAGAAGACCAAACTTCTCCAATCTAAGGACCATTCTTGTATTAAGATAAGGTCTTGATGATCACACACATCGAGAGTCATGATCATCCCTCATGACGAGGGTCGAGAGTTTCTCGCGTCCACGACCAGAAGGAACCTGTCGATAGACTTATATCTCACGACCTTTATAACATAACAAATGACTCTTTATCATTTATTACATACGACCGTTTTTTATTTTATGAATCCTTTATTACAGGTTTAAAGGGCATAATGACCAACGGATATAACGGATGAGCATCATCAAGATCAATCATTAACAAGACCGTTGGACATTTAATGCTCATTTATGGTGACCAAAATCTATATATACAAGGAATGAAGAACCATTCGAGACACCTTACTGGGAAATTCGTACTCATCATACACAACACTCAAGAATACTCAGTTTACTCTCAACACTCGACTGATTATTTTCATCGCACGACGAAGAACATATATTTACGATTCATTTATTTTTCATTGTAATATTGTCATTTGTACTTTCGATAACTCCTTCAAAAGGACGACATCCCTGTTGACGTACATAGTGCACTTAACGATCTTTGCTATTTCTGCGGTTTTTACCCTCAACGGGGTTTTTCGCGTCACCAGATTCTCTGTCTCTTATTCACTTTTATTATCTGTCGTACGATTTGTTGATCGATCGCTTACTTTAGTTGCTAAAGATACAAACCGACCTTAGATCTTCTTTGGGACGATTTTTGGCATTAACAGTTTGGCCCCCACCGTAGTGCCCCAACTAGAGTAAAATCCTCGACAAAGAGTGCGACCTACTAACAGTTTCAATGCAACTTTTTTGACTAGCAGGATCATGGAAGCTCATGGAACTCAAGCTCATATCATTGCTCAAATGTGTATGGAAGTTGATGCTTCTTGCAGTGGCATTAACTCTCAGGATGAGCAAAATCATAGAGCAGCTAAAGAACTATTGGCAATGAGGAATCAAAATGGGGGAAACTAGTTTGGGCCTCAACATGGTCCAAGGCCACCTTTTTACACGCCTTTTGCAGGTGATCAATCTCCATTGCCTACACACCTCAGGCCAACGCAAGGTACTGGAGTAGCTACTGGAGTCGTCACTCTCTCCATCTCGACGATTCCAACGATGCCACCGCCAACGACATTATTTCCATCGATGTCCGTGCCTCCCATGCACACACCAATTAATGGTGACACTGGAGAGACATCGCATCACAATGGGTTTTTTTCCAAATGCAGGTGTCATGTCCCAAGCCTCTGAATTTGTGCCAGTTTCGCTCCTAACGAGCAACGATTTCAATCTGGACGATCCTGTCGCACGACGATTGAAGCAGTTAGAAGAACAGAATGAAAAGATGTTCTTGTTACCCGCAAAGCTTCCAGGAGGTGTTGTGCCTGTGGACGTTGAGCCAAGGACTGGATTTCAAGTGTCACCTTTTGTCGACAAAATTGCCATGGTCGATGTCCCAAAAAAGAACAACATCCCGACGTTCACTCCGAAGTACTCTGGAATTAGTGATCCGACCGAGCATATCGCCTAGTATAAATAGTTGATGTGGACTGTGTCTATACTCTATCAGTATCAGGAGGTCTGCATGTGTAAAATCTTTGGTGCAACTCTCACGGGTGCAACACTTCAATGGTTGATCAATTTACAACCTAAGTCCATCGGTAGTTTCGCAGAGCTAGTCAATTAATTCTTTCAACAATTTGCTAGCAGTTGTAAGATGGAAAAGCAAACTAGAGACCTTTACTACATCACCTAGAAGACAGGCGAGTCACTTCAGAATTACTTCAATCGCTTCAATTCTGAGATGATTAGCGTACGAAATTGCGACGTCAGGACTGTGATCGAGGCTTATAAGCGAGGTCTCGTCGACAGTTCATACCTATATATGGATTTGACAAAATATCTATCGGATAATTTTAGAACACGTTCGAGGTCGGACACTGGCCTATATACAGGTTGAGGACGATGTGGCATTCCGTCACAAACACTCTAGTGACATGAAAGCATTGAGCACCAAGAAACTAGACTTCAAGGCACGATCAACCACCAAGGTCGAGACGTCTAAACAGATCTCGAACGTGAGATTTGGAAAAAAGAAGAATGCACCAGCGAACAAATTCCCCCAATATCCAAAGATTTCATCTTACGAATTCAAAGGAACATCTAAATAGGTGGTTGAGGCTCTAAAGAATGTCCAGACCAACGTCAAGTGGCCTCCAAAAAGTGAAAGAGACGACACCATGAAAGACAAATCCAAATTGTGCGACTTTTATAGTGACCATGGCCACATAACAGACGATTGCATTGCCTTACGACGAGAATTGATACCAAAAGGCCATCTGCAAGACTTGTTAGGCATAAACATACGATCACTCGAACATGCGAAGGTCGTCAATTACGTGACTGGAGGTTCTGATATTTGAGGATAAACTTACTCGACAACTAAGCGACATGCTAGTCGAGGACCTGAAGAACTTCCTGTCTCACGATCGTCACAACCAAAACATGAACTGGAGTTGGAGGTAATGCCTATGATTTTCTATCAATAGGATCTTGGTGAACAATGGCAGAAGCATCATGATGGACTAATTATGCAGCTCACGATTGGGAATTGCTCGACTAGGAGAATCCTGGTCAATGGAGGAGGTTCTGCCAATATCATTTTCCTTAGCACGATCAAAGCTATGGGAATTGACAAATCAGAAATTGTGCGACGTTCAACGGTCCTTGTGGGCTTCAATAGCGACATGGATAACACCATTGGGGAAATTACTCTCCCAGTATTCGCTAAAGGGGTCAAGAAGCAGACCAAATTCAACGTCATAGATTGCTTATCAGCATACAACGTTATCCTAGGGCGACCTTGGATTCATGATATGGAGGTTGTTCCATCGACATATCATCATACAATCAAGTTCCCTACGCCTAGGGGTGTTCAAGAAGTTAAAAGCGAGCAGAAAATCACACGAGATTGCTACAAAGTTACAATGAAGCCTCGAAAGCAGGATATCTAGCAATTACAGAACCAGGTCGATCCTGACACCATTGAAGACTATCGACTAGAAGAAGTTGTCTTGGATAAGGATAAGCCTGAAAGGGTTATCTTCATAGGTACGTCTCTCGACCCTTCCTTAAAAGAATCGTTGATTCTTTTTTGCAGGATAATGCCGACTGTTTTGCTTGGACGCACGAAGATATGGTTGGCATCGACCCTTAGGTCATCTCATATCGACTCAACGTCGACCCGTCGTTCAAACAAGTCAAACAATAGCGACGCAAATTTGCTCCAGAGCTAAACGAAGTAATCAATGAAGAAGTCGACAATCAACTCAAGATTGGAAAAAATTCGGGAAGTAAAATATCCCGAATGGCTGGAAAATGTCGTGGTCGTATAGAAGAAGAATGCGAAATAGAGTTTATGCATCGATTTCAATGATCTCAACAAGGCTTGTCCTAAAGACCCGTTCCCATTATCCCACATTGACGCTATGGTTGACGTGACTGCTGGACATGAACTCATAACGTTCATGGACACATATTCGGGATACAATCAAATCTTCATGCATCGCGACGACCAAGAGAAGACGAAATTCATGACAGAGAAAGGGATTTACTGTTATAAGGTCATGTCTTTCGGTCTTAAGAATGTAGGATCAAAATAATAGTGACCGGTCAACAGGATGTTTAAAGAGCGTCTTGGAGATATAATGAAAGTATACATCGATGACATATTGGTCAAATCAAAGCTAGCAATCGATAATATCGATCACTTGAGGCAGTCGTTCGATATTCTCAAAGAATATCACATGAAGCTCAATCCAACGAAATGCTCCTTTGGAGTAAGTGCAAGGAAATTCTTGGGATACATGGTCACCCGTTGTGGGATCGAGGCCAATCCAGAGCTAATAAATGCGATCATGGATATTAAGTCCTTGCGTAACCTTAAATAAGTCCAACGATTTACTGTACGAGTTACGGAATTAAACAGGTTTATCTCTCGATCTTCAGATAAATGATACTTATTCTATATTGTCTTGAGAAAAACAAGGGTTTCGAATGGACGAGCGACCATGAGAACACACTCCAAAAGCTCAAGGAGTACATGGGGTCGCCACCTCTACTGTCGAAACCTAAGGATCACGAGGTCCTCCAGCTTTATCTAGCCGTCAGCTCGAATGTTGTAAGTGTCGTCCTGATCCGGGAGGATGAAAAACATCAACTTCCAATCTATTACGTAAGTAATTCACTTATGGACGCCGAAACCAGGTATTCCTCTATGGAAAAACTTTTGTTGGCTTTAATTACAGCAGTAAAAAAGTTACGTCATTATTTCGAGTCACATCCTATAACTGTCGTAACTAACTTTCCTCTTAAGTTTGTATTGAGGAAATCCGAGTTGACAAGTTGACTGACAAAATGGAGTATCTACCTTAATAGTTACGACATTGAATACAAACTCAGGACCACTACCAAATCACAAGCATTGGCCGACTTTGTCGCTGATTTCAGCCGATAATTAGATCTACCGACGGAAGTTGTGGTCACTCTCGACGACGTGACCTGTACTTTACACGTCGACGAATCATCCAACGCCTGGGGGGCAGTTCTTGGCGTTGTCCTCAAGTCGCCACAATGGGTCAAGATAGTGTTATCCATACTATATGATTTTAGAGCTACGAACAATGAAGCTGAATACGAAGCTTTTATCGCATGAATGAATATGGCTCACTACCTGGGGGCAACAAGACTTCACGTCAAAAGCGACTCCCTCCTAGTTGTGAACCAAATGAATGGGAAGTTCGCAGCTAAAGACTCTAAAATGGCGACTTATCTCATAAAAGCCAAAGCCAAGTCCGAAGTATTTCAAGATTTATCTATTTCACAGATCCCGAGGGATCAAAATACCCAAGCTGACGCATTAGCTAATCTTGGGTTGACACTTGGAAAATCCCCATTTGACGTCATTCCATTAATTCATTTGGCGACACCGTCCATTGAAAATGTAAATGACGTCCAAATGATTGAAGAGGAAGATAATTGGTCGAGCGATATTAGAAGATTCTTAACGAACGACCAACTTCCTGAAGACAAAATGGAAGCCCGAAAAAGCAGATTTAAGGCATCCAAATTCATTATGATTAGAGGAAAACTCTACAGATGATCGTCGACAGGACTAAATTTACGACGTGTTACCAATAAAAACCTAGTCCAAAGCATTTTGCAAGAAATGCATGATGGAGAGTGTGGTAATCACTCAGTTGGTCGTAGCTTGGCAAATCGTATCTCTCGACAAGGATACTACTGGCCGACCATACGAGAGGATAAGGTACGTCCAAAGTTGCGACGCATGTCAACAATATTTTGGTATGTCACATAAACCTTCTGAACCATTGCACTCGACTTTAACTCCATGGCCCTTCATGCGATGGGCAATGGATATCGTCGGCAAGTTACCTCCAGGCCCCGGGCAAAAGGTATTCCTTTCCAAATGGATAGAAGTAGTTTATTTCTCCCAAGTTTGGGAGAAAGAAGTGATCTCTTTTATTCAGACTAACATCATTTGGAGGTTCGGAATCCCATCGGAGATCGTATGTGATAACGGGTCGCAATTTATAAGTGACATAACCTTGTAGTTCTGCAAAGATCGTAACATCAAACTTATGATTTTGATGCCCTGGTATCCTCAATCAAATGGACTTGCTGAGTCGAATAACAAAACGATCATCAATTCGATCAACAAAAGACTGAAGCCAACAAAAGGCAAGTGGATTGAAGAACTTCCGACAGTTCATTGGGCCAATAGTACGATGCCTCATACATCTATAGGGCATATTAATTTCTCTCTGGTCTATGGTTGCGAAGCGGTCTTGCCTGTCAAGACCTAACTTCCTACCTCATGACACACGTCGGTCGATCACAACTTAGTTGACCTAAGTTACGAACTCGACGCATTGGAAGAATTACGGGAGTCAACATTAATTATAATGGCGTCCCATAAACAATTGGTCGAACAACATTTTAATAAGAATGTCAAGGCCAAGATCTTTCAAGAAGGCGATTATGTCTTGCGACGTGTGTTTCAGAACACCCAAGAACCAAACTCAGGTAAGTTATCCATCAAATGGGAAGGTCCATATCAGATAACAGAGGTTGTTAGAAAATGAGCTTATCGATTGCAAACCCTCGACGGTCGTGACATTCCTCTAAGTTGGAACGCGGTACATTTGAAGAAGTATTTTTTTAAGCACATTCCTTTTCTCTTACAATTATCTCTTCATGACTATTACTGACTTAAGCATCGAAGAGTCGTTGTCCAAGACAATGACCCCCTCTAATGTTGTTTCACTACAGGATCAGTCGACTATCCGACTACACTCATGGTTGTACGATCATCTCACAACCAAGTCGTACGATTTATAACCTAAAAACTTGCCCCGATCGCAAGTTATTTAATCCATTTTGTGGATGGTATTTGTTATTAACTAATTTGATCATTTAGCAGGTTTGCCACTTACTTTAGTCACCAGGTCAATGTTGATTGACATGTTTATAATTTGCGTCAATCGCAAGTTCTTTGATAAATTTGTTATTTGCCCAGTCGTAAGTTTATTGATTTATGCTTGTTAGTATTTGATGTCATGAGTTACTTGAGTAAAAAATGTCAATCAAACAGATAAATAATAAACCAAAAACAAAAACAAACCAAATGTTCTAAATCCTAAGTCCCTGTGCAGTGATTCAGAAATACCATATTTAATGGTAACAATGACCACATCGAATTAAACACCAATATGAGATTCTTCCAATCTATAACACCATAGTGGAACACTAATATGCAATTCTTCCCATCTATCCAAAGCATGTTCAATAATTCATGGAGTAGAGGTAAACAAAAACCTAGCCAACCCGACGAACCCACCCCGAAAACACTTGATACCTAATCGAGTTGTAAAATCTATAAACTGTAGGTATTGGGTTAGGTTGATTGAACCCAACCCAATCCAATGAACTTGATGCCATTCTATATCATAAATTTAATATATGATTGATTAAGTCCTTATTAATATATGTACATCAGACATTAGACCAACCCGTAATTAGCTTTATTCATAATTATATCACAATTTCAACTATAATTTTACATTCTTATATGCATGAAGCTTCAACTTTCATCTTTAACTTTAAGTGCACATAATTGTTTGTTGGTTCTTGTTCTTCTTCTTTAAATGTTGAGTTTGTCATAACATGTTCTAGCAGCTTGAGTAACCATACCTATACACTATTACCACATAAGAAATGGAGTACATAGTTGTCTATGTAATTGCTAGCCATAATAGATAGTGTAAGTCCAAGATTTCAAGCAAACACAAACTAATAACACAATTAAGCACAAATCGTAGAGAGAGAAACTAGAGAGAATATGTCATATATCTGTTAACCACAAGATTACAAGAACTCTCACAACATTGACACACCCACACAGTTCTCTCACAAAGCTTTATTTTTATGACAAGAGACAAAACGCTTATAAAGCTTACAAGGAATAAAAGTCAAACAACAAAGTCAAAAGACAAATGATCTAAACTTGTACATTAACAATCTCCCACTTTTTTATATCTTGGTTCCACCTCTTCATTCACATACAAAACAAGTTCTCTTCCTTCACCAACATCAACTTGTTCATCATTTCTATCACCAGACATCTCAGCTTCTTCCTCAACATCAACATTCACAGCTTGAGCAATGTCAGAATTTGTAGCAGTTTTCTGTCTTTTATACATCTCCCCCTCATGATCTTGATCGGAATCAGGATCATGTCTCCTTTTGGAAACTGCTTAAACTTTGCATGCATTATGAACTGCCTTTGTTGACTCTGAGACAGTGACAACATCTGAAGGTGTTTAATCTTGTTGTGACCTCAAGAGACTAACCAGATCCACTTCAGTTTGATCAGTAGGGGATGTGATAACAACTTTGCATATAATAAGGACTTCAGCTCCTCAACTGACATATCAACTGGCTATACTGGAGGTGGTGGAGGTGGCTGAACAGGTTTCTCTACTTCTAGACCTTTCAACAGACTCTTCACTTTTCCCAGCTCCTCCTCAAACTTCTGAGATAAACGGTTTTCAACAGCCTTTAAGGCGCCATCAAAGAATTCCTTTGACACGTAGTCAGGTAATGTAACACCGGGGTCACTTAGACGCTCCATTCTCATAGCAGTTGATGAATCAACCGTGTGGCCTATGGTTTTAGATGGCATAGTGTTAACTATAACAGGACTTCCATCCCTTCCTCGTAGTCCGGATTGCGAATCTACTCGGGATGTTCCGATCGGGTCACTAAGACTTCCGATGGTAGTCGTGTGTATAAGTGTCCTAGGAATAAAAATTGGAATATCAATAGGCACTAGACTCAAAGGTGCAGTTAAAGAAGTCGAGAACGGGAGTTGCTGTTCTCTATGTTTAATACCAATATTCTCCAAATGAGAAGCTAGTTGATTATGTGCAATATCCCCGTGTGAAGATGAAACTATCTCCTGTTGAGAGGAGGTAGAGTGGTTGGTTGTGGTGTGCACTTGCATAAGTAGGTTACTTATGTCTTGAATACTCGTACGAAACACATACGATGAAGTATTTAGTGTGGTTACCCTTTTGGAATGATAGGTTACAAGGCACTCATTCTCACCATGTTCTTTTTCTTCAATAACATTCAACCTCACATTTTCTTGATTTTCAACTAAATCTCCATCATTTCGCCTAATATATTTTGTACAACTGCATCAGCTGTGTCAATATCCATAGAATCAACATGTAAAGAAATATCATCTAGAAATCCAAAACTATGACCCATGTCATCATCATCATCATCATCATCATTGCCTCCATATGGACCAGAAGTAGCAGATGGAATTGTATCGCTTGAAGAACTTGTTGCTAAATCTGACTCAGCTTCAGAATTTTGATCTTCATCGGGATTCTCTTCCCGAGGGCCCGATTGATGTACGATAGCCTGCTCAGGTTGAGATGTGGAAACTACTTGACGTGTGGCATTATCAGCCTGACTTTCCACACACTCTGGTCTAGAAGACTGATCCCGACATTTCCCCTCTCGAAAATTTTCCCTCAACTCTTCCCGTTCAATTACCCCCTTGGTAGATTGAACCCTCACCGACTCCGCTCTCCTAAGGGTTGAGTCCTGGGTAGGGATAACCAGTTCTGGTAATCCCATAGACTCTCTATATTTCCTAACACACTCGGAGTTCAGATCAGCATAACCAAGTAAAGCTTCGGGAATTGGCATTGAGTATCTGAATGACTTCTTTTGTTTCTGTATACCTCATCTCAAAATCAGGTCCTACTTCATCATGAGTTCTCTTAGGAATGTTTCGTTTTGATCTGAGCATACTTCCGATAATCAACTGAGGAAACATCTGATAGGGCACATAGAGAGGATTCTTTGAAGTTCTTTTGTTGATGACCTTTTCATACAACTCAGTCCAAAATGCTACAGAATAGTCCACGTGCAGATCGTACACGATGGCATGAAAGAGTCTTACAATATGCATATTGGTGTTGTCTAAGCCAGAATGCCTCGAAGTCAAACATCGGTTGATGATGGAGAATAGATGGTAGTAGAATGGTGGAAGATTAGAATTTTTGAACTCACTAATCTTTGTAAGTTGACCTACATACCCCAAGGCTTGGATGCCTTCAAATATAGAAGAATCAACGGGATATGAGTCAAAGTTGGTTCTCCTTTCTCTTGAGTTAGCTTCCGGAAGATCTAGAATAAGTCTGAGCCTTTGGTAGGTCAGAATGGAAGTGAAGTTATCTATCTGGATGCTGAAATATTTTTTGTTGTTGTTCTCCACCACATAGTCAATGGATTTCCAAGCTTCTTGCAGAAAAATGAGAGGAACATTTGTTGTAGCAGTCAGTGCTTGGTTGATCGGATGACCTCTCAAGATTTCCAGAACTAGTGGATTGACGTTTAGAGTGTCAAAATCCACATGGTGGTTGTTAGGAGACAGCAACAAGTATTCTGAGGGGTTGATTAAACCAAGGTCAGGATCACTACCAATGACTGATTGAACATGTGATTTGTATAAGGGCATTGGTGTTTCTTTAAACACATGTGGATCATTCTCATCCATTTGAACAGTGGGATCATGAGAATGTTCACTCACCATGTAGAAGATGTGCACATTAAAATCAATTCTCTGATGGATACTCAAGGACTGGGATTCAATGAACTGGATCCGTTCACTGGATTGAAGAAAACTTCACTTTCTTCCACTTTCTGTATTGGAAAGGTGAAGAAGCTTGATCTTTCATCTCTAAAAATTTTTAACATTTTCAAAAGGATAAGAACCTCAGAGGGATCAAAAATCAGAGCTCTAAATTTTAAAAATATCTCATACTCTGAAGTAAAAACAGTTTCTGAAAATGTATGATCCCAGTATTCAAGCACAATTCAATCTATGATTTGACAATTAAGATCTAGAGAGAGAGTAGTGAGACAAAGTTACAAGTCGTATGTGTTACACAAATCTACCAATTACAATGCTTCTAGATACAAACTCTCAAGACACTAAGTCTATTTATACTCAAGACTATTTCTCTCACAACACTAAACACTCAAGACATATACAAAGCTTAACAACTTTAACTTTGACTTTTACATTGCTGACTTTACAGACTTTGACCTTTCACATTAAATCTTGGATACAATAAAATACATTAACATTTTCCCCCTTTGTATTCAAGATTTAATAAAAATTTGACAATCGTCTTCAGCGCTTGATTCTTCAAAACTTTTAACTTTGATAGCTTTAAGCGATGAAGCTTTGGCAATCTTCAATCTCTTATGCTTTGAAGAATCTTGAAAAGTCTTTCACAATATCTTTGAACAATCATTCTCTTTCTCTTTAAAAAGCCATCAAGTCTTGAACATGAATTTAAAAACTTTGAAGCTTCTTTGAAATTTGAGGAATCTTACAAAACTTGTATCTTCATCTCTGTGATCTCTGATCAGTTTTCAGAAAACCAACTTTCTCGAATCATCTTGAATCTTTTCGGAACAAATTTCTTGACTTTGACAAATCTTCTTTCTTTGGAAATTGAAATCTTCAAAATATCTCCTCCTTTTTGATGATTGTGATCATCATGATCATCAAAACTTCTTCAATTTCATCACTGTATTTGAATAATAATCTCCCCCTTTTTGATAAACTAACAATCTCCTCCTTTATAGTAATTTGACAATCTCCGCCCTTTTTGACCTGTATATCCGTCAATTCATAAGAAATGTATAACCTGAATCTTTTCAAATTCAGATATAATAAACGTTGTAACCCTGAATCAATAAATGATACAGTTAATATGCCTGTAAGTAGCACGAAGCCACTTTGTACAACGGATGTACATTAGAAAGGAGCTTTTATGATGTTCACTCCCCCAGGGCTTCCATTCAATCATCGAAAAACCACAAAGGAATTTTCTATGAATGTTATGACAAGAAAACTCATTCCTTGTGTGTATGTGATAGTGTAGAATGATTAAATCTACTTAGACTTTTTAGGCTCAAAATGTGTAAACTGTTGAGACAACAACAAGTATTACACGGACTCAATGTGCATGAAAGAGGTGCGAAGGTGGGGCAAACTTCCATCTTTTTCAATATCTAAATCGTCCGAGTGAAGACCATATAGCAAATATGTTGCGTCCCCAAAGAAAATGAATCATTTCTTTTTCGAGAAAGAAATGAGTGGTTGGTAGGGTAATTGCAAGAGTTGGCATGGGCTCACTACCTGTTTCAATGATGGTCACCAAAGAATGTGAACCAATCAGAAGATGAGGTTGCCCGACTCAGAAAGTGGTTGGTAAAGAGTTTTGATATCCTTTTAACTCTAATCTCACACCCTCTTTCTTTTTAACATTTAAGCTCACTTCTAACCAAACTCTCTTTTACATTTTTCCGATCACCACAATGAGAAAAACTCAATCGGATGAGTTATCTCCCCCACTCTTTGATTTAAAACCCCTGACCCCTCAATCACTCAAGGATTTCTTTTGGGGTAGGAAACACTGGTTAACGTGAATCAATGGAAGTTCTGCTTAAGTTCTCACACGAATCCCATGTAATTTGTCCTATAAAGAATGGTTGCTCAACAATTTATCTTGAACAGTTAAGCACAAAATGTGATAACATTGTCATATGAATGTATGCTCATCAAGGATATGAATGAAATTTGAGCATTTGAACTTTGAAGATCTCTCAAAACAAGAAAATTGAATGAATGAAATGAAATCAAGAAAATTGTTTGGAGAATCTGACAATGTATCAATCAGATCAAATAAGATGGTTAGGGTATCAGAGAACTTGATAGTTTGTTTATATGAACGAATATAAACAATTTCACAATGAAGGTACAAAGATTGAAATGATGAATGATGCTCAACAACAGTCAAATCAAACGAGGGTATTACCATCGAAAAATTGTTTCGTTTAGAGACATGGTAATAACAAAATCAAATGAAGTACTGAACCGCTGTGTGTGAATACTTGACATTATATAGACAAGATAATACACAAGTATTTATCTTTGGAAACACACGGTCAGTTAAACATTAAAGTTCCATAATGAAAAACATTTAAAGTCACATTTCCAAATTCATGAAATCTTTTGATAATATAGAAGTAGTTTGAACATTTAAGAAAACGTTTTTCATGCTTGAAAGTTGCTCTTCTTTCAAACAATCAGAGATTAAGATCAGAAGATACTTACAAACATTTAGGCTCCCCCTCAAATCATGATAGAATGATTTATATTCTGATAAGCTCCCCCTGGATATTTTCCAAATATCCTTATCTTAAACATTGAAGACCGAGTACTAAACTAATGTGTTTAGAAGTCTAAGTCCTTTAACATCTAAGACCGGGTTCTGATCTGTTGTAATCAGAAACCACTATTCTTGACATTGAAGTGCGGGTCTTCAATTGTGTTATTCAAGAGCCAATATTCTTGACATTGAAGTCTGGGTTTTGAACTGCTTTGTTCGAAAGCCTTTGTTCTTGCTCCCCCTTAAACCTTGGGTGTCTTTAACACATATTTAGCTTTTGGTACCCACTGGTATTTGGGTCCTGATGTGTTAGTTGCAGTTTTTTTGGCATTGGATGTGGATGCGAATGTTTTGTCATTCTTCTTCTCATCTGAGGAACCTTTAACTCTCAAGACCATCTGTCCTTTCTTTGAATGTTTTCCAAAAGATTTGACATAGAAGCTCGCTAGACTATCAACAAATTTGTCATAAAACAGATTAGATGGACGAATCAGATTTGATTTGACAATGTTTTGTTTGACACTGTTCTTTTTGAAAACATTTTTCTCATGAATGGAACTTGAAGTTGTTTTGAAAGAACAGACTGATTCTGTTGAATTATCAATAGGTGATTGATCAATCACATCAGCTGAAATCTTTTCTGACAAATCAACATTTGTAGCTTCCAAGTCCTTTATCTGTTTAGACAAAATATATCTTTCATCAGAAAGTATGTCAAACTTTTGTTTCAAATCAGATTTAGCCATCTGTTTTTTATGAATATCTGATGATAGAATAGTTAACTTGGATGTGAGCTTAAATATTTCAGATTCAAAGATTTGACGTTGTTGTTTTGTTCAGAAATGTCATTGAAAATCCCAACATTTCTCTTTTCAGCATTTTTCTTTTCAATCTCAAAAGACTTTTTCTTTTCTTGAAAAGTTTTTCTTTCTTTTTCATGTAAGTCTTACAGAACTGAGATTTGTTTGGGAAGTTCAATCGTTTTGTCTTCAAGAAATTTTCTCTCTTTAGCAAACGTGTCTCTTTCTGTAATTAAAATATTTTCAAACTCTGACACTTGCTTCGAGAGTTTAATGCATCTTAGCTCAAGATACTTTTTCTCTTGGTTAGCTTTCTTTGAAAAGTCTGACAACTTTTGAGTAGAAGCGTTCTCCATATTTGCTTTGTCGTTATCTGCTTGGAGGCTTTTCTTCAGATCAGGATTCTTTGACTCCAAAGCAAATATCTTTTCTTCAAAAGCCTTAAACTTCTATTGAAGCTCAACTGATTCAGCTTGCAGTTCTGATGATTTTTGTTCAGTTGGCTTTGAAGATTTGTTATTTTTCTATCTTTCATCTTTAATTCTTTCTCACAAGCATCAATAATATTTTCTTTTAGAGCACTATTTTTCACCTCTTTTATTTCTTTCTCTCTTGCTCTAATGATACCTGGAAAATCAGATTTATCATTATTAGCACATTTTATACAATCAGGAGTTTTATCAGAATTTGACAATTTAGATTTCAACTCCTGAATTTGTTTAAGAAGAACTGAATTCTGATTTTTCAGTTTATCTCGTTCAGCTTCTATTGCTGGTATCTCAGGCTTGTACATAACAGCAACATCTCTTGTTGACAGTGTTGGGATTTATACAAAATAAGTTTCCAAAAACTTAAAATAGACAACAGAAGCATTTTATAAATGTATAACAATAAACCATTTTATTTCCCACCAAGGATCATCTTGCAATACATTGGAAAGATTAAAACACAACCATAGAGGGAAAAAGAAATAACAACCTTTGTAGCTTTTGAATCCCTAGATCGTTGAAGAAGATGGCAAGAGTGCAAGAGTAGAACTCCACCAAAGATGTTCACCAACAATTACCAACTTGAATGGATTCTAGTCCTAAACTCTTAAGTTTTAAGACAAAACCAAGTTTTGACTTAAAGAGAGTATGCAAGTATCAATTATTTCAAGACTTAACTAGTGAGAATAATGAGAGAATACTTGAAGTATGTGTTTTTCGTTAGTTTTTAAAGGATAGCCAAATGCAAGCCTTTTAAACTCTTTTTTTTTTTTTTACCCTTGTGGTCTTAACACTTTAAGACCTCCATACTTCTAATACTCATTCTTAATCATAGTGTCTAGGCATGCTTCTAAAGTATGTCTTTCCCATTTAAATACTCACTTCTCCATCCCTATAGAAAGCCTCATTTATTTAGTTAAAAGACAAAAGTCTTTCTAGTTCAAAAAAAATATGTTCATGACTTAATAAATCATACCTTATGATATATTTGATACTTGACATTGAAAATTTTCATTTCCATAAAACAAATAATTTCCAATTTAATTATAAGAGTTATGAATATTTATCCAGAATCAAATTCTTATAAATAATCTATTTATATCAAGTTGTTATTGGTGTGACCCTTTACGATCATATATTATTAGCAAATATCTTTACACAATGAATCTTGAGCATAAGGATCCTTCAATCTCCCACTTGCACAAGGCTCATTGTGTATTGATATAGACAGTGGTCAACGTCTAGCAACGCATTACTGCCCCTAATAACACACGACGAGGTGCCATTCAACAACATCCAATTCCCTTTAGTTCAAAGCTAGAATTGATGTATAAGGTAAGTTATCAGTAATCCCTTCGTCTCAGACATCATGTTGAACATGAGATACGGATCGCAATCAATCTCATTCAGTGTTCAACTTTTGATCAGGCCTTAAATGTCTAACTCTCAACGAATAAGAGGAACAAATTCCTTCAGACTACATACGCCTCTTGGATTTTTCACACTACATCAAATGATGGCCCTTATAACTGTCTGGTCAAAGAACAGTGTTAGACCATATCAAAGTATAGCATTCCCTACCCTCGAGTCCCAAATATGTATCTAAAGTCTAAGGATACAAAGATAGTACCTTTTATCAAATATCATTCATGATAGTGATCCATACAATGATCTTGAAGCGGGTCATGTCCAATACTTGTTCCCTAGCAAGTACCTATGAATCTTGGTTGCAAACTTTTGCTATTTTCTTCTCTATGAAAATCAACCAATCCAATCCAATTCATATTAGCATTACTTCATTTTGTTCCCACAATAATAATCGACTATGGACATTTAGAATAATTAAATTATTCAAGGATTAAACATGTTAATCTAGAACTCAATAAGTATTTAATGAAAAGATCATATTCCATATACATCATAATCATTACAATAGTCATTGATTATAAGTTCAATGTTCAATACTAAACCAAGATCAAATCCATTCACTAGAATAATGAAGTCCTCTTCCTCTAGCATGACCTTCATGTTTGGCTTGCGATAGGGGCTTCGTGAATGGGTCCGCCAAGTTATGATCTGTGTGTACTTTGCGAATAAAAATATCACTATTTCCAACTTCATCACGAATGTAGTTGAACCATCGGTGAATGTGCCTGGTTCTTTGATGTGACCTGGGTTCTTTGGCTAAAGCAATAGCACCCTCATTGTCACAAAAGATCTCTAGGGGATCTTGAATGGAAGGAACAACCCCTAGTTCATCAATGAACTTCTTCATCCAAGCAACTTCCTTTGCAGCTTCCGAAGCAGCAACGTATTCTGATTCTATAGTGGACTGTGCCACAACACTCTGTTTGGAACTTTTCCATGAAACCGCACCTGCATCCATAATGAAGACATATCCTGATTGTGACTTACAATCATCCCGATCAGTTTGGAAAGAAGCATCAGTGTAGCACTTTACATTAAGTTCTTCTTCCAAACCACCATAGACGAGGAACATTTCTTTAGTCCTTCTCAAGTACTTTAGAATGTTCTTCACAGCTATCCAATGACTGTCTCCTGGATTTTGCTGATATCTGCGCGTCATGCTAAAAGCACACGATACATCAGCTCTAGTACATATCATGGCATACATAATGGATCCAATGGCTGAAGCATATGGGATGCCATTCATCTTTTCTAGCTCAACCTTTGTGCTAGGACTTTGAGATGTACTCAAAATAATGCCTGGTTGCATTGGTACGAATCCTCTCTTATAGTCTTCCATCTTGAACCGCTTCAAGACTTTGTCAATGTATGTACTTTGACTTAAACCTATTAACCGGTTTCGTCTATCTCTATAGATCTTTTCCGAGCTAAGACTTAACACCATGCAAGGTCGGAATATCATTTCCCATGATTAGTATGTCATCTACATACAAAACTAGGAATGTCACTGTGCTCCCACTAGTTTTCTTGTAAACACAAGTGTCATCTTCGTTTTTGATAAAACCATACTTTGTGATTTGCTCATCAAAACGAATATTCCACGTTCGAGATGCTTGCTTCAATCCATAAATGGATCTATTATGCTTACACACTTTATTAGGATTCTTTTGGTCGACAAAATCTTTGGGCTGATCCATATAGACATCTTCTTCCAAGAGTCCATTAAGAAAATCAGTTTTAACATCCATTTGCCATATCTCATAATCATAATATGCGGCTATGGTAAACAGTATCCTAATTGATTTAATCATAGCAACTGGAGAAAAAGTCTCCTCATAGTCAATACCATGAGTTTGAGTGAAACCTTTTGCAACAAGTCTTGCTTTATAAGTATGTATATTACCATCCATGTCAGTCTTCAACTTGAAGATCCACTTACTCCCTACAGTCTTACAATGGGGAGGAAGATTAGCCAAGTCCCATACTTGGTTCTCATACATGGATTGCATCTCAGCGTTCATGGCTTCAAGCCATTTGTCAGATTCAGAATTTGACACAGCTGCCCGATAGTTGATGGGTTCTTCGAAACTCATCAAGAAACATTCGTCAATGAGAAATCCATATCTCTCAGGTTCTTGACGAACTCTATCAGTTCTTCGAACGCCTTGTGTTTCAATGGGTTCATGAACAACCACTTGTTCATCTTCAACAACTTCTTGTTGAGTACTAGTGCCAACTTGAGTTGCATCTGGCTGTGGTTCTTGATCTTCTTCAAGATCCACTTGCCTCCCACTTGTTTCATCATTTAGAAACTTGCTTTCTAAAAATTCAGCTCTTCATGCAATAACAATCTTATTCTCACTGGGGATGTAGAAGTAACAACCTAAACAATCTTTAGGGTATCCTACAAATATGCTTTTTGTAGATCTTGGATCGAGTTTGCTAGAAGCTTCTTGTTTCACATAAGCTTCGCAACCCCAAACCCTCATGTATAATAGGGATGGAACTTTTCCATGCCAAATCTCATATGGAGTTTTATCTACCTTTTTAGTTGGTGCCATATTCACAATACGGGTGACAGTGAGTAGGGCATAACTTCAAAATGATAGTGGAAGAGTGCTTCGACTCATCATAGAACGAACCATATCAAGTAAGGTTCGGTTCCTTCTCTGAGACACACCATTGTGTTGTGGTGTTCTGGGTGGAGTGAGTTGTGAGACAATCCCACAACTTCTAAGATGATCTTGGAACTCTTCACTAAGGTATTCACCTCCTCTATCTGAACGAAGGACCTTAATGGTTTTGTTGAGTTGATTTTCAACTTCACTTTGAAACATTTTGAACTTTTCAAATGCTTCATGTTTATGTTTCATTAAGAACACATAACCATAACGACTAAAGTCATCAGTGAAGGTGATGTAATATCTTTCACCATATCTAGTCATGACTTTGAAAGGACCGCATACATCAGTATGTATGATTCCTAACAAATCACTTGCCCTTTCACTTAAACCAGAGAAAGGGGATTTTGTCATCTTTCCACATAAGCAAGATTCACATATATCAAATGATTCATTATCATTTTCCTCCAAAAGTCCACTCTTTTGGAGTTGGGATATGCACTTCTTGTTTATATGGCCAAGACGACAATGCCATAGATAGGTTTGGTTCAAATCATGTTTGACCTTTTTGGTGTTTAGATGATAAATGGAATTATTGCTTGAAGAACAATCAAGGTTTAATTCATATATTCCATTAATGGGCCTTGCCTCAAAATAGAATATTCCTTTCAAAAAAGAGTGAATATTATCATCAACAAATTGATAATTAAAACCAGATTGTTTTAAACGCGAAACTGAAATTATATTGCGAGTTAAACTTGGAATATAACAAACATTGTCTAACAATAAGTACAAACTATTTGGTAAACACATTTCAAAAGTTCCTATTTCTTGGACTGCAACTTTTGCTCCATTGCCCATGTGTAGTACCATATCGCCTGCCTTCAGTTTCTTACTCCTTCTGAACCCCTGTAACGAATTACAAATATGAGTTCCACACCCGGTATCAAATACCCAAGTGGTAGATGAAAAAGTAAATATTCCCATTTCAATCATGAAAATAGATATACCTGAAGTGCCCTCCCCGGCCTTCTTGGTTTTCAACCCAGCAAGGTAAGTGGGACAATTCTGCTTCCAGTGACCGACGACTCCACATTCAAAACATGCGTCTTCTTTGGCCACTTTTTCCTTCTTCTTCGGCTGTTGGGGTTTGGAATATTTTTTCCTTTTTCCTTTGCCACCTTGTGGTTTAGCCTTGAAGTTCTTGCCTTTGGTTTTCTTGATTTGTCATTCCCGGATCATGAGCACTTGGGATGGTTTCTTTGGGATGTTTTTCTCGGTAGTTTTTAGCATCGAATGCAACTCCGAGATGGTCTTATCCCAACCATTCATGTTTTAATTCAAGATAAAAGTGTCATATGACTTTGGAAAAGAGTTAAGGATCAAATCCGTTGCCAAATCAAGTGGGTAAGGAGATCCTAGTCTCTCCAAATGATCCAATTGACTCTTCATCTTAGGAACATGAGTGCTTACATTTCCACCCTCCTCTATTTTAAAACCATGGAGAACTCGAACAGTTTCAAATCGCTCGGATCTTGCTTGATTTTCAAACATCTGTTTAAGATGTGTGATCATATCATAAGCTTCACGATGTTCCAGACCCTCTGAAGGTCTGGAATCATTGTAGCAAGCATTAGGCATGCGACATTGATCAAGTCATCAGAATGCTTGATCCAGATGTCATGGGCAACCTTTGGAGTAGTTCGGGGTTCTTCGGGAACGGGTTTCTCAAGAACATAGTCCTTTTTCTCTTGTTTTAGTACAATTCTTAAGGTTGCGGTACCAGTCTAAAAAATTTGAGTGGTTAAGTTTTTCCTTCTCAAGGAGTGATCGGATTGACATTGGGTGAGAGTGATGTTGAACAACAGTAGTAGGTGGAGCCATCTACAAAATATTTACAAAGTTTTTATTTAGTATTTAGTTCTTTAAAATTAATACCCTTTTGTTTCTAAAACATTAATTTTTAAAGGCTAGAATCCAAGTTGCAAAACAATTAAATGGTTAGGTGACTCACTTTATCCCATTCATTTAATTCAACAAGGTAAGTAACGATTTACTAATTACATCCAAATGTAAATTCTAGTTGCATGGGATCCTTAACAACATTTTGTTAACATGACATGTTTGATCCCATCTATGCCTCGGATCTCTTTTGTTTAGGTGACTCACTTTATCACAAAAGAATTCCGATCAAGTCATCCAAATAGAGAAACTTGTATAATCGGCCTATAACTGTTATAGAAATCGCGAATGCACTTCGGCCACCAAAAGGTAACACAAGTGGTTAGGTGACTCACTTTATCCCACAAGCATCTAACAAATGGTGATGCGAATGTTTCAAAATTTGGATGGCATAGACTTGCATTTGAAAGAGATTTGTAAATGTTTTATAAATCTAGTTTTAAAACATATGATATCATGGTTATTGCATGCATCCAATAAACCATGGTACCCTTTTAAAATCTCATTTTATGGTAAGATTCTTATATAAAATCGTATTTTATATCTTGCGTTCAAATTAATATCTTATATTAAAATTTGTCGTTTGAGCGCTAAAGAACCATTTAGTAAACCTTTTAATAAAACTCCCTTTTATAATATAAGGTTTGAAGTTTGGATAAGTTTCTAAAATCCCAATTTTAAACTTACAAATTTTAGTTGTCAAAATTTGTTGTAATAGAGTTTTATACGAAAAAAAACTCATTTTATAGTAAAACTGTTTTACATACATCTTATGTTAAAAGACAAATTTTATAAAACCAAACTTCATGTGATCATTTTATGTTTGAAACATTATCTAGTATATAAAATCCTATTCAACATACAAGCATAATATAAACATAAAACTACCATCACATTCATAAAATATGTGTGCATAAACCAACCATAATCTAGTGACATTTTGTGAGCCATCACAAAAATGTCAAGTCCATTCCTAAGGGACAAGGTTGACCAATAAATCTTCATGTTGTTCTTCATGCTCCCACTTGCTCCAACACCTTGTAACAAGTTTGATTTTTCCAAAATCATGTACATGAATGTTGATCTTCAAAATGGCCACCATCTTTAATCTTGTTACAATTTTTATAAAATTAAACTAATCTATTACTTACAAAATAAACAAGATGAAAAACTATCTATTTAATTATTACATACCATATGAATAAATAAATATTACAACCATTTTAAATAAATCAACACAACAACATCACAAATGGTCCATGGCTAGTTTATGCACTAAAATACATATATATACATATAAAACAACACCTTGTTTTTCTAAGACAACTTTTGTGACAAAAAATGCATGTAAACTTTTGTCACATAAAATAACAATTATAAACATAATAAAGTTGTCAAACAAACTATGTATGATATTTTCTGTCAGGATCGAATTCTCAACAAGAATTAATTCTCAGAAACAATATCAAAGAAGTTTGCGGAATAACACTTTGATATTTAATCAAACAGAAAATCAAAAACAGAATATAATTAACAAACTGTAAACTTGTATTGAATGCTTTGAAGTTACAAGATTACTCACTCAACCTCAATATTGATGAACAGGCTCACCAATACGAATTCTACTTCTCTAGAATTAGGATCTATGCCTTGAGGTTGATTTTCTCTTTTTAAAAGAATGAATTACAAAAGTTCTCTCCTATCTATTCTATACATTCTATACATATACTAGTCAAAAGATAATTACACTAATTAAACAAATCTTCAGTATATCTTCGATGTATATCTCAAAGCTTTCATAATCTTCAGATTATCCAGCTGTCATTCTTTCCATCCGAATCTCTTAAGCAGCACTAACCATGATCAGCAGCATTAACTTCTTCTAGCAGCATTAACTACTAAGCAGCACTAACTACTAGCAGTACTAACTAGCTAAGCAGTACTAACTTTGTTCAAGCAGCACTAACTTTGACTAGCAGTATTAATAGTACTAGCAGTAGTAACACTCAGCAGTATTAACCTTTAAGACTTCTATCAGTATTAACTCTGAACCAACAGCATTAACCATACTTGAGTTTTTCTTCAGTTCCCAACATTTTCTTATAAAAGAAAATCATCCATGTTTTCCAAAAACAAAGATTATCCAAATAACCTTAAAATCTAACCAAGTTTGCAAAGATGGCTCTGATACCTATTGTTGGGATTTATACAAAATAAGTTTCCAAAAACTTAAAATAGACAACGGAAGCATTTTATAAATGTATAACAATAAACGATTTTATTTCCCACCAAGGATCATCTTGCAATACATTGGAAAGATTAAAACACAACCATAGAGGGAAAAACAAATAACAACCTTTGTAGCTTTGGCATCCTCTTGGGAGGCTAGATCGTTGAAGAAGATGGCAAGAGTGCAAGAGTAGAACTCCTCCAAAGATGTTCACCAACAATTACCAACTTGAATGGATGCTAGTCCTAAACTCTTAAGTTTTAAGACAAAACCAAGTTTTGACATAAAGAGAGTATGCAAGTATCAATTATTTCAAGACTTAACTAGTGAGAATAATGAGAGAATACTTGAAGTATGTGTTTTTCGTTAGTTTTTAAAGGATAGCCAAATGTAAGCCTTTTAAACTCTTTTTTTTTTTTTTTACCCATGTGGTCTTAACACTTTAAGACCTCCATACTTCTAATACTCATGCTTAATCATAGTGTCTAGGCATGCTTCTAAAGTATGTCTTTCCCATTTAAATACTCACTTCTCCATCCCTATAGAAAGCCTCATTTATTTAGTTAAAAGACAAAAGTCTTTCTAGTTCAAAAAAAATATGTTCATGACTTAATAAATCATACCTTATGATATATTTCATACTTGACATTGAAAATTGTCATTTTCATAAAACAAATAATTTCTAATTTAATTATAAGAGTTATGAAAATTTATCAAGAATCAAATTCTTATAAATAATCTATTTATATCAAGTTGTTATTGGTGTGACCCTTTAGGATCATATATTATTAGCAAATATCTTTACACAATGAATCTTGAGCATAAGGATCCTTCAGACAGTACATTATTCCCTCTCTCTTCTGTAGGCATCTTAATTGAGAAATTAGCTTGAAATGAATGATCGTTCCCCAAACAATTCAGAAAAGTTAACGGAAATTCAAACTCAGATCACCACTTGAAAAACAATCTTAGAAAAATTCTATCTTCAAAACTCGCAAACCACAAGAACTCGCAAACCACAAGAACTCGCAGACCACTAGATTTTCTTCAAGATGCTCCCAAAACTCTATCATGACCTAAATTCCAGTGTTTGCATCCAATCCCAAACTCTGATTTATGGTTCTTTGAATCAAGTATTTAGCCATTTCTGAATCTGGAACACACCTTAACTTTTTCTTCAGCATGGCATGTAGCTTCAATCTGCTATGATTATACACTCTATCCACTAGAAAGTATTCAGTGTGATTTAAATCCAAAGTCACTGTATATACTCCACTAATTTCATATAGAGTCCAACTGTTTACTGATTTGAAAACATCCTTGATCAAGTGCTCTACTTCTTCAGGTTTGAACATCATACACAGATACTCCATTACCAGTTTTGTAATTGAAATCCCTGGAGCCTTTAGAATATCTGCATACAACTTCATTCCTATCTCAAACATCTCTTCAATATCTGATCTAGAGCATGTTCTGACAATTTTTGCCCATGTGTTGAACACTTCATACTTTTCATCCTTTCTTTTCAGCCTTATGTATTCCTTTCCATCCACTGTCAATGTATCCCAGTGAATGACCTCAGGAGGCTTAACTCCTACAGGTTCTGCTGAAATTGGTTCAGGCACTTTGTCCATCACTACCATATACAAATTTACATCATCAGTGTTAGCTGGCTCTGTCTGTTTAGATGACTCAGGTGCCCCTTCTTCTTCAGCAACCTTCTTAGCCTCTTCTTCAGATACTTTAGGCTTTTTGATTGGCTTTCTCCTTGCCATCATTTTTGTTCTCTTTAAAGTTCTTAGACTATCTCCTAGAGTGGACTCTTTCTTAGGAGGTGTTTCTTGCTCATCTGGAAATGGCTTTTGACAATCAAAATCATTACTTTCTTTTATTCTCTTTTCCATCTCCACCCTAGCAGTTTCATTTCCCTGTAGCTTTAACATCTCTGAATCATAGAGCTCTTTGATCTTCTCAAAAGACATTTTGGAGAACATCTCCTTTTTGACTCCTACAGCACCTTTGAGAAATATAATCATCTTATTCCTCTCTTGGGTACCTAGGAATGTCTTTGAGGGTTTTCTCTTCTTTGCAACTGTTTTCACCACTGATTTCTTCATACTTGCAGCTTTCTTCTGTGCAATTTCAGTTGCCATTCTCTGTTGATAAGCTTCATTCAGTTCAGCAGCTAGAGCTTTTGCCATTTCCCTGTCCTTTTCCATCTGAACTCTTTCTTCTTTTTCAAAATCCTCCTGCATCTTTTTAGCTAGGGCTTCATCTGATTCAACCGACCTTTGCTTTTTGATTGGTTGATCAGATTCCACCATTTTTGCTTTTCCTTTGTCTTTGTTCATTGCCTTCTTGCTATTATCTTTCTTGATCACTTCACCTTGTTCTTTGATGATTACTCCTTTGGTCTTTGAAGTGACCTTGAGAGTATCATTCTTGGCTTTTAGTAAGGTTTCTGCAATCTCAAGATCTGTTAGAACGTCTTTCACAGTTTCTTCTGCTTTATTAATGTCAGCAGTAGTAACTGTTTCTGCTGCTTCTTTTGTTTCTTTTGGTACTGAATCTCTTTTTGTTTCTGCTTCCTGCTCCCCCTCAACATTAAGCTTCCCCTCTCTTGTGGCTTCTTCCATGTTGATCTCCCCCTTTTTGGGAGCATCATTCTCAACTTTCCTTCTCCTTAGTTGGAATTGCCTTCTCTTCTTTCTTTGTACCATACTAATGACCATCTTCTTCAGCTTAGCAATTTGTACTTGTTGTGACAGGATGACTAGCTTCATTTCTTCAATTTCTTTGCCTTGTTTGAGAACATCTTGATTGATGTTCCCCATTGTTTCCATCAATTCATAGTACGTATATCTGTCCTCACCCTTTCCAAAAGTGTTACCCTCCTTTGAAGGATCATTGGATCTTTTATTTGTGGAAGTCTTCTGCCTTGCAGAAGCACTATCCACCCCTGTGGTTTCTTGGCACCAGGGACCTTCAAATGATTGCTCATTCAAAGTTTCCATGGGGGAGGTCTTATTGATGTTACCACTTTCCTCCTCTGTACTAGCAGGAGTAGTGGCAGCCTCATCACCCATATGCTCTACCTCCTCCTCAGAGAGCACCTCCTTTGGGTTTGGAGACACCCTTGTGGTTTCCCTTTGGATATTCTCTAGGGGAGAATTATCCCTTAGAGGGCTTAAAGGCTGAGAGGGTAATGGTACAAGAAGGGAAGAAGCCTTCTTTACCTGTTTTCTCTTGTAAGTTTGGGTAATAGGAGAGGTTGGTTTTTCAAGAAGGGACTGGGGAATTGATTTTGAGAGGGAAGGTTGGGCTTGGCTAGCAGTGGGTTGGTCTAATGGGGGCCTTGACCCTGCTGCCATACCTTCATTGGTTTGGGACACCACCATCATTGTAGAGAACAATGGGGTGTCAACTCCTTCAGAGTCCCCAGTAGATCTTCTCATATTTGAGAAAACCTTGCCTTTGGGGGGTTTAGGTACATATACCCCAACAGGTTGAGGTATATCCGTCAATTCATGAGTAATAACTTCTTGAACAAACCTGGGATACATAAAGAAGCTCTTTTTGTTTCCCATGTTTGAGACAAGATCACTGAAAATCATTTTAGAAAAATTATACTTTCTGGCAGTGGCCAAGCACACTAAAGCATAAGCAATAGTGCTGCTGAACTCACTCTATCCAGTAGTCTTTTTGGAGATACAATGCATAAGAGTATGGACAAAGAAACGCCATTGGGGTGAAAATTTTGCTTTAGAGAATTTGAAAACTCCCAATGGGCCTCCATACCCCATTCTTGTAAGATTTGAAAACAGTTCATCATTTGGGATAGAGGTTATACCAGAGGCATCGTCTAGACGTAGACTGATGCGAATAACCTCTTCAGTAACCGTTAGTGATTGATCACAGATTCTTGTCTTGATCATCTGCACACCATTCTCAACAACAATGGTTGCATTGGCCCAGAACTGCCTTTGATGCTCAATATAGATTGTAGGGGATACAATAAGAGCATGAGCAATGTGGCTTGACTTGAGGAAATCCACAATCTGATGAAATCCTGCAGCTTGCTTTGGCTTTTGTAGCATCGCAATCTCGTTGTGCTCGTCGATGAAAGTCATGGATGCCATTGATCTTAGTGAAAAGCTTGCCTGAAAACTTCGAACTTGAGAGAGAAAAGGTTTTGAGCGCAAGAGAACAGTATGCAAAGAGTCGTTATGAACTTTTAGGCGGGTAAAGAGTATTTATAGTATTCGGAATATAAGCAGTATTAACCTAGAGCAGTATTAACTACTAGCAGTATTAACTACTAGCAGTATTAACTAACTAGCAGTATTAACTACTAGCAGTATTAACTACTAGCAGTATTAACTGAAAGCAGTATTAACGGAAAGCAGTATTAACCACTAGCAGTATTAACTGAAAGCAGTATTAACTAACTAGCAGTATTAACTACTAGCAGTATTAACTGAAAGCAGTATTAACCACTAGCAGTATTAACTAACTAGCAGTATTAACTACTAGCAGTATTAACTGAAAGCAGTATTAACCACTAGCAGTATTAACTGAAAGCAGTATTAACCACTAGCAGTATTAACTAACTAGCAGTATTAACTACTAGCAGTATTAACTGAAAGCAGTATTAACCACTAGCAGTATTAACTGAAAGCAGTATTAACCACTAGCAGTATTAACTAACTAGCAGTATTAACTACTAGCAGTATTAACTGAAAGCAGTATTAACCACTAGCAGTATTAACTAACTTACTCCTTTTAAACTTGCTAAACACTGAGTACTGCTATGCATATCCTGAAACAGAAGATTAGTAACTCCAACAATAATATACAGATATAAAACCACTTTTTGAGAAGGGGATTATTCAGAGTTGATCATTCCCACACTTGTTACCAAGAAAGTGAATCTACCCACATCAAAAGCTTTAGTAAATAGATCAGCAAACTGATTATCAGTGTGAACTTTGACAACTTGAATAAGTTTCTTTTCATTACAATCTCTTATAAAGTGATACCTGATCTCAATGTGCTTTGTTTTTGAGTGCTTGACTGGATTATTCACAATGCTAATAGCACTGCTGTTGTCAATAAAGATTGGAGTGTGTAGAAAGGTTACCCCATAATCCAACATTTGATTCTGAATCCATAAGACTTGAGAACAGCAACTTGCAGCTGCTATGTACTCTGCCTCTGTTGTAGATGTGGATACTGTGGTTTGTTTCTTGCACTGCCATGAGACTAGTCTAGCACCCAAAAACTGACATCCTCCAGAAGTAGATTTTCTGTCCAAGTTTGCCCCACCTAGATCACTGTCTGAGTATGCTATTAGGTCAAAAGGTGAGTTATGAGGATACCAAAGTCCCAATCTGGGTTGCCCTTTCAGATATCTGAATATCCTCTTAACAGCTTGAAAGTGAGATTGCTTTGGCCTAACTTTAAATCTTGCACATACACAGACTGGAAACATTATATCTGGCCTTGATGCTGTGAGATACATGAGAGAGCCAATCATGGATCTATAATGATGCACATCCATATCCTCCCCCTCAAGATCTGCTGTGATCTGCTTGTGTGTTTCCATAGGTGTGCTGGCAGGTTTTGATTCTGAGAAACCAAACTTGGTTAGAATATCCTGCACATACTTGGATTGATAGATGAAAATGCCATCTGACTTCTGTTGAACTTGGAGTCCAAGGAAGAAAGTAAGTTCCCCCATGGAACTCATTTTGAACCTTTGATGCATTAAATCCTCAAACTCCTTGCACATGTCGTTTCTTGTAGATCCAAAGATAATGTCATCAACATAGATTTGGACCAGCAAGATATCCTTCTTCTTTCTTTTGATAAATAGAGTCTTATCAATGACTCCTCTTTCAAAGTCATTTTCCAAGAGATAGGATGACAGAGTGTCATACCATGCTCTTGGGGCTTGATGTAGTCCATAAAGTGCTTTCTTTAATTTGTATACCCTGTCTGGATAGCTTGGGTTTTCAAACCCTGGTGGTTGACAGACATATACTTCTTCTTCAATTGACCCATAGAGAAAGGCACTCTTTACATCCATTTGACAGACTTTGAAGTTCATGTAAGAAGCATAGGCTAGGAATAGTCTGATTGCTTCTATTCTAGCCACAGGTGCAAACACTTCTTCATAATCTATGCCCTCTTCTTGAGTATATCCCTGAGCTACCAGCCTTGCTTTGTTCCTTATGACAATACCTCTTTCATCTCTCTTGTTTCTGAAAATCCACTTTGTGCCATTTGCTCTGTGACCTTTAGGAAGGTCTACTAGATCCCATACATCTTGTAGCTTGAACTGTAACAGTTCCTCTTGCATTGCTCCTATCCAGCTAGATTCTTTCATAGCATCATGTGCCTTTTTAGGCTCAAGCTGTGATAGAAAACAAGAAAGCACTGTATGCTGTTGATCTTGCATTTCCTGAAGCCTGCTTTGATGTCTAGTCATCATAGGAGAAGAGATATCTCCTATTACCAGCTGTGGAGGATGATTCTTTTGAACTCTGGTGTTATGACTAGGTTCTTCATTCAGTCCATCCTCAAGATTAGATTCCTGCAACTCAACTGAAGTGTTTTCAGATGCCACTTCATTATTTTCTTGAGTCTCCTCATCTCTAGTTTTTGCTTCACTCTGACTTGGTCCAGTAAATGATTCCTTTTCACAGTCTTCAACAGAATTTACTGTGGGTATGGGAAAAATCACAGATTTAGATATACTTTCTTGAACTTGTGTGATTCCTGATCCTCCACTTCCTGTTCCTGTATACTCATTACTGAAACCAAAAGAGTTAGTTAGTGAATCAATGTCAAATAGCCACTGAGGTCCAGACCCAACAGGATTTGGTGTGTTCTCATTGCATTTGACATTGTCACTTTCTTCAATTATTCTAGAAGATGAGTTAAAAACTCTGTAGGCCTTACTCTGAGATGAATATCCAACAAGAAATCCATCATCTGCTTTGCTATCAAACTTACCTAAGTGAGATTTAGTATTTAGAATTGTACAAGGACACCCAAAAGGTTTGAAGAAACCAATGAAAGGTTTTCTTTTATTTAAAAACTCATATGGGGTCTTGTTCTTTTGCTTGACCACTAGAACTCTGTTTTGGACATAACAAGCAGTATTAACTGCTTCAGCCCAGAAGGTAATTGGCAATTTTGAATCAGCCAACAGAGATCTAGCAGCCTCTATTAGTGTTCTATTTCTCCTTTCAGCAACACCATTCTGTTGAGGAGTCCTAGGAGCACAATATTGCCTTTCAATACCTTTTTCTTCACGAAAGGTGTTTAGATCATGATTTTTAAACTCAGTTCCATTATCTGATCTAATGACTTTTACTCTTTGATTAGTTTGGTTTTCAATTCTTAGAATAAAGGATTTGATAAGACCACTTGTTTCATCCTTAGTCCTTAGAAAATATACCCAAGTGAATCTGGAGTAATCATCAACAATAACCAAGCAGTAAGATTTCTTGCCTATACTCATAACATTTGTAGGAACAAACAGATCCATAACATTTCTTGACACTTTCTTTTAAAATCTTTTTCTTTAAGGTGCCTTTACTTTCAATAGATTTCTTTATTGCATGTACCTTTCCAGCCTTTCTATAACCCACAGATTTTTGCACAAATCTTTGAAAGTTCATCTGTTGATTAATAGGGTTAAAGTAACAATACTTAGCCAAATGATTCAACTTGCCACATATAAAACAAGGTTTTGGTCTATTGATTTTATTCAGATCAACTCCTTGTTTCTGAGCCCATTGATTATTCCAGTTTCTTTGATTTCCTCTTTTTAAACCAGAATTTAGGCTCTTGGCTTTATTGCAATCACACTGTTTACAAGATCCAGGATTCACAACTGTGGTTTGTTTGTAATGGACCTTGTTATCATTTCCTTTAGTCTTCTCTATCTCTTTGGACTTGACCCAGATTTTCCCACATCCCTCATTGGTGATAATATTGTTTTCTAATGGTATCTTTTTACTCACATTATTATCCCTGTTCTCACTGGCTCCTTTCTCAGTCAAATCCTTAACTACTACCTCATCCAAAGGATCTATCTTAAAAGCTTCTTCAGACAAGTCCTTTTTCTCCTTAGTTTCTAACAAGTCTGATGTAGGAGAAATATAGTTATTATTGTAAGGAGGGGGTGTATTGTTGTATCCAATACCAGGCTTCATCTTATCATGTATATGAGCCTTTAGAAGAGAGTCCATTGCTTTTGAAGCATAAGAAAACTTGTCTATGTCAAGCTTAACTTTTGACAGTTCCTCTTTCAGTCTATCATTCTCTTCTAAGGACTTAGACAGTTTGGTTTCTAACTCATTCTTTTCCCACTTCCAATAGTTTGTGTCATAAGAGTGTTGAAGTTCATTAGCTTGAAAGCCTTTGATTTGCTCTTCAAATCTCTCTACTATTAACACATAATCTCTTCTGTCTTTTTCTAATCTTTTGAGATCATCACACATACTTTGATTGTGATCCCTGTATCTTGTAACAGTGTCAATGCAAGATTTAGTGCAAAGATTAGAACTTACCTCAGTAGGGAGATCAGACACTTCTGCCATAAGAGCTTGGTTCTGAATGGCTTCCTCAGCTTGATCACTCCAGTCAAATCCCATTCCTTGTTGAGAAACAAGGGCTTGAGCAGGATTCTTGTTCTGATTGTATTTTCCATTCTGAGCTTGTTGGTGGTTATTGTTTGGAACAGCACTCCTGCATTCTCTAGCAAAGTGTCCTTTCTTGTGACACTTATAACATTCCACCTTGGTTTTGTCAAAACCAGCTCCATCTTCTCTTCTTTGAGAGAAGTTATTTCTTCCAGTTCTTTTAATGAACTTTTTCACCCTCATGGATAACATGGCCATCTGCCATTTAATATCCATCTCCTCCAGATCATCAGGGTGAATTTGATCAAGATCATCATTAATCAGAGAATTGCTGCTATGATTGGACAAAAAGGCTTCAAAGATAGTTTCAGTGCCTTTTTCTGAACTTACTCCACTGGCAGTACTAACTGCTTCAGGGTTGGCAGTAGTATCAGTGGATGCTGAAAGAAGTGCAACATTGTGAATATAACCAGAGGGCTTCTTCTTGATTTCTACCTCAGTTTCAAAAACTCTTAGATCATTGTATAGATCATCAAGTTCTTTCTCTTCCAGATTGTCACTCTGTCTATATGAGACAGTGTACATAGTCCATTCATCCCCAAGAGATCTGAGGAACTTTCTGTTGATATCATCTTGTTCCATCTTCACCCCTACAGTAGCCAGTTCACCTATGAGTTTATTGAACCTGTCAAAAGTTTGAGTCATAGACTCATTCTTTGTGGAAGTGAAGTTCTCATACTGCTGCTTTAGAACATCTCTTTGATTTCTTTTGATGCTCTTAGTTCCAGCAAATCTTTTCTCTAAAGCATTCCAGAGAATCTGAGCATCAGTGCAGTTGCAAAATTGATGCTGATATTCATTGGGAATGGCCAAGAGCAGAGTGCTCAAGGCCTTCATCTCTGTCTGTCTGATCTTCCTCTCACCATCTGTCTTTGGTGGAGGTCTTTTCCCATCTGGTCCTATCCTTCCAGCTTCAGAAGGACCATTCTGAATGATATCCCACATTGAGTAGTCAGTGAGAAGAATATATTGTCTGATTCTGATCTTCCACATGTCAAACTCACTTGGTTTGAGCATTGGAACCTTGGAAACCAAAGTACTGCTTGATTCTGTAAGATTTTCCATGATGCATAACTGTTTCTGAGAGAGTTAGGCTCTGATACCACTTTTCAGGATCGAATTCTCAACAAGAATTAATTCTCAGAAACAATATCAAAGAAGTTTGCGGAATAACACTTTGATATTTAATCAAACAGAAAATCAAAAACAGAATATAATTAACAAACTGTAAACTTGTATTGAATGCTTTGAAGTTACAAGATTACTCACTCAACCTCAATATTGATGAACAGGCTCACCAATACGAATTCTACTTCTCTAGAATTAGGATCTATGCCTTGAGGTTGATTTTCTCTTTTTAAAAGAATGAATTACAAAAGTTCTCTCCTATCTATTCTATACATTCTATACATATACTAGTCAAAAGATAATTACACTAATTAAACAAATCTTCAGTATATCTTCCATGTATATCTCAAAGCTTTCATAATCTTCAGATTATCCAGTTGTCATTCTTTCCATCCGAATCTCTTAAGCAGCACTAACCATGATCAGCAGCATTAACTTCTTCTAGCAGCATTAACTACTAAGCAGCACTAACTACTAGCAGTACTAACTAGCTAAGCAGTACTAACTTTGTTCAAGCAGCACTAACTTTGACTAGCAGTATTAATAGTACTAGCAGTAGTAACACTCAGCAGTATTAACCTTTAAGACTTCTATCAGTATTAACTCTGAACCAGCAGCATTAACCATACTTGAGTTTTTCTTCAGTTCCCAACATTTTCTTATAAAAGAAAATCATCCATGTTTTCCAAAAACAAAGATTATCCAAATAACCTTAAAATCTAACCAAGTTTGCAAAGATGGCTCTGATACCTATTGTTGGGATTTATACAAAATAAGTTTCCAAAAACTTAAAATAGACAACGGAAGCATTTTATAAATGTATAACAATAAACGATTTTATTTCCCACCAAGGATCATCTTGCAATACATTGGAAAGATTAAAACACAACCATAGAGGGAAAAACAAATAACAACCTTTGTAGCTTTGGAATCCTCTTGGGAGGCTAGATCGTTGAAGAAGATGGCAAGAGTGCAAGAGTAGAACTCCTCCAAAGATGTTCACCAACAATTACCAACTTGAATGGATGCTAGTCCTAAACTCTTAAGTTTTAAGACAAAACCAAGTTTTGACATAAAGAGAGTATGCAAGTATCAATTATTTCAAGACTTAACTAGTGAGAATAGTGAGAGAATACTTGAAGTATGTGTTTTTCGTTAGTTTTTAAAGGATAGCCAAATGTAAGCCTTTTAAACTCTTTTTTTTTTTTTTTACCCATGTGGTCTTAACACTTTAAGACCTCCATACTTCTAATACTCATGCTTAATCATAGTGTCTAGGCATGCTTCTAAAGTATGTCTTTCCCATTTAAATACTCACTTCTCCATCCCTATAGAAAGCCTCATTTATTTAGTTAAAAGACAAAAGTCTTTCTAGTTCAAAAAAAATATGTTCATGACTTAATAAATCATACCTTATGATATATTTCATACTTGACATTGAAAATTGTCATTTTCATAAAACAAATAATTTCTAATTTAATTATAAGAGTTATGAAAATTTATCAAGAATCAAATTCTTATAAATAATCTATTTATATCAAGTTGTTATTGGTGTGACCCTTTAGGATAATATATTATTAGCAAATATCTTTACACAATGAATCTTGAGCATAAGGATCCTTCAGACAGTACATTATTCCCTCTCTCATCTGTAGGCATCTTAATTGAGAAATTAGCTTGAAATGAATGATCGTTCCCCAAACAATTCAGAAAAGTTAACGGAAATTCAAACTCAGATCACCACTTGAAAAACAATCTTAGAAAAATTCTATCTTCAAAACTCGCAAACCACAAGAACTCGCAGACCACTAGAATTCGCAAGGCACTGTTCAATGAGCTTCTCGCTAGATGTTATGTGCGCGTTTTAGAACTCGCAAGCTATTACTTGTGCGTTTTAAAGAACTCGCACAACCATGGAACTCGCAAGTCACTATTCACAAAACTTAGCGCTAAATGTTTTGTGCGCGAACAAGGAACTCACAAATAACTTTCTGCGCGTTTCAAGAAATTCGCAAGTAATGTTGTGCGCAAAGTTACTTCTCGCAGATGAATGCAAACTCGCAAACCAGGTACTTAGCGTGTTCCACACTGAGAAAAAATTTAGAAAACTTCAAACTCGCTAAATGTAAACTCGCACAGCAAATAAACTCGCAAGTCACTGTTCACTTCACTTCTCACAAGATAGCTTGTGCGCGTTTAGTCACTTGTCGCAAACACTTTATGCGCGAACTGATCCAGTACTCGCAGAAAACATAAAATTCAACATCGTGCGTGTTCTTGATTAGCGTGAAATACAGATCTTGCGCGTTTGTTCCTTTGACACACAGATCGATCCAAAAATCATTTTAACCTGCAATTAGCTTTCAAGAAATGTTCCAATATGATCGAAATGCAATTCTAAACACTTTTATATAACACTAAAAAGATTAGAAACAAAAAATTACAATGTAATCCATATGATACAGTGTTCGTGAACTTTTTCAAGAAAATACAAAAATCCAAAATTCAATCTGTTTTGATGATTAATTGATGAATCAATATGAACAAGAAATACTCTAAGACATAAAACGAATCCTATGGAATTGTTTTTACAATCAAAGAACAACAATTTAATGAAAAATCGAACAAAACAGTAAACTCGGAATACGTTTCTGCGTGTTCTTGATGATTTCAAGAAATCGATCCAAAATCAAGTGATTTAATCCTTCTCTGAATTAATTGGGTAGGCTCTGATACCAATTGAAAATGTATGATCCCAGTATTCAAGAACAATTCAATATATGATTTGACAATTAAGATCTAGAGAGAGTAGTGAGAGCAAGTTACAAGTTGTATGTATTACACAAATCTGACAATTACAATGCTTCTAGATACAAACTCTCAAGACACTAACTCTATTTATACTCAAGACTACTTGTCTCACAACACTAAACACTCAAGACATATACAAAGCTTAACAACTTTAACTTTGACTTTTACATTGTTGACTTTACAAACTTTGACCTTTCACATTAAATCTTGGATACAATAAAATACACTAACAGTTTCAAAACCTATCTTGAAGATAGAAAAAAAACTTCAGAGGTTATGTTTACAAATTCTCAAAGCAATGATCCCAAAGAAATCTTTAGATTTGACTCATTCATCACTAAAGAACCAGAGGTCTCTGAAACTATTACCTCTGAAATAAAGCCTCAGAGCCTATTGAATCCAGAAGCACCTCTGTATTCTCCTGAAACATATAAATGCATTAGAACTACCTTTGAAGATGACATTAGAAGAATTTACAAAGAAAATGTCATATCTTATTTTATCAAAGAATCATGCAAGAAAAAGATAATCAAAGTCTTTAGACCTAAAAATCCTATGAAAACTTCAGAAATTGTCATCCCTGACAAGGTTAAGAAAGACTTTCTTGATTCTGATTCTGAATCTGACACAGAGGTAGATGAACAAATTTTCTATACACTAGAAAAGGTATTTCATAAAACAACTCAGACTGTTGGTTCTGGAATTTTGAACATCCCTGTTCCTATTCCAAAAGAAAAACCCAGAATTCCAATATGTCCTGATTTTATAGACATCTGGCTCCAAGCAAGAACCTCTCTGGAGTTAGAAAAAGAGTTAAAGAAAAAGGCTAAGAATAAAACTAACACTTCTCAATTCTACACCTATAAACAAAAAGGCAAATGGCAAGAAATTAACCATTCTGTTCATGTTTGTGCAGTGAGCAAGAAAGAGAAGAAGTTGTTTTGCGCCAAGAAAAAGCAAGTTGAAAAGAAGGCCATTTCTCAAGCCAAAAAGAAAGAAATAGTTAGTCAAACTTACTCTAGTTAAGGGATTACCATCTCTAAAGTTCAACAAAGATCATCTTTGTTCTGCTTGTGAAATGGGAAAAATGAAAAGATCTTCCCATAAAACCAAAAGTGATAATAATTGTCCTAGACCTCTACATATGTTTCATGTGGACATCTGTGGTCCTATCTATGTGTAGAGTCTATCAGGTAAAATGTATATTCTTGTTTTGATTGATGAATACTCTAGATATACTTGGATAGAATTCATCAGAAGCAATTCAGATGTACCTGATATTTTAATAAGGTTGTTAAAAAGATTGTAGGTTCTGTTCAACAACAAGGTTCAGAAGCTGAGAAGTGATAATGGGACAAAGTTTATAAATGCCAAAATCAACTCCTATCTTTCAGAAGAAGGCATCACTCCCAACTTCTCTGCAGCAAGAACCCCTCAACAAAATGGTGTTGTTGAGAGGAAAAATAGAATACTTGTTGAAGTTGCAAGAACAATGCTTGCAGGATCTAATCTTCCAACAAACTTTTGGGCAGAAGTAGTGGTTACAGTTTGTTTCACTCAAAACAGAGCCACCATTGTCAAAATATTCAAGAAAACATCTAAACTCATTAACAATAGGAAACCTAATGTTAAATATTTTCATGTTTTCGGATGCAGATGTTACATTCTGAATGATATAGAGTCTCTTGGAAAGTTTGACAAGAAAGCAAATTAACGCAAATTCATTGGCTATTCATTAGCCTCAAAAGCCTTCATAGTGTTCAATTTAAGAATACGAACCATCCAAGAGAGCATCAATGTCTCTTTTGATGAAAACAGAAATTCTGACGAAGAAGATGTCAAAACCAAGAATGTCTCTGAATCTTCAAAGATGAGAGAATCAAAACTAAACAAAATATTTGAAGACTTCTTTGATGATGATGACAATTTAGAATTTATCATCAGAGACATTCACAAAGCAACTTCAGAGGAACCTCAAAATACAGGTACAACTCTTTATGGTCCCTCTGAGATAAATCCTTCTGCTTCTTTAAATATAGGTTCAAGTATTGAATCAAGACAATTTGAAGAACAAAAGTCTTCAGAAGCTGAAGATGCACAAGAGACATCTGAAGAATCTCCAGAGACATCTGTTGAAGAGACTTCAGAGCCTACTTCACCATCTCTAGAACCCACTTTAGAGCCTCTGAATAGCACAACATAGATGTCACCACCTGCCATCTCTGAAGCTTAAACTCTACCTCACATTCATGCTCCAATGACAAGATGGACAAAGGATCATACCGATGATCAGATCATTGGATCACCTACAGATGGAGTCAAAACCAGATCTGCCACAATCAATGAATGCTATTTTGTAAAGTTTTTCAGCATCATTGAACCAAAGAAGGTAAATGAAACTCTTGAAGATCCTAATTGGATCAATGCCATGCAGGATAAGCTTCAAGAGTTTGAAAGAAATAAAGTCTGGACCCTAGTTCCCCTTCCTAAAGAAAAATTTGCAATTGAGACTAAATGGGTTTTCAGAAATAAAAAGGATTAGAATGGCATTATAATCAGAAACAAAGCTAGATAGGTTGCTAAGGGATATTGCCAAGAAAAAGGTATTGATTATGAAGAAACCTTTGCACCTGTGGCTAGGCTAGAAGCAATTAGAATCTTCTTAGCCTATGTTGCACACAAAGGGTTCAAAGTATATCAAATGGATGTTAAATATGCCTTTCTAAATGGAAAATTGAATGAAGAAGTATATGTCCAACAACCACCTAGATTTGAAAGTGCAGAGTTTCCTAACCATGTTTATCCTCTTGATAAAGACTTGTATGGACTTAAACAAGCTCCAAGAGCATGGTAAGCAACTCTGTCCACATTTCTAATCAATAATGGTTTTGAAAAAGGTACAATTGATACAACTCTGTTTAACAAAAGGTACAAAAATGACATGCTTTTAGTACAAATATATCTTGATGACATTATCTTTGGCTCCACAAATTAGAGGTATTATAACAAGTTTTCAGAGTTGATGAATAGTGAATTTGAGATGAGTCTCATGGGAGAATTAACATACTTTCTAGGATTACAAGTAAAACAAACATCAGAGGGTACTTTTATAACTCAATCTAAGTGTGTCTTTGATATTTTGAAAAAGTACAAGTTCAATGATTCAACTTCTATGAAAACACCTATAGCCACATGAGTCAAACTTGACTCTGATCCTTCAGGAAAATATGCGGATGTTAAGACCTACAGAGGCATGATAGGATCACTTCTATACTTAACTGATAGTAGGCCTGACATAATGTTTGCAACCTATCTCTGTGCTAGATATCAAGCAAATCCAAAAGAATCTCATTTGTCTGCAGTCAAGAGAGTGTTTAGATACCCTAGAGGCACACCCTCATTAGGTCTCTGGTATCCAAAACTCTCTAGTTTTGATTTAAGAACATATACTAATGCAGATTATACAGGATGCAAGCTAGACAAGAAAAGTACCTCTAGATGCTTTCAATTATTGGGCAACAGGCTAGTGAGTTGGTCATCCAAGAAGCAGAATTGTGTTTCAACTTCTACTGCAGAGGCAGAATATGTTGCGGCTGCTAGTTGTTGCTCCCAAGTCATTTGGATGAAAACTCAACTCAGAGACTATTGATTACAATATGACAGAATACCTATTCTGTGTGCTTCTAGAAGTGCCATAGCCATCTCTAGAAATCTAGTATAGCATTCTAAGACAAAGCACATTGATGTTATGTATCATTTTCGAAAAAACGATGTTGAGAAAGGGACAATAGAGATATACTTTGTACCTACTGATCTCCAGCTTGCTGACATTTTTACAAAAGGATTGGATGAATGTAGGTTCAATTATTTAATCACCAAGTTGGGTATGTTAAATATGTCTAACTATTTAGTGTTCAAAGACCTATGAGTCCAACTTCAGAGCTCTGACAAATTACTTTAGCATATCTCAAGTATTAGGGTCTCTGATATCTCCTTCAGAGCCTCTGATATTTATGAAAGCATGTTTTCAAGGTACCAAAGTATAATTCAAGGAGGAGAATAAAATTCAAACATTCTGTTGTCTATGGGGAGAAAAATGAAGACCATCATTGGTCAAGGGGGAATAAGGCACTGCTATGAGGAAATGGCTTCAAAATTCAGAGACTCTAAACCTTTCTAATTGTTTAGCAATCTCTTATATCACTTGTCACAGAAACTCAGAATCTCTGACTTCTACTGCACTTGTGATATCTTAGATTACTTTACAATTAAAAGATTATTCAGAAAATAAGGTGAACAGTTTGTCTAGTTAACAAGCATGGCTATTAAAATTCAAATATCATCAACTGTCACACATTCCAATTTTTTTTGGCAACTAAGCACTTATGTGCAACAATTACCAAGGACACGTGTCACCACAGGGTTGAGTGAAAGGTCAAACGGCCTCAACCAAAAGGTCTAATCCCTGTCATTTCACCTTATGTACTCGAGTGTAATTTTCTAATTTTGGATATAAAAACATTTTTACATACGAATATCCATTTTTACGCAAACAAATTACTCTCGAGAAATCTTTTTCTCTCTCAAAGCACTTGAACTTCATCTTCTTCAACTCAACTCCCAAACGACTTCTTCAATGGATTGGTGCAAATTATTCCCCAAAACCGGTGAGCCTTCACGAGTGTATCGATTTCCAATCAAGGATAACAACAATATGGTACAACTTGATTCACCCAAGTTCGAGGAACAATATCGCATTATTTGTGAGTTCTTCAAAAACTGCGAATTCACTCAGGCCCTAATCGTAACTACCACTGAATGCCCTCTCACATTCATCCAAGAATGGTTTTCTACAGTGAAGACCATGGTGGAATCATTGCCGAGTTTGAGATCTCTCAAATTGTGAAGTGTTAAGTTATCATCAACCCTGTTGTTCTTCGTGAAGTCATTCCACTCCTAACAAGTGAAGAACTTCAAATCACTCGATTTGAAAAACGCCCCTCCTTTGAAACTCTTCTTCTGTTTGTTCAAATGCTTGGCTACAATACTGAAATCACATGGCTAAGCAATTTCAGAAGACAACACCATCCTCCTATTTGGAACTTTATGTTCTCTGTTCTAAACTGAACCCTCACCTACAAGTTGGGGAGCATGGATCAGACAACTCCAGAGATCCTCTCAATAATGTATGCTCTCTTCTTCAATCGAAACATCGATATGGCTGGCATCCTCTATGAACATATCTTCACATCTATATAGAAGAAGAACAAGTGCATCACAAAGGATCCAAAGCATCTCACTCCTTCATCCAAAGTTCCATCAATCACCTTCCCAAGGTTTCTTGCTCTGATAATCAAGGTTGCAATTGATCATCTTCAAATTCTGACCTATCTAGATCTGAGCAAGACACCCTTCTCTATCATGACGAACTTTAAACCAACAGTTCTGGATGAAGGATACCAAAGGACAAGAAGGATCCCTCAACACATGTTGAACCAGGTAAATCTCAATTCTGAAGCCCTAGCTTCTCATCTCCGTGTTGCCCAATGACTAGTGCCAGTCCTGGGAATCCAAACACACTTAGGTCCTATGCCTGAGATGGAAAGTCAGAGTATCTCTACTTTAGAGGGATTAGAGGACCCTGAAGTACAGAGCACTTGAGGAGTGAACCAGATGGTAGTCCTATCAGAGAAGCCATAGTTCGGAGAGCTGACAGAGCACCAGAAGGGGCTGTCAATGAGGGAGAAGTGGAAGTCCCTTCAGAGACTAGTGAAGAGACTAGCTCTACTAGCTCTGAAGAAGGTGAGGATGAATTTTCAGAGGTTAACTCTGAAGATTCTCAGAGTGAGATGAGAGAGCCCCCTATGGACTTGGAGAAACCTAAGAGTTCTAAGCCCACCTCGGAAAAAGATGCCAGAAGGCACATTTTTTTAGGACACCCACACCAATTCCCAGTGCATCCACACCATCTAACCAGCCTGATCCAGAGGCAATGGTTATTGAATCAGAGGTACACACCTCGATCTCAACCCCGCAAACCACTTCGGAGGTGCCTCTTTCTACCTCTGAAGTACACGAGCGTAAGGAAACCCAACTTCTGAATGAATCCTCTCAAAAGGACTTAGTCAATGATATAAGTACTCAGTTACCTCAGAGTATGACACATATCCCCACACACAATGATGCCTCTGTGGCTCATCCCTCACCCTTTAGGTTTTCCCGTAGCAATTGTCCAACTCAGGGACATTGGTTGAACCTCAAAGCATAAGGATTGACTTGCTTGGATAGCAAGGTCAACTCCCACATTCACTTCCAGTCCTCTAAATCTAAGGAGAAGGACTTGGACCTGAACAAAACACTCAGAGATGCTTCTCCTGAACATCGAGGATAGAACAGAAGTCGTTCCAGAGACAACATCCAACCATCTTTGAAAGAAGGCTCCTCTGGACTCGAGGACAAATTGGCAACATGTGTTGTTGCCAATGTACCCATCTCTAACATTCTCACCAAGTCAGAGCTCGAAAGACTTTGTGAGGAACTCAGACGCTCCTTGAAAGAGCATAAACTTCAAAGAATTGATGGTCTAGAGGCCTCTGCACTCAAGTTTGAGAATTCCAAACTTAAAACAGAGGTCTCAACTCCGATGACCCAACTTCTGCACTCCAATAACAGGATTCAGGGGTTGGAAAGATAAGTTATTGAGCAAAAAACTGTATCCTCTCTGGAGATTGCGGCCCTAAAAGCTCAACTTGCCGAACTCAGGAGCCAATCCTCTACAATGGTGACTCTTGTAGATGTTCAGAAGGAGGTTAAGGATCTCAGGACAGAGGTAGTGGCCAACCAATCAGCATCATTATCTTTATAGAAAATGGCCTCTATCTCTGAACGGATCAAGTCTACAATTCACGCATCCCTTCCAACTTCGGCAACGACTTCAGAGCTACCACCACCACTACCTAGAACTGCTGAAGACCTTGTAACCAAAGCTGATCTTGCCACATTTAAAGAAGGCATCATGAGCCGAATGCTGACCTGCTCCTCCAAAATCTCAATGGTTGCACAGAAAAAGGTTCAGGCTACACTTGGTGTCCACAGGTTTAATACTGAAGATAAGGTCACTAAAATTATTCAAGCTGCTTCAGAGACCATTGACTCAATCAAGAAAGTTTCAATCGAAACCAAGGGAAAAGGCTTCACTGAACCAGACTCCCCAAAGTACAAATGGAAGAGATCCATTTTTGACAACACTTGCAGTGGGGAAGCCAAGGTTTGATGATTCACATGACTCTAATTATGATGGAGCCTATGTTCATCAAAAGGGGGAGATACAAGGGAAAACGCAAGGACAATCATCTGAAACTGCAAGAGCAAGTGGCTCCGCTTCATCTCCTTTCACCAACAAGGATAAAGGAGTACAAGATAGTGAACCAGAGAGGCACTCCACCTCTGTTGAAGACAATACAACAATCTCTAAGTCTCCAATCCCTATTGTACTCCTTGCACCAATAACTTTAGAAGTACCTATAATCCAACTCGTAAATGATACTCCATAAACTATTGGTGCTCTGGATGAAGAAGAAGGAGATGAGCAATTAATTGACTTTTGCAGCTCTGAAGATGCATTCTCTTCTCTAGAAAGACAAAATATAGTTTTGAGAGATGTATCCGGCTCAGAATCAGAGGAAGAAGAAACAGTAGCAGCCGAGAACATTCCAGAAGAAGAAGTTATTGATGTGGATGCCTATATCTACAAAAATGCCTAACCACATCATACTTCAACCGAAGTTGAGCTAAAAGAAACTGCAGAGCTTGACATATTCATCTCAGAAACCACCCACGATAACCTACAATCATCTTCAGAGGCACAAGCGAAGGAACCAGAGACAAATCAATGGTCTGCTGAAGAAAGGACCATGTTTGTCGATGAACAGGCTCCTTTACAGGATCTTTTTCAGAAGGCAAGCATTGGTTTACCAGCGAAAGCCATCTTTACCCAACCTCCAACATTTCTTGCATCCAAACCATTAACTTCAATAGAGGATCATTTCAGATATCTCTATTGTGAGTTCAATCTCAGAGAAACCCAAACCTATCCTCTCAATCCCAGAATCAAAGACAACATGGAGGACTATGAAAAGAGGTTCATCAAGTCCAAGATCAATCTCAGAACAGAAGTCTATTTAGAGACTCCCGTTGTAAAGATTGAAGCGATCTCTGAAAAAAGACATTTGCCTACAATAAGATCTACTACATACATTTCATAGTGATTAGAGAAGACACAAGGGTTTATGAGTTCACTGATTATTATCTTATAAACCTGAACCCATATTATTTACCTGGACTTCATGCACACTATATAGAACGATATAATCATGGAAGACCATTTAGAAATGTCTCCTATGATGTTCACAAAGCTATGGATGTACACATAAGGCTCAGAGCAAAATTGGATCTTCAAATTGCTCTGAATTTGGGAGAAGAGAGATTGGGAGTAATTGAACCTGTGGAGACCATCGAGAATCTTGAGAGATGCAAGACTAGATCAATAATTGGAGAGCCTCTGGGGTTTGTCTACAGAGCCAACAACATCAAGAAAATCTATTTGTCTTTAGAGACAACAAAATACTCAAATGATACTCTCGAGGGTGTACTGAAGATGATCCACATCCAAGAAGAACGACACAGAGTCGATCTTCTGAAGCAGCTAGACTTAGAGATCACTTCAATGATTAATTGTAGAGCATTGATAATGAAATTTCATACGATTTACTCTAGAAAAGAGTATTAGTTCTTATTTGTAACTTTTTTGTTGCTATTTGTTACATTCTCTGTTTGTAATTCCTAATATTTTGAGAGGTAACATTTAAGAGGATGACTATCTCCTCTATGCTTTCTAGATTAGATTTTTATTTTTGTTATTTGGAACTTTTTATTTTCAATATTTAGGGGGAGATTGTTAGCCCCAACTCTGAATTGTAAAAGTATTGAAAATATCTTAAGTCTTCCTCTTAAACTTTCAGAGACATCAGCAGAGAAAGCCAGGTCTAGCTCTGAAGTCTGTTCAGAGATAGACTCTTCAGCCAAGAAGAGATCAGAGATAGCTTCATCATAGGTCTATGTCAGAGATCTGAAGACACTCTCTCTAATGAACAAGCTAAAGAGTTTTACAAGTGTTGACAGAAGAATAGATGACACGTCATTAGTAATAAGATTTACTTTTTAGAGTAGGTCACTATTCAATCATGTCTTGAGCTTACCTTTTAGGTAAACCACTGTTAAAGCATGCTTCTAATGTCAGGATAGTACACTATTCACTTTATGGTCCTATAAATAGGACCATCACTCCATTGACAAAAGTGTGCTTTTCATAAATCTTGTATCTAATTCATCTTTCAAAATATTGAAAAGTATTCTGAAGAAGATCTAGTACGATTTATACATCTTTTTATTAAACTGTGATATTGAATCTGCTTTGATATTTATACTATATTGCTTCCGTTGTTCTTATTATTATTGTTGTTTATATCATTGTTATAAGATTAAATCTGGGATCCAACAATACTCTCAAGAACTGTCTTTGTACGGGTATTGTAAATCCTGTATGCTTTGTATTGAAGCGAATATCCAATGAATATTCCTTCATCAGCTTTAGCTTGAAACTTCGACAGGTTTTCTCTGTCGTTGAGCACATAGCATCTGCAGCCAAAAACACGAAAAAATTTAATAGTTGGTTTACGACCATTAATAATTTCATAAGATGTTTTATTTGAACGTTTATTAATGATGGTCCTGTTTTGTGTAAATCATTCAGTTGCTACTACTTCAGCCCAAAGGAACAGAGGTAGATCAGAATACGCGAGCATTGTTCGAGTTTCTTCTACCAATGTCTTGTTCTTCCTTTCAACAACACCATTTGGCTGAGGTGTCATTGAAGCCGAGAAATTGTGAGAAATTCCAACAGAGTCAAGATAAGTTTGAAGCGTTGTATTATTGGACTCAGTTCCATTGTCACTCCGCAATTGTTGCATATGACTTTGTAGAAGAACTTGAATCTTCTTGATAAATTTGATTATCATATCTGGAGCTTCTGATTTCTGCCTCAAGAACTCTAGCCAAGTATATCTGATTATTCATCAACCATGACCAGAATATACTTTTTTCCATTTATGGATTGTGTTCTCATAGGCCCATAGAGATCCATGTGAATAAGCTCAAGACACTTTGTGCAACTGGATAATATCTTCAGTTTGTGAGAACTTCTTTTCATCTTGCCTTTTTCACAAGCAGAACAAAGTGAGTATTGTTCTATTTTCAGTTCTAGAAGGCCAGTGACAAGATTTTGAGTTCTCAGCTTATTCAAGTCTCTGAAATGCTGATGAAATAACCGTTGATGCCAGAACCAACTTTCTTCGGATGAAGTCTTAGAGATAATACAAACTGTCTTTGAAGCTTTGAGAGTCGAAAAATGAACACCGTATAGTAATCCCATTCTCCCAGCTTTGATTAATTCTGCTCCACTCTGATCTTTGATGTCACAATAATTCTCATCAAATTCAACCTTACACTTCTTTTCAATAAATTGGCTGATAGAGAAAAGATTATATGCTAAACCGTACACATACAGAACGTTTGAAATTGAGATCATGCTGTTTTTACTACACCATATCCCCTAACATAGTCTTTCATTTCATTGCCAAAGTTGACTGATCCTGCATAATGTTCAACGTAATCCAATAACAGGTGCTTGTGTGATGTCATGTGTCTTCATGCACCGGAATCTATAATCCACACAAGACAAGCCTGCAAGCAACAATCACTTCAATTTAGGTACCCATATGAATATGGGTCCTTTCTTGTTAGTATCTTTTAATTTCTTTAAATCAGCTGACGACCCTTTGATTCTCTACTAAAATTTGGGTCCTTTCGATAAAATTTGTGCTTTAATTTCAAATTTAGGAATCCATTTCCACACAAATTTTACGTCAGCTAATTTATTCATTTTAAAATCTCTGTGTTTCTTATGAAAAGAATAAACTCCAGCATTGTTGATCCAAATGCTCTCAGTGATTTGATAACGACCCTCTTCTATACTTAGTGATAATTACGTTTTAATATGTATTAGTATTTCACCATCAGCGATCAGACTGAGTCTGTTCAGTTATCGCTGATGACCTTTCTTCTAAACATTTCGTATGTATTAGTGTTTCACTATCAGCGATCCGACTGAGTTTGTTCAGTTATCGCTGATAGTTTCTGATGTAAACAGTTAACGTAATCCTTGAATACAAGTCTCACGTCAACAGATGTTCATAGCTGAATGGAAGACAAAGCCACTGAACAAATACAAGTCTACTAGTGACCTGATTCGGATATCAATGAAGAAAAGACGAATCTACTTATACGCGAAGGAAGATGAGGAAAAGCTTCAGCGATAGCTGAACTTCTTTGTATCTCTGAAGGAAGAGATATTCAGCGATCAAACGATCACGTAGCTTATGCCTCAAGTCTCCTTTTGTCTTACCTTGCACAACCAGTACGATTTGTCAGAACGGACATACCTCTGCCACAATTCGTACAACAACTCTGTCAACTACACTGTTCATGATACGGCCGAAAAGCATGTCTCCCAAAAGTCAAACTCCCAAAGACAATCACTTAATGACACGTGTAAAGTACTCTGCCATGCATTTAATGCAGAGGGTATAAATAGAAAGTTCACATCTCCATCGAAGATTGTGCTCTATTCTTGAACCCTTATAGAAACCCTTGTTTTCTATACTCTATAATCCTCCATTCTCTACATACTTGTGCAACCATCTTAGTGATTTCTTAAGTTTGTTTAGATTAAGTTCTACTTAATCTTATTCCACAACAGACTTGTAAATTGTATTTGATTTATCAATAAAAAATTTATTAAACTTTAAATTTTGTGTTTTCATTCACCCCCCCTTCTACAAACTTGTTAAGCACCTCTGGGACCAACAAGTGGTATCAGACACGACTGTTTAATCCGATAAACAAGATCTTGCTTTATTCTCTTCCTTGCTATTCTGAAAATGGCCCTTAACATAAACACAAACTACTATGATAATGGTTCACTTTCTAAACCTCCTCGATTTAGCAGAGATAACTTCTCTCTCTGGAAAAATCGAATGATGCTATTTCTTGAAGGTGCAGATCCCACTATACCTGAGTACGTAGAAAACGGACCCTATGAACATGTCCAAATCATAGCTGACGTTCTAGCTACTGCCACCACTCCATTTATTCCTGAACGCTATATTGCTAAGGAAATCAGACAATGAAGTGATGAAGACAAAAAGAAGGTTGGTATTGATGCAAGGGCAAAGACCATTATCTCTATGGCTCTACCTAATGAAGTTTTCCATTCCATCATGCATCTTAAAACTTCTAAAGAAATGTGATAAACCATATGTGTTCAATATGAAGGCACGACTGAAATCCAAGAGACTCGAAAGATTAACTTGGTAAGACAGTATGAAAGTTTCATCGATGGTAAGAATGAATCTCTCTCTAATGTTCATCAGTGGTTTAACTGCTTAATCATTAATCTAAGAACTGTTGGTAGGACCTATTCTAATTTTGAGGTCCTAACAAAATTCTTGGAATGTCTTCCTGAATGATGGGACAGTTATTCAATATGTCTCAAGCTGACAAAAGACTTAAATTCTCTTTCTCTCAGCACCTTGTATGGAATATTGTTTAACTATGAGCAATCAAATCTTTTGAAGGAGAAACTTATAAAAGATTCTAAAGACTCCAAAAGCACTCCTGTTGCTTTAGTCTCTTCAGAGATAATTCCATCTCAGTGATCTACTCTCACCATCACTCAGTTAGATTCTGAATCTGAGGATCTATCTGACACTGATCTTTCAGAGTTTGATGAGTCCTTAGCACTCTTGACAAACTCTTTCAAGAGATTTGCTAGAAAGATCAATTTCAAAAGAAACAAGCCTCTCTCTCTCACTGACAAGCCAAAATCAACCCCTGTTGATAAGGCTACTGCTACTTGCTTTTACTGTGAAAAGATTGGACACTTTGCAAGTGAGTGCAGGTCGAAGAAAGTCTTCAAACCTTCTACCTCAAGAAGATCCAGCGATGACAAGTACCTAAAGCTGAAAAAAAAATATCAAAAGCTGAAAAGCTACAAGCGAAAAGGTAAAGGTCTCATTGCTGAAGAACACAATTGGGCCGAATCAGAAGAATCAAGTTCTGATGAAGAAGAAGAAGTTGCTAATCTCTGCCTCATGGCTGAGATTAAAGAAGAAGTGAAAGAACGAACTGAAACTTCTATGAGCTATATATCATCTCCGGTATCTATCTCTACTAATCCCTCTCTACCTGAATCTGAGAGAAGTCGCGCTATTGATATACTGACGATTGACTTATACAATGCTCTAAACGGCAAAACTCTAGCTGAAAACAAAAACGTTGATTTAACTGAACAGCTAGAAAAATGTCATGAAAAGATTAGAGAACTGACTCTTTTAGAACAGAGTTTAAAAGATCAAGTCGTTGTTAATGAAATCATCAGTATTGAACGCGAACAAGCCATCGCTGCTCTAAAAGCAGAAAAGGCTACTATTGAAGGATGGTGCAAATCCTCAACAAAGATCACTGAGATTATAAGTGCTCAGATTCCTGCTAGTGATAAAACTGGTCTTGGTTTTTGGAAACCACAGGATGAACCCAAAGAGGACAGTTCCATGCTAAAGTTTGGAACATTTGTCTCTTCCATTCCGGACACTTCAAAGGCTCAGTGCTCTTCATCATCTTCTTCTAATCCTATCCCTGAGGAAATATCAAAATGCTCAAAGCATACAGATAAAGAAAAATCCAAAGGCTCTAAGTCTGCAGAAGAAGGAAAATCTATTCTTTATCCTCAGAAGGCTTCCAAGAAAACAAAGCTGAAGGTTCCTTCTAAACCTTCAGTAAAACAATCTTCTAGCTCTGTGATAGAAATATTTGATCTCTGTCCTCCAAAGCTAAAGATTGATCTTAAGCCTAAGAGATCTGAAGATATGAAATTCCCTCCCAGATCTCATGCTAAAAGCATTCTTGGATCTGTCCCTTCTCATCTTATATTCTCAAAACCTCTCACTTCTGGTCCTAAAACCACTTTCAAATATAGAAAATGCTATCACTATAGATTTACTGACCATATTGCAAGCAAATGTCCAACTGCCACTAAAGTTGATAAATCAGCCAAAGTGAAGATGAATGCCTCCAAGGCTGAGAAGGTCATTAAAACTGAAAAATCTACCAAGGTGAAGAATACCACTAAGGTTAAGAAATTAACCAAAGTGAAGATTACCACTGAAGATGAATCTTCATCTGCTGTGAAGATTGTTGAACCTTCCATCTCCACTAACCCCAAAGGACCCATTGAAAAGTGGGTACCAAACAGAACTTAATCAAAGGGCATCTGGTATCTCGATAGTGGACGTTCTCGTCATTTGACAGGACAAAAAGACCTGCTCACTGAATACAAGGAAGAGAAAGGTCCCTCTGTGACCTTCAGTGGAAATGGAAAAGGATATACCCGAGGGTTTGGTGTCCTCAGCAATGGGACAACTACCTTCAGAAGAGTCGCTTATGTAGATGGACTGAAGCACAATTTTCTGAGCATCAGTCAACTATGTGATAAAGACTATGAAGTTCGCTTTTCCAAGAAAGCTTGTTCAGTTGTAAATGAGAAAGGAAAACATGCTCTCAGTGTTTATCGAAGAGAAAATGTCTATGTAATAGATATGAACTCTTCTATCACTGAAAACGTATGTTTTCTCTCTAAAGCCTCTTCTGATGTCAACTGGCTATGGCACAAAAGGCTCTCTCATCTAAATTTCAAAACCCTGAATTCTCTCTCTTCTAAGGAACTGGTTTATGGTCTTCCTCAGTACTCATATGCTAAAGAATCTCTCTGCTCAGCATATGAAAAAGGAAAAGAGACAAAAGCTAGTTTCAAGTCTACACAAGTTTCCTCATTGACAAGTCCTCTTCAGCTCTTACATATGGATCTGTTTGGCCCTGTCAACATCCAATCAATAGCTGGAAATAAATATACGCTTGTCATTGTATATGAATACTCTCGCTACACCTGGGTTATCTTTCTTCGCTGCAAGAGTGATACTCAAGAAGAACTAATATGTTTTGTTAAAAATATGGAAGTGCTGAATAATCTCACTGTTCGTTCAATAAGAAGTGATAATGGAACTGAATTCAAAAACAGTTCTCTGAACATTGTCTTTGAGAATAAGGGAATCTCTCATAACTTGTCTTCAGTGAGAACACCCCAGCAAAACGGAATCGCTGAAAGAAGAAACAAAACGATCATTGAAGGTGCTAGATCAATGCTTAGAGATTCTTGTTAGAGCACAGATTTGTTGGATTCAAGATCATAAAGATTAAAGACAAAAGTTCAAGAAGTCAAAGGTTGAATGTCAACTCTCTAGTGAAAGTCAAAGTCCTTTGTTAATAAAAGTCAAAGTCAATGTAATTTGTATTTTGTTTCTTTGTAATTGTCAAGGGTATAAATACCTTTGTCCTTGTCTTTGTAATCAGAAGTAAGTACACATATCAAAGAAGAGCATCATTCATATTATTCTTAGACAGAGAGAGAGAGAGAGAGATTGTAGAGTGAGAAAGTGAGAGAGTTATGTAAACTGTGATTGATCAATTCATCAATGACATATGGATTTCTCATCTTGATTGTTTGTTAGCAATTAACACTTGTATATTGGGAATAACAATTGGTATCATAGCCAATTCCAAATCGAAATCAAGAAAATTTAAAAAGTTCGACTATGTGTTCTTGAACGAGAGATTTGATTTTGGAGTGTTAGTGCAATTTTGTTGATAAAATTGATTAGGTTTTGTTAGAAGCTTATGAATTCTATAACTGATGGACCTCATTTTCCTTATGTCACTTTAGCTAGAATCCCTGCAACTGATACAAACCCAAAAATTCCAGAAAGAATTATTGCAAAAGACCCGATACAGTACAGTGAGCTTGATAAAGAACTGGTTGAAAGAGATGCTCAGGCTCTGACTTTTCTAATTATGGCAATTCCAAATGACATTTTCAACAGAGTTGACAGTAGAGAATCTGCGAGAGACATTTGGGATGAACATGAAAAGCAATTTCAGGGATCTGCCAAGTCCATTAAGACTAAGAGAAACCAGAGCATCAATGCGTATGAGGGTTTTAAGGCAAAGGAAGGGGAATCATTGAGGGAATCTTATGACAAATACAACATCATTCTTAATGATCTGAGGAGGAATGGAGTTCAGAAATCTGAATCAGAAATCAACTTCAAGTTCATAAAGAATCTCCAGCCGGAATGGGAAGTCTACACAATTCAGATGCAGATAAATAAGGACATAGACGAGGAAAAGTTGAATGATTTGTTTTGTGCCCTGAATCAACATGAGGATAAAGTTAAAGAACAGGTTGTTGTTAACAAAGAGTTGCATCAACTGAAAGATAAGCAGAAGAAAGTTGAAGATTTGTTAGCTTTATTGGCACAAGGCAAAGGAAAGTTGATCAAGGGAATCTTAGCTTCTGCAAAGGTTGCTAAGCAGAAAGATCTAATATCCAGCCTGATTGAGTCTTCTGATAGCTCTGAGGAAGAAGGACAAGTGGAATCTGAGGATGATGAACTGATTGAATTTTCTGAGAAACTTGCTTTACTTACTTCTAACTTTCACAAGAAGTTTGGTAGAAAGAAGTGCTACAACAATCCCAAATTTGATTCTTACAAGTCTAGCAAATACAAAGGCAAGTTTGATAAAGAAAGAGAGGATGAGAAGAAAGATGACAAGAAAGAGGAAAAGAGAGATGTGAAAGAGAAAGAGAAATCTGACAAATGTTTCAACTGCGGAAAATCTGGTCATTTTGTCCGGGATTGTCCGGTGAAGAGAGTAAAGAATTATGAGTATTATGCTAAGAAAGCATAGTTGGCCAAAGATTTAGAGAAGGGAAAACCTCTCAAAGATGAAGAAGAAAAATGGTTTGAGTACTCAGATGATGATGAGGATGAAGAAGTGAAAGTCAATTTGACTCAGGTTTACTATAATTTGATGGCTCATCTGAACGTGGAGTCTGACTCTGAGGTAAACTCTCTCTCTGACAATTCTGAAATTTTCTCTGAAAACGAAGAAGTATTGAACTTGATGTCTCAATTGAATCTAATGAACTCTGAATTTCAAAAGCTGAAAGAAAATTTTAAGCAATAAAAGAGTACTATTTAGGGATATCAAGATCAAGCTTTGATCTATAAAACGTTGGTAGCGGAAAGAGAAGAAGAGAAAAATGTTTTGAAACTGGACAAAACTAACCTTCAAACTAAGATATATGGATTTCAAAAGGAAATAGTTTCATTGAAGGACAAAACTCTTGATTTAACACTGAAGTATGATATTGTGTTGAAAGACAAAACTGTAGCGTACACTATGATTAAAGAGTTGGAGGATTTGAATTTCAAACGAGGTCAGACAGAACAATCATTAAAGATTTTAACGAATAATCAAAAGGATACTCGTTTTTACAAGGCTAAACCTGGCTTAGGTCTTTCGGATGTTGATGTTTTAAAGAAAGCACCCGAAAATCTTTATAATTTCAAAAAGTCGGGTGATGCTCCTGTCGTTTTAATACCACACATCCTTGAGACTTTTGTCAACCTGAGATTTCTTCAACTGAGACTCCTAAGATGAAGACGAAAGAATTTGTGGAAGTCAATTCAGAAATTCAAACTGATTCAGATACTCATGGTTTTAATTCTGATAGTTTCAAGTATGACGAATTAAATTATTCTTATGAAAATAAAAAGAAAACCTTCGTCGAATTTGAAAATCTTTTATCAAAACAACAAGAGTCTTCTGAATCAAGTTCCATTTATGATACAACTGACACGATTATTTCTTGTTCAATCAAAGGGGACAAAGATGAGGAATCTCATTCTCAAAAAATGTCTGTTTCTGAAAATATTTCTACAGTTACTGACCTTGAATATCAAACAGCATTAAAAACTATTTTAGATTTAGAAAGGCAGATTTCAGCTCTCAACACTCTTATTTTTGAATTAGAAGATGCAAATGAAAATTTTGGGATGGAATTAGACTCACGTCTGATTCAAAATAAGGCTTTACAAAAAGAAATCAGAAATTTGGAATCCCAAATTTTCAAAATTTTAAAAGGTAAAGAGGCTTGTGTTGATAAAGATTCTCCATCTTTTGAAAATTCAAGTGTTGATGTTAAGTCTAATTGTTCATCAATAGATACTTCAACTCCTATCATGAAATCATCTTTAAAGATTTTAAAATCACCAAAAAAGGAGTTAAGTGTTAATGAAGTAGGATAGTGTTCGGAAACTAGATTCAATTTGGTTTCCAACATTTCTTCTAATTCTTCTTCTAAAAATTCTACCTTCAATGTTTCTAATATTGAATGTTCTTTAGATAGCAAAGTGAAGAAGGATGGTTTCAAGAAGGCAAAGAAGTTGAAAGTGGACAAGGAGATGAAAGTTTCTGATGGTCTGAAATGTAATAGCGTAGTTAAAGCTTGTAATGTAGGATGTCAACGTTGTTTGAATAAAACACAATCTCTTTCTCGAAATAAGTTGTTGACACAAGCTACTACAAAGTTGCAATGTTCTTACTGTCTGTCAGGATCTGATTCTTAACAAGAACAATGAAACTCAGAAACAATATTAAAGAAGTTGCGGAAAAACACTTTAATATTCAAACTATCAATGTAATAGTAACATATAAATCACAACTTATAAACTTTATTGAATGATTAAAGTTACAAGCTTTCAAATAAAACCTCAATTTTGATGAACAGGCTCACCAAGACGAATTCTACTTCTCTAGGATTAGGATTGTAAACCTTGAGGTTAATTCTCTCTAAAACAAAAACTCAGTATTCGTGTCTATGATTCTCACATAATGTACTATATAAGCTATAACATCTAAACTATATTTACAGAATAGATTACAAGATAATTATTAAAATAAACTTGATCTTCAATATCAATGCCATAATTGTCTTTATCTCCAAGGCATCTTTATATTTAAAAACAACACTAATAATCTTCAGAAGTATTAATAATCACCAGCAGCATTAACCCTTTGAGTAGTATTAATCTTCAGCAGTACTAACTACTAGCAGTACTAACTCTCTAAGCAGTATTAATTCTACTAGCAGTAGTAATCTTGAAAGCCTGGCAGTAGTAATCACTTAGACAAATCTTCAGTTCCCAACAATCTCCCCCTAACTTGACTTTTAGAGAAAAGAAGTCAAGTTCTTCAGATGCTCCCAAAACTCTATTGCTCATAAACCTATATCAGGATTCAGCCCCAAACTTTGATTAATAATTCTCTGAATCAAATATCTTGCCATTGCAGAATCTGGTGCACAACCAAACTTTTTCTTCAACATAGTATGCATCTTTAACCTGCTATGGTTGTAGATTATATCCACTAAGAAGTATTCAAAGTGACTTGTATCCACAGCCAGTATATATACTCCACTTCTTTCATACAGAGTCCAGTTGTTGATGGTTTTGAAAACATTTCTGATAACATGCTGAACTTCCTCTGGCTTGAATAACATGCAAAGATATTCCATCACAAGTTTTGTAACAGGTATCCCTGGAGCTTTTAGCTTATCAGCATATAGTTTCATCCCCACTTCAAACATTTCCTCTAATTCAGATCTGGAGCATACTCTTACAATCTTGGCCCAAGTAGGATACACTTCAAATTTGTCATCTTTCCTCTTCAGCCTGATATACTCCTTTCCATCTACTTCCATAGTATCCCAATGAACAATCTCAGGAGGCTTTACACCAACTGGTTCAGCAGTTATAGGCTCAGGCACTTTATCCATCACCACCATGTACATATTTACATCATAAGTAGTAGATGGTTCTTCCTGAGATTGAGCTTTACTTTCAGCAGATTTAGGTGCCCCTTCTTCTTCAGCTACCTTTTGTTCAGCTTCTTCCTCAGCCACTCTAGGTTTCTTAACAAGTTTTCTTCTTCCCATCATTTTAGTTCTTTTCAAAGTCTTCAAACTCTCACCTAGAGTAGCTTCCTTCTTTGGAGTTTCTTGATCATCAGGAAAGGGTTTTTCTATTAGAAGGTCGTGTCTTTCTTTCATCCTCTTTTCCACTTCAACTCTTGCTTGGTCATTCCCTTGTAGTTTAGCTATCTCTGCATCATACAACCCTTTGATCTGTTCAAATGACATCTTTGAGAACATCTCCTTTTTGACTCCCACAGCACCTTTGAGGAAAGTGATCATCTTCTTTCTCTCTTGAGTGCCAAGGTAGATCTTTGAAGGTTGCCTCTTCTTAGCAGCCATTTTGATCATCACAGGCTTCTTTAGAGTTGCAGATCTCTTCTGTGCTATCTCTGTTGCCAAGCTCTGTTGATATACTTCATTAAGCTCTGCAGCTAGAGCTTTTGCAATCTCCCTATCTTTCTTCACTTGAACTGTTTCTGCTTTCTCAAGTTCTGCTTGAATCTTCCTAGCCAAAGCTTTATCTGACACAATCAGCTTTTACTTTTTAAGTGGTTGGTCAGATTCCACTATCTTGGCTTTGCCTTTATCCTTGCTTGCTACCTTCTCAACACTTTCTTTCTTGATAACCTCACCCTTTTCTTTGATGACAACTCCTTTGGCCTTTGAAGTGACCTTGGGAGTATCATGTTTAGCCTTGATAAGTGCTTCAGCTATCTCAAATTCTTCCAAATTTCTGCTAATGAGGTCAGTTAGTATCTCTTTAACAATTTCTGCTGCTTCATTTATTTCAGCAGCATTAACAATATCAGCTGCTCTATCTGTTACTGCTGCTTCTTCAAACACAAGCCCTGTTTCTTTTTGTACATCAAACTCCCCCTCAACTCCATGTATCTCCCTCTCCAGGTTGATCTCAGCTTCTGACTCCCCCTTTTTGGGAGCATCATTCACTGGGTTACTTCTTCTGAGCACAAACTTGTGCTTCTTCTTCTTTTGAACCACCTTCTGAACCAACTTCTTTAAGCTGTTGATCTCTTCTTGTTGGTTGATGATGACTTTCTTGATTTCATTGACAACCTGCTTTTGAGAATCCAGTTCAGTTTCTATTTTGGACATGGCAGAAATCAATTCATGGTAGTCATATCTATCCTCACCTTCTCCAGGAGTGTTACCCCCTTTTGATGGATCATTGGAACTTTTAGTAGTACAGGTCTTCTGCCTAGCAGAAGCACCCTCCACCCCCTTGGTTTTCTTGGCACCTGGGACCTTTGGATGATTGCTCACCCAAAGTTGCCATGGGGAAGGTCTTAGTGATGTTACCACTGTCCTCCTCTGTGCAAGCAGGAGTTGTGGCATCCATCTCACCCACATGCTCATGCATCTGCTTAGTGAGCACCTCCTTGGGGTTGGGAGACACCCCAGTGGTTTCCCTATTGATATTCTCTAATGGAGAATGCTCCATTAGAGGGCTTTGAGGTTCTGGGTTTGTATGAGGTACAACAAGGGAAGGAGCCTTGTGTACCTTTCCCTTAGCATACGTTTTGGTTAAAACTGGTGTTGGTTTAAGAACAAGGGACTGAGGAAGTGATATAGTGGTTAAAGGTTGGGTTTGTCTCTCAGTGGGATGCTCTAGTGAGGGCCTTGACCCTGATGCCATACCTTCTTGATTGTGGGACACCACCATCATTGTAGAGAACAATGGGGTATCAACGCCTTCTGAGTCCTTGGCAGATCTTTTCATATTTGAAAAGACCTTGCCCTTAGGGATTTTAGGTACATATACCTCATTAAACTGAGGTATATCCGTCAATTCAGAGGTTATAACTGCTTGGAAAAATCTTGGGTACATATAGAAACTCTTTTTATTTCCCAAGTTTGACACAAGGTTATTGAAAATCATTTTGGAGAAATTATACTTTCTGGCAGTAGACAAACAGACTAAAGCATAAGCAATGGTACTGCTGAACTGACTCCATCCAGTAGTTTTTCTAGAAATATAGTGCATAAGGGTATGAACAAAGAAGGGCCATTGGGGAGAAAAATTAGCTTTGTAAAATTTGAAAACACCCTGTTGGCCTTCATACCCCATTCTTGTGAGATGGGAAAACAACTCCTCATTAGGGATAGAGGTAATACATGAGGCATCGTCTAGACGTAGACTAATGCGAATGACCTCTTCAGTGACTATCAAGGGTTTGTCACACACCCTTGTCTTGATAAACTGCACACCGTTTTCAGTAAAAGTGGTGGCATTGGCCCAAAATTGCTTCTGGTGCTCGATGAAGATTGGTGGTGACACAGTAAGAGCATACGCTATATGATTGGTCTTGAGAAATTCGACTATTTGATGGAATCCATCAACCTGCTTTAGCTTTTGAAGCATTGCGATATCATTGTGTTCATAAATAAACGCCATGGATGCCATCGTTCTTTGAGGATTCTTGACTGAAACACACTGGTTACTTGAGAGAAAAGAGTTAGAGAGAAGATGAACAATATTCAAAGAGTCGTTGTGAGCTTTTAGGCGGGCAAAGAGGGGTATTTATATAATTTGGGAAAGAAGAAGTATTAACCAACTAGTAGTATTAACTGAAATCCGTATTAACTAACTAGCAGTATTAACTAGCTAGCAGTACTAACTGACTAGCAGTATTAACTGAAAGCAGTATTAACTAACTAGCAGTATTAACTAACTAGTAGTATTAACTGAAAGCAGTATTAACTAACTAGCAGTATTAACTAACTAGAAGTATTAACCAACTAGCAGTATTAACTGAAAGCAGTATTAACTAACTAGCAGTATTAACTAGCTATGAAGTAGTAACTCAGACTAGCAGTAGTAATAATGAACCTGCAGTAGTAACTTTACACTGGCAGCATTAAAACTGTACTGGGAATATTAACTAAACTTACACTGTTTGAAGCTTGTGTTAGTCTGAGCAGGGCAATAAACTTCCTGAGAAAGATGATTAGTAGCACCAACCAAATAAACAAATAACAGGTATACAAGCACTTTATAAACATGAGCTCATTCAGAGTTGATCATGCCCACACTTGTGACCAAGAAAGTGAATCTACCCACATCAAAAGATTTAGTGAATAGATCAGCAAACTGATTATCAGTATGAAATTTAGCAACTTGAATAAGCTTCTTTTCATTGCAGTCTCTAATAAAGTGATACCTGATTTCAATGTGCTTTGTTTTGGAGTTTTTGACTGGATTGTTAACAATGCTAATAGCACTGCTATTGTCAATGAAGATTGGAGTGTGAAGGAAGGTTACCCCATAGTCCAACATTTGATTCTAAATCCATGGAACCTGAGAGCAGCAACTTGCAACAGCAATGCACTCAGCTTCTGTTGTGGATAAGGACACTGTGGTTTGCTTCTTACACTACCAAGATACTAGTCTTGCACCCAAAAGCTGACATCCTCCTGAAGTAGACTTTCTATCCATATTCGCACCACCCAAGTCACTGTCTGAATATGCAATCAAATCAAAAGTAGATTCATAAGGATACCAAAGACCAAATCTTGGTTACCCTTTTAAGTATCTGAAAATCCTCTTAGCAGCTTGAAGATGTGACTGCTTTGGCTTGACTTGGAATCTGGCACACACACACACACTAGAAACATGATATATGGTCTTGAGGCTGTGAGATACATGAGAGATCCAATCATTGATCTATAAAGATGGACATCAACCACCTCCCCTTCAAGATCAGCAGTGATCTGTTTGTGTGTTTCCATTGGTGTGATTGCTGGCTTTGAGTCTAATAAACAATACTTATCCAAGATGTCTTTCACATACTTTGATTGACTTATGAAAATCCCATCTTTCTGCTGTTTCACTTGAAGCCCAAGGAAGAAGGTGAGTTCACCCATTGAACTCATTTTGAAGCTCTTCTGCATCAACTCTTCAAAGTCTCTACACATCTGATCTTTTGTGGATCCAAATATGATGTCATCCACATAGATCTGAACAAGTAGGATGTCCTTCTTACTTCTTCAAATGAAAAGGGTCTTGTCAATTATTCCTCTTTCAAACCCATTTTCCAAGAGATAGGTAGACAAAGTCACATACCATACTCTTGGGGCTTGATGTAGACCATAGAGAGCTTTCTTCAGTTTGTATACTCTCTCAAGATATGATGGATTCTCAAATCCAGGGGGCTGACAGACATATTCTTCCTCATCAATTGTTCCATACAGAAAGGCACTCTTCACATCCATCTGGTATACCTTGAACTTCATAAATGAGGCATAGGCTAGAAACAGCCTAATTGCCTCTACCCGTGCAACTGGAGCAAAAACTTCCTCATAGTCTATGCCTTCTTCCTGAGTGTACCCTTGTGCCACTAGCCTTGCTTTGTTACTGATTACTATTCCCCTCTCATCCTTTTTATTTCTGAAAATCCACTTGGTGCCAATTGCTCTATAACCTTTTGGAAGGTCCACCAAGTCCCAAACATCTTGCAATTTAAACTGTAGCAATTCTTCTTGCATGGATTCTATCTAGCTTGAATCTTTCATTGCCTCATAAGCCTTCTTAGGCTCAATCTGAGATAGAAAGCAAGAGAGTACTGTATGTTGCTGATCCTGCAAATCTTGAAGTCTGCTTTGATTCCTAGTCATCATAGGAGAAGTGATGTCTCCTATTACCAGCTCAAGAGGATGATTTTTCTGAGTTCTTGTCTGAAGACTAGGTTCTTCATTCATTCCCACATCTAAATTTGAATCATTTAAGTTAGCTGAGGGAATCTCATCAGCTGCTTCTGACTCTTCATGCTCTAAATTCTCCTCATCTCTTCTTTCTTCTTCACTCTGACTTGGTTCAGTAACAGTCTCCCTTTCACAGATTTCAACAGGGGTCATTGAAGGTATGGGAAAGATCACAGATTGAGGAATAATATCTTGTACTTGTTCATCCCCAAATCCTCTACTTCCTGATCCTGCATGATCATCACTACTGAAACCCAAAGAGTTACTTAGTGAATCAATGTCAAATAGCCACTGAGGACCTGAACCAATAGGATTTGGTTTGTTCTCATTGCATTTGACATTGTCACTTTCCTCAATTATTCTAGAAGAAGAATTAAACACTCTGTAGGCCTTACTCTGAGATGAGTAACCAACAAGGAAACCATCATTTGCTTTGCTATCAAACTTTCCTAAGTGAGTTTTGGTATTGAGAATGGTACAAGGACACCTAAAAGATTTGAAAAATCCAATAAATGGTTTTCTTTTATTTAAAAGCTCATATGGTGTCTTGTTCTTAGGCTTGACAACTAGAACTCTGTTTTGGACATAACAAGCAGTATTAACTACTTCAGCCCAGAAAGTAATTGGAAGTTTTGAATCAGCTAACAGAGATCTAGCAGTCTCAATTAGTGTCCTATTCCTTCTCTCAGCAACACCATTTTGTTGTGGAGTCCTAGGAGCACTGTATTGCCTCTCAATTCCTTTTTACTCACAAAAGGTGTTTAGATCAAGATTTTTGAATTCAGTACCATTATCTGACCTAATGACTTTTACCTTTTGATTTGTTTGGTTTTCAATTCTTAGAATAAAGGATTTGATCAGTCCACTTGTCTCATCCTTAGTCCTTAGAAAATACACCCAAGTAAATCTAGAGTAATCATCAACAATAACTAAGCAGTATGATTTCTTACCTATACTCATAACATTTGTAGGACCAAACAGATCCATATGCAACAACTGAAGAGAAGAAGAAATTGTGTTCAACTCTTTGGACTTATGAGAAGTTTTGTGTTGTTTGCCTTTGAGACAAGCAACACAATGATCATCACATGAAAAGACTTTTGAAGGCAAACCTCTTACAAGGTTGTTTTTAACAAGTTTATTCATTGTTTTAAAGTTCATGTGACACATCCTTCTGTTCCAAAGTGATGATTCATCCAAAGAGGCTTTTGAAACAAGACAGTTTAGGGATGAATCATTTGAAACATTTTCCATATCCAAACAATAAACATTATCCTTTCTAGGAGTTCTTAGTAGTATCATCTTTTCATCAACTACCTTGAATCCAGGAGCAAGGATAATGCATTCTGAATCAGTGAATAATATAATATGCTTTTTGTCACAAACCTGTGATACACTTAACAGGTTGTATCTTAACTGTTAAACATAGAAAACATCTTCAAAGGTCATCTTACCTTTTGTTACATCTCCCTTACCACTAATCTTACCTCCATCTGGAGTATTACCAAAGGCAACATGCCCTCCATCAATTTTCTTGAAATTCTTGAGGCAAGCCATGTTCCCTGTCATGTGCCTAGAGCAACCACTATCAACATGCCAAATGCTCTTTCCCTTGAGCTGCTGGTTGCCCTGCACATAAGATAAACCAATTAGTATTGACTGGGAACCCAAGACAAAGTGGTCTTGGGCCTCCCTTTCTCATCAAAGTACTTGCACTCCTTTTTGATGAGATTTTTAAATTCAGAAAACTCTTTACTGGAGTACTTTGTCAAGACGATTGGTCTAGAAGCACAAACACTAGAAGCAGTACTAATTTTAGAAGTACTAACAGAGGTAGCAGCACTAACAGGTTTAGCAGTACTAACCTTGTTAGAAGCACTAACAGAGTTAGCAGTATTAACATTTGAAGAAGTACTAACAATGTTAGTTTTAGAAGTACTAATACTCTCAGCAGCACTAACATTGATAGCAGTTATATTGATTCTAGCAGCACTATCTTTGTCAGCAGTACTATTTGTGGTAGCAGTACTAACAATTTTAGTGCTTTTGGGAACCCACATCTTGACATTCTCTTTTACAGTCTTTTTCTTCATGTGGCTTTTAGATTTAACATGTTTCTTAGCCACATGGTTCCTTTCATTCTTCCTATAACCAAAGGGTTTTTGCACAGATCTTTGAAAATTTATCCTTTGGTTCATAGGATTAAAATAACAGTGTTTGGCAAGATGGTTCAATTTGCCACATATGAAACAAGGCTCTGGTCTGATGATTCTACTCAGATCAACTCCTTGTTTCTGAGCCCACTGATTATTCCAATTTCTTTGATTTCCCCTCCTTTTATCATGTTTTAAGGGCTCATTTTTATTACCTGCACACTGTTTGCAAAGAACAGGATTCAAAACTGTAGTCTGCTTGTAATGGACCTTTTTAGACTTTCCCTTAGTCTTCTCTACACCATCAAATTTGACCCAATCCCTTCCACCACCCTCATTGGTAAAAATGTTATTCTCTAAGGGAATCTCACCACTCACAATGTTATCCTTACTTTTACCAGCTTCTTTCTCAGTCTTGTCCTTAACAATTGCTTCATCTAAAGGATCTACCTTAGTGGCTCCCTCATGCAAGTCTTTCGTATCCTTGGTCTCCAACAAGTCTGATTTAGGAGGGATGTAGTTATTGTTGTATGGTGGTGGTGTGGTATTGTACCCAATTCCTGGTTTAAGTTTATCATGGATTTGGACCTTTAGCATAGAATCCATGGCTTTAGAAGCATATGAAAACTTTTCCACATCCAGCTTAACCTTGGCTAGCTCTCCTCTCAACTTTTCATTCTCCTCTTTAGACTTTGTCAATTGGATTTCTAGATCATTTTTCTCCCACTTCCAGTAATTTGTATCATATGTGTGTTGAAGTTCATTGTCTTGAAAACCTTTAATTTGTTCCTCAAACCTTTCAACAATTTTCACATAGTCTTTTCTATCCTTTTCTAAGCTCTTAAGGTCATCACTCATACTCTGGTTGTGATCCCTGTACCTTTTCACAGTGTCTATGCAAGTTTGAGAACAGAGATTAGAGAGTACCTCAGTTGGGAGATCAGATACCTCTGCCATGAGAGCTTGATTTTGAATGGCATCTTCTGCTTGATCACTCCAGTCAAACCCCATTCCTTGTTGAGAAACAAGAGCTTGAGCAGAGTTTCTGTTCTGGTTGAAGCTTCTAGACTGAGCTTATTGGTGGTTGTTGTGAGACATTCCACTTATGCATTCCCTGGCAAAGTGTCCTTTCATGTGACACTTGTAGCACTCCACCTTTGACTTATCAAAGCCTGCTCCATCTTCTCTTCTTTGGGAGAAGTTGTTCCTTCCAGTCCTTTTGATGAACTTCTTCACCCTCATAGAAAGCATGGCCATCTACCATTTAATATCCATCTCTTCAAGATCATCAGGATGAAGCTGTTCCAAGTCATCATTTATTAAAGAAGAGTTTCCATGGCTGGAAAGAAAGGCTTCAAACACAGCTTCATTGCCTTTTTCTAGATTTACTCCACTAGCAGCATTAATTGATTCAGGGTTAGCAGTAGAATTAGTTGATGCTGATAGGAGTGCAGCATTATGAACATATCCAGTAGGCTTCTTCTTTGCTTCCACCTTAGATTCAAACACTCTCAGATCATTATACATATCATCCAGTTCCTTTTCTTCCAACATGTCATTCTGTCTGAATGAGACAGTGTACATGGTCCATTTATCTCCAAGAGATCTGAGGAACTTTCGGTTGACATCATCTTGTTCCATCTGAACTCCAACAGTATCCAACTCACCAATTAATTTATTGAATCTATCAAAAGTTTGAGTCATGGACTCATTCTTTGAAGATGTAAAATTCTCATATTGCTGCTTGAGAATATCCCTTTGATTCCTCTTAGTGCTCTTGGTGCCAGCAAATCTCTTCTCTAAAGAATTCCATAGAATCTGAGCATCAGTGCAGTGATGAAACTGATGTTGATACTCATTAGGAATGGCCAAAAGCAGGGTGCTTAAGGCTTTCATCTCCAATTGTCTCACTTTCTTCTCAGCATCAGTTTTTGGAGGTGGTCTTCTTCCATCTTGTCCAATTTTACCTTTAGCAGAGGGACCATTCTCAACAATGTCCCACATAGAAAAGTCTGTAAGGAGGATGTACTGCTTGATCCTAATTTTCCACATGTCAAACTCATTAGGTTTGAGCATGGGAACCTTTGAAACAAGAGTACTGTTTGATTCAACTGTGTTTTCCATGATGAATGAAGGTTATTAAGAATACTAGGCTCTGATACCACTTGTCAGGATCTGATTCTTAACAAGAACAATGAAACTCAGAAACAATATTAAAGAAGTTGTGGAAAAACACTTTAGTATTCAAACTATCAATGTAACAGTAACATATAAATCACAACTTGTAAACTTTATTGAATGATTAAAGTTACAAGCTTTCAAACAAAACCTCAATCTTGATGAACAGGCTCACCAAGACGAATTCTACTTCTCTAGGATTAGGATTGTAAACCTTGAGGTTAATTCTCTCTAAAACAAAAACTCAGTATTCGTGTCTATGATTCTCACAGAATGTACTATATAAGCTATAACATCTAAACAATATTTACAAAATAGATTACAAGATAATTATTAAAATAAACTTGATCTTCAATATCAATCCCATAATTATCTTCAGTTTGTCTTTATCTCCAAGGCATCTTTATCTTTAAAAACAACACTAATAAGCTTCAGAAGTATTAATCATCACCACCAGCATTAACCCTTTGAGCAATATTAATCTTCAGCAGTACTAACTACTAGCAGTACTAACTCTCTAAGCAGTATTAATTCTACTAGCAGTAGTAATCTTGAAAGCCTGGCAGTAGTAATCACTTAGACAAATCTTCAGTTCCCAAAACTGTCATAAAAGTTCATTTTCTTTGAAACCAAAGTCTTCGAAGAAAAGAAAATATGTTTAGTTTAAAAACAAGAACACTTCTGCTCATTCCACTGTTAATCAAAAAGCTTGTTAGTCCCGGAGGTGCTTAACTAGTATGTAGAAGGGGGGGGGTGAATACAAACACAGAATTTAAAGTTTAATAAATTGTTTATTGATAAATCAAACACAATTTACAAGTCTATTGCAGAATAAAATTAAGTAGAACCTAATATAAACAAACTTAAGAAATCACTAAGATGGTTGCACAAGAATGTAGAGAATGGGGGATTATAGAATATAGAAAACAAGGGTTTCCATAAGGGTTCAAGAATAGAGCACACTATCAGATGGAGAGGTGAACTTTCTATTTATACCCTATGCATTAAATGCATGGCAGGGTACTTTACACGTGTCATTAAGTGGCTTTGGGAGTCTGACTTTTGGGAGACATGCTTTCGGCCGTATCATAAACAGTGTAGTTGACAGAGTTGTTGTACGAATTGTGGCAGAGGTATGTCCGTTCTGACACATCGTACTGGTTGTGCAAAGTAAGACAAAAGGAGACTTGAGGCATAAGCTACGTGATCGTTTGATCGCTGAATATCTCTTCCTTCAGAGATACAAAGAAGTTCAGCTATCGCTGAAGCTTTTCCTCATGTTCCTTCGCGTATAAGTAGATTCGTCTTCGCTTCACTGATATCCGCATCAGGTCACTAGTAGACTTGTCTTTGTTCAGTGGCTTCGTCTTCGATTCAACTATGAACATCTGTTGACGCGAGATTTGTCTTCAGGGATTACATTAACTGTTTACATCAGAAACTATCAGCAATAACTGAACAGACTCAGTCTGATCGCTGATAGTGAAACACTAATACATATGAAATGTTTACAAGAAAGGTCATCATCGATAACTGAATAGACTCAGTCTGATCGCTGATGGTGAACCACTAATACATATTAAAACGTAATTTTCATCAAGTATAGAAGAGGGTCGTTATCAAATAACTGAGAGAATTTGGATCAACATTCTCCCCCTATTTGATAATGACAAAGTAACTGAAGAAAATTACTTTATAGATCAAAATAATGGAATAATCAGGACTCATAACATACATGTCTCAATTACTATTTTGAGGGATCTTTTACAGTACTGATAGAGTTAAGTACTTCACTGAAATTTTCATTAATTCAAAGATAGAATTACAAGGTATGAAAATTACAAGTACAAGTGATGGACTAACTACTGTAAGTTTTACTAATAGATTACAAGAAGTATAAAACTAATCTATCAGCTATCTAAAGAAGACTTTGGAGGATTGATCATATACTCAGGTACTTCTTCTCTTTTTTGCTTCTTGACTGATGATTGATTTGATTGGCTCATGAAACACCCTAAAAACCAGGGTAATTTAAAACTGCGGAAACTGTACAATTAAGCATCAACCAAAGGTATAAACCTCCCAAAAAGGGGAACTGTACTTAACCTTTACAAAAATCTGAATACGGATAAGTATCCCAACAACAAACCAATCTAAATATATACTATCTAGATTACACTAGTTGTTGATCCAGAATCATCCAAAATGTGGGACTTAACAATGCCCAACAATCCAATACTAAACATCTCAAAAAAAACCTCGGGATCAGTCCCGATACTCAAACCCTTGGCAACCTGCCGCTAACGAGAACCTGAATACATATCATTTGGGAAAAAGTGTTAGGCTTAAAAAGCCTAGTGAGAACATACAGTTTATAAACTTCAAGAAACATAAATAATTGTATCATAAGATAATCTTTCCAATAAGGTTTAGTTTTACAAATGAAACCTTTGCCACAACCGGGCCTTTTTGATACAAAACTCGTCATCAAGTGACCAAAGATAACCATTTTACAAAGTATTGTAGCGTAACACAAAGTCGGCCACAATCCGAGTTATGAGCTAAATACTTGGAATCCATGGCCACGAACTCACACGTCCGTACTACAATGTGAGGTAGGTCCCCCGAGGAAACCAAGGTATACTCGTTCACCAGGACTACACTATGACCCATGGCTAGTAACCGGTCTCACATAACCGTAGTAAATGGCCCCCGAGGATCATATGCATCCGTAGCTACAAAGAGGGGAATTATGATCCATAGCTAGTAATCGGTTTTAACCGTACCAAATGGCCCCCGAGGATCATAAACATCCATTTTACAAATAGGGGAAAACATCCCAAATATAAGTCGACTCAATACCTAGGGATCCACTAGTAATGGTGCAGACTTGTCACAACAACATTCGTGACCAACCATATATAACCATATGGTATACAAAACATTTTATAAACAAAATGACTTTTCAAATTCAACTTCTGGTAAGTATGAAAATCATAAAAATGAGTTCATAAACATTCTTTTGCATAAGCTACATAATCAGCATGTAAAACATCCTTTTACTTCAAATAAGTTAGAATCCATCATTTTAGTCAAAAATGATCGGGAACCCTAAAATCTCCCAAAACTCAAGTTATACCAAATATGCAGAAAACTTAGATCTGAAACCATGGAGATATATAGGAGTTCCAAAAGGTAGCTTTTGATATGTATACAGTTTTTAAAATGATAGTAGGAACTCACCAAACAGGTTTATACGAAAACCCGAAAAACCAGATATCGACCACGACGAATAGGTGAAGCTTTCTACACCGAAACCCCAAGCAATGCACTTAATACTATCTATCAGCGGAGCTTCATAGATCGAAGAAACCAAAGAGAATCTTAGAGAGAGAGAGAAAGATTTGAAGAGAGAGAGAGAAAACATCAGCAAAGTGATATTTGTGGCTGACAACCTTTAAGTCGGCCAGAGGGTTACGCGGCTTACACCGCGGCCTTCAAGCCACGGCAAAAGTCGCGCGTGCCACAAAACTGGAATACTCCAGTGGGTCACGCGGCTTAGCTCGCGGCTTACTAGCCGCGGCCTAGCCCGCGCGTGTCAACAAATCTGGGAATCCTCCAGAGGGTTACGCGACTTACCTCGCGGCCTACATGCCGTGGCATAGCTCGCGTAACTCTCTGTTTCCCACAATTTCAAACAATACCCAAATACTAACTCTCGATTCAAAACTCGGCCTCTACAACAAAAGGTAAACGCAAGAATACAACGATATATATAATGAAATCCAGGGTGTTACAGTCCTCCCCAACTTGGGAATGATTTCGTCCCCGAAATTCCAACTATATAAAGAGATGAGGATATCTTCGCTTCATATCCTCCTCAGCTTCCCACGTCACGTTGGCTCCCCTATGATGCTTCCATTGCACCTTGACCATAGTGACTTCTTTGAGACGCAACTTCTTAGACTTTCTCTCTAAGATAGCGTCAGGTTCTTCTACACAAAGGTTACCCTCGTCTACTGTTAACTCGGAGAGAGGGATGACGCTTTCCTCTTCCGCGAAACACTTCCGAAGGTAACAAATATGAAACGTGTTGTGTATTCTGCTCAACTCTGGCGGCAGTTCCAATTGGTAGGCATGCAAACCCACCCGCTTGAGCACTTTGTAAGGTCCTAGGAAACGGGGACTCAGCTTCCCAAGCTTTCCGAACCGTATAATGCCCTTCCACGGCGATACGTTCAGCAACACACGGTCGCCCAATTGGAATTCCATCGGTCGTCTCTTTTTATCGGCATAACTCTTCTGCCGATCCTGAGCCGCTTTCAATCTTTCACGAATGCTCTTGACCTTATCGGCCGTCTCTTGCACGATTTCAAGTCCGGCGAACTGCTTTTCTCCAGCTTCAAGCCAACACACGGGAGTTCGGCACTTTCGCCCGTACAACGCCTCAAAAGGTGCCATTCCAATGCTCGAGTGGTAGCTATTATTGTAACCAAACTCCACCAAAGGCAGGTGCGAGTCCCAACTACCCCCGAAATCGATGACACAAGACCTCAACATATCTTCTAACGTCTGGATCGTTCTCTCGCTTTGCCCGTCGGTCTGTGGATGGTAAGCCGTACTCAACTTAACTCGTGTACCCAGCTCTTTCTGAAACCCATACCAAAAGTTCGAAGTGAACCAACTGTCGCGATCTGAAACGATCGACAAAGGTATTCCATGCCTCAAGACCACTTCATCGATATACAGTTTTGCTAACTTATCCATCGATAAAGTCTCGCGCATAGCCAAGAAGTGATTGCTCTTTGTCAATCTATCAACTACCACCCAAATGGTATCGTGACCCCGAAGAGTTTTAGGCAACTTAGTCACGAAATCCATGGTGATATGCTCCCACTTCCACTCGGGAATCTCTAAAGACTGAAGACTCCCATATGGTAGTTGATGTTCGGCCTTAACTTGTGAGCACGTAACACAACGCTCCACATACCGCGCCACATCAAGTTTCATTACCGGCCACCAATAGTGAAGCTTCAAGTCCCTATACATCTTCGTACTTCCCGGATGAATGGAATACTTGGACTTGTGAGCATCTTCAAGAAGTAGATCACGGTTACTCCCAATCTTGGGTACCCACACACGACCGCTGAAGAGTTTTACCCCACGGCTATCTTCCGTTAAGAGTAAACGCTGCTTCGTCATGACTTCCTCTTCGAGATTCTCTTCTAACAAGGCTTCAATCTGCGATGCCTTGATCTGTTCAACAAGGGTGGATACTAACTCGATTCTCGAACAGGTAGCCCGAATACTTCCGCTATAGTCTTTCCGACTTAACGCATCGGCTACCACGTTTGCCTTCCCGGGATGGTAAAGCAACTCACAGTCGTAATCTTTAAGCAATTTGATCCACCGCCGTTGTCTCATATTCAACTCTTTCTGATCAAAGACGTACTTCAGGCTCTTGTGATCTGTGTAGAGTGTACACTTCGTGCCATAGAGATATTGTCGCCAAAGCTTCACGGAGAACACTACTGCTGCTAACTCCAAATCGTGGGTAGGATAGTTTTTCTCGTGTATCTTAAGTTGTCTCGAGGCGTAAGCGATTACCTTGCCCCGCTGCATCAACACACAACCTAAACCCATCCTTGAAGCATCGCTATAGACCACGAAGTCTTCTGACCCTTCAGGTAACGACAAGATCGGAGGTTCACATAATTTCTTTTGAAGAATGAGGAATGCCTTCTCTTGCGTTTCGGTCCAATAAAACTTCGCATTCTTCCGAGTTAGAACTGTCAAGGAAGAAGCGATCTTCGAAAAATCCTGAATAAATCTCCGATAATATCCCGCCAGACCCAAGAAACTTCGGATCTCGGACGGATTCTTGGGAGGCTCCCAATTCATCATAGCTTCAATTTTGGAGGGATCTACCTTCACTCCATCTCGGTTGACAACATGACCCAAAAACTGTACCTCTTCAAGCCAAAAGTCACACCTGGAAAATTTGGCATACAATATTTCTTTTCTCAGCACACCAAGAACTTCGCGAAGGTACTGCTCGTGCTCCAACTCGCTCTTAGAGTACACGAGTATGTCATCAATGAATACGATGACCGACTTGTCGAGGAATGGTCGGCACACCCTATTCATCAAATCCATAAATACCGCTGGTGCGTTCGTTAGGCCAAAAGGCATCACGAGAAACTCGTAATGGCCGTAACTCGTTCTAAAGGCTGTCTTCGGAACGTCTTCTTCTCTTACCTTCACTTGGTGATAACTCGAACGTAAGTCAATTTTGGAAAAACAACCCGCTCCTTGCAGTTGATCAAACAAGTCATCGATTCTCAGAAGCGGATATTTGTTCTTCACTGTCGCCTTTTTCAACTCCCGGTAATCAATGCACATTCTCATTGTGCCATCCTTCTTCTTGACAAACAGGACCGGAGCTCCCCACGGTGACGAGCTCGGTCTTACGAAACCCTTCTCCAAAAGCTCTTTGAGTTGTGCCATCATCTCTTGCATCTCTGATGGCGCTAAACGGTAAGGAGCTCTAGCAATAGGAGCTGCTCCTGGCACAAGATTAATCTGAAACTCTACTTGACGATCAGGCGGTAACCGAGGCAAGTCGTCAGGAAAAATGTCTGGAAACTCGCGCACAATCTTTACATCGACCAGCTTTGACTTCTCTAACTTGGCGTCGATCACGTAGGCTAGGAAAGATGAACATCCTTTCAACAAGCACTTACGTGCCTTCGCCATTGTGATTACTGCCACTTCACCTTTTCTTTTCTCACCATAGAGCACAACGACTTCACCACAGGGATTGGGAAGTCGGATTAACTTCTTAGAACACACGATCTCGGCATGATTGTTTGACAACCAATCCATACCGACCACAACGTCAAAACCTCCGATTATCATCGGCAGTAAATCGATCGAGAATTCTCTTCCCTCGATACTGAGAGTACACTTCTTCAGAACATCACGGATTAGAACCTTACTACCATCAGCTATCTCTACTACTAACGCATCATCAAGACTAGTAGTAGGCATAGCAATCTTTTGATGAAACAACTCAGATACGAAAGAAAAAATGGCACCCGTATCGAATAAAACACGAGCAGGTACAGAGTTTATAAGAAAAGTACCCGATACCACATCAGCAGATGCCTTGGCTTCATCAGTCGTCATCTGGAACGCTCGACCCGGAACCCTAGGTGGGTTCTCCTTCTTTGCCGCCGCGCTACCCGTCACAAGCTTTGGGCAATCCCTTCTCACGTGCCTCGGTGCCTTGCACTCATAGCAGATAAGTCCTCTGATCGGGCAATCTTTGTCGGTGTGATCAGGCTTCCCACACTTATAACAAGTTTGAGAAGTGGTGTTACAGTTACCGTGGTGCTTGGTTCGACACTTATGGCACCATCTAGCTTCCGGATGACTGTTGAAGCTTCGGTTTCCGATAAAAGGTCGGGATCTCTTGGGATGAGCAGAACTGTTCTCCCACTTTCTCTTGTCAGACACTACCACCGCTTTCTCAGCTTTGCTTCTCAAAAAGAACTCCTCCATAAACTGAGCTTCTTCAACCATCTCTCGGAGATTGGAAGCTTTAGAATTGTGTACCAAAGATAACAGGTCCGCTGGTAGGCCATTAAGTTAGGCTTTCATCTTATCTTTTTCCGTTGGGGACACGTGCCCCACCAAATCCAGCTTTTCCATGAACTAACGGGTGTACTCCCTCACCATCAGGTTTCCTTTTACAAGAGACCGAAACTCTTTCTCGATTCGGTCCATAGTCCTTTCACTACAGAACTCTTCCAACAATTTCTTTTTAAACTCGGCCCAAGACAACTGAGCCAACACAGTAGGAGATAGGGTGGATTGAACGATATTCCACCAAGTGAGGGTCGTATCCCTGAGCAGTTACGTATCGAATCTCACCCTTTGGTCATCCCCACACTCGGATGAACCGAAAGCATGCTCGACCGCTCGGATCCATTTAACACATGCAACTGGGTCTTCGGAACCAGAGAACTCTGGTGGTCCACAACCTAGAAAAGATTTGTAGGAACAACTCTTCCCACATTTCGGAGAACCAACAACCCTGTGCTCTTCAGCTCTGACTCCACTCCCAGAGCCCTCAGCGCCAGTCAGCACATTCTCTTCCACTGCCCCACGCCTTCTGAGGCTAGCGTTCGGTCTTCCAACATTTTCAGAAAAACCTCTTGTTGTTTCTCCATGGCCGTTGTCACCATTTGCATGACGCTGGCCATCATATCAGCTTGAGGGCTAGCTAACTGAACAATGGTACTGGTGGACGTCAGAACCACTCTTGGTCCTAGCTCCACTTCCACAGTAAGTAACGGTGGCATGCCCGAAGGAATGACGGTCGCCGCCCTAACCACGGGATCTCGCTCAGGCGAACTATCGTCACGAAAATATCCGTCGACTAACGGTCGGCTGCGTGTATTCACCATCCTAAAATGGTTGCCACACAATTACGAGAAGGGTAAGAGACAGATCGAGAGAATAAACACGAAAGAACGTACTATTACAATGCCAAATGTCATAGTAATGGTAATTCAGGCACAATCACGTATAAATATTCTCATAATAACATTAGCTAAGTGAGATTATTAACATACAATACATCATGGTTCTTGATACCATCGCCACAACGTTTGATAACTACAATTTCCGTCAACTCTAAGACCAACCCATCTTAGTAGTTCTACCCAATACTCACGAATCAATGCTTAATATACTCAGTCTAAGTTTAGACATCTTACATTCATGCCTTGATCACTTAAACTATAGATCTGATACCAACTTGAAACACCCTAAAAACCAGGGTAATTTAAAACTGCGGAAACTGTACAATTAAGCATCAACCAAAGGTATAAACCTCCCAAAAAGGGGAATTGTACTTAACCTTTACAAAAATCTGAATACGGATAAGGATCCCAACAACAAACCAATCTAAACATATACTATCTAGATTACACCAGTTGTTGATCCAGAATCATCCAAAATGTGGGACTTAACAATGCCCAACAATCCAATACTAAACATCTCAAAAAAAAAACTCGGGATCAGTCCCGACACTCAAACCCTTGGCAACCTGCCGCTAACGAGAACCTGAATACATATCATTTGGGAAAAAGTGTTAGGCTTAAAAAGCCTAGTGAGAACATACAATTTATAAATTTCAAGAAACATAAACAATTGTATCATAAGGTAATCTTTCCAATAAGGTTTTGTTTTACAAATGAAACCATTGCCACAACCGGGCCTTTTTTATAAAAAACTCGTCATCAAGTGACCAAAGATAACCATTTTACCAAGTATTGTAGCGTAACACAAAGTAGGCCACATTCCGATCTATGAGCTAAACACTTGGAATCCATGGCCACGAACTCACAGGTCCGTACTACGATGTGAGGTAGGGCCCCCGAGGAAACCAAGGTATAGTCGTTCACCAGGACTACACTATGACCCATGGCTAGTAACCGGTCTCACATAACCGTACTAAATGGCCCACGAGGATCATATGCATCCGTAGCTACAAAGAGGGGATTTATGATCCATAGCTAATAACCGGTTTCAACCATACCAAATGGCCCCCGAGGATCATAAACATCCATTTTACAAATAGGGGAAAACATCCCAAATATAAGTCGACACAATACCTAGGGATCCACTAGTAATGGTGCAGACTTGTCACAACAACATTCGTGACCAACCATATATAACCATATGGTATACAAAACATTTTATAAACAAAATGCCTTTTCAAGTTCAACTTCTGGTAAGTATGAAAATCATAAAAATGAGTTCATAAACATTCTTTTGCATAAGCTACATAATCAGCAAGTAAAACATCCTTTTACTTCAAATAAGTTAGAATCTATTATTTTAGTCAAAAATGATCGGGAACCCTAAAATCTCCCAAAACTCAAGTTATACCAAATATGCAGAAAACTTAGATCTGAAACCATAGAGATATATAGGAGTTCCAAAAGGTAGCTTTTGATATGTATACAGTTTTTAAAATGATAGTAGGAACTCACCAAACAGGTTTATACGAAAACCCGAAAAACCAGATATCGACCACGACGAATAGGTGAAGCTTTATACACCGTAACCCCGAGCAATGCACTTAATAATAGCTATCAACGGAGCTTAGTAGATCGAAGAAACCAAAGAGAATGTTAGAGAGAGAGAGAGATTTGAAGAGAGAGAGAGAAAACATCAGCAAAGTGATATTTGTGGCTGACAACCTTTAAGTCGGCCAGAGGATTACGCGGCTTACACCGCGGCCTTCAAGTCACAGGAAAAGTCGCACGTGCCACAAAAATGGAATACTCCAGTGGGTCACGCAAATTAGCTCGCGGCCTACTAGCCGCGGCCTAGGCCACGCGTGTCAACAAATCTGGTAATCCTCCAGAGGGTTACGCGACTAACCTCGCGGCCAACAAGCTGCTGCATAGCCCGCGTAACTCTCTGTTTTCCACAATTTCAACCAAAACCCAAATACTAACTCTCGATTCAAAACTCGGCGTCTACAACAAAAGGTAAACGCAAGAATACAACGATATATATAATGAAATCCAAGGTGTTGCAACTCAGCAGCAGAAGAGAAATCACACCATAAGCACAAGAGATCCTTGAGATGACTGAGGGGACAGATAGGAATTTCAGATACTTTTTGGAATCTGAGCTCTTCCTCATCATCTCTGAAGAAGATTCCAAAAGGTTTTTTAAGTACTTGTCCTGCAACATATGGTCCACCAGGGGCAGAGATAGATAGAGAACTGAAAGATCAGGAGGAGGACCAAACAGAGCTTCTCTTGAGAATTTGATGAAGGTTTCATTTCCTATCACAGCGACATTTTCAGACGAGGAGGAGACAGACATTCTTTTGATTTGCTTTGGCTTAGAAGGAAGATGTTATTCCCAGATTCAAGTTCTAATTGCTACAAACAATCAAGATGAGAATTCCAAATCATATTCATTGATGAAATTCACAAATTACAAACTTTCTCTCACTACTCTCTCTCTAGAATAATGAAACAGTATGCTCTTCTCTAATCTGCTCTCTCACTTCTGAATTCGTGTGTGTATGTTTACAACTGATTGATCCCACTTGATTACAAAGACAACAAAGGTATTTATACCCTTGACAATTACAAAGGAAAAACAAAATACAAATACATTGACATTGACTTTATTAACAAAAGACTTTGACTTTCAGTGAGAGTTGACTTTTCCAGCTTTGACTTCTTGAACTTTGTCTTCAATCTTTATGATCTTGAATCCAACAATTATGTGCTCTAACAATCTCCCCCTTTGGATCAAGATCATTACTAAAAGATTTAGCAATGCGATCTTCTCTCTTTAAGCTCGATTTGATTAAGCTCCCCCTTTAAACAATCTTTATCTTCTCTTGTAATCTCCCCTTTGATTCAAACAATATATACAAACTCCCCCTTAACACGATGAAATTCTTCTTTGATAAGCTTTGTCTCCAAAAACTTTCAGCAATCTTCCCAACGTCTGATCTTCAAACATAGTAACAATCTCCCTCAAGATTATAAACAAACCTCTTTCAGACATTGAAAGAAATTATCTTCATTTACAGCTCTGAATGTTTTCTCCAACTTTCTTCGAATAAAATTTCTCCAAAATCTGCTTGCTTTCGAAATTATTTGAACTTTCTCTTATCAACTTTGAACAAACTTCAATTCTGAAATATCTTTCTCCATATCCAATACAAATACTTCTTTCCGGATAATTTTTCAACTTTAACATTTCTTTCAAATACACATTTCTTGATATCTTCTCCCCCTTTTTGATGATTTGAGCATCTATATCATCAAAACTCTCTCCAAGAAATGTCTTTGACCATTCTGATCTGTCCACAAGCCTCTGATTCTGTGATCCATAACCAAGTAATCATCCAGATCTTTTCAAATCTAGACAAAAATAAGAATATGTAACTCCTGAATCAACAAATGAATCAGTTAAAATGCATGTCAGTAACACGAAGTCACTGTGTGTAACGAATACACAATATAAAGGAGCTTTTTGATGTTCACTCCCCCAGGGCTTCCATACAATCATCGAAACACCACAAAGGCAATTTCTATGAATGTTATGACAAAGAAACAAATTCCTTGTGTGTTCGTGCATGTGTAGAAAGAATTAAGCACGATTATTGCTTTTCAATAAGGCTCAACATTGTGTAAACCATTGAGACAACAGTAGATAAACACAAACTCAATGTGCATGATGGAAGTGCGAAGGTGGGGCAAACTTCCTTCTTTTTCAATATCCAGATTTTCCAAATGAAAACCAGATAGATTATATGTTGCGTCCCCAGAAAAATATGAAACATTTTCTTTTTGAGGAGAAAATGAGTGGTTGGTGGGGTTTAGTCAAGAGTTGGCATGGGCTAGTTGTCTGTTTCAATAACGTTCACCAAAGAGTTGTGAAACGCTAGTAATGTGGCTGCCCGACTCAGAAAGTATTTGGTGCAGAGTTTGATATTCTTTTACTCTGATCTCATACCCTCTTTCTTTTAATCATTAAGCTCACTACTAACCAAACTCTCTTTTCCATTTTACCTCATCACACCCACACTCAATTCTTTTAGACTCCTCACACTAAATCACTATTGGATTAACTTCTTGGGTAGGAAACACTGGATAATGTGAATCCATAGAAGTTCATTTAAGTCCTAGCACAAAGAAGCCATAATATCCTAATAAGCATGTGTTGCTCAATATGGTTTAACTTTATCAGTTAAAGCTCATATACAAATGTCAGACGAATGTATGCTCATAAAATATAATCATGAAGATTTGAGCATTTTTAGACATTGAAGTATTTTCAAACAAATATACTGAATGAATGAACATGAATGCAAAAGACTTGTTTGAAAATCTGACATTGTATGAAAATGATCAGAAATGAATGATATAACAATCAAAGCTTAAGGTCAAGAATAATGGATATTGTCTATACGAAACAAAAATATAGACATTCTTGAATTGACGTTTCAAAATGAAATGACGCTCAAAATTCTTTGAAGTACAAGCGGGGTGTCTTACCATCGAAAATATGTTTCAATATGAGACATCATAAGAACAATGTTAACAAAAAGTCAAACCGGTGTGTGTGAATACTTGAAAGTATAAAGAAAAGACAATACACAAGTATTTATCTTTAGAAACACACGGTTTATAATCATGTAAGCACAAATAAATCTTGAAAAACATTTAAAATCACACTTCCAATTCATGAAATCTGTTTAAGAATTGGGAAGTGGTTTGAACATTTAAGAACATGTTTTCTATGATTGAAAGTTGTCCTTCTTTCAACCATATATGAGATTAAGATAAGAAATTTAACCTTTCTATGCAATCTTAGATCTCATGAAGTCAGATGAAGTCATAAAGATATGATCTTGATAACTTCTCTTATTTTGCAAAAGTCTCAAAGTCTAATCAAAGCAACTTTATTCACAAAAATTTATTCAAATGTAAAAGACAAAAAACAGTAAAACGATTAAAGTACGAGTTCTGATCAGAAGTAATTAGAAATCATATCCTTACTCCCCCTGAAAATATGCATCTGAAATTTATCAGTGAAAAAGGCACATGATAGATATCTACAACTTCATTTGATGTGTAGTTCATCATATCTTCCGAATACATATTTCCATAAAAATTTATGTACTCCCCCTTGAAGGTTGATTTCCTCTTCTGAGTATCCGAGTACACTCTCTTATCAGCCCGAGAGTAGCATTTCTTTTTCATCCTTGAAGAGCGAGTCCTAAACTGTTGTGTTTAGAAGTCAAACTTTGTTGAAGTATGGGTTCTAAGTTGATGTACTTAGAAGCCTTGGTTCTCTTACTCCCCCTTGACTATAGGTGCTTGCAACACAGATTCACTTTTCGGCTTTGGTACCCACTGGTATTTGGGTCCATGTGTATTAGATGCAGTTCGAATGGGAGTAACTGAATAAGAACCATACCAGTAATGATCACTTGCTTTATGAACAAAATCATATGTATGACAATAAGAATTATACCTCTTTTTAGATAACCTGAACATTTGATCTCTCGAATGAGCAAGATCAGGTTTACCTGTCAGCACTTTGTTCTTCTTGACTGTTGATGCATGTACACATGATTTGTTACTTTTCTTCTCTTCCTTCTTTCCTTTCTTTTCTTCCTTCTTCTCATCATTCTTCTCATCTTCAACTGGTTTTATCTTCCAAACCAGCTTCTCTTTTTCATATCTTCTTCTTCTTCTATGTTCACCTGAACCATCTACATTTTGATCATAGAAAATGTTAGTTGTACGAATTTGATCAAAAGATTTAACTGACCTTCTTATAGACACAGTTTTCTGATGTGAACTTGAGGCAGTCTTGTTAGAACCAGCTGAACTATTTCTAGGTGTGTGGATTTTTGTCTCTGGAGTCGTTTGCTCAGTCACCACCACCTTTGAAACAATCTTTTCAAGCTCTTTTACCTTTGAAGAGTAACTGTCTCTTTCTTTTAAAATAAGATCAATTTCGTCTCAAATTCAGACTTTGTTTGATGCTCTTTAAGCACACAAGTAGATAGCTCAGATAGCTTCTCAGTAAGCTTCTTTATTTCTTTCTCAAATATAATTCTTTCTTCTTCAAAGTCTTTTTCGACATTCTTTCTTCCATTAGATATTTCTTTAAAGAATTCAACATTCTTCTGCTCAATCATTTTCTTCTATTTGTCAAACTTCTCCCTTTCCAGGATGATTACTTTCTCAAAGTTGGAAATTTGTTGAGAAAGCTTTATACATTTCTGCTCAACCATTTTCTTCTCGTCAACACATTTTCTGGAAAACTCTGAGAATTTCTTTGCAAATTATTTCTTGTCACTCTCAAAAATATCTTTATCTTTGACCATCTTTTGTTCCAAATCAGATATTTTCTTTCGAAGCTCAGCATTAGCATCTTCCAGACTCTTAATCGTCTCCTCATAACTTTCAACAGATGCTTGCTGCTGGATTTGGATAATCTGATATTCCAAGTCAAAGATTTTATTTTTCAGCTCAGTGTTCTCAGTTTCCAAACTTATTACCTTATCTTCACTAAGCCCAGAAGTCTGTTTCAGAAGATCTTCATTTATCTTCTTCAAATCACTAACTTCTTCTCTCAGTAGCTTTCTTTCATCTTTGTATCTCTTTGACCTCTTTGTGTAATAATCAACTAAGGAAGTAAGATTTTGGTTCTCCATTTTGAGCTCTTTAATCTTCTTGTCATCATCATCCGAAAAATATCCCATCTTGAATATCTGATTGAAAAAGAACTTGAACTTGATCGTTAATCCAAATGAAATCACAAGAATACAGAAAAACTTGAAATAAAAATTCAGAGATTTTGATCACAATCAGAATTATGTCCCCCTCCGCAGACTTAGCACGGGGGTCCCGCTAAGTATGGAAACACGCAGATCACTGTGGAACTCGCAGAACACTATTCACTGAGAAACACGCAGACGCCTAAACTCGCAAACCATTGTTCAAAAAGAACTCGCAGACTTAAGCATGTGTGTTTGAGAAACTCGCACACAAATACATGCGTGTTTTGATAAACTCTCTAATTGCTAAACACTCGCTAGTCGTTGAAACTCGCAAGTAACTATTCACAATGAAACGCGCTAATAGAGACTTGCGTGTTTCCAAAACTCGCTAGGCACTACTTGCGCGTTTGAGCAAACTCGCTAACCATGGCTTGCTCGTTCCAACACATAGAAATTTTTTCCCAAACTTCAAACTTGCACGCTTCGATCTGCGCATTTCTAGAACTCGCAGATAACGACTTGTGTGTTTTGTCCAAAAATCAATTTCCTTCGACTTGCGCGTTCTTCCAGATGAAGCTTGCGCGTTATTTCGATGAACTTACGCGTTTCACAGATCTTGCGCGTTCTTGGGCTCTTCGAACAAAAAATCAATTTTCCCAAAAATCTCGAAACTTTGTACGAATCTTCTATTTCATCACTCGATCAGGTTACAATAGAACAATTTCGGATTAAAACACTAAAAATACAATTCGATCTGAGAACAGTTCGTACACAGACTCGAACTCAAATCCAACAAAAATTCAAAATTCATGTCTAAACAGTATGAATTAGACAAAAAGAATCAAACATAATGTTTTCTAAACACCAAATCGAATCTAAAACAAGCAATTACACGACCAAAACAATACAAAATCCAAAAAATCAAATCTCAACAGTTCCTTGCAAGTTCTTGAAAATTTCGACCAAAGTTTCTTGAATTCGATCCTTGTTTCTGAATTTCTTCTGCTCTGATACCAATTGTTAGGTCCATGATCTCTCACATCTCAAGTGTTTGTAACAAGTTTAGATAGGAAAGGACTTATTTATTTAGAGAGAGAAAGTAAATCTACACTAGAGAGAGCACATGAGATTTAAGGACTACATCTTGTATTATGAAATGAATTATTACAAACTTGTATTTATTTATACCTATTGCAGCGACTCTGTTGATGAGAGCATCATTTATCCCTTCAACATAGCCTCTGTAGATTGACTTCGATTTCTGCAGTGCATCTTTGAACTCAAGCCATTCCATGTAGCCGAAGCTTTCCAGCTTTGAAACGAACATAGCCTTGCAGCTTCCATTCTCTCTGGTAATCTCCATAGTGATAGAAACTTTGTCCTTCTTCTTTCTCCCTGAGATAACAACTGCTACGATCTTCATTGGGTCAGAGCGATAGTCGATTTTATGCTTGCACCAATCGACTGAGTTATCGCTAACCGCTAGTTCTTTTAATCGCTCCTCTTCAATCTCTTTCAATAGAGCATCCTGGACTTCCACTGGTTTATTTTTCAGCTTCTTATCTTTCACATGAGAGGACTGAATTTTGAGAGCAAGAGAGGCATCTCTTTGACAATCAGCTATCAGCTTCTCAGCCCTGACAGATTCTACGATTTCAGCTTCAGTCAGGAACTCTAGATCTGTTGATTGAGTAGGGACCTTCAGTCGTTGTTTCTCTAGATGAGAGATCAACTTTGTTCTTCCAACTTCACACATTGGTACTACTCACTTAAACTCAAGTATCCAATTATTGGATGTTTTAGATGTACCTCAGATTACCAAGAATTTACTCTCCATCAGTAAATTAACATCTGACTTTCCTGTTAATATTTTGTTCTCTGATCAATCTTTTGCTATCCAGAATCGTCAATCAGAGGAGGTGGTCGCTCGGGCAAAGCATAAAAATGGTCTTTACATTTTGGAACAAGGGTACTTAACCTTTCTTGCTGCTCTACGCTCCAAACGCTTAAAAGCTTCATATGAGCTATGGCACTCTAGACTTGGGCATGTTGCCACCAATGTTATTTCTTTATTAAATAAATTAGGACAATTATCGGTTACTTCGATTTTGCCTAAACCTTCAGTTTGCTCATCGTGTCATTTAGCGAAAAGCAAATTATTACCTTTTTCTATTAATGAGAAACGATCCTCATCGGTTTTAGATTTAATTCATTGTGATTTGTGGGATCCGGCTCCAGTCGCCTCCGCTAATGGTTTTTGTTACTATGCTATTTTTGTGGATGATTTTTCCCGCTTTGTGTGGTTTTACCCGCTTCATTTGAAGTCCGACTTTTATAAAGTCTTATTACACTTCTCCACATTTGTGAAAACCCAATTTGAATGCCAAATTAAAGTATTTCAATGTGACGGCGGGACAGAATTCACGAAAATAAGGTTAATACTTTTTTCAGTGATAACGACATTCTTCATCGGCTTTCTTGTCCACATACACCAACACAAAACGGTCGTGCTGAAAGAAAACACAGGCACGTCACAAAAACGGGTCTTGCCATGCTTTTTCATGCCCAAGCTCCAGCTACTATATGGGTCAAAGCATTCACCACTGCTGTATATATGATAAACCGACCCCCATCATCGGTCTTGGACAATAAATCGCCATTTGAGGTATTATTTCACACAACTACAAATTATGAAAATTTTCGTCCATTCGGTTGTCGTGTGTGTCCTTATCTCCGTGATTATTGTACTACTAAATTGTCTCCTCGCAGTGCTCCTTGCATTTTTATTGGTCACAATAATTAATATAAGGGTTATTAATGTCTTGACGTAGTTTCTAATAAGATCTTTACAACTCGGCATGCTCAATTTGATGATTCATATTTCCCGTACCATGGTCAACAGTCCCACAACTCTAAGTTGGTAGTCTCCATTTTTTTCTAGCCTGGTCCAGCTATGCAGAAAAAAGGTACTACCGAATCATCCCTTACCTGCCCAAATTGAGTCCTCATCAGTGTCTGAAGCATCTACGCCTTGTTCACTATGTTTTGAGCCATCATCACAGGAGTCTGTTACTCCTACCGCTCCTGATTCGAACCTGTCTAAACCATCTTTGACCTCAAACCAACATTTGGCTACCAAATCACAAGGCCCATCTCCATCAGGCCCAACTTCGTCTACTCCAAGCACGACATATGTCTCGCAACCGATGCATCAAATGCAAACACGGTCTAAGTCTGGAATTTTCAAACCACGACACTTTGTGTACTTAGCTCATGTAAGTGAGAGTGGCCTACTTACGACTCTTTATGCGACCAAAGACCCAAAAGGATACAAATCAGCATCTAAAAATCCTAAATGGGTTATGGCTATGGATGATAAAATTGATGCCCATCATCGCAACGACACGTGGGAACTTGTGCCACGACCAACTAACTATAATGTTGTGGGATCCAAATGGGTGTTTCGAACCAAGTTTCATGCCGATGGTACCATTGAACGCCTAAAAGCTCGTCTTGTTGCCCAAGGATTCATTCAAATCCACAGGATCGATTATTCCCACACTTTTAGTCCAGTGGTCAAAGCGTCTACGTACCATTCTAGCCCTTGCTATTTTGTGAAATTGGCCCCTACATCAACTTGATGTAAACAACGCCTTTCTCAACGGATCTCTTACAGAGACTTTTTTTATGGGGCAACCACCGGGTTATAGTGATCCTCATTTTCCCAATCTTGTATGTCGATTGAAGAAGGCCCTTTATAGTCTCAAGCAAGCTCCACGTGCTTGGTTCCATCGTCTCAGCGCATTTCTTGCACATCTTGGGTTTAGGTGTGTTGGGAACTGAAGATTCTACTAAGTGTAGTTACTACTGCTAGTACAAGTATAGTTACTACTGCCAGAACAAGTTGAAGATTAATACTGCTAAGTGTTACTACTGCTAGTAGAATTACTACTGCTAGTTAAAGTTAGTACTGCTTGAACAAAGTTAGTACTGCTTAGCTAGTTAGTACTGCTAGTAGTTAGTACTGCTTGAAGTTAATGCTGCTAGTTGAAGTTAATGCTGCTGAGCATTATTAGTGCTGCTAAAGAGATCCGAATGGAAAGTACTACAGCTGGATATACTGAAGATATACTTAGAGATATACATAGAATATATACTGAAGATATTTTATTCATTGTAATTATCTTTGTATTCAGTATATATATATAGTATTGTTTAGAATAGGAGAATAACGTTTTCATTCTTTTAGAGAAAAATAACCTCAAGGCATAGATCCTAATTCTAGAGAAGTAGAATTCGTATTGGTGAGCCTGTTCATCAATATTGAGGTTGAGTGTGTAATCTTGTAACTTTAAGCATTCAATACAAGTTTACTGTTTGATAATTATATACTGTGTTTGATTACTGTTTTATCAAATATCAAAGTGTTTTTCCGCAACTTCTTTGATATTAGTTTCTGAGTATTAATTCTTGTTAAGAATTCGATCCTGACAAGTGGTATCAGAGCAAAATTCTCTCAGAAACAGTTATTCATCATGGAAAATCTTACAGAATCAAGCAGTACTTTGGTCTCAAAAGTTCCAATGCTCAGATCCAATGAATTTGACATGTGGAAAATCAGAATCAAGCAATATATTCTCCTCACAGATTACTCTATGTGGGACATCATTGAGAATGGCCCATCTGATGGAGGAAAGATTGGTGAAGATGGCAAAAGAACTCCTCCAAAGACAGATACAGACAGGAAATCAAGACAGACAGAGATGAAAGCCTTGAGCACACTGCTCTTGGCCATTCCAAATGAGTATCAACACCAATTCTGCAATTGTACTGATGCACAGATGCTCTGGAATGCTCTAGAGAAGAGATTCTCAGGTACTAAAAGTACCAAGAGAAATCAAAAGGCAATCTTAAAACAACAGTATGAAAACTTCATCTCAACTAAGAATGAGTCCATGACTCAAACTTTTGACAGGTTTAATAAACTAATTGGTGAACTAGCTACTATGGGAGTACAGATTGATCAAGATGATGTGAACAGAAAGTTCTTAAGGTCCCTTGGGGATGAATGGACCATGTACACTGTATCATTCAGACAGAATGATCAGTTGGAAGACAAAGAACTTGATGATCTGTACAATGATCTTAGAGTATTTGAAGCTGAGGTGGAGGCAAAGAAGAAGCCTTCTGGATATGTTCATAATGCTGCACTCCTATCAGCATCAATTGATTCTACTGCTAACCCTGAATCAGTTAATGCTGCTAATGGATCAAATTTAGATAAAAGCACTGATTATGTATTTGAAGCTCTTCTTTCTAATCATGGAAATTCTTCTTTGATCAATGATGACTTAGAACAACTTCATCCTGATGATCTGGAAGAGATGGATATTAAATGGCAGATGGCCATGCTCTCCATGAGGGTTAAGAAGTTTATAAAGAGGACTGGAAGAAACAACTTCTCACAAAGAAGAGAAGATGGAGCAGGGTTTGATAAATCAAAGGTAGAATGCTACAAATGTCATCTGAAGGGACATTTTGCTAGAGAATGCAGAAGTGGAATGTCTCACAACAACAACCATCAACAAGCTCAATCTGGAAGCTTCAATAACAACAGAAACTCTGCTCAAGCCCTTGTTTCTCAACAAGGAATGGGGTTTGATTGGAGTGATCAAGCAGAAGAAGCTATTCAGAATCAAGCTCTTATGGCTAAAGTATCTGATCTCCCATCTGAGGTAAGTTCTAATCTCTGCTCTAAAACTTGCATAGACACTGTTAAAAGGTACAGGGATCACAATCAGAAGATGAGTGATGACCTGAAGAGACTAGAAAAGGATATAAAAGACTATGTGAGGATAGTAGAGAGATTTGAAGATCAAATCAAAGGTTTTCAAGCCAATGAACTACAACACTCATATGACACTAATTACTGGAAGTGGGAGAAAAAGGATTTAGAACTTAAACTGACCAAATCTAAAGAGGAGAGTGAAAGACTGAAAGAGGAGTTAACCAAGGTTAAGCTTGATGTAGAAAAGTTTTCCAATGCTTCTAAAGCAATGGACTCCTTACTGCAAAATCAGATTCACGATAAATTAAGAAGAGGAATTGGGTATAATGCCACACCTCCACCATATAACAACAATTACATTCCTCCTACTTCAGACCTGTTAGATACCAAAGATAGGAAGGACTTACATGAGGGAGCCACTGAAATAGATCCCTTAGATGAGGAAATTGTTGAGGATAAGACTGAGAAAGAGGTTGGCAAGAGTAAGGAGAACAAGGTGAGTGGTGAGATTTCTATAGAAAACAACATTATCACCAATGAGGATTGTGGAAGGGCTTAGATCAAATCCAAGAACATAGAGAAGACAGAGGAAAAGTCTGGTAAGGTCCATTATAAACAGACCACAGTTGTGAATCCAGGTCCTTGCAAACAGTGTGCTTGTAAGAAGAATAAGCCCCAAAAACAAGACAAAAAGAGGGGAAATCAAAGAAACTGGAATAATCAATGGGCACATAAACAAGGGGTTGATCTGAGTAAAATCAATAGACCAAAACCTTGTTTTATCTGTGGCAAATTGAATCATCTTGCAAAATTCTGTTATTTCAATCCTATGAACCAAAGAATGAATTTCCAAAGATCCATGCAAAAACCCTTTAATAATAAGAAAATTGAAAAGAATCATGTGGCTAAGAAAACTGTTAAAACTACAAGTCATATGAAGAAAAAGTATTCTGTTAAAGAAAGTGTCAATATGTGGATTCCTAAAAGCACTAAAACTGTTAGTACTGCTACCACAAATAGTGCTGCTGACAATGATAGTGCTGCTAGAAGTAATACTACTGCTAACAATGTTAATGCTGCTAACAAGGTTAGTACTGCTAAACCTGTTAGTACTGCTACACCTGTTAGTACTGCTACACATGTTAGTACTGCTAACTCTGTTAGTACTTCTAAGGTTAGTACTGCTTCCAGTGTTGATTCTGCTAAGCCAATCATATTGACAAAGTACTCTAATAAAGAGTGCTCTGAGTTTAAAAAACTCATTAAAAAGGAATGTAAATACTTTGATGAGAAAGGAAGACCCAAGATCACTTTGGCTTGGGTCCCCAATCATACTAATTGATTTATTTAATGTGCAGGGCAACCAACAGCTCAAGGGAAAGAGCATATGGCATGTTGATAGTGGTTGCTCTAGGCACATGACTGGCAACATGTCATGCCTTCAGGATTTCAAGCAAATTAATGGAGGACATGTTGCATTTGGAGACAATCTTACTGGTGGTAAGATAAGTGGAAAAGGTAATGTCACCAAAGGTAAGATGACATTTGAGGATGTCTACTATGTTGATCAATTAAAGTACAACCTGTTAAGTGTACCACAGGTTTGTGACAAACAACATAGTATATTATTTACTAACACTGAGTGTATGATTCTTGCTCCAGGGTTCAAGGTAGTTGATGAAAGCATGATACTACTTAGAACTCCAAGAAAAGACAATGTTTACTGTCTTGATTTGGACAATGTCAATAGTGATTCATCTTTAAATTGTCTTGTTTCAAAAGCTTCTATAGATGAATCCTCCCTTTGGCACAGAAGGATGTGTCACATGAATTTCAAGACTATGAACAATCTTGTTAAAAATAACCTTGTAAGAGGTTTACCTTCAAAAGTCTTTTCATGTGATGATCATTGTGTTGCTTGTCTTAAAGGCAAACAACACAAAACTTCTCATAAGACCAAAGAGTTAAGTTCTGTTTCTTCTTGTCTCCAGTTATTGCATATGGATCTGTTTGGTCCTACAAATGTTATGAGTATAGGAAAGAAATCTTACTGCTTGGTTATTGTTGATGATTACTCCAGATTTACTTGGGTATATTTTCTAAGGACTAAGGATGAAACAAGTGGTCTTATCAAATCCTTTATTCTAAGAATTGAAAACCAAACTAATCAAAGAGTAAAAGTCATTAGATCAGATAATGGAACTGAATTTAAAAATCATGATTTAAACACTTTTTGTGAAGGAAAAGGTATTGAGAGACAATATAGTGCTCCTAGGACTCCTCAACAGAATGGTGTTGCTGAAAGGAGAAATAGGACACTAATAGAGGCTGCTAGATCTCTGTTGGCTGATTCAAAATTGCCAATTACATTCTGGGCTGAAGCAGTTAATACTGCTTGTTATGTCCAAAACAGAGTTCTAGTGGTCAAGCAAAAGAACAAGACCCCATATGAGCTTTTAAATCAAAGAAAACCTTTTATTGGTTTCTTCAAACCTTTTGGGTGTCCTTGTACAATTCTAAATACCAAATCTCACTTAGGTAAGTTTGATAGCAAAGCAGATGATGGATTTCTTGTTGGATATTCATCTCAGAGTAGGGCCTACAGAGTTTTTAACTCTTCTTCTAGAATAATTGAAGAAAGTGACAATGTCAAATGCAATGAGTACACACCAAATCCTGTTGGGTCTGGACCTCAATGGCTATTTGACATTGATTCACTAACTAACTCTTTTGGTTTCAGTAATGAGTATAAAGGAACAGATGGTGGAGAATCAGAGAACACACAAGTTCAAGAAAGTATATCTAAATCTGTGATTTTTCCCATACCCACAGTAAATGAAGACTGTGACAAGGAATCATTTACTAAACCAAGTCAGAGTGAAGAAGACACTAGAGATGAGGAGACTCAAGAATCAGAAGTGACATCTGAAGACACTTCAGTTGAATTGCATGACTCTAATCTAGAGGCTGGACTAAATGTAGAACCTAGTCATAACACAAGAGTTCAAAAGAATCATCCTCCACAGTTGATAATAGGTGATGTCTCTTCTCCCATGATGACTAGACATCAAAGCAGGCTTCAGGAAATGCAAGATCAACAGCATACAGTGCTCTCATGTTTTCTATCCCAGCTTGAGCCTAAAAAGGCACATGATGCTATGAAAGAATCTAGCTGGATAGAAGCAATGCAAGAAGAATTGTTACAGTTCAAGCTACAAGATGTGTGGGATCTAGTAGACCTTCCTAAAGGTCACAGAGCAATTGGTACAAAATGGATCTTCAGAAACAAGAGAGATAAAAGAGGTATTGTTATAAGAAACAAAGCAAGGCTGGTAGCTCAAGGCTACACTCAAGAAGAGGGCATAGATTATGAAGAAGTTTTTGCACCTGTAGCTAGGATAGAAGCAATCAGACTATTCCTAGCCTATGCTTCTTACATGAACTTCAAAGTCTACCAAATGGATGTAAAAAGTGCTTTTCTCTATGGGTCAATTGAAGAAGAAGTATATGTCTGCCAACCACCAGGGTTTGAAAACCCAAGCTATCCAGACAGGGTATACAAATTAAAGAAAGCACTTTATGGACTACATCAAGCCCCAAGAGCATGGTATGACACTCTGTCATCCTATCTCTTGGAAAATGACTTTGAAAGAGGAGTCATTGATAAGACTCTCTTTATCAAAAGAAAGAAGAAGGATATCTTGCTGGTCCAAATCTATGTTGATGACATTATCTTTCGATCTACAAGAAACAACATGTGCAAGGAGTTTGAGGATTTAATGCATCAAAGGTTCAAAATGAGTTCCATGGGGGAACTTACTTTCTTCCTTGGACTCCAAGTTCAACAGAAGTCAGATGGAATTTTCATATGTCAATCCAAGTATGTGCAGGATATTCTAACCAAGTTTGGCTTCTCAGAATCAAAACCTGCCAGCACACCTATGGAAACACACAAGCAGATCACAGCAGATCTTGAGGGGGAGGACATGGATGTGCATTATTATAGATCCATGATTGGCTCTCTCATGTATCTCACAGCATCTAGGCCAGATATAATGTTTCCAGTCTGTGTCTGTGCAAGATTTCAAGTTAGGCCAAAGCAATCTCACTTTCAAGCTGTTAAGAGGATATTCAGATATCTCAAAGGGCAACCCAGATTGGGACTTTGGTATCCTCATAACTCCCCTTTTGACCTAATAGCATACTCAGACAGTGATCTAGGTGGGGCAAACTTGGACAGAAAATCTACTTCTGGAGGATGTCAGTTTTTGGGTGCTAGACTAGTCTCATGGCAGTGCAAGAAACAAACCACAGTATCCACATCTACAACAGAGGCAGAGTACATAGCAGCTGCAAGTTGCTGTTCTCAAGTCTTATGGATTCAGAATCAAATGCTGGATTATGGGGTAACCTTTCTACACACTCCAATCTTTATTGACAACAGCAGTGCTATTAGCATTGTAAATAATCCAGTCAAGCACTCAAAGACAAAGCACATTGAAATCAGGTATCACTTTATAAGAGATTGTAATGAAAAGAAACTTATTCAAGTTGTCAAAGTTCACACTGATAATCAGTTTGCTGATCTATTCACTAAAGCTTTTGATGTGGGTAGATTCACTTTCTTGGTAACAAGTGTGGGAATGATAAACTCTGAATAATCTTCTTCTCAAAAAGTGATTTTATACCTGTATATTTTTATTCTTGGTGTTACTAATCTTCTTTTCAGGATATGCATAGCAGTACTCAGTATTTAGAAAGTTTAAAAGGAGTAAGTCCAGTTAATACTGCTTGTGGTTAATACTGCTTTCAGTTAATACTGCTTTCAGTTAATACTGCTAATAGTTAATACTGCTAGTTCAGTTAATACTGCTTGTGGTTAATACTGCTTTCAGTTAATACTGCTTGTGGTTAATACTGCTTGTGGTTAATACTGCTTTCAGTTAATACTGCTTTCAGTTAATACTGCTATTAGTTAATACTGCTAGTTCAGTTAATACTGCTCGTGGTTAATACTGCTCGCGGTTAATACTGCTAGTTCAGTTAATACTGCTCGTGGTTAATACTGCTCGCGGTTAATACTGCTAGTTAGTTAATACTGCTCTAGGTTAATACTGCTTATATTCCGAATACTATAAATACTTTTTGCCCGCCTAAAAGTTCATAATGACTCTTTGCATACTGTTCTCTTGCGCTCAAAACCGTTTCTCTCTCAAGTTCGTAGTTTTCAGGCAAGTTTTCACTAAGACCAATGGCATCCATGACATTCATCGACGAGCACAACGAGATTGCGATGCTACAAAAGCCAAAGCAAGCTTCAGGATTTCATCAGATTGTGGATTTTCTCAAGTCAAGTCACATTGCTCATGCTCTTACTGTCTCACCTACAATCTACATTGAGCACCAAAGGCAGTTCTGGGCTAATGCAACCATTGTTGTGGAAAATGGTGTGCAAATGATCAAGACAAGAATCTGTAATCACTCACTTACAGTTACTGAAGAAGTCATTCGCATCAGTCTACGTCTAGACGATGCCTCTGGTATAATGTCTATCTCTAATGATGAACTGTTTTCTAATCTTACTAGAATGGGGTATGGAGGCCCATTGGGTGTTTTCAAATTCTCAAAAGCAAAGTTTTCACCCCAATGGCGTTTTCTTGTTCATACCCTGATGCATTGCATCTCCAAAAAGACCACTGGATGGAGTGAGTTCAGCAGTCCAATTGCATATGCTTTGGTATGCTTGGCTACATCCAGAAGGTACAATTTCTCAAAGATGATTTTCAGTGATCTTGTATCAAATATGGGAAACAAAAAGAGTTTCTTTATGTATCCCAGATTTGTTCAGGAAGTAATTAACCATGAATTGACGGATATACCTCAACCTGTTGGGGTATATGTACCTAAACCCCCAAAAGGCAAGGTTTTCTCAAATATGAGAAGATCTGCTGGGGACTCGGAAGGAGTTGACACCCCATTGTTCTCTACAATGATGGTGGTGTCCCAAAACACTGAAGGTATGGCAGCAGGGTCAAGGCCCTCAGTAGACCATCCCACTGCTAGCCAAGCCCAACCTTCTCACTCAAAAACAATTCCCCAGTCCATTCTTACAAAACCAACCTCTCCAATTACCCAAACTTATCAAAGAAAACAGGTAAAGAAGGCTCCTTCCCTTCTTGTACCATCACCCACACAGCCTTTAAGCCCTCTAAGGAAGAATACTCCCCTAGAGAATATCCAAAGGGAAACCACAAGGGTGTCTCCCAACCCAAAGGAGGTGCTCTCTGAGGAGGAGGTAGAGCATATGGGTGATGAGGCTGCCACTACTCCTGCTAACACAGAGGAGGAAAGTGGTAACATCAATAAGACCTCCCCCATGGCAACTTTGAATGAGCAATCATTTGAAGGTCCCTGGTGCCAAGAAACCACAGGGGTGGATAGTGCTTCTGCTAGGCAGAAGACTTCCACTACTAAAAGATCCAATGATCCTTCAATAGGGGGTAACACTCCTGGAGAAGGTGAGGACAGATATAACTATGATGAATTGATGGAGGCAATGGGCAACATCAACATGGATGTAGTCAAACAAGGCAAAGATATTGAAGAGCTAAAACTCATTGTACTGTCACAACAAGAACAAATCATCAAGTTGAAGCAAATGGTAAGGAAACTGATTCTGCAAAAGAAGAAGAAACAATTTGTGCTCAGAAGGAGGGAACCAGTGACTGATGCTCCCAAAAAGGGGGAGTCAGAAGCTGATGCCAAAGCTAAGGGGGAGCAAGAGGAAAAACATATTGTTGAGGGGGAAAATGAGCAAGCAGCAGAAACAGAGCCAGCAGCAGAAACCATTAATACTGCCAGTTCAAGTAAAGCAGCAAATATGGTTAATACTGCTGAGCTGAAAGAAGCAGCAGAACAAGTAAAAGAGGTCCTTACAGAGCTTGAGGTTGCAGAAACACTCATCAAAGCAAAACATGATACTCCCAAGGTCACCTCAAAGGCCAAAGGAGTTGTCATAAAAGAAAGAGGTGATGCAGCAAAGAACTCTAGCATTGAGAAGGAGATGGGTAAAGATAAAGGTAAGGCAAAGTTAGTTGAATCTGATCAACCAATCAAGAAGCAAAGGTTGGTTGAATCAGATGAAGCTTTAGCAAGGAAAATGCAGAAGGAGATGGAAAAAGAAGAAAGAGCTCAGGTGGAGAAGGACAGGGAAATGGCAAAGGCTTTAGCTACTGAGCTAAATAAAGCTTATCAAAAGGGGCTTGAAACTGAAAAGGCTAAACAAAGGGCTATAAGTCTGAGAAAGGCTATGATGGCTAATACAAGTGCAAAGAAAAGAAGACCTTCACAAACTTACCTTGCCACTCAGGAAAGAAACAAAATGATAACTTTCTTGAGGAGTGCAATTGGGGTAAAGAAAGAAATGTTTGTGAAGATGAGGTTTGATCAAATCAGAGAGCTCTATGAAAAAGAAATGGGGAATCTGAAGAGCAATGAAAAGAAAAGAGTAGAGTTTGAAAAGAAGGCCAAGGAGAGTAATGATATAGATATGAATCAACCATTTCCTGAAAGTGAAGAGGGAACTCCTATCAAAGAAATGGCAAGGGAAAAGGAAGAAAAGAAGAAGGAAGCTACTCTAGTACAGGTTCAAAAGACTTTGAAAAGAACCAAGATGATGGCCAAAAGAAAGAAAGATAAGAAGCCTAGAGTAGAAGAAGAACAAAATGTTGCTGAAGAAGAAGTGGCACCTGAGTCATCAAGTCAGCAAGGGTCATCAATCAAAGATGATGTAAGCTTATATATGGTAGTGATGGACAAAGTGCCTGAACCAATTTCTGCAGAACCTGTTGGAGTTAAGCCACCTGAGATCATTCACTGGGATGTACTGACAATGGATGGGAAAGATTATATCAGGCTCAAGAGGAAGGGTGATAAGTATGAAGTATTCAACACTTGGGTCAAGATTGTCAGAACATGCTCTAGATCTGATATAGAAGAGATGTTTGACATAGGAATTAAGCTGTATGCAGATCATCTGAATACTCCAGGAATTTCTCTTACAAAACTGGTGATGGAGTATCTATGCATGATGTTTAAACCTGAAGAAGTGGACCAGGTCATCAAGAGTGTGTTTAAAGAAGTCACAAGTTGGAATCTATATGAAACTAGTGGAGTATATGCAGTGACTTTGGATAGAAATCACACAGAATACTTCCTAGTGGATAGAGTATATAATCACACCAGACTGAAGGTTCATGCCATGCTAAAGAAGAAGTTGGGTTGTGCACCAAATTCAGAAATGGCCAAGTATCTAATTCAGAGGATAATCAATCAGAGTTTGGGATTGAATCCAGACTTAGGAGCATGATCTTGGAAGTTTTGGGAGCATCAAAAAGAGCATCTGGAAGAATATCTGAAGAACTTGACTTCTTTTTCTAAAAGTCAAGTTAGGGGGAGATTGTTGGGAACTGAAGATTCTACTAAGTGTAGTTACTACTGCTAGTACAAGTATAGTTACTACTGCCAGAACAAGTTGAAGATTAATACTGCTAAGTGTTACTACTGCTAGTAGAATTACTACTGCTAGTTAAAGTTAGTACTGCTTGAACAAAGTTAGTACTGCTTAGCTAGTTAGTACTGCTAGTAGTTAGTACTGCTTGAAGTTAATGCTGCTAGTTGAAGTTAATGCTGCTGAGCATTATTAGTGCTGCTAAAGAGATCCGAATGGAAAGTACTACAGCTGGATATACTGAAGATATACTTAGAGATATACATAGAATATATACTGAAGATATTTTATTCATTGTAATTATCTTTGTATTCAGTATATATATATAGTATTGTTTAGAATAGGAGAATAACGTTTTCATTCTTTTAGAGAAAAATAACCTCAAGGCATAGATCCTAATTCTAGAGAAGTAGAATTCGTATTGGTGAGCCTGTTCATCAATATTGAGGTTGAGTGTGTAATCTTGTAACTTTAAGCATTCAATACAAGTTTACTGTTTGATAATTATATACTGTGTTTGATTACTGTTTTATCAAATATCAAAGTGTTTTTCCGCAACTTCTTTGATATTAGTTTCTGAGTATTAATTCTTGTTAAGAATTCGATCCTGACAAGGTGTTGTCAAACTGACACATCTCTCTTCGTTTTCACTTGTGGGAAATTTACTCTTTATCTTCTCGTCTATGTTGACGACATTATTCTCACCGGCAACAACTCTGAGCTCATCGAGAACTTTGTCTCCCGTCTCGATAAAGAATTTTCCATCAAAGACCTTGGTAAACTTAATTATTTTTTGGGTCTGAAAGTTCTATACACTACCGATGGTTTAGTCTTGAGTCAGTCAAAATATGCCCATAACATCCTTTCTCAAGCCAACCATCAAGACTCTAAACCCGTTGCTACTCCTCTTGTAGTCGGTGATCAGCTAAACAACACAGGTGATCCATTTGGGGATAATACCTTGTATAGATCTTTAGTTGGAGCACATCAATACCTAACAATTACTTGCCCCGACATCTCTTATGTTTTTAATGAAGTTAGCCAATTTCTTCATGCTCTAACGGTCGATCATTTCCAAGTTGTTAAACATATATTGCGATATGTGAAGGGTACTCTCTCGTTCGGGCTTCACTTTCGCTGACATCCTAATCCTTCTTTTGTTGGGTATTCGAACGTTGATTGGGCTCGTTGCTTGGAAACTTGGCGCTCCACGTATGGATACTCCATTTTTCTAGGCAACAACCTTATTTCATGGAGTGCTAAGAAGCAACCCACAGTATCTCGGTCTAGTTATGAGTCTGAATACCGAGCTATGGCCAATGCTGCAGCAGAAATTGTTTGGGTTACCAATCTATTGCGATAAATTGGTGCTCTGCCCCCAAGACAACCCACTCTTTTTTGTGACATTAAAAGTGCGATCTTTCTAAGTCAAAATCCAATTGCTGACAAACGCGCAAAGCACATTGATATTGATTATCGTTTCATACGTGAGTTGGTCTCTTCGACAAAGTTGGATACACGTTTCGTTCCCACAACTCTTTAACTTGCAGATATCTTCACCAAAGCTTTGTCGCATCCACTCTTTCAACATATTCGCTCCAACAATCATGTCGGACCACCGCCCATTCGCTTGAAGGGGGTAATAACATATATCATGGAAAAAATCAAGCTTAATCATCAATCGCTCATATAAATCACATTTCTTAATTTATTCTGTATTTATTTGTTTCCATTCTTGTAAATTGTCTTGTATCTATTTATAGTGCATATTTCAATAAACTTCTTATTAAGGTTTTGGGATATTCCATCCTTATAGCAAGAGTCTTCTACATCCTTCCATGGGAAGGCCTGTTCCTTCCATATAGAATCTTCTAGAGATATTCCATTAGAGGCTTCTACCGTTTTTCATGGAGAGGTAGAAAAGCTTCCACAAAAGTCACCATCCTTCTTGAGTAGTGTAGAAGGTTATGGAATCTGGTTACCTTTCGGGAAACTTGTTTCATGCTTGGCTGGTCGTCACAACTAGCCCCCTTTGTATAATAACAACTCATTGTATATCGAGAAACCCTGGTGTGTCAGTACCTACCTTGATGTCCTCTTTGATCTTCTGCAACAACTGATCATCCTTAACTTATTTCTTTATTATTTCCCATAGTCGCCATTAAAGTCCACCCATGATAGAGCATTCCACTCTTGTAATTACCTGCATCAACGACTTGGTTGCTACTCCCTGTTCGGTTCACAACGTCGAATTCATACCCCAATAGTTTGCTTACCCAACACTGTGATATTCTGGTTCCACCACCTTTTGCTCCATTAAGTATTTCAAACTTTTTTGGTTTATGCGTATGTTAAATTTTCATCCACGTAAGTATGATCGCCATCTCTGAACAACCAAGACTACGGTCGTCAACTCCTTTTCATACACTGATTTTTGTCTTGCTTGAGAGCCTAACACCCATCTGAAAAAAACTATTGGGCGTTTTTGATACATCAGTGTACTACTTCTAGCTCGAACCCTGTTGTATCAGTTTCAATAACGAAAGATCGTGTGAAATCGTGTAGCCTCAACATGGAGGCTATTGATAGGGCTGTATTTAATTTATGTAAAGCAGCTTTGACATGACGTCCCCACTTAAATTCATTTTCTTTAACAGACTAGTGAAAGGACTTGCAAATTCCTGTCGGAATGTCCCAAAAAACCATGCAGCTCTGTTATTGTTCTGTTTGGGGAAATGAGTTGTCTTGCATAGTCTGCACCTTCGAGGGTCCATCTCCAACCCTTTGTTTGACACGATGTGCCCTAGATATACCACCTTAGGATGCAAAGATTCACATTTTTCTTGGTTAGATTATATTTGGTGTTTTTAAGCAATGCCGTAAACACTTGCTGCAAGTGTTCTATTTTATCCTCTATCTTACTATACATGAGGATGTCAAAAAAAATCAACACAAATTTTCCGAGGTATGGCTTGAATGCCTCGTTCATCAATCCTTGGAAAGTAGAAGGTGCACTAGCTAGTCCATAGGACATAACCAGGAACTTATGGTGTCGTTCATGTGTGCGGAACACCTTTGGTACATCTTCGGGTCGCATGCGTATTTGGTGGTAACCGGACGTCAAGTCCAATTTGGAAAACATCGTGCAGCATATAGTTCATCCAAAAATTCATTAATTACAGGGATATGGAATTTGTTAGGTGCCGCACATTTGTTGAGGGCACTGTAGTCTGTGCAAAACCTTCGCCTCCCGTCCTTTTTTTTTTTACTAATAGTAGAGGGATGTAGATTAGGCTGCTATTGTATTGAATCACTCCCACGTCCAACATCTCCCTGATCAATCTTTCAGTTTCATCATTTTGGTAGTACACATATTTGTAGGGTCGTAGATTCACAATTCCACTCCCTTCCTTTAGTGTAATACTGTGCTTTTTACCCCTTTCTGTGCCTTTTCTCTTCTATCCATTTGATTCGTTGTTTTCCTTAGTCCACAACAGCTTAGGATGGCAAAAACCCCGCACTGAATAGGGAACCCGATACTCGACCTTGGTTTGACCGTGAATCCTCGAGTTGACCGCGTATAAGGAGTCCTTAAATTTATAAACCGAGGATGGAGTCGGGGATGGGGATACCGTTCATCCTCTACCCTGACCCCTAGTCGGAGTATTAATTATACATTTATATCTACATAAATACATATATACACATCCACTGAGTATAATAATGTAGTGGGAAACCCAATGAGTATATATAATGTATAAATATAATTAATCTTCCATTATGAAAACTTGTAAAAGAATTACATCATTGATTTGATTGTTCGTGGGCAACTTTTATTGATATAACGATGTGTATATAAAATTTTGCTTATTAAGTATTGTAATTGATATATTTGTGTTTGAACTACGTTTTTGATGTTACTCTTATACAAATACAACAATTCAAATTTTGGTGATTAATATTTTAGCATATGTCGCTTAAACGTAAAATTGACATTTATATACATAATATATAAAAACATTACATAAAAAATTAAATCGGGTTTGTTAGTGTATTTTATTGTATCCAATATTTAATGAGAAAAGTCAAAGTCTGTAAAGTCAACAGAGTCAACTTTAGTTGTTTGAGAGTTTCTATAGCTTGAGTGTTTAGTGATGTGAGAGAAGTAGTTTTCATATAAATAGTGCTTAGTGGTGTAAGTGTAAGTAACTAGAAGCATTGTAATTGTCAGATTTGTGTAATACATACGACTTGTGACTGTTTCTCTCTCAACTCCCTCTCTAGAACTTTCATTGTCAAATCTTGATTTTTGAATTGTGCTTGATATTGGGAAAATTACAGCTTCAATTGGTATCAGAGCAAGACCAAATTAAATCAGGGAATTGGATTACACTTGATTGATCGATTTCTTGAAAAAATCAAGAACACACAGAGTCGACTTCACAGGATTCTGTTTGAATCAAATTCAAATTGGTTAATTGTTTTTAGTCTTTAAAGATGGATTCATTGTGATCGATTGATATTTGTGATCAATTAGTATTCATACATTTTAATGATTTAGTCACTATTTTGAACTGAATTTCAATTTCTTGAATTTTTTTCAAAAATATCACGAACTCACTATTTTACATGGATTGCATTGTTATTTTTGGTTTCTAGCCATTTCAGACTAATAGAAAAGTATTCATGTGTGTAATTAGATCACATTGGTTCAATTTTAGAATCAATTTGCAGGTTATTTGGGATTTTGGAACGAATCTGTGAGTTTAAGTGTAAAACGCGCTAGATTCAGACTTCGCGCAAATGAGGAACATGCTAACCTGAAGAACACACACACTGAAGTTCACGCAAGCTACCAAGAACACGCAAGTTGATATTCAGAATGTTAAGTATGGTTCACGCATAAAGTTCTTGCGAGAAGTTTTAAAACACGCACGTAGCAGTCTGCTAGTTTATAGTCCGCGCACAACACATTCAGCGAGAAATGAAACCAACAGTGACTTGCGAGTTTTCTTGATATGCGAGTTTCCATTTAGCGAGTTCTAACTTTGTCAAAATTTGCTAAGTACGGAACGTGCAAGGATCGTTTGACGTGCAAGTTTATATTCATTTGCGAGAAGTTCAAAGTTTGAGATTTTTTAAGTCTACTTCGCGCACGAAGCTCTTTGCGAGAAGCAACTTCATGCATAACACGTTTAGCGAGTTTCTCATTTCACACATTCAGTGTTCGGCGAGTTTCGATTTCGAGCACATAACATTTAGCGCGAAGCTTGTTGAATAGTACTTTGCGAGTTCTTGTGTCCTGCGAGTTCAGGACTTGTATTTTTTCTGAGAATTATTTTCAAGTGGTGGTCTGATTTTGACTTTTAGTCAAATTTTTCTGAGTTGTTTGGGAGCAATCATTCATTCAAGCTCATTTATCTTTCAAGATGCCAACTACAGATGAGAGAGGAAATATTGTATTATCAGCCAGAGATGTTGTCATGTACATGCCTGAGATACCGAAAATAGAAGCTGAAGGGGATAAACTGAAAAATCAAAATTCAGTTCTTCTAACACAGATTCAGGAGTTGAAATCTAATTTGTCAAATTCTGATAAAACTTCTGATTGTGCAAAATGTGCTAATTATGCTAAATTTGATTTTGCAGGTATCATCAGTACAAAAGAAAAACAGATTAAAGAGAAAGAGAAGATCATTACTTTAAAAGAAAATACTATTTAGACTTGTGAAAAAGAAATCAAGTTCAAAGAGAGAAAGATTGTGAATCTTCAAAGACAAATGAAGACAACTGAACAAAACTCTTCAGAATTGCAAGCTGAAACAATTGAGCTTCAACACAAGTTTTAGGCTTTTGAAGACAAGATATCTGCTTTGGAAATACAAAATGTTGAATTACTGAAAAGTCTCCAAGATGATAAAGTCAAATCAAATCTAGAGAATGCTTCTACTCAACAGTTGTCTGATCTTTCAAAGAAAACTTTACAAGAGAAAAAGGATCTTGAGCTTAGATGTATTAAACTCTCTAAGCTAGTGTCTGAGTTTGAAAATATTTTAATTACATAAAAAGAAACTTTTGCCAAAGAGAGAAAAGTTCTTGAAGACAAAACAGTTGAACTTTCCAAACAGATCTCTGCATTACAAGACTTACTTGAAAAAGAAAGGAAATGTTTTCAAGAACAGAAAAAGTCTTTTGAGCTTGAAAAGAAAACTGCTGAGAAGAGAAATGTTGGGATTTTCAAAGATATTTCTGAACAAAACAAGAACTTGGAAAAAGATTTTGAGCAAGAACGTCAATCTTTGAATTAGAAATATTTAAGCTCACATCCAAGTTAACTGTTCTATCTGTTGGTCCCGAAGGTGCTTAACAAGTTTGTAGAAGGGGGGGGGGGGTTGAATACAAACACAGAAATTAAAGTTTAATAAATTGTTTATTGATAAATCAAAATACAATTTACAAGTTTGTTGCGGAATAAGATTAAGACAGACTCAATCTAAACAAACTTAAGAAACACTAAGATGGTTGCACAAGAAATTCAGAGAATGGGGAATTTTTAGAGAGATAGAAAACAAGGGTTTCTATTTTGGAGTTCAAGGATTGAGCACACTTTCAGATGAAGGGGTGAGCTTCCTATTTATACCCTATGCATTAAATGCATGGCAGGGTACTTTACACGTGGCATTCATAGATTGGCTTTGGTAGTCTCACTTTTGGAGACATGCTTTTGGCCGCTTTATGAACAGTGTAGTTGACAGAGTTGGTGTACGATTTGTGGCAGAGACGTGTCCGTTATGACACATCGTACTGGTTGTGCAAGGTAAGACAAAAGAAAACTTGAGGCATAAGCTTTGTGATCGTTGATCGCTGAGTATCTCTTCTTCCAGAGATAAAGAAGTTCAGCTATCGCTGAAGCTTTTCCTCAGACTTCTTCACGTAAGTAGATGTCTGATCTTCGCTGATATCCGCATCAGGTCACTAGTAGACTTATCTATTGTTCAGTGGCTTCGTCTTCGATTCAGCTATGAACTATGTTGACGCGAGACTTGTCTTCAGGGATTACGTTAACTGTGTTACATAGGAAACGATCAGTGATGACTGAACAGACTCAGTTTGATCGCTGAAAGTGAAACACATACATATTAATGTTTACAGAAAGGTCATCAGCGATAACTGAACAGACTCAGTCTGATCGCTGATGATGAAACACTAATACATATAATAACGTAATTTTCACTAAGTATAAAAGAGGGTTGTTATCAAATCACTGAGAGAGTTTGGATCAACAATCTCCCCCTATTTGATAATGACAAAGTAACAAAAGAAAATTACTTTGATTCAAAATATAGGAATAAAAAGGACTCATAGAATGCATGTCCCAATTACTATTTTGAGGGATCTTTTACAGTACTGATAGGGTTAAGTACATCACTGCTATTTTCATTTAATTCAGGGATGGAATTACAAGATATGAAAAACATTACAAGTGAGTAACTAACTACTGTAAGTATAACTAACAGATTACAGAGAAGAAAACTAATCTATCAGCTATTAAAAGAAGATTTAGGAGGATTGATCATATACTCACGTATTTCTTTTCCTTTCTGTCTTCGTTCCAAAGATTCTTGACTGATAATTTCTTTAATTTCTTCAGCAGCAGGGAAGAAGTCACACCATAAGCATAAGAGATCCTTGAGATGATTCAGAGGACAGATAGGAATCTCAGAGATTCTTTGAAATCTGAGTTCCTCATCATCATCTCTGAAGAATATTCCATAAGGATTGTTGATTACTTGACCAGCTTGGAAAGGACCACCAGGAGGCAGAGATAAGTCCAGAACTGAAAGATCAGGAGGAGGACCAAACAGTGCATCTCTTGAAAATTTGATAGAAGTTTCATTCCTGATGATGGCGACATCTTCAGAGGAGGAGGACCCAATTTTTCTCTTGAGTTTCAAAGATTTGGGAGGAAGAGGAGATGGCAGCTTTAGTACAGAAACGACTCTATTTATGAGGGCTTCAAGAAGTCCTTCAACGTAGCCTCTGTATGTAGATTTGGATTTCTTCAGCGCATCCCAGAACTCTAACCATTCCGTAAATCCGAAGCTCTCAAGTTTTGATACGTACATTGCTTTTTGGGTTCCATCCTCTCTGGTAATCTCCATGGTCACTGAGAGTTGATCTTTCTTCTTGCGACCAGAGATAGTCACGGCTGATATTGGAAGAAGATCAGAACGATAATCCATCTTTTGTTTGCACCATTCGATAGACTTATCGTTGATCTCTTGTTCTTTGAAGCGTTCCTCTTCAATTTCTTTCAGTAGTGCTGCTTGAACTTCCACAGGTTTGCTTTTCAACTTTTTGTCCTTAACTTGAGAGGATTGAATCTTTAAAGCGAGTTGGGCATCTCGTTTGCATTCAGCGATCAGCTTCTCAGCTTTGGCAGATTCTTCTCTTTCAGCTTCAGTGAGGAAGTCGAGCTCTGTGGATGTTTGAAGAGGGATTTTCAGCCGTTGACTTTCTAGTTGAGCGATCATTTCAACTCTTTTCTTTACCACTTCCTCTGACCAATGAGATGGTCGAGAGGGCCTTCCTGGATGGACCAGGGAATCTTCTTCTTCTTCTTCATCAATCTCAGTGATAGAGATTGGGATTATTTCTTCAGCGATAGCAGCTGGAATTATTTGTAGTTCAGAACCCTTAAGCAGGGGTGAGAACTGTCTGGTTAGAAAAAGAAGGAAAGAAGTGATAAGTGTATTTTTAGAACGAGAGAGATAAAGGCTAGAAAGGAATAGGGGTTTGGAAAGAGTAGAAGAGTGGTACAATTGAAAGACATACCTGAGAAGGATGCTCCCCCTCAGATTGTGATCCATTCCTCAAGCATTCTTCAGCGATCGGTTGCTTGTCTTTGCTTTGCGAAGGAACACTTGAAGATGTATCACCTCTCACCCCTGTTTTGACAACCTCTTGCGAAGTTGTCCCTGATACGACGTTCGGCTTAGAGAACCACATAGATTGGTCTTCATCGTCGTCGTCGTCATCGGAGGGCTGATCCTTTTCTTGATCATCAAGATCTAGATCATCTTCCTCTTCATCGTCTTGTTCCTCATCCTCTTCAAAGAGAATGGAGTGAATTGATGAGGATTCTTTTGCCTTCTCCCCCTCAGATTGAGAGAGAGGTTCCTTTGGAGTCTTAGCTTCCCCAGCAGCAGCAATAGAAGTTTCTTCAGTTTTCTCCCCCACTTTGTCATTATCAGCGGTAGGGGATTGTTCAACTGCTGGAGTAGCTGTTGAAGCTTTTAGCACTTGAACGTCAGCCTCCAGACGCTTAATCCGGTCTTCAACCGCAGGGATGTCGCATGTGGCATCATGAATGAATTCCACAGCGATGTTGAGGTTGGTACGATCATCTTCAGTGAAGGAGGGAGGCAGCGCTGGAGCTGGTGCATTCACTTTCTGTAGAATTTGCTGAAGAAGGGACGTGCAGAGGTCAACCTTTGAAGAGAGACCCTGAACTTCAGCGGTAAGAGACTCAAATCGCCCTTGAAAGAGTCGAGAGGACTCTCTGAGTTGGACGACTTGTTCTTCAACAGGTGAAAGTTGAGAGTTCTCAGCTTTAGATGAGCAAGTGGCGGTCAACTTCTTCAGCTCCTCACCAGCCTGATTTACGGCGCTGGTGGTTTCATTGATGGTGTTGGTGAGTGCGTCCACCTTTTCTCCTAGACTGTTGACATGCGTATCAACAGACGCCAAGCTAGGACCTGAAAATAATGTTAGTTCAGATATGGGCTTATTTGGAGAGGGGGGGGGGGGGGAGAGAAGTGTTTAGGATTATAGGTGTACCTGACGTATCAAACATTTTGTAGAACTGCATAGATTCCTCAAAAGTTTGATGCTCAGGTCCTATAGGGAAAGAAGAGGTGGCGGGTTCAGAGACCAAGTGAGGAGAGAAGGGAAGAGTTTTGGGGATAGAAGTAGGGATGGGGTTAATCTCAGTGAATGAGATAGTAGGTGGGGTTACTGATGATGTGACAGCGAGTGAGATCGCTGACACGGCAGTATGAGTGACTGCTGAAGTTGTGGAGGAAAGACCCACAAATGCATCTAAGGTAGCTTGTTGAGAAGCTCCCTCAGGTATAGTACTAGAGGGTGTACTTTCCTTAGTCTTTTTGGCCTTTTTGGAAGGACCAATCGGACTAGCTGATGGTCGTTTAGAAGTAGTGGTAGCGACAGGGATAGCAGACGAAGGAACCGTCTGCGTGGTCGCTGAAGATGAAGAAGAATAGAGAGAGAGACGAGAGCGAAGGAGAGAGATACTTACCTCGTCGGCGAGTGGCTTGACCTCCAGTGATCGTTGACCTACCCTGGCAAAGGTGCCATCATCTTTGGTGGGATAGGTGTTGGGATAGAGGAACTTGATATACGTACATATGAAACGTACGTATGAGATCTTGGGATCTCGTTCAGGCTTCTCTAATCTCGACCTCAGATCTTCAAAGATGGCTGTGGCGTAGTCAAAGTTTTGACCAGCGATAACGGAGTAGGCCATCTGCAGTTGTGTTTTGCTGGCTTGATCCAGCGAACCACTCTTCCCACTCATGCACTGAATTATGTGCGAGAAGATAAAGTTCAGTTGTGATGGCATCTGAGCTTTTAGGATCTTGGTGAGCTTCTTGTTGGGAATAGAAGATCTTGGTTTGTTTTCCCAACAATAGCCCATTGCGTCAAGGAATGATATCAGCTCATCATCAGTGGGGAGTGCGTCGAACCCACTCTTTGGTTTGTCAGGGAATCTTAAAGATTTTCTGAGGCTAAGAGCGGTCATGCTCCCTGGCCCTAATTCCGTGCTGAACGAGATAGCAGGGACTCGTTCGCCTTTCCTGTTGGTAAGTTCAGTTGCATCAGCAGTGAACCAGAACTGCTGAAGTAGAGTCTTGGAGGGCTTAGGATCCACAGTGATCGCGTAAGCTATGCATGACTGCTTGAGGAATTCAGCAGCTTCCACCAGATGTGGGTATTTGTCAGCTTTGAAGTCGAGTCTGGCCAAATGATTACATTTAGTAATCTCAACTTCAGTGAGAGCGAATCATACATGCTTGGAAGCAACGATTGAAGACTGTGTCATTTCTGTTATGGAAAGAGGCATAATAGAAGAAATGATTTAGATTAAAAATAATATGATTACCAGTTTCCATAGAAGAAGGGAAACTGGAAAACTATCAAGTTATTTTTAGGAGAAAAATAGTGTTCTGGGTAGAAAGAATGAAGAACACTTTAAAACCAAAAAGTTTTTATTTAAAAACATAAAGTCAAAAAGAATGATCTTTAGTTTTTACAAAAAAAACGTTTTATAAAATCCATAGAAAGCGAGTAGGATTTTAAAAAGAATAAAAAGCATACGAACAAAGCATATAAACATGAAATAAACCTGTGTATCTTGAAGAAAAAGAGTTGCAGATTCAATATTCTGGGTTTACTTGCTTGAGTGTTCTTGAGAGAATGCTTCTTGCTTTGAAAGTTTTGAAAGCGTAAACCGTATAAAGGAGAGAAGAATTCCTTTTATACGAAGATAGAAGAGAGAGAATGAAGCGGGAAAAGAAAAAAATCATCATGACATTGACACGTTCCACGAAGTTGATTGGATAGAAGGGCAACGGACGAACGTGTCAGAAAAGGCATGTCGTGGATTGTCGGTTCAAATGACGTCATAGAAGAGAGAGACTGTACATTTGTCCGTTTTGAAATGATCACTGAAGAAAAGTCAGCGATAGATTTTCCTTTTTAAAAGTATCCCTTTTAGAAAAGATAGGGATAGTTTTTCCTTTTAAAGGATCACTGACTAGAAATATCAGTGATTAATGTATTTTTCAAAAAGCTTTTAATCATTTGAAGAAAGTTCGGTGATTAAAGTTTATATTAAAAAAACATCTTTGAGGGAAAGGAGAAAACATACCTGAGAGTCAGAATGTTTATCAGAGAGAATGATGAGAGGGGAACTTTTGATTACTAACATAATACATGAACGCTGAAGAATTATTCTTCCAGGTTCAGCATTCCAAGCTCACTGATGAGAAAGTTGAACCTTGTCTCATCAAGAGGTTTGGTGAATATATCAGCAAGTTGAAAGTCAGTAGGGATAAAGTGAAGTTCAATATCACCATTCATCACATGATCTCTGATAAAGTGATATCTGATCTCTATGTGTTTTGTCTTTGAATGTAGCACTGGATTATTTGCTATAGCGATAGAACTAGTGCTGTCGCAATAGATAGGAATCTTTGACAGCTGAAGGTCATAATCTAATAGTTGATTTCTCATCCATAAGATTTGAGACCAACAGCTTCCAGCGGCTACGTATTCAGCTTCGGCTGTGGAAGTGGACACAGAATTTTGCTTCTTGCTTGTCCAGCTTACCAGCTTTCCTCCCAAGAGTTGACATCCACCAGTGGTACTTTTTCTGTCAAGTTTACAGCCTGCAAAATCACTATCAGAATAACCAGTTAGATCGAACCCTGAGTCTTTGGGATACCAAAGACCGAGGTTAGGAGTTCCTTTCAGATATCTGAAAATTCGCTTTACAGCGATCAGATGGGATTCCTTGGGTTCAGATTGATAGCGTGCACATAAACAAGTAGAGTACATGATGTCAGGTCGGCTTGCTGTAAGATACAGCAATGAGCCTATCATTCCTCTATAGGCAGTGACATTAACAGGTTTTCCAGATGGATCCTTGTTAAGTATCAGCGGTGGTGCCATAGGAGTTTTCATCGCAGAAGTTTGTGTGAGTTCAAACTTCTTTAGCATATCTTTAACATACTTACCTTGGCAGATAAAAGTACCTTTGTCAGATTGTTTAATCTGAAGACCAAGAAAATATGCCAGCTCACCCATCATACTCATTTTATATTCTTTCTTCATTCTTTCAGCAAAGCGAGTACAAAGAGATGGGTTAGTAGAACCAAATATTATGTCATCGACATATATTTGTACAAGAATTATATGACCTTTTATCTTCCTGAAAAATAACGTATTATCAATCTTGCCACGTTCAAAATTTTCAGAGATAAGAAAAGATGAGAGAGTGTCATACCAAGCACGAGGGGCTTGTTTTAGACCATAGAGAGCCTTATCCAATTTATAAACATAATTTGGATGCTTAGGGTCATAGAACCCTGGTGGTTGTTCTACATAAACTTCTTCATTCAGCTTTCCATTCAGAAAAGCTGATTTTACGTCCATTTGATAAACGATGAAGTCTTTATAGACTGCATAAGCTAAGAATAGTCGAATTGCTTCGAGCCTGGCCACAGGGGCAAAGGTTTCATCATAGTCTATGCCTTCCTCTTGTCTGTATCCCTGAGCAACAAGTCGAGCCTTGTTGCGGGTTACAGTTCCATGTTCATCTAACTTGTTTCTAAACACCCATTTGGTGCCTATTACAGTTTTATCAGATGGTCTAGGAACGAGTTTCCAAACTTTGTTTCGAGAAAATCCAGTCAGCTCTTCTTGCATAGCGCTGACCCAGTTTGGATCTCTGAGGGCATCATCAGTCTTCTTTGGTTCTATTAAGGAGAGAAAGTTTACAAAGAGACAGATATTACCTGAGCTTCGTCGTGTCTGAATACCTGCATCTGGATCACCGAGAATTTGATCTATTGGGTGATCTCTTGTCCATCGCTGAGCAGGAGCATGATTGCTTAACTCAGAGGTTGGATCAACAATTGGAATGTTTACTGATGAGGATGTTTGAGGTTCATCAGCAATTAACTGTTGAGTAGGTTCACTAGAGAGGTTTCCAGATGAAGGCAGATTTGATGGTGGTAATGTGTTTAGAGGTTCAGCTGAAACCCATGAGGTGGATTCAGCGGTGGGAGGTATGATACTTGGTTCTTCATCAGCAATTGGAGTTTCAGTGTGCTGATGGTTTGAGAAAGGTTCAGTTTCTCTATAGTGAGAGATCATCCAAGTATTCAGTTCTTCATTGTCAGCGATTGGTTTAGAGTTCGCTGAGCGCGTTTCATCAAACGTGACATGAATGGTTTCTTCTACGGTTTGTCTTCTTTTGTTGAAAACTCTGTAGGCTTTGGAGATGGAGGAATATCCTAAAAATATTCCATCATCGGCTTTTGGGTCGAACTTTCCAAGTTGATCTTTGTTGTTTAAGATAAAGCACTGACAACCAAAGATATTAAGAAAGCTGATAGAAGGCTTCCTTCCAAGAAAGAGTTCATAAGCTGTCTTCCCAAATCGCTTTATTATCAGCGATCTGTTTTGAGTAAAACATGCAGTGTTTACAGCTTCTGCCCAAAATTGAGTAGGGAGGTGAGAATCGCTGAGCATTGATCTAGCAGCTTCTATGATCGTTCTGTTTCTTCTTTCAGCGACTCCATTTTGCTGAGGTGTTCTTACTGAGGAGAAGTTGTGAGAGATTCCCTTGTTCTCAAAGAAATTGTTCAGGGAACTATTTTTGAATTCAGTTCCATGATCACTTCTTATTGATCGAACAGTAAGATTATTCAGCACTTCCATCTTTTTGACAAAAGATATTAGTTCTTCTGGAGTATCATTCTTACAGCGAAGAAAAATAACCCAGGTGTAGCGAGAATATTCATCTACAATGACAAGCGTATATTTCTTTCCAGCTATTGATTGGATATTGACAGGGCCAAATAGATCCATATGCAAGAGCTGAAGAGGACTTGTTACTGAGGAAACTTGTTTCGACTTGAAACTAGCTTTTGTTTGTTTTCCTTTTTCACATGCTGAGCAGAGAGATTCTTTAGCATATGAGTGCTGAGGAAGACCAGAAACCAGTTCCTTAGATGAGAGAGAATTCAGGGTTTTGAAGTTTAGATGAGAGAGCCTTTTATGCCATAGCCAGTTGACATCAGAAGAGGCCTTAGAGAGAAAACATAAGTTTTCAGTGATAGTAGAGTCCATATCTATTACATAGACATTTTCTCTTCTATAACCACTGAGAGCAACTTTTCCTTTTTCATCTACCACTGAACATGCTTTCTTAGAAAAGCGAACTTCGTAGTCTTTGTCACATAGCTGACTGATGCTTAGAAGATTGTGCTTCAGTCCATCTACATAAGCGACTCTTCGAAAGGTAGTTGTCCCATTGCTGAGGACACCAAACCCACGGGTAAATCCTTTTCCATTTCCACCAAAGGTAACAGAGGGGCCTTTCTCTTCCTTGTATTCAGTGAGCAGGTTTCTTTGTCCAGTCATATGACGAGAACATCCGCTATCGAGATACCAGATGCCCTTTGATCCCTGCATACATAAGGAAGATTAAGCTTTGTTTGGTACCCACTTTTCAATGGGTCCTTCAGAGTTAGTGGATAAGGAAGATTCAGCAGTCTTCACCGCTGATGAAGATTCAGCTTCAGTAGTAATCTTCACTTTGGTTAATTTCTTAACCTTAGTGGTATTTTTCACTTTGGTGACTTTATTTGCCTTAGAGGCATTTTTCTTCACTTTGGCTGTTTTATCAGCTTCGGTGGTATTTGGACACTTGCTCGCAATATGGTCAGTGAATCCACAGTGATAACATTTTCTATATCTGATGGTGGTTTTATAACCAAAAGGTTTTGAAAACTTAAGATGAGCAGGTCCAGCTCCAAGAATGCCTTTAGCACGAGATCTGGGAGGAATTTTTATTTCTTCAGATTTCACGGGCTTTAGATCAACCTTCAGCTTTGGAGGACAGATATCAAAGATTTCTGTCACTGAGCTAGAAGGTTTATCCACTGAAGGTTTGGAGGGAACTTTCAGTTTGGTTTTCTTGGAAGCCTTCTGAGGGAGAATAGACTTTCCTTTATCTGCAGGCTTAGATCTTGCAGATATCTCCTCAGGGATGGGATTAGAAGAAGAACAGGGATAGAATTGATTATAAGAAGTGTCAAAGAAAGATGTGACAAAAGTTCCAAACTTAAGCGAGGAACTTTCTTCTTTAGGATCATCCTGTGGTGTCCAAAAACCAAGACCAGTTTTATCACTTTCAGGAGTTTGAGCATTTATTATCTCAGAGATCTTTGTTGATGATTTGCACCATTTTTCAACATGAGCCTTTTCTGCTTTTAGAGCAGCGATGGCTTGTTCGCGTTCAATGCTGATGATTTCATTTATAATGACTTGATCTTTTAGCTTTTCTTCTAAAAGATTTAGTTCACTGATCTTTTCATGACATTTCTCTAGCTCTTGTGTTAAATAAACATTTTTATTTTCAGCTTGAGTTTTGTCGTTTAGAGCATTATAAAGGTCAATCGTCAGCACATCAACAGCGCGACTTCTCTCAGCTTCAGGCAGAGAGGGATTTGTTGAGATAGATACCTGAGATGATATGTAGCTCATAGAAGGTTCAGATGGTTCTTCTACTTCTTCTTTAATCTCAGCCATGAGGCAAAGATTAGCGACTTCTTCTTCATCAGAAGATGATTCTTCTGATTCAGCCCAGTCATGTTCTTCAGCGATGAGACCTTTACCTTTTTGCTGATAGCTTTTCAGCTTTTGATATTTGTTCTTCAGCTTATGGTATTTGTCATCACTGGATCTTCTTGAGGTAGAAGGTTTGAAGACCTTTTTAGACCTGCACTCACTAGCAAAATGTCCAATTTTTTCGCAGTTATAGCAAGTGGTTGTAGCCTTATCAACCGGAGTTGATTTTGGCTTTTCAGTAAGAGAGAGAGGTTTACTTCTTCGGAAGTTACTCTTTCTTGCAAATCTCTTAAAAGAGTTTGTCAAGAGTGCTAAGGACTCATTAAACTCTGAAAGATCAGGGTCTGATAAATCCTCAGATTCAGAATCTAACTCAGTGATGGTGAGAGTAGATCGCTGGGATGGAATTATCTCTGATGAGACTAAAGCAACAGCAGTGCTTTTGGAGTCTTTAGAATCTTTTACAAGATTCTTCTTCAGGAGATTAGATTGCTCATAGTTGAGCAATATTCCATACAGAGTGCTTAGAGAGAGAGTATGTAAGTCTTTTGTCAGCTTAAGACATATTGAATAACTGTCCCAACTTTCAGGAAGACTTTCCAAGAATTTTGTTAGGACCTCAGAATTAGAATAGGTCCTTCCAACAGTTCTTAGGTCAATGATCAGGCAGTTAAACCGCTGATGAATGTCAGAAAGAGATTCATTCTTACCAGCGATAAAACTTTCATACTGTCTTACCAAGTTAATCTTTCGGGTCTCTTGGATTTCAGTGGTGCCCTCATATTGAACACATATGGTTTCCTACATTTCTTTAGAAGTTTTTAGATGCATGATGGAATGGAAAACTTCATCAGGCAGAGCCATTGATATAATGGTCTTTGCTCTTGCATCTATGCCTACCTTCTTTTTATCTTCATCACTCCACTGTCTTATTTCCTTAACGACATATCGTTCAGGGACAGCTTCAGTGGTGGCAGTAGCGGGAACCGCAGCTATAATTCTAACAGGTTCATAGGGTCCGTTTTCTATATATTCAGGTATAGTAGGATCCGCACCTTCAAGAAATAGCATCATTCGATTTTTCCATAGAGAAAAGTTATCTCTGCTAAATCGAGGAGGTTTAGAAAGTGAACCATTATCATAGTAGTTTGTGTTTGTGTTTAGTGCCATTTTAGAATAGCAAGGAAGAGTATACAGCAAGATCTTGTTTATTAGATTAAACAAACTGCTCTGATACCACTTGTTGGTCCCGAAGGTGCTTAACAAGTTTGTAGAAGGGGGGGGGGGGTTGAATACAAACACAGAAATTAAAGTTTAATAAATTGTTTATTGATAAATCAAAATACAATTTACAAGTTTGTTGCGGAATAAGATTAAGACAGACTCAATCTAAACAAACTTAAGAAACACTAAGATGGTTGCACAAGAAATTCAGAGAATGGGGAATTTTTAGAGAGATAGAAAACAAGGGTTTCTATTTTGGAGTTCAAGGATTGAGCACACTTTCAGATGAAGGGGTGAGCTTCCTATTTATACCCTATGCATTAAATGCATGGCAGGGTACTTTACACGTGGCATTCATAGATTGGCTTTGGTAGTCTCACTTTTGGAGACATGCTTTTGGCCGCTTTATGAACAGTGTAGTTGACAGAGTTGGTGTACGATTTGTGGCAGAGACGTGTCCGTTCTGACACATCGTACTGGTTGTGCAAGGTAAGACAAAAGAAAACTTGAGGCATAAGCTTTGTGATCGTTGATCGCTGAGTATCTCTTCTTCCAGAGATAAAGAAGTTCAGCTATCGCTGAAGCTTTTCCTCAGGCTTCTTCACGTAAGTAGATGTCTGATCTTCGCTGATATCCGCATCAGGTCACTAGTAGACTTATCTATTGTTCAGTGGCTTCGTCTTCGATTCAGCTATGAACTATGTTGACGCGAGACTTGTCTTCAGGGATTACGTTAACTGTGTTACATAGGAAACGATCAGTGATGACTGAACAGACTCAGTTTGATCGCTGAAAGTGAAACACATACATATTAATGTTTACAGAAAGGTCATCAGCGATAACTGAACAGACTCAGTCTGATCGCTGATGATGAAACACTAATACATATAATAACGTAATTTTCACTAAGTATAAAAGAGGGTCGTTATCAAATCACTGAGAGAGTTTGGATCAACACTATCCTCAGACATTCTTAAAGAACAGATGGCTAAATCTGATTTGAAACAAAAGTTTGACACAATTATTGTTGAAATAAACATTTTGACTGGAAAAATAAAGGATTTGGAAGCTGCAAATGTTGAATTGTCAGAAAAGATTTCAGCTGGTGTGATAAATCAATCACCTTATGACAATTCAACCGAATCGGTTTGTTCTTTCAAAATTGCTTCAAGTTCCATTCCTGAGAAAAATGTTTTAAAAAAGAAAAGTGTCAAACCAAACATTGTCAAATCAAATCAGATTCGACCATCTAATCTGTTCTATGACAAGTCTGTTGATAGTCCATCGAACTTCTATGTAAAATCTCTTGGAAAGCATTCTAAGAAAGAACAAATGATTTGGAGAGTGAAGAGTTCTTCTGATGAAGAGAAGAAGAAGGACAAAGCATCTGCCTCCACATCCAAAGCCAAAAAGAACAGTGCACACAAAGGTAAATCTTTTGGTAATTCTGATATGTTTTATTCTACTAATCATTTGATCAGGATTGCTCAAAAGAAGATTTGTTGTTCTTACTGTGGAGCACAAGACTTTGTAAGTAATAATTTTGTTAATTACTGGTATGGTTCTTATTATGTGACCCCCATAAGAACTGCAACTAACACATCAGGACCCAAATACCAGTTGGTACCAAAAACTAAATATGTGTTCCAGGCACCCAAAGTTTAAGGGGGAGCAAGATTTAAGACTTTTGAACAAAGTAGTTCAAAACTCGGATATCAATGTCAAAATATGGCTCTTGAATAATTCATTTCAAGACACGGTCTTAAATGTTAAAGGACTACGACTTCTAAACATATTAGTTTAGGACTCGGTCTTCAACGTTTATAGACAAGGATATTCTGCAAATATCCAGGGGGAGAATTATTATAATATAAATCATTGTATCATGATTTGAGGGGGATCTTAAATGTCAGTATCTTCTAATCTAGATCTCTGATTGTTTGAAAGAAGAACAACTTTCAAGCATGAAAAACGTTTTCTTAAATGTTCAAACCACTTCTCTGTTCTCAAAAGATTTCATGAATTAAGAAGTGTGATTTTAAATACTTTTCATTACTGAGCGTTAAAGTTTAACTGACCGTGTGTTTCTAAAGTTCAATACTTGTGTATTATCTTGTCCATATACTATCAAGTATTCACACACACCAGTTCAGTACTTCATTTGAAATTGTTATTACCATGTCTCATAAAAAAACAATTTTTCGATGATAATACCATCGTTTGAAATTCAATGTTGTTGAGCATCAATCATATTTTCAATCTTTTTGCTTTCATTGCTAAATTGTTTATATTCGTTCATATAAACAAACTATCAAGTTCTTTGATACCCCAACCTTTCCATGCTCATATCTTATGAAATTTTGATCTGATTGATACATTGTCAGATTCTCAAAACAATTCATTTGATTTGATTTCATTCATTCAATTTCCTTGTTTTGAGAGATCTTCAAAGTTCAAATGCTCAAATTTCATTCATATAGTTGATGAGCAAACATTTTGACAATGATATCATGTGCTTAACTGTTCAAGTTAAATTGTCGAGCAACTACTCTTTTTAGGAAAATTACATGGGATCAGTTTGAGACCTTAAACAGAATTCCATGGATTCACGTTAGCCAGTGTTCCCTACCCCAGAAGTTATCCTAGATTGATTGAGGGGTGAGGGGTCAAAACCAAAGAGTGGGGGAGATAACTCATCCGGTTGAGTTTTTCTCATTGTGCTGAGTGGTAAAATGGAAATGAGATTTGGTTAGAAGTGAGCTTTAATGTTAAAAAGAAAGAGGGTGTGAGATCAGAGTCAAAAGAATATCAGAACTCTGCACCAACTACTTTCTGAGTCGGGAAGCCACATCTACTGATTGGTTAACATTCTTTGATGACCATCATTAAAACAGGCATTGAGCCCATGCCAACTCTTGCATTAACCCCACCAACCAATCGTTTCTTTCCCGAAAAAGAAATGTTTCATTTTCTTGTGGACGCAACATATCTGCTATCTAATCTTCACTCGGAATATTTAGATATTGAAAAAAAGGAGGAAGTTTGCCCCACCTTCGCACCTTTTTCATGTACATTGAGTCCGTGTAACACTTGTTGTTGTCTCAACAGTTTACACAGTTTGAGCCTGAAAAAGCTTCAGTAGCTTCAACCATTCTACACTTTCACATACACACAAAGAATGAGTTTTCTTGTCATAACATTCATAGAAAACACCTTGTGTTTTTCAATGATTGAATGGAAGTCCTAGGGAGTCAACATCAAACCCACTCCTTAATTTGTACATTCGTTGTACACAGTAACTTTGTGTTACTGACAGACATTCCTAACTGTTTCATTTGTTGATTCATGGTTACACCTCATAATTTGTCTGAATTTGAAAACATTCGGATAAATACATTCATGAATTGACGGCTCTGTATCAGATCAATTGGGGGAGAATGTTCCTACTTTATCAAAGGCAGATCCAAAAGAGTGAAGATTATCATTTCTTAAAGAAGGAGAATGTTAGTTTATCACAAAGGGGGAGAATATATGTTAAAAGGGGAGATTCAAAGAAAGTGTTGAAATTGATGATTTTTGATGATCATGATTCTCACAATTATCAAAAAGGGGGAGAAATTTACAAAGTTCAATTTCAAAGATAAAGACATGTCAAAGTGAAAAGATTTGTGAAGAAATTCTAAAGTCTGATGAAAAGAAATTATTCAGAGATGATTCAAAGACAAATCAGTCAGATAATTCGAGAAAGTTTGTTTTCTGAAGACGATTCAGAGATCAGAGAGATGAAGATATGAGATCAAAGATTCCTCAAAGTTTAAAGATTCCTGAAGTTTCAAAGTTCATATGTTTCAAGATTTCAAATGGTTTGTTGATCAAGACTTTGTGACAATTCATAGCAAAGTGAATGACATTTCAAGATTCTTCAAAGTATAAGAGATTAAAGACTGTCAGAGCTTCAAAATTCAAAGTTGTCAGAGTTAGAGATTGAAGAATCAAGAGCTGAAGACGGCTGTCAAATTTTTATTAAATCTTGAATACAAAGGGGGAGAATGTTAGTGTATTTTATTGTATCCAAAATTTAATAAGAAAAGTCAAAGTCTGTAAAGTCAACAGAGTCAACTTTAGTCGTTTAAGAGTTTCTATAGCTTGAGTGTTTAGTGATGTGAGAGAAGTAGTTTGCATATAAATAGTGCTTAGTGGTGTAACTAGAAGCATTGTAATTGTCAGATTTGTGTAATACATACGACTTGTGACTGTTTCTCTCTCAACTCTAGAACTTTCATTGTCAAATCTTGATTCTTGAATTGTGCTTGATATTGGGAAAACTACAGTTTCAGGGTTAGACGGGGAAAATCCCCTATTCCTCGATGGGGTCCCCATTCCCCGATGGGGATGACGATGAAATCTTATTCCCGGACGGGGATGGGGATTGCGATCCCCGGTACCCCCAATCCTGTTGCCATCTCTACCAATAGCCATAGTTCAAACAAAACACCTTGTTTTTCTTGCTTCAACAATTTCCTTGTTGCTTTTATGGATATCAAGGACCTTCCCTTTGATGGATCTCCCCTTAAGGTGATTGAATTATTTTCTTATCTTGAATTTCATTACTTGAGTTTTCCGGTTCGTGTATGTTTCCCAACGTTTCCAATCATTGGATCCATAGAATCGCATTTGAATTACCTAATTCGATAGTATTAGTCCCTTAATCAATGTAAACAAGATGACAATCAATCAATTTCTATTTTCATTCCAAGATAAAATCGATTACAGATTGCACTCACTAAACATTCTCTCTCTAGATATGAACGCGTACAATGCTCTCTCAACAATATGAACTACTACACGCACGCCACAAGCCATATACCTATTTATACACAGACACAAACACTCACAACACTAAACACTCACAGTACAACACTTTGACTTTTTATTACAATTGACTTTGACTATGCTATAAGGGTTTACTTGAGCTTTGACTTTCTTTGACTTTCAGTCTTCAGTCTTCATGATCATGTATACAACAAATATGTGCACTAACAATCTCCCCTTTGGATTCAAGATCATCTTCACAAATATTTGCAGAACAATCTCTCCCTTTCTGTACAAAAAAATTATCTCCCCTTTGATTGATCTTTCGCAACTTTATCTCCTCCTTGTAAATTTCTTCCAGCAAAGATCTTCTTCAGAAAAATAAACATTGAAGCACAATCTCTTTCAAAAATAATCTCCCCTTTTTTCTCGGATAAAGTTGACTTCAAAAACTTTTGTAATCTCCCCAAAGTCTGTAAAAACATTCATCAAGAATAGTATAGCAATCTCCCCCAAGGTTGTAAAAACCTCTTTTAGACTTCAGAAAGAAATTATCTTTAGGTTCATCTCTCTTTGCTTTAGCAAATTATCTTTAATGAAAATTTTAGTAAAATCCAGCTTGCTCTCAGAATTCTTTGAACTATCTCTTTCAGCTCCGGACAATCTTCCGCAATCTTGCAATCTTTGAGACAAACTTTCAATAAATTTTCTTCAAATTTTGCATTTCTTGAACTTTTCTTCTCCACTTCAAACATTTCTTGATTCTCCCTCCCTCTTTTTGATGATTGAGAGACTGAAATCATCAAAACTTTCACAAGAAATGTCCTTAACATTATGATCTGACCACTGATCTTTCACAAGAACCTTAATAAATTTTCTTCAAAATTTGCATTTCTTGAACTTTTCTTCTCCACTTCAAACATTTCTTGATTCTCTCTCCCCCTTTTTGATGATTGTGAGACTGAAATCATCAAAACATTCACATGAAATGTCCTTAACATTCTGATATGACCACGGATCTTTCACAAGAACCTCTGACTATTTATCGATCCAAAAGATATTAATCCGAATCTTTGCAAATTAAAACAAATTATGAGTGTAACACCTGAATCAACAAATGAATCAGTTTGAATGCCTGTCAGTAACACAAATTCACTGTGTGTAACAAATACACATTGGAAAGGAGCTTTTTGATGTTCACTCCCCCAAGTCTTCCATTCAATCATCGAATAACACAAGTTTATTCTATGAACGTTTAGACAGAAAAACGAATTTCTTGTGTGTTCGTGCTTGTGTTTGAAAGAATTAAGCACTGATTATTGCTTTTGTTAGGCTCAAAATTGTGTAAACCATTGAGACAAAAACAGTATAACATAGACTCAATTGTGCATGATCGAAGTGCGAAGGTGGGGCAGACTTCCTTTTTTTTCAATATCCAGATTTTTCAAATGAAAATCAGATAGATTATGTGTTGCGTCCCCTTTTAAAAAATGAAACATATTCTTGTTGAGAAAAAGATGAGTGGCTAGTGGTGTTTTAAATCAAGAGTTGGCATGGGCTAGTTGCCTGATTCAATGATGTTTACCAAAGAATTGTGAAACAATCAGAAATGTGGTTGCCCGGCTCAGAAAAGTTGGTGCAGAGTTTGATATTATTTTACTCTGATCTCTCACCCTCTTTCTTTTAACATTGAGTTTGCTTCTAACCAAACTCTCTTTTTCATTTTACCTCATCACACCTACACTCATATATTGACTCCTCACACTCGATCACTCAAGGATTAACTTCTTGGGTAGGAAAAATTGGTTAACGTGAATCCATAGAAGTTCTGTTAAAGTCACACAATGAACCCATGTAATCCTAAAAGTACAATGTTGCTCAAACGGTTTAACCTTTCAGTTAAAGCACAAAAATACATGTCAGATGTCTGTATGATCATTAAGATAATCATGAAGATTTGAGCATTTTAAACATTGAAGATATTTCAAACAAGTATATTGAATGAAAGAAATGAATATAAGAACCTTGTTTGAAAATCTGACATTGTATGAAAACATCAAATATGAATGATTTTACAATTAAAACTTAGGTCAAGAAAAATTGGAATATGTCTATACGAATCAAATATAGACAAGTCTTGAAAGAAACGTTTCGAATGAAATAACGCACAAACTTTGAATATCAAGCGGGGTGTCTTACCATCGAAAATTTGTTTCAATATGATACATGGTAAGAACATATCCAACAAAATATTAAACTGGTGTGTATGAATACTTGACAGTATATAGAAAATATAACACCAAGTATTTATCTTTGGAAACACACGGTTTATTAACATTTAAGCACATATAAATGAAAACATTTTAAAATCACACTTCTAAATTCATGAAATCGTTTTGAGAATAAGAAGTGGTTTGATCATTTAAGAACATGTTTTCTATGATTGAAGGTCGTCCGTCTTTCAACCTTATATGAGATTAAGAGTAGAATATTTCCTTACGCTCATCTTCAATCTCACGAAGTCAGCTCAAAAGTCATATTAGATATGATCGTTTAAGCTACCTCTCAAATCTGCAACAATCAAAAAGTTTGTCAAAGCACAAAGTCTTGTTCACAAAAAAAATTATTGAAAAGTAAAAACATGAAAGAAGTAAAACTTGTTAAGAACGATTTATGATCAGATGTAATCAGAAATCATTTACTCCCCCTGAAAATACGCATCACCAGATATGTCAGTGTAAAATAAGCACCAATATTGCATATTTTTCAGTAGAAAAATTATGTAGTCCCCCTTGAAGGTTGATCACTTCAACTTCGCATCGGAGTACAATCTCATATCAGCATAGGAGTATCATCTCTTTTGATTGTTGAAGTATAAGTCCTAAACAGTTATGTTTAGAAATAACACTCTTAATCTTTGAGGAACGGGTCCTGAACTGTAGTATTCAGAAACATTGGTTCTTTTACTCCCCCTTGACTTGAGGTGCCTGCAACACAGATTCATCTTTTGGCTTTGGTACCCACTGGTATTTGGGTCCATGTTTGTTAGTTGAAGTTCTATTAGGAGTAATAGAATAAGAACCATACCAGTAATGATCACTTGTTTTATGAACAAAATCATATGTATGACAATAAGAACAATAATTCTTCTTATGAGCTAACCTGAGTAATTGATTTCTCGAATAAACAAACTCAGGCTTACCTTTTCGCACATTGTCCTTCTTGGCTTATGATGTAGGTACAAATGATTTCTTATCTTTCTTCTCATCAGTCACTTGTTTTACTTTCCATACCAGCTGGTCATTTCCTTTTCCTCTTCATCTTTTGTATGTACCTGAACCATCTACATTTTCTATCATATAAAATGTTACTAGTATGAATATGATCATATGAATTAACTGAATTTTTTATTGAAACAGTTCTATGATGTGAACTTGCAGTTGTCTTGAATGAACATTCAGAATCAGCTGAATCATCTCTAGGTGTGTGGATAATTGACTATGGAGTCTTCTGCTCAGTCACCACCACCTTAGAAACAATTTCTTTAAGCCCTTTTATCTTTCAAGATAAACTGACTCTTTCTTTGATGAGTAGGTCAATCTCTTTCTTGAATTCAGACTTCGTTTTCTGATCTTTCAAAGCACTTGTAGACAGTTCAGATAGTTTCTCTGTAAGCTTCTCTATTTCAGCCTCAAAAGTCTTTCTTTCTTCTTCAAAATCCTTCTCTAGACTCCTTCTCTGCCAAAAGATTTCTACCACTTCTATCCCTTGCACAGTCAATTTTTCTCCTCTGTACACTCCTTCACCTTTTATAAAAGCCTCTGCACCGATCGTTATATCATATGATTCGATGCTTGTTATAGGCAACTTCAGTTGTTTGAGGAGGGTCTTAGCGATGAAATTAGGCGTTGCACCAACACTATTATCCGCTGCCCTTCAATTGAGCCTCTTCTCGTTCTCTCCATCGTTGCTCCTTCCGTCGTTATCTTGTGTGCATCCTGTTGTGGGTGAGTTGTTCTTCTCGATGTCTCATATTATTTATGAGCAGTTCGATTTGCTTCATTACTGTTTAAACACCTTCCTTCAAGGTCCTCGCTTTTGCTTGTACAGTTCTGAAGCTGCTCTCTATTTTATCCACTCTTTTTTTGGGAAAGCGGGCGGCACCGTGGCAAGCCTTATTAAAACAAAAAGATATTACACCTAACGGAGGTACTACCTCCAGTGATGCTACAATGTGAGGCATTTCCCAGTTCTCACGACACTGATACCAATTGATGCAACCTAGGTATGCAAAGTTGAGTGGTTAACTGAAATCAAATGCTGACAATAGGAATTACCAGCTTTCAAGGGGCTGGAGGCTCTCCCAAGTCTTACATATTACAAAATTGATGTCATTTACCGTATCCCAAGTCCCTTGTTTGAAATAAAACAAAAAACCAAAAAATGAAAATATTTTCTTAATCAATTGGGGCAACTACACTCCGTTATTATGTGATTATCTAGGATCAATCGGAGGACAACTCAAGCTACCCTTATTTCAAGATTATCACAAGTCAATTAGTTGGACATGTATTTTCTTGTGTAGGTGAATCTAATAGGTGGCTTATCATTAGCCATTATGTCTCTTTGCAATTTAATCCTGTATAGAAAGCAATGAATTCCTTGCCTTGTTTCTTTAATTTACATATTTGTGACTGCTAGCTTAAATTATGCTTTTTCCCTCTTGTTTATACAGGGATTGTTGAAGGTCTGAAAGCATATCGTAAAGTAGATGGTAATATTTTACTGTTTCGTCCATAAGAAAATGCTGCATGGATGATGATGGGGGCAGAGAGTATGTGCATGCCTTCTCCTTCTGTTAGTCAGTTTGTCGAAGTTGTTAAGGCCACAATCATGGCAAATGAAGGATTGGTAAGAGTAACTAAGTTTTATTATTTATTGTAATTCTATTGAGACTATAATAAACACCAAACGATCGCAACTCTTTTACGCTCTTTTTACATACCTTCTCCAGGTAAAGGTTCGTTATACATAAGGCCATTACTTATGGGGAGTGGAAGTGTACATGGTCTTGCACTAGCTCCTGAGTATACTTTTATGATTTATGTTTCTCCTGTTGGAAACTATTTCAAGGTATGTTCTTTTATCCTTTATTTTCCACCTGGAGGCTTGTTACCATTTTATGATGGACTCTAGTAACTAGGAAAACACACTGTTTGATAAGTGATTATTATTTTCACACAAGTTTGTGTTGTAATCTTTGATTCCAATCAACTATGTTGCTTGTCATTTGATTTTTGTGATTTTATCTAGTCTTTTATAGTTTTGGCACCACCATACAATGATAGTTTCTGATTTGGTACCAACTCCTTACTAGTTGATCTTGGTTAATGTGTATATTACATAGCTGATTAATTTTTATCATATTAGTAGTTATTTTCAGTCAAAGTAGTTGATGGACTCTCATTCAATCTACGTATTCAAGGAGGGGAAAAATGGGAAATTAGGGCACATGGTATCTTCTAAAATAAACACAGATGGGTCCTACCATTTTGTTAGACAATTTCCTTTTTTATTTTGCTTTATGTTTATGCTTAGTATAAAAGGAGAGGTTTCGGGTGGAGAGAGGCATCGATTTTGTTAGACATGAAAGAGCCTTCTGGAAAAGTCTCTAGTCTCTCGAATACTGGTGTCCTTTCTGTAATTTCTTTTCATTCTATTTAATTTCAATCATTCGACTCATTGAAACTCACGTCCTGTTCATCAATTGGTATTAGAGCAACGATTCCTAAATAATCAATGCCTCGATCCGTGACTTCAAGGGTGGAGGAGATGGAAGAGAGTTTGAGAACGTTCAATACGAAGATGACAACCATGGAGGAAAACATTCAGACCGTGATGCAACATGTGGTTGTATTGATTCAATTACAAGAGGAAAACACAAGGGGATCGACCATAAACGACGGTGACCAACCTTAGAATGACGGACATCGTGGAAGGGGTGGATATCGAAATGTTGAAGGAAACCAATTCTTTGCAACTAACGGACGACGTTTGTAGATGCCCGTTTTTTATGGGAAGGATCTTGATGGATGGTTGGTAAGGGTACAACACCACTACTCCCTCAACTGATTAACTAATTAAGAGAAATTGGAGGTGGCGGTTATCGTTTTTGAAGGTGACGCACTCAAGTGGTAGCAATGGGAGAACAAGTGACATCCGATTAACCGGTGGGAAGAGTTACGAACGTTGTTGTTAAATCAATTTCGAACACTGTCCGAGGGGTCTCTCTGTGAGCAATTCCTGGCTCTTCAACATAAAGGTACGGTTAATGAATATCGAAAACAATTTGTTGCTCTAGCAGCACCACCCGATCATATTTCCGATGAGATATTCATGAGTCAATTTATCAATAAATTGAGCATGTTGATTAGAGTTGAGGTTCGAATGTTATCTCCCACGAGTTTGAGTGGAGTTATGGATCTTGCAGCGAGAATTGAAGAGAAAAACAATATAGTAGCTCGTAGTAAAAACCAAGGTAATTAGGAAACTAAAAAATTTGGGGGAACTAATGTCGAAACAAAAGCACAAGGGACAAGGGAGGGCTCAACTATTGTTGCCATGAGAGCAGGGGGAAGGGAGTACATGAAGCTTTCAGATAGCAAACTCCAACAGAGGAGATCTCAAGGATTATGTTATCGCTATGATGAAAAGTACACATCGGGTCATACCATAGGTGTAAAAGGAAAGAAGTGAATGTTCTTGTGATGCAAGAAAACGAGGGAAAAGACGAAGAATTCAAAATGGAGGTTGAAACTGAACCAGATCTGGAAGAACCAAAAGTTGTAGTATGCCTGAATTTCGTGGTGGGGCTCACTAGTCCTAAGACGATGAAACTAGTGGGAACATCAACAAACAGCAGGTAGTCGTCCAAATCGATAGTGGGGCAATCCATAATTATTCCAAAAGAATTGGTAGCCCATTTTTAGATCATGTTTAATCATGTTGTAATAGTTATTCCTTTGTTACATTTTGTTATGTATTTTCTTAAGTTTGAGTTTTGTAAGAGTCAAGTAAATTGACCCTATATATAGTCTCTTGTTATTTCCTTTTAGGTTAAGAAGAATCTCATAGTATTGCAGCCTCCTTTTATGATATATATGAATATAGTATTTTTCCCATTCAATGATCTCTTTCCTTTGATTCATATCTGTTATTACTCTGATTATTATTGTGTTTTCTTGATTCTGGAACAACAATTGGTATCAGAGCTACCTCAGAAACTCAGATTCAAACAATTTGTGCAGAAATTAGTTCTAGTTTTCCATTTTCGGAAACTTCACTGTTCCATTAGTGACTTTGTGATTCAGTGGTCATTCTGATGCAATTTGAGGTTCAATAGATGCGTATGATGAAGATGAACATGTTTCATGTTGGTTAGAAATAGATTTGATCAAGTTTGCTTAATCTATTTGATCAATCTTTGGGTTTTTAGAAGTATTCATCTGCGAACTGTCAAGAATCACAAAGTCAGATTTATTGAAGTTTTTGGAAATTAAGTGATTAGGGTTTGCTCACGATCAATCATAAAGCATACTGTCAAAATTTGGTATTGATTAAACAAGTATTGTTATGGATTCGGTGAAAATTTGAAGAAAAGCCTTAAAACATATAGGTTTCGCAAGACACAGTGAAGAACTCGCAAAACTCCTAGAACTTGCAGGATTAAGGATTCTCAAGATTGAAGTTGAAAATATTCTAAGCGCAAGATTCGCAGAAGTGTTCCCTGCGAAAGTCAAAACATTCGCAACCCTCTTACTTGCGAAAGCTAAAGATTCGCAACCCAATTGCTTGCGAATCTTGGTTCAAATCCTTTGGTTTGCGAAGTTATATCCTTTGAGTATCCTTTGCTTATTGTTTACGAATTCCTGCCTTATTATTCACATTTTTGCATACTTGTTGATTTTTTGTACTTCAATATCTGATTTTCTGACTAAAGATCACCTCAAGCACATATTTCAGACACACAGGAAAGATGCCATACACAGATGATATCGGAAACACTTTACTCACTCCAAGAGACTGTGCATTATCTTACATGCCAGAGATACCCAAAATGGATGTTAAGCTTGAAACTCTCAGATGTCAAAACAAGTAATTGAGAGATGATATGGATGCTTTAAATGTCAAAGTGACAAAGGCTGAAGTTCAAGTGAAGCTGTATGATAATCAAGATCGATCTAATCTATGTGAGAGAAAGTAGAGAGAGAAATTAAACGATGCAAAGAATCTGTATATTCAAGAATGTGCTAATGTCTTACACAACACAAAGGCCACAAGGGACTTAAATACCCTTGGTCAATACAAGATAGAATAGAGCTAACTACACAGTATTAGCTACAAGGTTATAAATACAATGATTACTATAAAATCTGACTTAACAATATCCCCCTTAGTAATCATTGGCGCTCCGGTCTTCAATGTAGGCTGATACACCCATCTTCGAACTCAAAACAGACCTTCTAAGCGTCTTAGTGTAGCTTCTTGACTAAAAAAAATTTCTTCTCATCATCTTTCAGTTTATGTTGTCTTTGTTGTCTTGACAAGACTGGACCAGTTTGTAATAAGCTTGGAGGAACAATCGATTCAGGAACAGGAACATCAACTTGTGCTCTAGACGACACACCTCTTTTAAATGTACTCGAAGAAGCTGTGGTGGTCGGAGCTGGAACAACGTAAGGACAAGTATAACTGAAGAAATAGAATCTTGACCAGATAAACTTTGAACTCTTTGTCTCTTTAACTTCTCCCCCTCATGACCTTGAGGATCTGGATCATCTTGGTCATGTCTACGCTAGAGAAGAGACAACTTCAGATCTGCAAGACTAAGTCGAAGAAGCTAGCAAGAAATCTATAGGAGGCGCAAATCTGACTTGAGACTTGAACTGATTCACCTGTTGAGCTCTTTTACTCCCCCTACACAAAGGCACTGTCCACTGTATTCACTTTATGTACTCCCCCTCGAAATGAGATATGAACAGATGTTCTTTCAGAATTTTCTTCTTATTCACTCCCCCTCGAAATATGCACAGACCCACTTACATAGATATGAGAACACAAGTATCGAAACATCAATCGTATAAAGAAAAATATACTGAATATATATTTTGAAACAACTAAATATATAAAAGTGTTAAACACCAAACAAATTAAATTCTACTCAGTAAAATATCACAGATTAATCCATCAATTGAAATCAAGTGTGCATTTTGGATACAGATAAGAGTTTCATTGCATATCAAGTTAATACATGTTCAGTTTCAAAAACTTTCATCAATCTATTCAGTGTGCTAGCATGCGAACTTTGATTAGCTTCAAGTAAATGTAATTCTAAAAAATATAATAGAGAACTTTGCCTTTACTCACACTAAGTTGTCAAGAATTCAGACTTTCACAAATTTATAGGTTTATCGCAACTTTAAAAGTATCACCAAGTATCATGAGATGTGTGATCATTAACATCTTTCTATAATATGTGCACATTGGCATCTTCACATTGTTGTGCTCTTTGGCATCTTTTAGCGTTGTGCACATTGGCATCTTTTAATCAAGAAGTTTTGTAAGTAAAAAACATGTCGTAAACATAACTTTCTATCTGATCCTATTGCAGGATTTGGGTCAGCCACTCCCAAACCAGTTGGCCTTATGGGACTAGGTGTCAAGCACCCCTTGGAACTTACTCTCCTAGATCAGAAAGGATACATCGACACATTCTAAACCCATTCATACCAGTAGAACATGACTTTCGATCTGGTTCTATAGAAGGATTTGGCTTCGATCACTCCCAGACCAATTGACCTTAAGGGACCAGATGACAAGCATCCCACGGAACTTACTTTCCCAAACCATAAAGGTCACAGGTACAAACTTTTAAACTTAGTGATTTCTGTATTTTATATATTTAATTTTCATCTCAATCACTCGGTTTAACATCTAAGTGCTTAGCCTATATTTTCATTACGATCCATAATTCTAACTTATTAGGTTTTCTAAGCATTGTAAACTATAAATATTCCGAATGACACAAATTTAAAGCATTCTCAAAATTTCAAACATGTTTTGCTGACCTTTCGATTTTTTTTAAGACTTGAAATTTGAACATATAAAACTTAGATATAAACAAAGCAACATGAAAATTTATCCTAGACACACATTTTATTCAAAAGAAAGAAAAATTGTAACAATTTTACTTTATAGAATAAAATTTGTGAAGGTTTAAACTTTTAAAATTCAACATGCCGAGTTTTGAGAGCAGAAAATTTAATCGTTTTTCGTCTAAGGCTTTTGTAAAAATATCGGCAAGTTAATATTCAGTTGGAACAAAATATAATTCAATAATACCTTCTTCCACATGATGTTTAATGAAGTGGTACCGCATATCAATGTGTTTGGTTTGCACTTATTCAGATTCTGTTCGAACTAGCTCAGATTCTTGAATAGCTTGATGTAACTGGAACAGCATCACTGTCAAAGATAGGTGCAGCGGAATTTGAAGTAGATGTGCTCACAGTTTCTCATATGTCCAGAAGCTAAACACATTGAAGGGCGAGTCCTGAGCTGCTTTACTCAGAAGTCATTAACATTTGAAGAACGAGTCCTAAACAGGTATGTTTAGAAGTCGATGTTTTGATTTCCCTTTAAGTTTTGAATGCCTGCAACACAGATTTAGCTTTTGGAATCCACTGAAATTTGGATCCAGCTTTGTTAGTTGAATTTCTAAAACGAGAATAGTTGTTAGATTTGACAAATAAAGCATGGATAAAATTATCAGAGAAATGAACATAATCATCAGTAGAGGACGAAGCATAATCATCTGAACTAGAACCAGAAGAAGAATATGAGACATCTTTTGCAATTTGAATCATTTGCTTTATTGAATATTTGTTGGATTTATTACAACCAGCAAATGAATCACTACTACAAATTTGGTCTACATATCGATCCTCAACAGTCGCAGATTCATCAGATTTCTGCTTGACCCTCCATATCTGCCTTGTAGAAGTCCTCAAAGTCCTATCTGAAACATTATAATCAAAAGAATTAGAATTTTCAGAAATGACATTAGCTTGCTTCTTTGACTTCCTTGACCTTCTTCTTTACGCTTTGGTTTATAATACTCATCATTTAGTGTAAAAGATTCATCAAGAATTTCCGATTTAAGATGTGAATGTGAAGAAGAGATTTTATCTAAGAAACCAAACTGATCATTCATCGTTTTTGAACTAGCCTCTGAGTCATAATTTTCAGAAAAACACAAGTCTGAACAAAGTTTGCGTAACCCACTGGTGGCGCAAACTGCAGTTTGCGCCACCAGCTGCAGGCGCAAATAGTGGTTGGCGCAAACTATCACTGATTGGAACTTATTGCCTATTTTCCTTAGAATCAGTAGAAAATCCAGAATTAAATTTGTCATCAAAATCTTCTTTTTGATAAATTAATTTTTCTTCAAGACTTGATTTCATAATAAAACGAAATAAATCGTTTTCAAATTCGTTTTGAAGACTTTGTTCTTTCATTTGAACTTCAAGATCAATGATTTTGCCCTCTAACACTAATGGGGGAATATATCTCTTAGTATCATAAGAAACTGGAGATATATTTTTCTTATTAGCGTTAATGGCATATATATCGAAATAATCGTTTGGTAATGAAGATTTAATGGAAGATTTGTGATTTTAAACATTTTTAGATCTTCTATACTTCTTTGATTTTTCAGAAAAATATTTTGCATTTTCTCGAGTATAAACAAACGGAAGTTCCATTCTTGTGTTGTTCATTCTTTTCTCATTTTCGATATCTAAAATTGCTTTTCATTCATCCAATCGATTTTGAATTGACGATCATATTTTGCAAGATTTAGATAATTGAATTCATATAAAGTAGGGACTTTCGTTTTAGCATTGTTTAAACAATGAGGATTTTCAAAACCAAGTCCCCATCTTTCCTTTATAGACTTATAACTCCTCGGTTTATTCATATATATTGTTTGTTCAGTTTGATCTCTCAAATATAATTTTTCTTCCAACTCATTTATTTTATCAGAAAAACTATCTTTTATATTTGTCATATCTGTCAAAGATTCAAGATAATTCTTGTTTAAACTTTCTAATTCATCCAATTTCTTTTGAAATTTTTTTTTTATATCTGTCAAAATTGATTTTTCATCTTGTAAAGATATTTGTAATCTTTAAATCAAATTTGACTTTTCTTGATTATTTTGTTTTTCAGATAAGAACTTTGAACGTAAGTCATGTAAAGTAGTGATAATGACGTTCATTTGAGATGAAATAAATTTGTAATCAAATTCTGAAGGTACCTCAAATTCATCAGTTGAAGAATCTTCAACATCATCATCGCTTTAATCAGCTCCTATGAAGCACATAGCAACAGTTTCCTCATTTTCAGCTTCGTTTTCGGAGTGATATAGCCAGTGCTCTTCTTCAGCTGGCACAACGATTCCATTCTCTCTCTTTTCGGCTAGTTCCATCTTCTTCCGGTAATACGCCGAATCTCGAACCTCCTTTACTCGAAACTCCTTTGCGATGTGACCCGACTTTCCACATTTAAAGCACGCAGTAGTTTTCTTAGGCTTGGGCACTTTGGCAGGCTCGTACTTTTTACGCCCTGAAATGAAACGAAGGTTGTTGGAACCCGAACGATGTTGGAACTTCTTGTTGTAGTGCTTGGAGAGAAGAATCATCGCTTTCTCTAGCGCCTCGCCATCGTCATCAGTGACCCTGTCATAAGCATTCTCAGACAATTCTTGTTCAGCCAATTGGCTCGCGAGGTGTGCAATCGGGTCCACTGTCTTCGGCTTGTTCTTCTTATCAAGCTTGGCTTTCTTTTTCTTGACTATGCTCTCATCTGTCATCAAAATCTCATAAAGCTATTGGATTTGCATGGTAGAGACCCGGACATCATTTCTCAATCGGTGGCATGATTTGTTCCATTCTGGTTGAAGAGCGTTGAGGAACTTCAGATTAGTCTCTAACTCATTCTTGGTCACTTTGATCTTTTGAAAATCGTTCAGCACTACCCAGAACCTGTCGAAGACACTCTTCAGAGACTCACTGTCCTTGGCTTTGAACTCCTCAAAGTTGTTCATGTAGCGTGTTTGCCGGAGTTGTGTTGCAACCGCTGATCCAAGCATAATCTTTTCAAATCTAATGATTTTTAACCACTCAGATATGATCGATTACAGTTTTCTAATCAAAATTTACAATCAATTACAAGCAAAAATCATAAAAATGTAGAACTCAACGAACGAACAGTATCCTGAAGTCGAACACACTAATATCTCGTAAACCTTGAAATTGACCTCCAAAAACCGTTTTTCTTGCGAATCGATGTGAAACAAAAATATTATGCTACTGAAACCGGATCCAACGAACCAATTCAATCAAAATTCAATCTGAATTTGATGAAAAATCAAAAAATGAGATTTTCTTGAAAAAAAAATCAAGAAAATCAATCAAATATTCTGATTTAAACTCAAATTCAGAAATCAAATCTTGTTTCTCTCAATCCTCTTAGAAAATATTAGGCTCTGATACCAATTGATAATCAAGATCGATATAATCTATGTGAGAGAAAGTAGAGAGAGAAAGTAAACGATGCAAAGAATTTGTATATTCAAGAATGTGTTAATGTCTTACACAACACAATGGCCACAAGGGACTTAAATACCCTTGGCCAATACACGATAGAATAGAGCTAACTACACAATATTAGCTACAAGGTTATAAATACAATTATTACTATAAAATATGACTTAACACTGTATCAAGACAAAGGTCATGACTGGCTTAAGAGAGTGGATGAGAGAAAGAACAAAGAAATAGTTGAACTGGAAAAGACTTTTAACCAGAGACTGTCTGATATTTCCAAGAAGTGTGAGTCTGAGAAGAAATAATTAGAGTTTAAAGTCTCAAATCTTTTAAAACAAGTTTCTGACTTTGAACAACTCATCATATCTGAAAGGAAGTCCTTTGATAATGAGAGAAAAGGTTTTGAAACCAAAAATGTTAATTTGTTCAAAGAAATTTCATATAAAAACCAGATTTTAGAAAAATATTTTAAGGAAGAGAGAAAGATTTTTGAAGAAGAAATCTCAAAGCTAACCAGTAAATTGGCAAACTTATCTACTCAGATTATGAAAGAGCAGAGGAGTAAATATGGAATCTAGAGCAAATTTGATAAACTCTGCAATGAGAGATCCAAGTTGTGTGATAAAATTCAACAAATTGAGATTGATAATACTGACTTGTCTAACAAGTTAACAACTGATACATCTATGATAATGATTAGAGTAAATTGGCAACTTCCTATGATAATGATTCAGTTGAATCAGTGTGTTCTTTTCAGTCAGTATCAAGCATGTTTCAGAAACTGGTTTTTAGAAAACAAACTGTGAAATCTAATGTTTCTAAACCAGATCAGATTAACACTCCAAAGTCCTTTTATGTAAAATCAGTTGATAAGAGTGCTAATCATTTTCAAAAATCTCCAACTCAGTCTCCAAGGAAAGATCAGATGGTCTGGGTTGTAAAGGGTTCTTGAAAAGCAGCAAAGCTTCACAGAGCTAACAAGAAGAAGAACAGAGCTTCAAGAGCTAAGTCTTTTGCACCTGACATTGTCAAATCAGCAACTCATTTGATCTGGATAGCAAAAAGAAAATTATGTTGCTCTTATTATTACTCTGATAAGTTCACTCTTAAAGCACAAGCATATAATAGATCTTATCATCACAGTGCTTATCACAGGTATGAGAATCACTCAAAGAAATTCTCAAATACTGACCAAACTGGACCCAATTTTATCTGGGTACCAAAACCTAAACCGGTGTTGCAGGTAGAGGAAAAAGGAAAAGAGAAGATAGAAGATGTCCCAGTCAAGAAGGACTGGAGGAACAATGACTTCTAATTACTACAGATCGGGACTCTTGCCTCAATGTCAAAACTATGACTTCTAAGTACATCAGCTTAGGACTCATACTTAACTGTCAAAAGTTGGTGATCTTTTAGAATACAGGGAGTTTCTCTTACTCTCACTCTCTATCTCACAATGTTTGGTATTTTCAACAATTGATATCAATAATTGGTATTTTCAATGTCATATCATTATGTTGATAGGAGGAAAATGAGCTGAACTGTTAAATTTTACATGCAGATATGAAGGGGGAGCATGTCTGCACAAACCTTAACAAAGATCCACAATATGTTAAGGGGGAGCTGCAAGAAGCAATTACAAACAACAATGAACATCAGATATTTGACAACAACAAATAGTGTCAAACAAGATCAACCAGATATCAGATCAAGGGGGAGTATCTGATGAACTCAAGGGAGTACTACACTGCTACGTCAAGGGGGAGTAAAGATGTGTTGTACGTGGTTGTGTGTAAAACCTTTTCTAAATTAAAATTGGTTAAAATGCCATTTTTAGAAGTTTCTTTAAATAAAAAGTTTCTATTTTGGGCAAGTTCTTTGAAAAGTTTCCTAAAATAGCAAATTTCCCAATTTGGAATGTTTTTTAAAAAATGGAAATTGTGCTAAGTCTAGAATTCGCAACCTATTAGTTTGAGAAAGCTTCAGGTTTCGCAAAGTGAACACTTGCGAAAGCTGGAGAATTCACAAACTAAAGGCTTACGAATCTTAGACATTCACAGAAGTACTATCTACGAATCCTTAAGAATTTGCAACCTTCATGCTTACGAAAGCTTCATAATTCGCAGATCACTTGCTTGCGAAAGTTATATATCTTGCACAGGATTCGTAAATTCGTTCCTTGTGAATCTTCACACACATTGCTTGTGAATTCTTTAGTGAGCAACACCTTGCTACATCATCTTGCGAAAGTTGAGGTCCATTCTACCTTTACCACGTGTCTAAGTCTTTTTTTTTAATATAAATACAACACTTGGAATTTTTTATATCCTCACTTTTCAAGTTCGCAACCTTCAGAGAACAAAAACCCTCTAAAACCCCTTTTCACGAGTTCTTCGTTCGGCCCTTTGATTCCATCTTCGTTTTTCATAACAGGTTGATTATTTGTTAAAATCATGTTTGTTTTATGTTGTTATTATTAGTGTGATTGTTTAATGCAGGGATTCCTCAACTGGATTAGATTCAGGGTTTGATTTGAACTTTTTGGTCCTTTGGATTTCGAATGAACAAATGATGAAATCTTAAATTTGTGGAACTTAATGTCAAAAACTTGATGTTAATATGATCTCATAACCCTTGTAATACTGTTCTGAAACCTTTTGATTACTTGTTTAATCTAAAACTTAAACTTTGGACTCAAAAAAATCGATATCGTCGATTGGTTTGCTTTCACGACTACTCATTTGTTCTTAGTCGATTTTCACAAATCAGTGTTTAATTTGAGGTTAAAAGTCAAATTAAAGGTTAAAAGATTATTTAAAATACTTAATCAATTACATTAATTCAAAGTTTATGGTTCAATCATCGATTTTAATGATTTTTGTAATCTGGGTTTTATGACTGTGTTCTTGGTGTTCTTGAGGACACTTTGAATATTCAAGTAAAAATGTTAAGTTTCTCAAATTTTTGAAAGACTCATGTGTTTTACGAATCTTTGAGATGTTTGATATTCATGAATCCTTGTTTTCTCTCTTAGAAAAACCCTAAGGTGTCAAAATTTTTGAAAGACTCATGTGTTTTACTAACCTTGCAAATCCTGAATGCTCTTAAGTGTCAAAATTCTTCTAAGTGAGGAATTCGCAGATTAACAACTTGCAAATTCTGAGTCAAGTCTAAAATTTCCTAAGTGTAGGATTCGCAGAATGCTTCTTTGCGAATCCTGAACACTTTCTTTGTTTCTCCATTCCTAAGTCTAGGGATTCGCAACTCAGTGTCCTTCGAATCCTATACTTAGTAAATTTCAGAAAAATGCTTTTCAGATGTCTAATTTTTCAAATATTGTCTCATCTTTCAGGTCAAATGGCAGCCAACAATTCTCCAAATGTGCAAATGGATGAAAACTTTGTCCATGAGGCACATCAGGAGCAATCCATTCCATCAACCAGAACAACTGTACATCCACCACCAAATGTCAATTTTGACATGTTACTCATCCTACCTTCTGACATGGTGCCTCAAACTACAAACAACCATAAATTTGAATTCAAGTTGAACATCAATCCACTGGTGAACCACATCCTTCAAAATCACCCTTTGAACAAAGCACTGTCTGATAGTGCTGATGTACCAGAAATATATGTTCAACAGGCATGGAAGACCTTCCATCTCACTCACATCACAGTTGGACAAATCATATGTCCAATTCTCAGAGTCAATGTTGACTTATACTCTGCTGATATTTCTCTTGAATTATTCAGAAGATCCCTTCAATTGCCAGAAGCTAATTCAAGGGAGGGCAGAATAGAATTTGACGCCCTACCCACTGAAGAGACTGTTCTTACTGGAAATAGAGAGATGGACTATGTTGGTGAACTAAACAGAGTCATCCAATTCAAGAAGAACAATCTGCCACCCTTCTACTATGCATTGTTCTCAGTTATCAACCGGTTCTTAACAGCAAAAACATATGGAATTGACAATGCCAGCAGCCATATACTGAAGCTCTTCTATTCTATAGTGCATGACTTGCACATAGACTATGTTGTAGTATTTTGGACTGAACTGCTTGAGAAGATATCTTCCAAGATCAACACTGTCAAAGTCCTCAATTATTTTCCATATCAGAGGTTCATGATTATCTTGGTCAGGAGTGTACTGAGAGGGAACAGGCAGATCCCCAGAAGGAGTTCTCATGAAGCAGTTGTGGTGCCTGAAATGAAGTTCTTAGTTAAGTAGAAGAAACAGTTTGCTTACGCCATGCCCATTGTAGAAGTGTGACTGAGATATGTTAATCCAGAGGCCGAGTGTCTTCTAGAGTATAGAGGATTTATGGCACAGCCAGAACCGGCTGTACCGAACCGGCTGTACCTACCGAAGGTCCAACCCCTAGGTGAACGGAGTTTGAGAGGGTACTTGTAACTCAGGGAGTTCAGGTACGGGGTTTGAAAAGAAAAAATACAGAGAGGGGAACCGTAGGGGGTCGGAGACCAAGACTTGAGACTTCATGGTCACGGGTTCTTACCCCACCTCATGTGACACATATAGTCAATGAAGGTCTAGGCTCTGCAAATTCCTTGGATCAACAACACAACAACAACAACATATCACTGAACAACATTCTGTGGAAGAACAATAAAGAGAAGTACAAGCTAATGAACAACCTAAAACTCAAGCTCTTGAGTTGGTATATCAAAGCAGTGATGAAGAAGTGCATTCTGCTACCAGTACATCAGACAGAATCACTGAAAATGTTGACTTGGGAAGAGATGAAACAGATTCTGAGAAAACCATAACCGAAAGAAGAGATGATGATGCAAATGATGCGGATGAATCAGATGACGAGGATAATGACAACAATAATGATGGTGGTGCAGGAATTTTAAATGATGAGGATGATGAACCAATAGATGCCTTGGCAGGTTTCTATAATATGGAAATGGACACCAATACTGCTAAACTTAATACTGCCACTGCTGATGCAGTCATTGATAATGTAATTGGAGGAATAAGGAAAATTGAGGGAGACACAGTAGAAGATGAAAGTGAGATTTTGAGAGAAAGGGAGAGAACAGAATAGAAGAGAGATATAGATCACAACCCACTATTCCCGAAGATCAACCAAATCAAACACTTCAATGCATTTGTTGTCTGAAGTTGTAGACATGAGCAGATCACTCATGCAATTGCACGCCCAAACCAGCCACTCTAATTCCTCTCAACAGGAGTTAGTTTTATTTTCTCATGGGGATTTAACACACAATCTATCAATGTCTCATTCGGAGACATCTGATATTGAAAACAGAGATCAGTTGCCCCCGATCTCAATTCCTTTGAATGCACAAGTCCTAGAGCCACTTGTTAGAAATACAATTTTTGTAAATAGGACACTTTTTGCAGGTTTTGATCTCAATCGTCTTCGTGACCTGAGCGGAACATCCCGAGTAGATTCACAATCTGGACTACAAGGACCGGATGGAAATCCTGTCATAGCTAACTCCATGCCAGCTATGAGCACAGGTCACACAGTAGAATCATCTACTATTGTGCAAACGGGCAATCTAAGTGATCCCGATATTAGCTCACCCAACTATGTGTCAAGGGAATATCTCGAAAGCGCCCTAAAGGCTGTTGAGAACATGTGGTATCAGAGTAGGTCACGGGTTCGAATCCCATGGAGTGCATTTAAATGCCAAAGGCATGCTGTGCAACCATTGACTTCTAGAGAAGATCTTGTTAGTGCTGGCAGATGCTGGGGGGGATTTTTGGGTCATTGACCAACATCTTCCTAAATCGAAACGTGGCACTGGGTGCTTCGATGTAAGGAAATAAAGTTGTGCCTTCTCCATCAGTAATTGCTTTTGGCGTAGTGGTAAGCGCTTGATCCTAACATGTGCTAGACACAAATGAGCAAGCTGAAGCTAAGTATGAAATGTTTTGGAAGGTGAAGGAAATGGATTTTGGTCTACAATGTGCAAGTCATCCAAAAAAAATCTGTCAATACTGAAGAATTTGTCAAAAATGCATCTGAAGCAGAAATTCCTGGAAGTGTTCTAAATGAAAGTGTTTTTGATGACATATTTGGTGATTATTTTGGAAGAGATGATTAAAAAAATGATCAAGAAGATGAACCTATACAAAATGCTGAACCAATACAAGTGAATGTGGTTGCACAAGAAGATGAGACCTACATTCCAACTGGCATTCCAATAGTTTCTCCTGACAGAAACTGTGTTTTTCCTACAGCTAGTGAAGCCTATATTCCTAATGCTCAAAATGTTGCCTTGCCATTGCCCAAGTCTGTAAAAAGGGTTTTCAGATCAAATGTCTCAGATCCCTTTTGCTCCTGTCTTGATTGACATGGAAAAGTTGAGAAGATCTCTTAGTAAAGAAAGGAGGAGAATGGAAATAGAAGAGAAAAGAAGAAAGAGGGAAGCTAGAGAAAGAGAAAGCTGACAAAGAAAAAGTTGATGCTGAAGCTTTACCCTACATAAGAAACCCTGACAGTCCAAGAATTCTGAGTGCAGCTGAAAGGCCAAAACCTGTGTTTGTAACTCCTATGGAAGCAGAATTTCTTGCAAAGAAACAACAGGATGTTGAAGAAGGTCCCTCTGTTCCAGTCAGAGGTGGATCTACACCTTTTACAGGTTATGATGAACAGGGAACTTCTCTAGAGTTTATTCAGCTGATCAGAAAGTCTCTCAGAGTTCCATTCCTTGAAGAATCCATCAAGATTTTTGTGAAAGAACTGATAAAGATTGATCCTTGCAAACTGTATGGCGTGATTGACAGACCTCTAGACTACCAAAGAAATTATCTGAAGTTTATTGAGAACTTTTCAAGAACAAAAGGATGAACTAACAGAGCTGGAATTCTTCAGATAAAGGAAGTCAGAATGAAGAAATACTTTGTTGTCTGGTATCAAGAGTTTGATGTTCATAGGAGATATCTAAAGGAATCAACCTTTAGTGAAGCTGACTTTGAACACCTGAACATAGCAGACCTGGAGTTCATTTACCATGAATTCAGAAGCATAATGGTAAGACCTAGAGCTATAGCTTTTGCACTTGAAGCTGTGAAGAGGTACATGAGGTGTCTGGTCAATAATTCATACATTCTTGATTTTCAGTTGGGAGCAGAGACAAATCAGAATAGTGTAAACCTGACTGCCCCTAACTTCAATCACTACTTGATGAGAGATTTGGAATTCTTCACACCAGTTGTAACTCCTGAACTTGGAGTTATATATGTCAACACTGAAACTCACAAGAAACAATTCATGCAAGCAAGTGAAGTAGCAAAATTCTCAGATGGAACCTTAAAGATGGTGTTGAGAGAGCTAGAAGAGAGGCATAGACATTCAGAAATGAGAAGACTTGAAATGAGAGATCATATGCCTAAATCTGATAGAATTGCTATGAAAAGAATGATTCAAGCAATCAGAGATAGAATTGAATTCAGAGAAGGCATCAAAAGATTTGACAGTTTCCTAGCTATGAGGAGAACTAGTTTCAGAAGGTAGAACCGTTGAAGATTACAACTTTGATTAAAAGGGGGAGAATGTTAGATCATGTTTAATCAAGTTGTAATAGTTAGTCCTTTGTTACATTTTGTTATGTATTTTGTTAAGTTTGACTTTTGTAGGAGTCAAGTAAATTGACCCTATATATAGTCCCTTGTTATTTCCTTTTAGGTTAAGAAGAATTTCATAGTATTGCAGCCTCCTTTTGTGAGATATATGAATATAATATTTTCCCAATCAATGATCTCTTTCTATGTGTCCCTGATTTATACAAGTTCTTATCGACAATAACACAATCACAAACATATAAATGATAACCAACCTGTTTGCTTTAATCCAACGATTACAAGGTTGAGTTTTTCTCTCTATGAAGCTCCATATCTTTTACACCGTGGAAATCTCTTATGTGTGTATTGATAATATCTTCTTTCTATGTTATCAAACACACCTAACTAACTAACATAATATCTAACACTAATATCGAAACTAATATCTAATAAATATCTATTTATAAGATATTTAGAATAAACAAAAAATACAATAAACAACTTTGACGATTTATTACAAACTGACTTTAGACTTATATTAAGAGTTGACTTTCCAACATTAGCTTAAGATTGCAAACTTGAGATTGGATGATCTTGAATCCAATAGATCTGTGCGCTAACAATCTCCCCCTTTGGATCAAGATCATTACTAAAAAGATTTTAGCAATTCAGTCTTCTCTTTCAGCTTAGAAGATGCAATCTCCCTCTTAGTCTTCAACAAGTAGCAATCTCCCCAAAAGACGTAGATAAACTCTCTTTCAGATGATGGGAAGAAATTATCTTCAGATTTAGCTCAGAATGCTGTAGCAAAGTATCTTCAAATAAAATTTCTCTCAAATCAGCATGCCTTCAGAATACTTGCTCTAAACTTGTGTTGTTCCCCATTTCTTGTGTAGCTTTTCTCCCCCTTTTTGATGAAAAGAGCAACGAGTTCATCAAAACTTTTATGTCAAGAAATATCTTTCTTACAGAGCCTCTGATTCGTCAATTCAAAAGATATTCATCCAGATCTTTGCAAATCCAGACAAAATAGTCGTGTAACACCTGAATCAACAAATAAACCAGTTAATATACCTGTTAGTAACACTAAGTCACTGTGTGTAACGAATACACATCGTAAAGGAGATTTGTGATGTTCACTCCCCCAGGTCTTCCATTCAATCATCGAAACACCGCAAAGGTAATTTCTATAAACGTTATGACAAAGAAACAAATTCCTTGTGTGTTCGTGCAAGTGATAGAAAGAATTAAGCACTTGATGATTGCTTATAAGACTTAATATTGTGTAAACCACTGAGACAACAGTAAGTTAAATACATACTCAATGTGCATGATTGAAGTACGAAGGTGGGGCAGACTTCCTTCTTTTCAATATCCAGATTTTCCAAATAAAAATAGATAGCAAATGTGCTGCATCCCCTTTGAAAATGAAACATTTTCTTGTTAAGAAGAAAATGAGTAGCTGGTGGGGTAAATCAAGAGTTGGCATGGGCTAGTTGCCTGTTTCAATAATGTTCACCAAAGAAATGTGAAACACTAGAAAAGTGGTTGCCCGGCTCAGAAAGTAGTTGGTGCAGAGTTCTGATATTCTTTTAACTCTGTTCTCACACCCTCTTTCTTTTAAACATTCATTTTACTTCTAACCGAACTGTCTTTTGCATTATATCTCATCACACAACCCACACTCATTTATTTTTGATTTCTCACACTCAATCACTATGGATTAACCTCTTGGGTAGGAAACACTGGTTAACGTGTATCCATATAAGTTGTGTTAAGTCCTAGAACACTGATCCCATGTTTTCTTATAAAGCATATGATGCTCAAAATGGTTTAAATAAAATCTGGTGAAGAATCGGAAAGTGATTTGAACATTTAAGAACATGTTTTCAATGAATGAAAGTTATCCTTCTTTCAACCATATATGAGATTAAGATAAATGATTATACCTTTACGTGCAATCTTACATCTCATGAAGCTAAGCTTAAAGTCATAAAGATATGAACATGTAAGTGTCTCTCAAACTGCAAAAGTCTTAAAGTCAAGTCAAAGTAACGTTATTCACATTGAATTAAAAGACAAAAAGCAGTAAAACAATGAAAGTACGAATTCTGATCTGAAATAATCAGAAGTCATATCCTAACTCCTTAGACTTGTAAAACTCCCCCTAAGATCATGCATCACAAAAATTTGACATTAAAAAGGTAAATGCCGAAATTAGTGAGTCTTCTCCTCAAATTAATATTGACCATCTGTCAATTTCTTCTCATACTACCCCTTGGATCATGAACAGAATATTTGAAGTGCAGATATCATTCAGAAATAAGAATGAAGAAATGATGAAAAAGTATACAATTAGAAAACTTTGATAGGTAACTACTAATTATATCTTAAGATTTAGCATACCAAGCTTAGAGACAAGAAAGGTGAACCTCTTTTCGTCTAAAGGTTTGGTAAACAAATCTGCAAGCTGATAATCAGTTTTTACAAAAAAAAGTTCAATTGTTCCTTTTTCGACATTATCTTTGATAAAATGATACCTGACATCTATGTGTTTGGTCTTGGTGTGCTGAACATGATTCGCTGTTATCGTGATGCCGCTCTTTGATCCACAGTAGATCGGGATTTTGTTGAAGTGAAAATCGTAGTCGCGCAGTTGTGTTCTCATCCACAAGACCTGAGAACAGCAGCTAGCAGCAGCTACATATTCTGCTTCGGTCGTTGAAGTTGCGACACAAAGTTGCTTCTTCGATGCCCAACTTACGAGTTTATCACCGAGGAACTGTATATGACCTGACGTGCTCTTCCTGTCTAGCATACAACCAGCATGATTTGCATCTGTATATGCTGTTAGTTCAAAGCTAGTATCTTTAGGATACCACAGACCAAGATCTACAGTCTCCTTCAGATACCTAAAAATGCGCTTAACTGTAAACAAATGGGATTCTTTGGGATTGTCCTGATATCTAGCACATAAGCATGTCGAGAACATTATATCTGGCCTACTAGAAGTAGATACATCAAAGAACCTATCATCCCTCTGTAAGTCCTAACATCATCAGCCTTTCCAGAAGGATCGGTGCCAATATTAGTACCTGGTGCCATTGGGGTACCAATCGGTTTAGAATTTTCCATTTTGAACTTTCGAAGAATATCAAGAATGTATTTTGATTGATTGATAAAAATCCCCGATGAAAATTGTTTGACTTGTAATCCGAGAAAGAAACTCATCTCTCCCATCATATTCATCTCTCCCATCATATTCATCTGAAATCTTGACACCATAAGGTTTGAAAAATTCTTACAATACTTAGGATTTGTAGAGCCAAAAATAATATCATCCAGGTATGCCTATCTACCAGGGTTCAAATCCTAGGGGATGCACTTCGGCGATACCTAGACCTTGGGTTGGTTCGGGTCCAGGTTTACGGGCATACCAGTCTATGGGTATGCGGGTTCGGTCTTGACCGGGCTTAGTCATATCTGGGCGGGTCCAGTCTATTTGGGCTGGGTCGGGTCGCCGCGGATTAGTCGGTGCTGCCCAATTAGATTCCCGGATACCGCGGGTGCGTGTGTGTGGGGGCGTAGCCTAAGTTGCCGTACAAAAAAAAATTATATCATCCACATAGATTTGAATAAGAATGATATCAGCTTTCTCCTTTTTAATAAACAAAATGGTATCTACCGTACCTTTTGTAAAACCAGACTTGACTAAAAATTGAGATAGGACATCATACCAGGCGCGAGGAGCTTGTTTCAGTCCATAGAGTGCTTTGTCAAGAATGTAGACATCATTCGGTTTCTCTTGATTCACAAAGCCTTCTGGTTGCGAGACGTAGACTTCTTCTTTTAGAATGCCATTCAGAAAGGCGGTCTTCACGTCTATTCGAAAGATAGTGAAGTTCTTGTGAGCTGCGTTGGCCAAAAACATTCGAATTGCCTCTAAATGCGCCACAGGAGCATAAGTCTCGTCGTAGTCTATTCCTTCCTCTTGCCTGTATCCCTTGGCAACAAGTCTTGCTTTGTTTCTGATAACGGTACCATCTTCATCTTTCTTGATTTTGAAAACCTATTTCGTACCTATAATGGTTTTACCTTGAGGTTTGGGTACGAGTCTCCAGACTTTAAGTGCTTCAAACTGATTCAGCTCTTCTTGCATTGCAGTCACCTAGTCTGAATCGGCAAGAGCCTCGGATACGCTAGATGGCTCGATCTTGCTCAGAAAGGATTCATGCATACACATATTCATTGAAGCTGACCTAGTTTGCACCGGTTTGGTTGGATCGCCAATGATCTGGCTTATCGGGTGTTGTTTGGTCCATTTATGTTCATGAGGGAGTGGATTATATGAATATATATCAATATTATCATATAAGAATCCACTGGTACCTTCTTCAGGTTGTTCAGGAGGAATGATGGTTGCAGTTGAAGTAGTAGATGCAGAAGGATCAGCAGGTACAGCTTAGTCCATCTGTAGATCAGTCTGTACAGAACATCCTACTGATACAACAACTTCTATCTCTTCATTATTTGTCACATCTTCAACTGTTGGAGTCGGCATTTGAACTGGAATTTCTTGTTGAATCAAGGAGTTGGATTCAGTAGAGATATCTGAACTGGTTGGATGAGTAGTCGTTGAGTCTTCCATCCTGTCAACCACAACAAATTTATTCACATTAGATCCAAGAAATTCATCGTAAAATAGTTCAAATAATAAATCTAAATCAGATAAATGATTAGTCGACGTTGATGCTTCATCTGATTTGATCGTTTGAGACGCAGGTTCTGGACTGTTTTGCCCAGAAGCTAGTACTCCGGTTATCACGGGTTCTGAACTGTGTTGTTCAGAAGCCATCTCTTCATCAAATGTAACGTTGACGCTTTCAACAACGTTCTTTGACTTCTTCAAGTATACACGGTATGCAGTAGATGTAGATGAATAACCAATAAAGATGCCTTCATCCACTTTAGCACTGAACTTGTTCAGACTCTCTCTGTCGTTTAAAACATAACACTTACACCCAAATATATGAAAATATTTGATTGTCAGTGTTCGGTTGTTGATTAACGAATACGGAGTCTTCTTAAATCTGTGGTGTATCATGGAACGATTCTGAGTGTAACACGCAGTCGATACAGCTTCGGCCCATAGATATAGAAGTAAGTCAGATTCGCTTAGCATAGTTCGAGCAGCCTCGACTAGCGTACGATTTAGCCTTTCGACTACTCCATTCTGTTGAGGCGTACGTGCAGCAGAGTATTGATGTGAAAATCCGACCGATTCGAGATATTCTGCAACTGTTTTGTTCTTGAACTATGTGCCGTTGTCAGTTCTGAGAAGCTTGACTGGTTCTGTAGATTCACCTGGGTCATCTTCAGAAATGTGATGTGTACATCAGGCGTCTCATCTTTTGAACGTAGAAATTTGACCCACGTGTATTGCGAATAATCGTCCACGATAACTAATATGTACTTCTTTCTGCCTAAGCTTTGCGTTCGCATCGGACCACAGAGATCCATATGCAACAACTCTAATGGAGAGCTGGTACTTGGTTCAGGCTTTGGTTTGTGTAGAGCCCTCTTCATCTTACCTTTTTCACACGCTGCACACAGATGTTCTTTGACATACTTTAGCTTAGGAAGTTCGTTCACTAACTTTCCACTGACTAGTTTATTAATGTACCGAAAATTGATGTGAGAGACTCGTTGATGCCATAACCAGCTTTGTTACATCGAGGCTTTTGAGAGTAGACACACCTGCTTGTCAGTCTAGACGTTTGACAAATTAATTGTGTAGAGGTCGTACTTTCGAGTGCCAACCAAGAGTTCCTTGCCTTCTTCAGTGCGAACAGAACACCTCTTGGCCTTGAAATTTACCTCTAAGCCTATCACAGAACTGGCCTATACTGAACAGGTTGTGTCCTAAGCCTTCAACATATCTCACCTTCTTAATCGTGACTTTGTCGTGTACCATATCACCATATCCCAAAATTGGTGAAAACTGATCATTACCAAATCGAACTGTTCCGTAGTATTTCTCTGTATAGTTGGTCAACATACCTTTCTGACTGGTCATATGCTTGGAACACCTGCTATCCAAGTACCACATATGACGGGTCTGCACAAGAGAAATTATGAAACAAGAGATTTAGGTACCCACTTGTAAATGGGTCCTACAGTGTTAGTACATGATTTTGGTACCCATTAAAATTTGGGTCCTCTTTTCTTTTGAGAATCAATTGAAGCATTAGAATGATAATAATGCACATGATATGTTCCAAACCACACATCAGAATCTTTACGAGAAGCATAAGCATGTTTATCATAATTTGAATACTTTCTAGCAGACAGACGTAACTGGAATAATTGCTGCATAGAATATTTCTTGCGTGAAACGACAAGAATAGGTTTTGAAGTAGCAATATTCGCAATAACATCTTTACTAGTCGTAGTCTTATTACAATTAACACTTGAAAAAGATTTAGCAGTCTCGTCAATCTTCTGTTTTGGTTGCCATTCAGACTTAACTCCAAGCCTTTTCTGTCTCATATCTGAAACATTTGAAACTGTTGATTTAAACTTGTGAGTTTCAAGAGAATGCTTCATCTTTGGCTTACCAGTAGTGATTTGTTTCTGTGAATGCTGAGATTTTGACTTCTTACCTTTAGCATTCTTAGTTTTCACAGAAACTGATGTATCGACTTTCGTTGATGTTGAACCTTTCTCAAACATACTGGATAATCCAAAGGAATTAATAACAAATGACGAATGATTAGGAAGTTTGGCACTAAAATCAAATTGATCAAAACAATCATCTAAAACACCATCAGAGTTTAGAAAATCTAATCCTTCATCAAGTAAACCAAACATATCTTTAGATTTTGAAGCCTTGGTTGAGTGAGAAAGAACTGAATACTTAAGCACAGTAGAAAACACTTTCTGTTCAATATCAATCAAAGTTCTTTCATCTGATAAAGATTTCTCAAGTTCAGAAATTTTACTTTCCAAGACGAGAGGAGGAACGTAAAGCTTACCTTTGATAGGCGTAGCCTCCATTTCTTTTTCAGAATAAGTTTGGGAAAATTCATTCGAAATAGATTTTGATGGAACAGAACTATAACTATTATTCAACTTCGCATAACGAAATGGAAGTTGGAATTTAGTTGTGTTCTTTCTTTTCTCTGTTTCCTTGGCTTCATTCTCTTTTGACAGTCTAGTCCAGAAAACTTTAAGGTCAGGGTATCGTTGAGAAAGTCTTAAGAATGTAAAATCATAAAGTGCAGGCACTTCTGATATACCATTTTTAAGGTAATGAGGATTCTCATAACCCAGTCCCTAATTCTCTCTATTCTCTTTGGGTTTGTTTAGATGAATGGTTTGTTCAGTTTAACCCATTGAGTATAACTTCCCTTCCAAAGCATTTAATTTTGCAAGTAAAGATTTGTTTTCTTCAGAACACGAAGAATACATTCTAGTAAGCTCTTTAAAATCAAACTCACACATCATTCTCAATTTAGAATTTGTTTCAGTTATCTCTTTGAGAATTATAGTCTTTTCTTTAGCGCAGTTATCAAAGTTTTTATGCATTGTCTCAATCAATACTTTATTCTCAGCAATATCCTCGCTAAGTTTCTGTATTGATTGGTTTTTGTCATTGATAACACCCTTTTCTCGCTTAAGCTTTGACTCTAACTCTTCGAGTTTAGTCAACATGGCATGCATTTGATTTAAGAAATCTGATTGAGTTAAATCACATACCTCATTTTCCTCATCATCGGAATCAGCTTCAGCTTCTGTTTCCTGCTTGACCTCACCCATCAAGCATAGGTGAGTTGTCTCGTCCTTCTCTTCATTCTCATCTTCTTGGTCTGAATGATCTAGCTAGTATTCATCTTCTGCCATCAATGCCTTTCCAGCCTCTTGTTGCTTGGCTAGAAGCATTTTGTTTTTGTAGTAGTCTGAGTTTCTGACTTTGGGTCTTCGGCAGTCTTTGGCAAAGTGACCTATTTTGCCACAGTTGTAGCACTTAGGAGGTTCTGACTAACTGGACTCTTCAGCTTTATACCTTTTCTCTTCCGGCCTCCTTTCCTCTACTCTCTTACCTTCAATCCTATCTTTGTGAACATAGTTGCTTGGACCAGAAGAATACCTCTGACTGTTTGAGCTTGGCTTTTTGTAGAACTTTTTTTGAAAAGCCTTAGTCAGCATAAGCATTGCCTGCTTTAGTTTTTCACAGTCATCCGAGTCAGAGTTTGCTTCACTTTCAATTTCTTCTGATTCAGAAACAATCATCTTGTTCTTCTTCTTTTTCACAACAAGAGCAATTGAGTCAGCACTTGTCTTTTCAGCCTGTTTCTTTTCATCCATGATTTCATCCACCTCTTCTACATTCTGTTTGAGGGTTTTATAGACCTCATGAAGTGGAATCTCGTTTAGATCCTTGATTTGCTTCATTTGTCTGGCAAACCTCTTCCATTCAGGCTGGAGAATGCTTAGGAATTTGACATTCAGCTCCATTTGCGATTTAGTGACCTTATTGTTGCTTAATTCATTCAGCAAGGTCACAAATCTGTCATATGTTCCTGCTAAAGACTCTCCAACTCTGCCTTTGAATTCTTCATAGTTGTTTAGGCAGTTGGATATCTTGAGCTGGTTTCCAACTTTTGAACCTAGCATCACTTTCTCTAGTTGATCCCACATCTCTTTGCCAGAAGCTTTGTAGTTGTCTATCTTCACATATATTTCATTAGGAATGCCTTGAAGAATGTAATACTTTGCTAATCTATCACCTTTTTCTCTCTTTAGGTTATCACCATCAAGCTCATCATACTTAAGTTCATACTCGGTTGCCACAATCCCCTACGTACGAGTCGTAAAAACTGGTGGCATAACTCCTTCTTCCAAGGATTTCCTGATCAATACTCCCAAATCATGTCTTTCAATGAAGTCCATGAACCGATCTTTCCACTGCTCATACTCTCCCCTGAAGAGTACTGGTGGCTTTATGTCAGTTCCGATAGCTAGAGCTTCTCTTGATGTCATCCTGTTTGATAAGATGTGCAATAAGAACTTGTACTTGATAGTTAGTCCAGATAAAATCAAGTGAATATTGAAATTAAGATTCAGAAAGACCAAGTCAGGAATTGGAGCAAAAGCACAATTTTGCGCTAAAAGTGGGTAGCGCAAAAAGAAGGTTTTCGCTAAATGAAGGTGGCGCAAAAGATCACTTGCGCGAAACTCAAACTTGATCACTGAAGAAGATGATAAATTTTGCGCTAAGTGAGGCTGGCGCAAAAGTAACTTTGGGTTAAGAGTGGTTGGCACAAAAACTGACTTCGCGCTATGAGATGTTGGCGCAAAGGTATACTTCTCGCTAAAAGTGGTTGGCGCAAGGATGTTGGCGAAAAACCTTAGGACCCGAATTCTGAAGAATTCGCGAAGTTCAGATGGCGCAAAAGCGAACTTTGCGCTAAAAGTTGTTGGCGCAAAAACTGACTTCGCGAGTTCTTGAAGATGTTGGCGCAAAACTCGTTTCTCGCGAGTTCATCCCTGTTCTTCAAAAATTCGATCTGATCGCTCAAATAACCCTGTTTGACAACGATTAGCAGTCCCAAAATCTAACAAATTGACCACTAATCAATCTAGAACAGATTATAAACACTTGATCTCAATAAAAATCACTTTTTGAAAATCAAATCGATGGAACTGTGAAGTTTTTGCTCGTGAACAGTTTGATGCAAAAATCACAAAATGGGAATCGATTGAAGTGCAATAATGAAATCAAACTATACCAAATCGATCTACAATGATTTTTGATCACAACCTGATCGATTTCAAGTCCAATAACACCCTAAATCACGAAAATGATTTTGAAAATGAAGAACACAGTGCGAGTTCTTAAAAAAAAATTGATTTTGATCTAGTTCAGCTCTGATACCAATTGTGTGTCCCTGATTTATGACAAGTTCTTATCGACAATAACACAATCACAAACATATAAATGATAACCAACCTGTTTGATTTATTCCAACGATTACAAGGTTGAGTTTTTCTCTCTATGAAGCTCTATTTCTTTTACACCGTGGAAATCTCTTATGTGTGTGCTGATAAATATCTTCTTTCTATCTTATCAAACACACCTAACTAACTAACATAATATCTAACACTAATATCTAAACTAATATCTAATAAATATCTATTTATAAGATATTTAGAATAGACAAAAAATACAATAAACAACTTTGACGATTTATTACAAACTGGCTTTAGACTTATATTAAGAGTTGACTTTCCAGCTTTAGCTTCAGATTGCAAACTTGAGATTGTATGATCTTGAATCCAATAGATCTGTGCGCTAACACTTTCCTTTGATTCATATATGTTATTACTCTAATTATTATTGTGTGTGCTTGATTCTGGAACAACACCCATCTTAATCTATTGCTTCGTATGGAATCACCATGTGTATAGGAATTTCAATCAAATGAGAAGGGGTGTGTAAGGACGTCAAGGTCAGTTTACCGGGGGTAGTTGTGCAGGAAGAATTCTTCCTATGGAGATGGGGAATTCAGATGTAATTTTGGGAATTTAGTGGCTTGAAACGTTAGGGGCCACACTTACCAACTGAAAACCCAGGTGATGAAATTCAAAGTAGGACAGGAAGTGGGTGACCCTTAGGTAGGTCACTGATCTCCATGAAATCAATAAGCAGGTTAATTAAGCAAGAAAAACAAGGGGTGTCGTTGGAATTTGGGCTATTAGATTTAAACTTAGCAAGTGAGGAAGTTTGTCCGGAGGAGGTGAAAGATGTTATGGGTGAGTTTCGTGAGGTTTTTAACTTACCTACGGTACTACCCTTGAAAGAGGAATATAACACATAATCGAACAGGAATAGGACCGGTGAACGTTCGTCCCTACCGCTATGCCCACTATCAGAAAAATGAGATCGAACGCCTACTACAGAAAATGTAACAGGCTGGGTCATTCATAGCAACAGTAGTCCGTTTTCCTGTAAGTTAAAAAGAAACACAGAAGTTGGCGTTTCTGCGTAGATTATCGGGCTCTCAATAAAAATACGGTACCCGACAAATTCCTGATACCTGTGATAGATGCTAAATTGGACGAACTGTTAGGAGCGGCTATATTCTCGAAGCTAGACTTGAAGTCCGGCTACCATCAAATATGGATGAAGGATGAAGACGTACTGAAAACAGCCTTTCGAACACATGAGGGACATTACGAGTTCCTCGTGATGCCTTTCGGCTTGGCTAATGGACCATCCACGTTCCAAAGTTTAATGAATGAGATATTCAAACCATATCTTCGGATGTTTGTTTTCATAATCCTTGATGATATTTTTATGTACAATAGGACCGTGGATGAACACAAATATCATTTAAGGGTGGTACTCGATGCACTCAGGTAACATCAACTCTACGCGAACCAAAAAAAGTGTGAAATTGGACGGAAGAAAGTGGCATACGTGGGGCATGGCATTTTGTGTCAAGTAGTGGAGTGGAGATGGATACTTCAAAGGTCCATGCTATGCTAGACTAGCCTTCCCATATGTCACACCCCGCTAAAGCGGAAACACGAGGCATAACAGCTCCGAACTCATAGCACAATATTATAGTCATACCGCCATGCATTTATCTTTTAAAAACATTACAACATCAAAACATAGTATTTTTCATTGTTTACAATTCCCAAAGACTTAAACATAACGATATATATATAGAACGAAATAATCTTGCGTCAAAACATGAAGTACGTGGCTTAAACATCATTGTTTACCTTCTTGATTCCTGAAAAGCATGTATAAAAAACAAGGTCAACTACAAAGAGTTGGTGAGTTCACAGGTTTTAGATATGCACAAATCATTTCATATGCAAAATTTTGATAAACGAAGCATTTTGTACAATTTGACTTTTAAACTTAAATGAAATTCATGAGTATTGCCATTTTAAATTCTGTATGACTAGAGTCGGTATTGATAAAACTTGTTGAGCCACTACTAAACCGTCCCTGACCAATTTCAACGCCCCAATGAACTAACTCAGTCGTGGTCTATGCCACATGGATAGTCATATTCTCTAGTATAGTGCACCCTTACTCGTCAGTATGAGGTGGGTTTGTCAGACCAAATAGCGCTATCCACTAATACTATAGGCCCAATTTTTGGGTTAATAGTAGTGCTTAAGGGGACTAACTCTTTGATACTCAACATACCAACATTTCTTATATGTCATAACATTATATTTCCGAATGCTTATAATAAAGCCTCATACATTGATAAATATGCAATACTTTATAACCAATCTCATGAATCTTTACAAACGTAATTTGACATGCTTTCCACCCCAAAATCAATTAAAATGGTGAAAGTGGGGCTGTGAATACTCACCTTTTGGAGAAAGCGCGAAGATTTTGAGATAGTGATCACCGAAAGTCGTTACTTCCTAGATTTCCTATAACGAAAGATGCCACAAGGAAAATACGTCAATACTCGTCCCTAAGTCCAAATATTTCGTCCGAGTGATTTATGAAATGCCAATAAGTGTATATTTTAGTCCAAAATCATTTTAAGGTCAAATATAGGTCTTAGAATGCCTCAATGCAAAGTTTGAATATGTTAAGACCATCTTTCTGGATTTTCAGCACTTGCTGTCCAGAAAATGTTTATAGAAACCTATCTTCCCAATATACAATGTTTACCAAAATTTTTGAGGAACTAATATACTGAGTTCTGAACCAATCTGAAAAATTTCATGATTTATAGAGGTGTTTTGATACCCCAAATAAATTTCACAAAACAGAATGTCACTGATTTTTAGATCAGTGACACACTTTACTTGCAGTTTATATTTGGGATACAAAAACTCAGAATTATGCAATGGGTCATATGTGGTTGCAAAGCTAACTCAAAAATCTATCATGGAAAAAGAATTTCATCCAATTTGGACAAGAATTGAGGGAGTTATGGCCTTTGGAAGTTGGGTGTATGAATCTGCCATTTCTGGACAGATTACACCATCTTTTTCTAAAATCCAATTGGATAACCAAATCTCTACCATTTTGGGTGATTCTTGACTCTATGGATAGGTAACACCTTAAACTAGAGTTTGATAGCAGAATATCCAATTTTTGATGAGTAGAACTTGAGTTATGCATCAAGAAAGTAGGTGCCTTTTTCTGGACAGCAACTGAGGTAAAATCAAACTTGTAAAAAGAATGGTAAGATGATCATTTTGCACTTGGTTTATGATATAACCACATGCTCTCACATCTTAATCAAATATAAAATGACTTTAAGATGAAAACTATACTTTTTGGACTCATAGCAATCTATGATGCTCATCCAAATACATGCATGTACAATATACCAAATAAGTGATATTATCATCACTAATAAGCTCTTAATCATGTGGAATTTGGGAGATTCCATCTTAAGAGCATTTTTATACTAAATTTTTATTGTAATAACATAGTCATAAGTTCAATAACACCAAAATTTTGTGGTTCATGATACTATACTTACCAAAATTCAACATTATAATCAAAAACCCCCAAACTTGATGATATACAAGTTTTCTTTGAAACAAGAATCAAAAACTCATTTTAGAATACTATATACATCAAATGTAATCTATTTCTCCATCAAAAACCCAATTTACAACATTTAGATGAATAATTTTATTCATCAACCCCAAAACCGAAAATGAGAATATGCAAGTAAAAAGATGTAGTTTTTGGAGTTATCTTGAAGATTGGTTGATGAAATCTTGATTCTTACTTCAATTTTTTTGATGATTGAGCCCTAATTTCTTCTTGATTTTGAACAAACAAAATGGAGTGGTGATGGTATGATGGTGGTGGTGTTCGGCCGATGAAGAGAGAGAGAGGGAGATAAAGAGAGAGAGAGGGAGATGAGAGAATAATCATTCTCTTAATTGGTTTTTAAATTAAAAGAGGTTATTTCATAAAAAAAAATTAGGAATTAATGTGGTTATGACAAGTGTCTAATGACTAACCAAAATTAATAATATTTTTATAATATAAATATAATATAGTCTAATCCAAAAATATCAGATATAATTGAGGACCGAAATACCCGATTCTCAATTTTTTCTAAAACAACTAATATGCAGAAAGATGAAAGTTTTTCAACTAAAATAATATAACTTTATAATTTTGTATATTTTGGACTTTAATCATAAATCTTGGCATTTCTGAACTGTGACGATCAGTTAATGGACTGTTCCGGGTATTTTACGCATCTTCCGAAATTTTTGGAAAAACTTTTAACTTAAAAAAATTTTTTAGTTAAATTCTAGAAGTGAAAATATTATAATATATTTTCTAATAAATCAAAGGATGCTAACCTTATGATTCAGATTTTTGACAGGTGTCACACCATAGAACTGTGACAGAATTGCGTGGGTTTCTAGGGTTGTCGGGGTACTATCGTAAGTTCATTATGGGTTAAGGAAGAATTGCAACTCCCCTCACTGACTTGCTTAAAAAGAATGGGTTTCAATGGGACGTCATCGCCTAAACAACCTTCCATAAACTCAAAAAGGCTCTATCCACGGCTCCTAAACAGCTGCCTGATTTCAGCCAACCGTTTGTTGTAGAAATCGACGCCTCGGGGGTTAGGTTAGGGGATGTCCTAATGCAACAAGAGCGCCCCGTTGCCTACCTTAGCCAAGTATTGGGGACTCGATCTCGCCAAAAACCCATTTATGAAAAAGAGCTCATGGCCATTGTCCTCGTCAAACGCAAATGGCGACCGTATTTGTTGGGTAGAAAGTTCAGCGTGTGTTCCAACCAACAAAGTTTGAAGTTCCTGCTCGAGCGATGCGTCATTGAGCCAGAGTACCAACTTTGGGTGAGTAAACTGCTTGGTTATGAGTTCGATATCATTTATAGGACGAGAAAAAGTAACCTTGTTGTTGATGCTCTTTTAAGAAAGCCACAAGAGATTGAGTGGTCGGTGTTGGGGGACCTCAATGGTGCAATTGGGACGTAATTAAAAAGGTGTTGGAGAGTGATTCATTGCTACAAAATATTAAATAAGTTGTTCAGGAGGGACAGATGTCCTACAAAGGCTTTACGATGCAAAAAGGAATGCTTTTGTACAAAAGACATGTGGTTTTACCACGCACGTCAACACTCATTCCTAAGTTGTTGGAAGAATTTCATAGTTCCTCTATGGGTGGTCACTCCGGCGAAGAAAGAACACTACAATGGATTTCAATGAAAGTGTTTTGGGTTGGCATGTACAGAGATGTTATAGATATGGTGGAAAAGTGTGAGACTTGCCAAAGAAACAAGTACCAAACTGGGACCAAACAGGTTTATTGCAGCCGCTTCCATTGCCACTCAGAGTTTGGGAAGAAATTACGATGGACTTTATAGAGGGCCTGCCCAAATCTTTAGGAATGACATGTATACTCATGGTTATCGATAGGCTCAGTGAGTACGTTCTTGTCGTGGGCCTTAAACACCGTCCACACAAAGACTGTGGCAGAAACCTTTCTGCATGAGATAGTGAGACTACATGGCGTTCCGGCGACCATCGTAAAAGACCGAGGAACTTGTTTCTTACCCAATTCTAGCATGAACTATTCAAATTACAGGGCACTAAACTTCACTATAGTACTGCCTATCATCCTCAAACGGATGGTCAAATAGAGGTAGTCAATAGAACTTTGGAGCAATACTTATGTTGTATGGTGTCAGACAGACCGCGCGAATGGGGTAAATGGTGGCGGAATACTCGTATAATACCACGTATCATGTCAGACTCAAATGTTCACCCTTCAAGATTCTATACGGAAGGGACCCTCCAACCATACTAAACTATAAACAAAACTCCATTGGTGTCCAAGCAGTGGAACAACTGCTAAGGGAATGAGAGGAAATCTTAGACGAAGCTAGATTAAGTTTGATAAAGGCACAAATTTGCATGAAACAATGCGCGGATTTGGGGCAACGGGATGATTAATTCGAGGTGGGGCACGCGGTGTTTATGAAATTAAGGCCTTCTCGACAGTGATCTTTAGTCTCCCAAAATAATAAGAAATTAGTTGCTAAATATTATGGGTCATTTCGTGTTTTGGAGAAAATTGGGAGGGTGTCTTATAAGCTTGATCTTCCCCTAACTTCAAACATCCACCCGATGTTCCACATATCCCAATTACAAAGAGCCATCGGAGCTTGCTTATCGTCCAATATTCTACCACCACAGATCAGTGAAAACATGGTGTTGAAAGCCGAACCTGAAGCTGCGTTAGACGTCCGACAACAACAAAAGGGGAGGATCAATGGACCATGTGACGTGTTGATCAAGTGGCATAGGCTGGGGGAATTCGATGCAACCTGGGAAGACTACGAGGCTGTATGTAACCGATTTCCAGATTTCCACCTTGAGGATAAGGTAGTTTTGGGGCGGGGTATTGATGGACCCCCCATTCAACTTACGTATTCAAGGAAGGGCAAAAGGGGAAATTAGGGCACATGGTATCTTCTAAAATAAACACAGTTGGGTCCTACCATTTTGTTAGACAATTTTTTTTTTACTTTTCTTTATGTTTACGCTTAGTATAAAAGGAGATGTTTTGGGTGGAGAGAGGCATTGATTTTGTTAGACGGACAAGAGCCTTCTAGGAGAGTCTCCAGTCTCTCGAATATTATGTCCTTTCTGTAATTTTTTTCATTCCCTTTAATTTCAATCATTGAAACTCACGTTGTGTGCATCAATAGTTAAGGTAAAATCGGTGTTATGTCAAGATCACAAAAGAGGGAATCTATTAGCATCTTTGACCAATTTTAATTAAGTTGTCTAGGGAGCTTGCTTTGGCCTTTGAGCGATTGAACGCTTGTTGCTTCTCAAAGATATTAGATTCCAATGCCGACATACTATCCCCAAAATGGTGGCAAAGAGATGAAACTCTTTTGAGATGATACTTACCATGATCGTATCTCTTACCACATCCTTTCAACAGTTACAAACTCTCTAGAAAAGCTTGCGATCAACAAAATGCCCATTTAGAGAACATAACGACTAGAAGACGTTGTTACGCACCATGATCGTATCTCTTTCTCCATACTCTTTTCAAATGTTACTTCTTTCCATTTAGCTCCTAAAATACTTGGAAGTGAAATTCATATTCATGATCATTCGCTTGATATTCACATGTCCATAAAGGCTATCATTGTTAGGACGCAAATATTGCATCGAGGAGATTCAGATGGTTCATATAAATCAGATTGTTCTCAATTTCACATGGATCCAAAATCCCATGGGACCTGACAGAATATTGAGAAAGTTTAACCATATTATGGCCAACCCAAGGTTTCTGGAAAATTTTCTAGCTACAAATGCGCAGTTCTTGGCGTTTGGTGTACTGGATCATTGCCTAGGCGTCCTCTAGATCTATATACAATCGACTAATAAATGCCTGAGGTTAAAGTTTGGGAACCATGTTGTTGACAAGTGCCTTAAAAGGGGTGGCATAAAACTTAAGCTTTTGTTTACAGTGTTTATGCGTGGACATAAATTTTCAAAATCGTATTCTAAAATATTTTTCATGCATAAAAAAAGTCGTGCATTATTCTGTAAAACAATTTTACAATATTTATAGAGCTTCCGTCAAAACAATTTTAATGTACTCTTTTGTTTTGGTTTTTATGAAAATCACATTTTTCGTTATAGTTTGTTTCCTAATCATCATTGTATCTGCAATCAACCACACACTTTATAAATTAACCACAAACAAAATGCAATAGCAAAGATTTTTTCTTAGTTTGATAATCCACGAGCGATCATGAATAATCGAAGTCGATGCTAGGGACAATCCACAAGGATCTGTCAGATGTCTTCAAGCTCGTGTGCACAGAGTCGGATGTGACTTGGTCGGCAACCAAAACCCGTGATCCAGGTCGCCTAAGACACCGGAAAAAAATGACGGTGTTTCCCTCGACCTTAGGTCAAGTTACACAACTTTCGGTTCCAGCTTCCTTTTGGTTGCTTCTCATCTTAGTTTTGTCGTCCAAGTTTTCAGTAATGAAATCCTATTCTATTACTTTTACATTGGGAAAAAAACTACTCTATTACAACATCGAGTAAGATTAAATAAATATAGCCCTAAAATAAAATTACATCTCATTAAAAAAATGAAATTTCAATCTATCGATTATATGACCAAACATACATCACAAACGGGTCTAGGAAGTTTTGCTATGCCACATGCATCAATTAACATATGTAATTATTGTATCCATATACATGATGATGGTTACAATAAAAAGTCACAATATATAAATTAAAATGAATATGCTCTACATCTAAAAAGATCAAGATATGTATAAAGCTTCAAACTTTATACTTAAATATATATGCTTTGCCCTCAAAACATCAAGGCATGTAAAAAGTTTCAAACTTTATACATAATTATATATGCTTTGCACCTCGAAAGATCAAAGCATGAAAAAGTTTCAAACTTTGTACATAACACGGCTCTGATACCACTGTTGGGGTTTCAAATCTGATTAAAACTCAAAAGTCAGCAGAAAGATCAAACTTTTAAACCTTTTAAAATCCCTCCAACAAGGATCATTATGTAGAAAAGCCGAAAACAACATAAATCAACCATAGGGTGTTTAAAGTTCATACCTTTAGATCTTCTTAGCCAAGAATTGGAGAGACGATGCAAATCTCCTCTATATATTAATGCACACTACAAGCAAGATCCTTAAATGGAAATCTTTGTGCTAGCAACTCGATCCCAATGCCCTTTTGTTTGCTTGAAGTCGAACTCCAAAGGGAAGAGAGAGGAGCCGAAAATTCTCTAGGTTTATGGAGAAATTATGTTGTTAGGTAAACCAATATGTTCTATTTATATGCATAAAACCCTAATAGGTTTGTAAGTATATCAACTACAATATGACAATAGGTTTCTTTATTCCAATAATCCCATAATATGAATTAGGATTAGGAAATATTATTTCCTTATAAATATCATTTTAATTATTCCATTAAGTAATTAACTTCCCTCTTTACTTTTAATTGTTGTAACAACTATTATTTCATAAATAACAATTTTCTTTTACAATAATTAATTTTGTTAATATTGAAATCATATTTAAATATATATAATTTGCATCTACTTGCTTCAATGTGTGTGACTTTATAGGTTCTTATTGCATTAGTAGTGTATTTATTGGTTGCATCGTGGGAATATAACCAACATCACGTGCTATCAAGTGTTGTTCCTTGGGTATTCGCGTGTCTATCCCTATAGAGATAGTTTACATGTGTTGATTCACATTCACTGAGTTGAGTTCGTTCTTTCTTAAACCTACTAGCCTTCCTCTAGAGTCAACAAATCCCATTCTAGATCCTTCAATACCTTGTTCTTAGGCATTCAAGTATGGGTTATATCGGTTGCCATGCTGAAAACACCGAAACATACTTGATTCACAAATTTGAATGTTAGAAAGCATCATAGACAAATGCCCGATACCCAAGAGCCCTCGTGCATCATCGTTATAGTGAGTCTCCCGTTCTACCCCACCCAATATACACATATCATCGCGTAGTAATACAGTCCCTTACCACCACATACCGAGCCTTATGACCCACGTGGTGCCATTCTCATTGATATTCCCATTGCCTTCTAAAAAGTCACATGACTCATTCACGATATACCATTCATGACTATCTTTCCCACTCTCACCTCTTTTCAGAGTCGTTTACCTAAACAACAACTATTGACAACCATATTGTTTCCTGAAATGTGATTGAGGCTCTTAATCACCTAGGATGGTTTAAGGCCATGCACGAAGAGACAGATGCACTACAAAAGAATCATACTTGGGATTTGGACCAACTACTTCGTAGCAAAGTGGGTTGTAAGTTGGTATTCATGGCAATGCATCATTCTGATGGTTCCTTGCATCGGGTGAAACCCCGGTTAGTTGCCAAGGGTTATTCTCAAGCCTATTGGGTTGACTATGACGAGATATTTTCCCTCGTGGCTAAAATGTTGTCTGTTCGCATTTGTATAGCTTTGGCTTCCATTTATTATTGTTGTTCATCAGTTGGATCTCAAGAATGCTTTATTTTTTTAATGAAATTCTTGAGGAGGTGTACATGTAACAACCACATAAGTTTGTATTGAGGAGGCTACAAAAGTATGCGGATTGTAATGTTCATTATATGGTCCCAAATAGTCTCCTAGAGCATGATTTAGACATAACTCGTAGTTCCGAGGATTTTGTTTTTGTTTTTTAGACACTATGATGATCGGCGAATCATGTCGGTGGTCTATATAGATTACTTTTTTTCATCACTAGAGATGATAAAACCAAAATTTCGAAACAGAAACAATTTCTTCAGACTCAATTTCAAGCTTTTGATCTTGGACGACTTCATTACTTCCTTGGGATAAGGTTTCTCGATCTTCATATGCTTACTGAGTGTATTCTATTAGGGTGTAAACTAGTGAAAAAATTGATGCTTGCTATGGGAAAACTTTGTTGGAAATCCTATGAAGGACGGTTGTTGGAGAGTTCAACTATTTGACAATTATTAGACGAGGTATATCATTTCCCGTTATTGTCTTGAACCCGTTCAAGTCCCACCACTTATACGAGATATTGGGATGCAACACTTACGTTTTGTGGTATCTCAAGGCTACAACTAAGCTTAGGGATACTCTGTGGATTAGGGCCACTGTCGAGTTGGTGCATTAACTAAAAGAAAGAGATCAGGATATCTGACGTCTCATATGTAGGTTAGGCTGGTTGTCTCATTTCCATGAGATCGACTTCAATTATAGTGTTTTCGTTGGAGGAAATCTAGCTTCTTGGAAAAGCAAGAAACAACACACTCTTTTCTGATCAAGTGGCGAGTAAGAGTACAGAGCCATAGAAGATGTGTAGTGCAAAATGACGTGGGTAAGGAGACTTCTATGAGAGCTTGAGGTAATTACGGGTGGCTTGATGAGACTGTATTATGATAACCGGTCACACATTCACATAGCTAGGAACAAAGTCTTCCTTAAAAGAACCAAACATATTGAGGTTGATTGTTATCTCATTAGAGCCCGTGTTGTGGGAACAAGGCCATACCCCCATAGGCCATACCCTCCATCGATCCAGCCAGTACACATCACACGTGAAGACCAAAAATCAACTTGTAGACATTCTCGCGATTGTGGAAGATGGAAATAAATTTTATTTGTAACAAGTTGGGCATGATTAACATATTTTCTCTAACTTGAGGAGTGTTAGATGTAGTTAATTTAAGTTCTACTTTCTTGTTAGTACTATTCAGGTTTTCTTTTTAGCTTCGCTTTTATATATATAAAGATGTAATCTTCTTTAGCTATAAGAAAATGTAAATATAAGAAAATATTCCTCTGATTATAGTTATAGGTGTTGATTTTTTAAAAGGTGTTGATCTCGGAGTATTGTTTTACTTCTGATTAATAAGAGGTGGTGCTGAAGTATGAAATCAAAATCAATAAGACTATTTGTTTTTTTAAATTGACAAACGTCTGAATATATATAATTTTTTTATTTTATCTCTCAAAATGCCATAGCGTTTAATTTATGAAGTAAATTGTATTTCAACTTGATACAAAATACATATACAAGACCTATATTTATACAAGGCTTAGGGAAATCAAATTTGAATAATTTCCTAATCCAAAGGATTTAGTTTCCTTTTTCTTGCTAATTCCATAACACTCCCCCTCAAGGTGGAGCATAGATATTGATCATGCCCAGCTTGTTACAAATGTAGTCAATACGATTCCCATTCACGGCTTTCGTAAAAATGTCTCCTAATTGATCTTTTGATGGAACATGTCCTGTTGCAATGAACTCGTCCACAATTTTGTCTTGAATGAAATGACAATCAATTTCGATATGCTTAGTCCGTTCGTGAAAAACAAGATTTGAAGCAATATGAAGGGATGCCTCGTTATCACACCAAAACATTGTTGGAAGTGCAAGCGCATAACCAATTTCCTTTAGTAGCTGATGTATCCATACTATCTCACAAATTGAGTCGGCCATTGTCCTATATTCTCATTCAGCTATGGACCTAGATACCACATTTTGTTTCTTACTCCTCCATGAAACCAAATTTCCACAAACAAACACACAATACCCTAAGATAGATCTGCTCTCATCCTTGCATCCACCATAGTCTGCATCCGAAAAAGCTTTAATTAGGTCGGTGAATCATTCTTTCTTGGCAGGCCTATGACGTCCATAAAACAATCCTCGTCCTGGAGCTCCTTTAAGATAACAAAGAATTTGTTCTAGGAGGGCCAATGATTAATCGTTGGAGCAGTCTTCATGATTAACAATCATCCGAAAAGCACAGTCTTCATGATTAACAATCTCCCCCTTGTGATGAAATATGAACAATCTCTCCCTTTGACAATAAATGATCAATCTCCCCCAAAGATTAATAGGAAAGAATCTTTTGTCTGATCTGAATGAGTCATCAATTCATGAATGTATTTATCCGAATCTTTTCAAATTCAGACAAATTATGAGTTGTAACCCTGAATCAACATATGAAACAGTTAGGAATGCATGTCCGTAACACAAAGTTAATGTGTACAACGAATGTACAATGTAAGGAGCTTGAGATGATGTTCACTCCCCACGAATTCCATTCAATCATTGAAAAACACAAGGTAATTCTATGAATGTTCTAACAGAAAAACAAATTTTATGTGTGCTCGTGCATGTGTATGAACGAATTTAATAGACTCTACAGATCTTGTGATCTTGGCTCATCAAGCACAATGATTGATGTTAAGGCTCAAAATTATGCAAACCATTGAGACAACAATGATTATACATAGACTCAATGTGCATGATGAAGGGTCGAAGGTGGGGCAACTTTCCTTCTTTTTCATTATCAGTATCTTTCGAATAAAGAACCAATAGCTTATGTGCTGCTTCCCCAGAAAATGTGAAACATTCTCTTTTTGAGAAAAGAATGAGTAGCTGGTGGGTTGTTTGCAAGAGTTGGCATGGGCTCACTGCCTTTTTCAATGATAGTCACCAAAGAATGTGAACCAATCAGATTATGTGGCTTCCCTCTTAGTGTATTTTGTTATATCCAATATTTAATGTTCATAGTCAAAGTCTGTAAAGTCAACAAAGTAAAGTCTCGATAAAGTCTTTGTTGTTAGTCTTGTGGAATTTGACCATATATAAAGGCTTGTAAGTGTTGTTGTAAGGTGTGGTCAAGCATTGTAACATTTTTAAGAGATATACAACTGGATCACTTTCTCTCTCTAATACTCTCTCTCTCTCTCTCTAGAAGATCTTAATTGTCAAATTCGTGTTATTGATTGAATTGTGCTTGAATCTGGGAATGATACATTTTCATTTGGTATCAGAGCAGACCAAAACTATTCAGATTACTTGGATTTCATTTTGATTTGATTGAATTTTCGAATTTTGGAATAACACACACATATTTTTCTAAAAATCACTGTTTCATTCGATTTTTCATGTGAAATCGTTTTCAATGCAAGAAATTAGTTTTTTGGTGATCGATTTGCAGTATAAAACATTTCTTGTTGAAATTTCAATGTCAAAATCACACTAAATCGAATTTAATTTTGAATTTTTGTGAATTTTAGTTTGGAAAATGTCGAACATTGATTTTTGATCAGGTTTCAGTGATTTAGGTGTTTTTAATCATATAATCATACTAGAAAAGTGTTCATTATCAATTTTCGATCATATATGTGCATTATCAAGTATTAATTGCAGGTTTTGAAGTTTTTGGATCGAATTCGTGAACACAGATGAAGAACACGCTAGATTTGAAATGCGCGCAAGATTCTAAGTGAAGAACATGCACGTCACTAAACGCGCAAAACACCGAAGAACATGCACGTAGTTGTCTGCGCGAAGTGGAAACGCGCACGAGCCTACTTGCGCGAAGTGATTGCCACAGTGATCTGCGAGTTCTATTGTTTTGCGAGTTTACATTTTACACGAACTTAAAGTGTCGAAAACTTTCTAAGTATAGAATGTGCACACTCAAGAACGCGCACGTAGACATTTGCGAGAAGCCAAAACGCGCACGACCTTATATGCGAGAAGTTCAAATCTGCACCCTTTGTTTTGCGAGAACCAGGAACGCGCACATGCCTGTTAGCGCGAAGTGAAGTGAAAAGTGGGACCCCCATGCAGTGAAGTGAAGTGAAGTGAAGTGAAGTGAAGTGAAGTGAAGTGAATAGAGGGACCCCCGTGCTAAGTCTGCGGAGGGGGACATATTTCTGATAGTGATCAAAAAAAAATTTATTTTTGACGATCATTTTGAAGTAAATTTTTTCAGATATCAAGATGTCTAATGTTTTATCAGGAAGAGATTGTGCTATCATGTATATGCCTGAGATGTCTGCCATAGAAGCTGAACGGGATAAACTGAAGATTCAAAATTCAAAGCTTCTTAATCAGATTCAAGAGTTTAAAGCTAAATTGTTAAATTCTGATAAAACTTATGAATGTGCAAAATACTAATGATTCTCAATCTGATTTTACAGGTATCATCAAGTCCAGAGAGAAAGAAATTAAAGCAAGAGAGAAAGAAATTAAAGTGAAAGATAAAGAAATAACTACTCTTCAAAACAAATTAAAGTCAACTGAAAAGAAGTCTTCAGAACATAAAGTTGAATCAGTTGAAATACAAAGCAAGTTTAAAGCTTTTGAAGAGAAGATATCTGCATTGGAAGCGAAAAATGTTGAACTCATGAAAAGTGTCAATGCAAATAAAAACAAAGTTGATTCAGAGAAAACTTATGCTCAAAAGCTATCTGACTTTTCTAAGAAAGCTATCTAAGAGAAGAAAGATATGGAGCTAAGATGCATTAAACTCTCCAAGAAAATATTCGAGTTTGAAAAGATTGTTATAATCGAAAGAGATACTTTTGCAAAAGAGAGAAAAGTTCTTGAAGATAAAGTAAGTGAACTTCCCAAACAAATCTCTACATTACAAGACTTACTTGAGAAAGAAATAAAATCTTTTCAAGAAAAGAAGAAGGCTTTTGAGATGGAAAAAAAAATTGCTGAAAAGAGAAATACTAGGATTTTCAAAGAAATATCTAAGAAACCCAAGAACTTGGAAAAAGATTTTGAGCAAGAACGTTTAAACTTTGAATCTGAAATATCTAAGCTCACATCCAAGATATCTGTTCTATCATCAGATGTTCAAAAAGAACAGATGGTAAAATCTGATTTGAAAAAGAAGTTTGACACACTTACTGTTGAAAGAAACATTTTATTCGAAAAGATAAAACAACTTGAAGTTGTGAATGTTGAATTGTCTGAAAAGATTTCTGCAGATGTAATCAATCAATCACCTTATGACAATTCAACTGAATCAGTTTGTTCTTTTAAAACAGCTTCAAGTTCTATTCATGAAAATGTTTTCAAAAAGAACAGTGCCAAACCAAACATTGTCAAATCAAATCAGATTCGTCCATCTAACCTGTTCTATGATAAGTCTGTTGATATTCCAGCGAGTTTCTATGTCAAATATATTGGAAAGCATTCAAAGAAAGGACAGATGGTCTGGAGAGTGAAGAGTTCTCCTGATGATGAGAAGAAGAATGGCAGATCATTCAAATCCACATCAAATGCCAAGAAGAACATTTCTCATGAAGGTAAATCTTTTGGTAATTCTGATATGTTTTATTCTACTAATCATTTGATCAGGATTGGTCAGAAGAAAATATGTTGTTCTTACTGTGGAGAGAATGATTTTGTTCAAAGAAAAGCTGCTCATCACTGGTACGGATCTTACAGAATATCTTCTCAGAAATATAATTTTAAAAGATTTAAATCTATTGAGAAGTGGATTCCTAAATCTAACTTACCAGGACCCAAATACCAGTGGGTACCAAAACCTATCAATTCTGTTTTACAGGTACCACAGGTGTAGGGGGAGCAAGATGTTTGACTTCTAGACAAAACAATCTAGGACTCGTACCTCAAAGAACTATGGCTCTTGAATAATTCAGTTCATGACCCGAACTTCAAAGTTAAAGGACTATGACTTCTAGATAAAACAATCCAGGACTCGGTCTTTAATGTTTAAAGATAATGATATTTTGAAAATATCCAGGGGAAGCTTATCAGAATATAAATCATTCTATCATAATTTGAGGGGGAGCAAAAATGTACGTATCTTTTGATCTAAATCTATGATTGTTTGAAAGGAGAACAACTTTCAAGCATGAAAAACGCTTTCTTAAATGTTCAAACCACTTCTCTATTCTCAAAAGATTTCAAGAATTAAGAAGTGTGATTTTAAATGATTTTCATTATGGAGCCTTAATGTTTAACTGACGGTGTGTTTCCCAAGATCAATACTTGTGTATTATTTTGTCTATATACTGTCAAGTATTCACACACACCGGTTCAGTACTCCATTTGAATTTGTTATTAACATGTCTCTAAACGAACCAATTTTTCGATGGTAATACTCCCGTTTGCTTTCGAATTTCTTGAGCACCATTCATCATTTCAACTTGAGCGTTCATTGCAAAATTGTTTATATTCGTTCGTATAAACAAACTATAAAGTTCTTTGATACCCTAACCATTTCATGTTCATATTTCATGATATTTGATCTGATATATCATTGTCAGATTATCAAAACAAGGAAACTGAATGATCATAAATATTCATTGTTTTGAGAGATCTTCAAAGTTCAAATGCTCAAGTTTCATTCATATATTTGATGAGCATACATTTTGACAATGTTATCATATTTTGCGCTTAACTGTTCAAGTTAAATTGTTGAGCAACTATTCTTTTTAGGACAAAATTACATGGGATTTGTGTGAGAACTTAATCAGAACTTCCATGGATTCACGTTAGACAGTGTTTCCTACCCCGAAAGTTATCCTAGAGTGATTGAGGGGTGAGGGGTCAAAATCAAAGAGTGGGGGAGATAACTCATCCGGTTGAGTTTTTCTTATTGTGCTGAGTGGTAAAATGGAAATGAGAGTATGGTTAGAAGTGAGCTTAAATGTTAAAAAGAAAGAGGGTGTGAGAACATAGTTAAAACAATATGAAAACTCTGCACCAACTTTTTCTGAGTCTGGCAGCCACATCTACTGATTGGTTCACATTCTTTGGTGACCATCATTGAAAAAGGCAGTGAGCCAATGCCAACTCTTGCAATTACCCCACCAGCCACTCGTTTCTTTCTCAACAAAGAAATGTTTCATTTTCTTTGGGGACGTATCATATCTGCTATCTGGTCTTCACTCGGAAGATTTAGATATTGAGTCCGCGTAATACTTGTTGATGTCTCAACAGTTTACACACTTTGAGCCTGAAAAAGCTTAAGTAGCTTCAATCATTTCTACACTTTCACGTACACACAAGGAATAAGTTTTCTTGTCATAACATTCATAGAAAATTCCTTTGTGGTTTTTTTTATGATTGAATGGAAGCCCTGGGGGAGTGAACATCAGAAAAACTCATTTCCAGTGTACATTTGTTGTACAAAGTGGCTCCGTGCTACTTACAGGCATTCTAACTGTTTCATCTGTTGAATCAGGGTTACAACGCTTAATTTTTCTGAATTTGAAAAGATTTGGATGAATACATTCATGAATTGTTAGATACTCAGATTAAAGGGTGGAGATTGTCAACATTACTATAAAGGACGGAGATTGTTAGTTTTTCAAAAAGAGGGAGACTATTATTCAAAGACAGTGGTGACTTGAAAAGGTTTTGATGATCATGGTGCTCACAATCATCAAAAAGGGGGAGAAATTCTGAATTTTCAAGTCATATAAAGCTGGTATATTCAAAAAGGGAGATAACTTCAAGTTTAAATCTAAAGATGATTCAAAAGATTCTTAAGATACAAAGATGATTCAAGAAACAAAGATGATTCAAGAAAGTTTGTTTTTCTGAGACTGCTCAGAGATCACAGAGATGAAGATATAAGCATTCAAAGATTCTTCAAAGTTTCAAAAGTTCAAGAAGTTTTAAAGATTTCGAAGAGTTTCAAAGTTTTGTTCAAGACTTGATGACTTTACAAAAGCAAATGCGAAATATTTTTCAAGATCCTTCAAAAGGCTGAAAGATTCAAGATTGTTAGAGCCACAAAGATGAAGATTATTAACTGCATCAGAGATAAAGTTTGAAGAATCAAGAGTTGAAGTCTATTGTCAATTTTTTATTAAATCTTGAATACAAAGGGGGAGATTGTTAGTGTATTTTGTTGTATCCAAGATTTAATGTTCATAGTCAAAGTTTGTAATGTCAACAAAGTAAAGTCTCGATAAAGTCTTTGTTGTAAGCCTTGTGGAATTTGACCATATATAAAGGCTTGTAAGTGTTTGTTGTAAGGTGTGGTCAAACATTGTAACATTTTTAAGAGATATACGACTAGATCACTTTCTCTCTCTACATACTCTCTCTCTAGAAGATCTTAATTCTCAAATTCGTGTTATTGATTGAATTGTGCTTGAATCTGGGAATCATACATTTTCAGCCCGACTCAGAAAGATTTGGTGCAGAGTTTGATATTCTTTTACTCTGATCTCTCACCCTCTTTCTTTTAATCATGTTAGCTCACTTCTAACCAAACTCTCTTTTCCATTTTACCTCTTCACACACCACTCTCAATCTTTTGACCCCTCTCCCCTCAATCACTCAAAGGATTACTTCCGGTGTAGGAAACACTGGTTATCGTGAATCCATGGAAGTTCTGTTAAGCTCATACATTGAATCCCATGTATTGTCCTAAAAGCATATGTTGCTCAATGATTTTCTTTACATTAAAGCTCAAGAAATCAGTGTTAGTGTATATATGCTCATAACAGATAAGAATGAAATTTGAGCATTTTAAGCATTTAAGATTTCTCAAAACTTTGTATGAATGAATAATCATGAAAGAACATAAATGTTTTGAGAATTTGACAATGATTAAATCAAATCAAATTATCATTTAAAATCAAGTAAAATCGCACGGTCAGATAAGCATCAAAGTTATTCAAGCAAAATCATTTAAAATCGCACTTCTCAATTCATGAAAACATTTTAAGAATGGAAGTCGTTTGAACATTTAGGAAAATCATTTGTCACAAGTGAAAGTTGTTTGTCTTTCAACAAGTGATAGAGTGTAAGGATTAGAAATATATACCTTTAGAACAAAATCCTTAACTCCCCCTAAAATGAATATTTTCAGTGAAGTATCCTTGACAAAAACTCAGATATCCTTCCCCTAAATATTTGTAAAAAGTAAATTTATTAGAAAAATATAACAATCCCTAAAAGATATAGCAGTGTAATTCACTAATAACTCCCCCTCAAAAAAAAAAAACTTATTGAAAATATATTATCTTGAAAGCATCCTTTTGAAGAAAAACAGTTGAGTACGGGTTCTGAACAAAGATATTCAGAAACCATTATTACTTATTCTCCGGTGAGAATAGTAATTTCAGATTTACCAAATAAGAACAGGTCCTGATCTGATGTAACCAGAAACCATAGTTTTGAAACATTGAGGAACGGGTCTTCAACTGTTTTATCCAAGAGCCATGGTTCTTTCTCCCCCTTAAACCTTAGGTGTCTGCAACACAGATTCAGCTTTTGGTACCCACTGGTATTTGGGTCCTGATTTGTTAGTTGCAGTTTTAGTAGGAGAAATATAGTAAGAACCATACCAGTAATTCACATAACTTTTACTAATAAAACCATTTGCACCATAGTAAGAACAAGTAATTTTCTTTTGTGCTAACCTGATCAATTGATTGACAGTATAAACAAGATCAGGTTTGCCAAAAGTTTTACCTTTATGAGCACTGTTCTTCTTTGCAATCAGTGTATGCACAAATGATTTCTGATCTTTCTTCTCATCAGAAGATCCTTTTCTTTTCCAAATCCAATTTTCTTTGCTATTTGTCTTTTTAGATTTACCTGAACCATCAACATTTCGAACATAGAAAAGATTAGAAGGACGAATTTGAACGTTATGTTCAGAAGTAAGATTATCATCTGAATCAAAAAAAGGATTATTAGAAACATTCATAAAATGTGAACTCGAAGCTGTTTTGAATGAGCATTCTGAATCAACTTGATCGTTTCTTGGTGATTGGACAATTGATTCTGGCGTTTTCTACTCATTCAGCTTCACTTTGAACACGATCTCTTCAAGTTCTTTGATCTTTGTAGAGAAACTGTTTCTTTCCTTTGTCATCAGATCAAACTTCTTTTGCAGTTCAGACTTCGTCTTCTTTTCTTTCAGAATAGTTGATGATAGTTCAAATTGTATCTTGTTCAACTTCTCTATCTCAGTCTCAAACACTCTTATTTCTTCCTCAAAATATTTTTCAACATTATTTCTCTGTTCAGATATCTCCTTGAATACACCAACATTCTTCTGTTCAGCAATCTTCTTTTCCTTCTCAAACTTATCTCTCTCCAAGATAATAACTTTCTCAAAGTCTGACACTTGTTGAGAAAGTTTGGTACATTTGAGTTCAATCAACTTTTTCTCTTCAAAAGCTTTTCTTGAGAAATCAGAAAATTTCTTAGCAAATTCTTTTCTTTCTTTCTCAATCTTCTTTTCATCTTGAGAGATCTTTTCTTTCAGTTCATTTATCCTCTTCTGAAGCTCAGCATTATCTTTTTTCAATTTCCTTTCTCTTCTTCTCAATCTTCTTCATCTCATCTTGGGCTTTTGAATTGTCTTTTTCTTGGGTTGCTTTTTCTTTCATCATATTGATTTCAACCTCAAGACTGAAGACTTTACCTTTCAAAGAATCTCTTTCAGCAAAAATGTGTGAAATTTAACTTTTTAAGCCCATCAGATGTCTCACTAGCAATTTTTGTTCTTCTTCTGTGATCATCAAGCTCTCTTTGCATTTGCTCCTTTTTAGACCAAGTAGAATTTGCATTAAGTCCTTCAAACTTCTTCAACTTAGTTTGCAGATTTGAAATTTCTTTGTCTTTAGACTCAATAATTCCTGCAAAATTTATCTTGGAGTTAGAAATGCAGTCTGAGCAAACAAAACTTTTCTCTGATTCTTTAGATCTTTCTTTCAATTTATTGATTTGAGCAAGAAGAGATGAATTCTGAATTTTTAGATTTTTGTTCTCAGCTTCAAGTGCTGGAATCTCTGGCATGTATGACAATATACAATCTTTCTTGATTAGAACTCTATTTCCCTTCTCGTCAATATAAGGCATCTTGAAATCTGTAAAAATATATGATCTTCAAAAGAAAACTTCGATTAGAAGTTGAATATTGTGCACTAGGGACTAAAAACGTAAAAACACGAAACTTACAAACTAGAGGGACTAAACATGACAAAAGAACAAACTATCAACTAGAGGGACTGAAAATGTAAAACCCTAAAAATTAAAAACTACAGGGGCTAAAAGTGACAGATCTTGAAAGTTAGAACTTGAGGGACCAAATCTGCCAAACACCAAAACTAATACTACAGGGACTAAAACTGCCAAAAGATAAAGATCTTAACAAAACTAACAAACTAACCGAAAAGGACTAAAAATGTAAGAAATTTAACACAAAAACTTAATAAAGTTAACTACAGGGACCGAAAATGACAACTCTTTAAACTACCTAACTGACCTAACAAGACTAACGACAAAATGGACCAAAATGTCAAGATTTTAACGGCCAACTAACGGACATCGTTAGTACTATTCATTGTCTTCTCCAAGTGAACTGTGAACTTCAATCCACGATTTCTTCTTCATTTTTTGACCAAACTCGATGAAATTTGTTGCGTTTAACTCCTTGATCACTCTAGAATCGATGCCAAAAAAAAAAAAAATTCAACCATGCATCGAATACGAATCTGTAATTCGACTTGAATAACTCCGGCGAGGTTCGAATTCCGGCAAACTTTTTAAGACATTTTAGAAGTTGTATTGTCCTTAAAAACGATGTAGTTCAAGTAAGAAAAAATTAAGAACAATATTAGAAGCTAAATCAACAAAAACATCGACCGAAAATTGATCTCCGGCGAAACCCGTTTTTCCGGCGAGTTCTCCGGCGAAGCTTCATTCTACTATATCTCACTCGATACTTGACCAAAATAGAATATGAAAATTTCTATGATCCCTAAATCCACAGAGGAACAGGTTAGAAGCAATATAATCGATCAATAACAACATACTCGTAGACCCACTTGAATGACATCGGCCAGAAAAATTGAAAAAAATTTCAAGTTAGGAATTCGTACTTAGACTTATACGAATTCCTTCCAACATGCGAATTCCTTGACAGTCTGCGAATTCTTTGATGAGAGTAGCCTGCGAATTGTTTAATGAGAGTAGCCTGCGAATTGTTGATAAAGATGATCACCATGCGTGTTCTTGAATCAGGTAGCGTGCGAAAAGGTTATCATACTAGTTCTTTATCTTGTTTCCATGCGAGTTCTTCCTGTAGTAGATTAGTTTCCTTGATGACACAGCGTAAACTTTTGAAACACAAAAAAAAACTTGTCTTGATCACTTGTCATAACCTGCAGAATCACAAACTCACTAAAAGCAAATATTAAATGAGAATTATGAATTAAAAAACACTCAAGAACACAAGAAATCCAAATTTTCTAAACACAATTTTAGAAAGTAAAACTTGAAATTTATGATGGATTCATGTTCAAAAACACATTTTCGAAACAAATTTGCATAAAAACGAATCAAATCATCACAAATTTGCAAAATCGATTTCCAAAATTTTAACAGACCACTTTTTCAGACAATGTCAAAGTTTTCAAAAAATCTCAAAATCGACGAATCTTGATGCGATTTTTGAGTAGAAATCGATACAAAACATGTTTATAACAATGAAGAAACGTTTTGCAATCAAAATCAGACTAAAAAACACACAAAAATTATCAAACCCATTTGTGATCTTCAAATCTTCAAAAATGGAGATTTTCTTCAAAAATCTTCAAATCTTCATCAAAATTGGACGAATTTGTGATGAAAATGTACACAAATCTTTCTCCCAATGCTCTGATACCAATTATGACCCAAATACTAGCATATAATTCACACACAATCACGTAGACAACAATCTTTATTGATTTAATCACAGATTACATCGAAGTCATAGATCTAACACGTAATCACATGTCTCACATGGTTCACTCTGTGTGTGTGTGTGTGAGTTCTCTCTTACCAATCCTCTGAATCCGTATCTAAATGAGCGTGCTTACAAGATTACAAAAAACCAAACTTGTTTATACTAAGTCAACTTTTGTTGACTTTACAACCAAACCCTTAATCTCTCAAACAATTACAACTTTGACCCTCTCTTTAATCTTGAATACAATTCTAGTCTAACAACATGAATCAACTAACGACACTTACTGCAAATGCAATGTCAGAACGTGTTACCGTAAGGTAATTTAATTTTCCAACAACCCGTCTATACCTCTCAGGGTCATGAAATGGTTCTCCATCATTCTTTCTTGGGTATATATTAGGAGTTATTGGGGTGCAACATGGTCTAGCTCCCAATTTCCCTGCTTCTTTTAGGAGGTCAAGAACATATTTTCTCTGTGATAAGAAGATTCCCCTTTTGTTCCTCATGATCTTTATTCTAAGAAAATATTTCAGTGGTCCCAAATCCTTTGTCTGGAAGTGAGACTGAAGGAACATCTTAAGTTCTAATATACCTCGATTATCACTTCCCGTAATCACAATATCATCAACATATACTACGAGTATGATAACTCCACTTTCTGATCGCTTGTAGAAAATTGTATGATCGGACTTACACTTTTGCATTCCATATTTCAGAATAACCTGGATGAATTTTCCAAACCATGCTCGAGGACTCTACTTTAATCCATACAAGGATTTCAGAAGTCCACATACTTTCGCAGACTCCCCTGAGCAACAAATCCAGGTGATTGCTCCATATATACTTCTTCCTGGAGAGAACCATTAAGAAAAGCATTCTTGATATCCAGCTGATGCAAGGGCCAATCAAAGTTAGCTGCCAAAGAAACAATCAGTCGAATAGAAGTGAGTTTAGCAACTGGAGAAGAAGTGTCAAAGTAATCAGTCCCATATTTTTTAGCATAACCCTTAGCAATGAGGCGAGCTTTAAGTCTATCCACAGAGCCATCTGGTTGATACTTAATAGTGAATACCCATTTACACCCGATTGCCTTTTTGTCAGCAGGCAAATCTACCAATGTCCATGTACCATTATGATCATGGACATTCATTTCTTCAATCATAGTCGTACGCCGTCCAGAATGAGCCAATGCTTCACCAATAGTTTTAGGAATCGAAGTTGAGTCTATCTGAGCAATAAAGGAGCGCGAAGGGGCAGACAGTTGGTTATAAGAAACAAAAGAAGCAATAGGATACGCAGATTTACGTTTTCCTTTCCGAAGAGCAATAGGTATGTCAGTTGATGGTGTAGGAGTAGGGGCAGTAGGTGGATCTGCCGACGGAGACGGAGATAAAGGATTAGAATCTGTCGTAGGACGATGTCTCCTCTAATATACTTGAACAATAGGTGGGTGGTCATGCTTTGAAGTATGCTAGGGAGGAGGTATGCTAGGAGACGTTATAGAATGTTCTTGAGTAGGTGCAATGTAATATATTAACAAATCATCATCCTCTCTCTGATGAGTACTGTTGTTGGTGGTGGACACAGAAAAAAAGGAATATTTTCATGGAACACGACATCTTGGGAATCAACATAACGGTTAGGTGTAGGAGAGAAACATCGGTACCTTTTTTGAAGACGAGAATAGCCAAGGAACACACATCTGAGAGACTTGGGGTCTAACTTGGTGATATGAGGTTTAGTATCTCGCACAAAACAAGTACTACCAAAGGACTGAAAATGGAACATCACCACCAAGAACGATTGAGGGCATTTGATTTATGAGAAAGCGAGTAGTTGAAACTGCATCTGCCCACAAAGGCTTTGGAACACCCATTTGAAATAAAAGTGCATGTGCAACCTCAAGAAGGTGACGGTTTTTACGTTCAACAACCCCATTTTGTGCTGGGTGTCAATTCAGGACGACTCATGAAGAATGCCATCCTGAAGCATGTAAGACTGAAAAGACTCGGAAAGATATTCTTTGGCATTATCACTCCGCAACGTTTTAATTGAAACACCAAATTGGGTACGTATTTCAGCATAGAAAGACTGAAAGTGCGTAAATACTTCAGATTGGTTTTTCATTAAATAAATCCAGGTAACACGAGAGTAATCATCAACAAAGGTAACAAAATACTTAAAACCTGTTTTAGAAGTAACAGGACACGAACCCCAAACATCGGAGTGAACTAACTCAAAATGGGATGTAGCCCGCTTATTGACTCTAGGACTTAGGTGAGTTCAATGAAGTTTTGCAAATTGACAAGCATCACACTGTAAAGACGACAAATGAGAAAATTGGGGACATAGTTTCTTCAAATTCTGAAGTGATGGATGACCAAATCGACAGTGCATTTCGAATGGAGGCAAGGATGTCTTGGAGCATACGAAGGACCTAGGTGCTTGAGGTTCAAATATATAGAGGCCATTAGATTCTTGTCCTTTACCAAGGATTCGCTTCGTCGTAAGATCCTGAAAGACACAATAAGTAAGAAAGAATGAGATGCTGCAGTTTAAACTACGGGTAAGCGTACCGACGGACAGTAAATTAAATGAGAAATTAGGTAGGCTTAAGACAGATGGTAAGGAAATAGATGGTGTGAGGTTAATGGTGCCAATCCCAGAACACGTGGGATGGTTCCATCAGCAATGGTGACATGGGATGAGGGAGCATTTGAAAGCACCGGAATCAATGACCCATTTGGAAGAAGATGATAAAAGACACTGGGCAGATTTACCTGTCTCAACAAAGGCGGCAGTAGCGAGGTTTACGGATGATGTAAGTCAAGCATATTCATTAGCCGAGATGGTGACAGAATTCTCCGAAAAGGAAGCAACATGTGCAAAGTGACTCTGTTGAGTTTTGGCCAAAAGTTTCTTACATATACGTTTGGTGTGCCCCTATTTATGGTAGTAATAACATTCAACAAGATTATCGGTATTCTGTACGCGATAATCAATAACCCGTTCACTATGACTACTTCAATGGCCACCACGATATCCACCATGGAAATTACCACGAGATGCCCTACGACTAGCAAGTGCGCTATTGTGAGACTGGGGTTGAAGAGATTGAAGGTCCTCATTACGGAGGACTATAGGAAAGGTTTCCTGAAGGGACAGAATGGTGGATTCATTAAGAAATTGGGATCTGAGAGCCTCAAATCTGGTCTCAGGACAGTCAAAAAACTCATCACAACAATCTGCTCCCTTTGAGTTTGCATAACCTTCACATCAGCGCTGAGTGGGAGAAGAGTATTAAGATCTTCATAGATTTTCTTGAACTCCATAACATAGGCAGTTAATGATCGAATGACCGATCTTGTTGCTCCCCCTGATGAAAAGATTTACATACATTGTAAATACGGGAGATATTATTTTGTCCAAAATATAAGAAATTCAGATAATCCATTAATTCTTTAACGTACTCACAATGATCAATCAAAGGAGTGACAGAACTCTCGATAGAGTTCCTAATTTGTAGGAACAGTTTGGCATCATCCTGTAACCTTTGCTCCATAACATCATTGGGGGGATCAGATGTAAGGTGAGATGCCTTACCGATACTTCGTAAATACACACGAACCATCTGACTTCATTCAAAGAAGTTGGAGCCGTTGAGTTTGTTATCGGTAATCCGAGTTACAATTGGAATCACGTCAGTTATGACTGGTTTTGCTTTTTCACCATTAATCACAAGACGAGGAGATATGAACAGAAAATAACTCGTGAAACCCAAATGACAGAACTTAAATCAAACCAAACAAAAGGAAACAAATAAGATCTGTTTGTTGGTGATACCCAGCAAGAACCAAACAGAATCTCCAAAAAAAAGTTGTGGCAAAACACCCAAAACCATCGAAACTTGCAGAAGGGAAGAACCAATAGTGCAAACAGATCAGGGATGGAAGAACGACGGCGGCTATGGCAAGACCAACTGGAACGAAGGCGGGACGTGCCTTCACGTGTCGGCGCGTGGGGCTCACACATCGGTCCGATGACGGCCGTACTCACTAGGTACGCCGACGAGCTTTGTCTGAGTCGATGGATGATGGCTTTGAGATCGTGTGGTGGCTGGACGGTGATCGCACGATAATCAACAACCGGCGACTTAAAATTTCAAAACCCTAATTTTTTTTTCTTTTCTTCAAGGCTCTGATACCATGAAGTAAATTGTATTTCAACTTGATACAAAATACATATACAAGACCTATATTTATACAAATCTGAATAATTTCCTAATCCAAAGGATTTAGTTTCCTTTTTCTTGCTAATTCCATAACAATTTATAAAACCATCAATTCATTTTAACTAAAATGTACTACTATCCATTTTTAACACTTCAAAAATCCAACTAAAAGACATCAATTGATCCAAAGACAATAGAAATATTGTCGAATTTTCATCAATTGTATCGCAATTTCTTCTCTTAAATGGTCAGCGGTACTCCCATGCGTTTGAACCTCCTCATTCTTATAATAGCCATCGTCCTTTTTCTCATTGGTTTTATAATATTTCATGATAAACCAAGATCTATCTAAAACTATAGAGAGAGAAAGTAGAGAGAATGAATGAGACGCAAAAGCTTCATATGATTTAATATGCAGCGCAAGTTCTTTTACAAGACAAGACAAAAGGGCTATACCCTTGGCCAAAGCAGATACAAAAGACAAGCTAAACAACAGTTAAGGCCACAAGTAATAAGTACATTTATTACTACAAAATCAGACTTAACAATCTCCCCCTTAGTAATCAATGGCGCTCAGGTCTTCTATGATGTCTGTTTAACCCGATCAGGACCTCTAAGCGTCTTAAAGTAGCACGGAAATTTAATCTTTGTTGTCTAGACAAGGAAGGACCTGAGTGTAACACGCTTGGAGATATACTCACATTAGGTTCAGAAACAGGAACCTTAGCTTGTGCTCTTGACGACTCACCTCTTTCAAATGTACTAGATGGAGCTGCGGTGGTCGGAGCTGAGACAACAACAGGGCTTGATGTGACTAAAGGAGCATTATCTGGAGACTGATCAGATACGACTGGAGGAATACCTTCTTGAGACTGAGAATTCACTATAGGAGTTTCCATCAAAGATTCTTGAGAAGCCAAGTCTCCATATAATATATCTGCAATTTCTTCATCTTTAACGTCAAGACCAAACTAAAATACACTTTTTGAAGATTATTTTGATCGCACAGTGACTTACTTCACTCGACAGTTCACTCACAAAAATCACAAATTGAAACTCGATTTAAGCTTAATACTGAAATTAATCACATACAACTCAATCTAGCATGTATTTCGATCACACCCTGATCGATTCTAACACCTAAAACACTCTAACACTCGAAATCAATTTTTCTTGAAGAACACAAAGACGTTTTTCTTTTATAAAACTTGTTTTGATCTTAATTAGGCTCTGATACCAATTGTTGGTCCTATAACAATACTACTACTATCAAGTTTTATAGAAACAACAACACAATAACGATTACCAACCTGTATTGAATATATCAAACGATTACAAGGTTGATCGATTAAGTTCTTGATGTGTTCTCTATGTTTTTCTCTCTTTTACACCTTGATGTGTGTGTTTGTTTGTGTTCTATGATCTTATCAGTTTTTATCTAATTATGTAGATAGCAACTAGAGATACACCTAATATCTAGCAAGTGTGTTGAACACACTATCTAACTTAATATCTAGATATTAAATCTAGATATTATTTCCTAATAAAGTAAACTAGAAACTAACTAAACTAACTAAGTTAACTATTACAATACTTATAACTTAGATATTAAATCTAAGTAATCTAATATAATAAACAAACAATTACATTGAATTACATTGACATTTATTACAAATAGACATAGACTTTATTATCGAGAGTCGACGTTCCGGCTTTAGCTTCAGATTGCGATCTTCAGTTTGGATGATCTTGAATCCAATGAGACTGTGGTCTAACATCATGATCTTCAGAATCAGATATAACAACTATATCATCTTGGTCTTCTTCTTTGATTTTCCAGAGCTTCTCATACTTTGCATCATCATCATCGTCAAATTTTATTTCAATATAATTTGCAAAGTAATTTTTCATGTCTTCATAAGCCTCAGAATCATGCACATTAGAAGCTTCAGGAAATTCTGATGAATGTGATACAAAATCTGGATCAACATACACCACAATTTGCAAGTTGTTCTCATTCCTTGGCTCAGTAATATTTAATTCATTAGCCATTTTTGAACGATAAACTTTATCTAGCATCACATTCATAATATCTTCAACATTACAGTCTCGAGCCTTATCATCTGATTGATTCTCTTTAGCTGCAGATTCAGATTCTTTCCTTTGACTTTCTTGAACAGATGAACTTTCAACTCTTTGTCTCTTTGACATCTCCCCCTCAGGACCTTGATGATCCGGATCATATTGGTTATGTCTTCGTTTGTGAGACGGGCCAGCTTCAGATCTGTAAGACTCTTATTTTTGCTAAAAAATACAACTTCAAAATATAAAAGGAGGTTTGTGTTACATGTTGGTTGCGCAAACTAGGTTTACGCTACCTATAGGAGGCGCAAACTTTAGTTTTGCGCTACCAATTGATGCCGCAAACCTGACTTCAGATTTAATTTTGTATTTTCAAAGAAAAAGTCATTTTTCACCTGTGAAGCTCTTTTACTCCCCCTATACAAATGCACTGGATATAACAAATCAAATTAGCATTTGTATAGAAATTACTTACCTGATCAACCTCTGATCTGGACTTTTATCACTTTATCAAAAACGTACCTGTCCACTTTATTCACCCCCCCTCGAAAATAGATATCTTCAGTTTTTCTTTCAGATTTTCTCCCCCTCAAAATATACAAATACCAATTCTCAAAGATATGAGAACACAAACATAGAAACATCAATGTAGAAAGAAAAATATACTGAATATAGATTTTGAAACAACTAAATATATAAATTTTAAACACCATGCAAATTAAATTCTACTCAGTAAAATATCACAGATTAATCAATCAATAGAAATCAAGTGTGTTTTTGGATGCAGATATAAGTTTCATTGCATATCAAGTTAATACATGTTCAGTTTCAAAAACTTTCATCGATCTATTCAGTGTGCTAGCATGTGAAATTTGATTAGCTTCAAGTAAATGTAATTCTAAAAATATAATAGAGTACTTTGCCTTTACTCACACTATCCTGTCAAGAATTAAGATTTCACAAATTTATAGGTTTATCGCAACTTAAAAATATCACCAAGTATCATGAGATGTGTGCTCATTGGCATCTTTCTATAATATGTGCACATTGGCATCTTCACATTATTGTGCTTTTTGGCATCTTTTAAATTTGTGCACATTGGCATCTTTTAATCAAAAAGTTTAGTAAGTAAAAAACATGTCGTAAACGTAACTTTCTATCTGATCCTATTGCAGGATTTGGGACAGTCGCTCCCAGACCAGTTGGCCTTAGGGGACTAGATGTCAAGCACCCCTTGGAACTTACTCTCCCAGATCAAAAAGGCTACATCGACACATCCTAAACCCATTTATACCAGTAGAACATGACTTTCGATCTGGTTCTATAGAAGGATTTGGGTTCGATCACTCCCAGACCAGTTAGCTTTAGGGGACCAGATGACAAGCATCCCACAGAACTTACTTTCCCAAACCAGAAAGGTCACAGGTACAAACTTTTAAACTTAGTGATTTCTGTATTTTATATATTTAAATTTCATCTCAATCACTTGGTTTTACGTCTAAGTGCTTAGCCTATGTTTTCATTACGATCCATAATTCTGACTTTTTAGGTTTTCTAAGCATTGTAAACTATACATATTCCGAATGACAAAACTTTAAAGCAGTCCTCAAAAATTTCAAACACGTTTTGCTGACTTTTCGATTTTTGTAAGATTTGAAATATGAAACATATAAAACTTGGATATAAACAAAGCAACTTGAAAAATTATCCTAGACACACATTTTATTCAAAAGAAAGAAGAATTGTGAAAATTTTACTTTATTGAAAAAAATTTGTGTAGGTTTAAAATTTTAAATTCAACATGCCGAGTTTTGAAAGCAAGAAATTAAATCGTTTTTCATCTAAGGCTTTTGTAAAAATATCGGCAAGTTGATATTCAGTTGGAACAAAATATAATTCAATAGTACCTTCTTCCATATGATGTTTAATGAAGTGGTACCGCATATCAATGTGTTTGGTTGCACATTCAGAAACTAAAGAGATTTAGGTACCCATATGAGTATGGGTACTTTCTTGTTAGTCCTTTTCTTTTTAAAATTTTTATTTTTAGAGAACTTATTTAATTTAACGAACAATTCATGAACAAAATCACATTGGAGGAAGAAACATAATCATCTGAACTACAACTAGAGAAAGAATATGAGACATCTTTTGCAATCTGAATCATTTGCTTTATTGAATATTTGATGTATTTATTAGAATTCGCAAATGAATCATTATTACAAATGTAGTCTATATATCTCTCATCTTTTGTTGCAGATTCATAAAACTTCTGCTTTACCCTCCATACATACCGTGGATGCTTCTTCAAAATCCTATCTGAAATAATTGAACCAGATGAATTAGACGATTTTTCAGATTTGACATTCTCTTGTTTCTTTGATTTTCTTGACCTTCTTCTTTTACGTTTTGGTTTATAATAATCAGTATTTATTGTAAAAGATTCATCAATAGTTCCCGATTTAATATTTGTATTTGAAGAAAGGATTTTGTTGCAGATTCATAAGACTTCTGCTTTACCCTCCATACATACCATGGATGCTTCTTGAAAGTCCTATCTGAAATAATTGAACCAGATGAATTAGACGATTTTTCAGATTTGACATTCTCTTGTTTCTTTGATTTTCTTGACCTTCTTCTTTTACGTTTTGGTTTATAATAATCAGTATTTATTGTAAAAGATTCATCAATAGTTCCCGATTTAATATTTGTATTTGAAGAAAGGATTTTATCTAAGAAACCAATCTGTTCAACAAATATATTTGAACTTGCCTCGGATTTATACTCTTGCGTATTTTCAGAAAAATCAAAGTCTGAATCAGATTTGCGTGACCCATTAGTGGCGCAAATTTCAGTTTGCGCTACCAACGGATGGTGCAAAGTTTCAGTTTGCGCTACCAACTGATGGTGCAAAGTTTCAGATTGTGGAACTTCCTTTTTATTTTCCTTAAAATCAGAAGAAAATCCAGAATTAGTATTTTCAGAAAAATCTTGTTTTTGAGAATTTAATTTTTCTTCAAGACTTGATGTCATGAAAGAAAGAATTCAATATTTTTCAAATTCTTTTTCAAGATTTTGTTCTTCCATTTTATCTTCAAGATCAACGATTTTGCCTTCTAACACTAATGGAGAAATATATATCTTAGAATCATAAGAAACTGGAGATATGTTTTCCTTATCAGTGTTAATGGCATATATATCAAAATAATCGTTAGACAATGAAGATTTAATGGAAGATTTGTCATTTAAACTTTTTCTAGATTTTCTGCTCTTCTTTAATTTTTCTGGAAAATATTTGGCATTTTCGCGTGTGTAAACAAATGGAAGTTCCATTCTCGTGTTGTTTATTCTTTTCTCATTTTCAATTTCTAAAACTTGCTTTTCATTCATCCAATCAATTTTGAATTGAGGAGCATATCTTGCAAGTTTTAGATAATCGAATTCATATAAAGTGGGGACTTTTGTTTTAGCATTGCCGAAAAAATGTGGATTTTCAAATCCAAGTCCCCATTTTTCCTTTATAGACGTATAACTCATCGGTTTATTCATATATATTGTTTGTTCAGTTTGATCTCTCAAATATAATTTTTCTTCTAAGTCATTTATTTTATCAGAAAAACTATCTTTTATGTTTGTCATTTTAGTTAAAGATTCAAGATAAGTCTTGTTTAAACTTTCTAATTCATCCAATTTCTTTTGAAAATTTTCTTTTGTGTCCGTCAAAATTGATTTTTCATCTTTTAAAGAGATTTGTAATCTTTTAATCAAATTTGACTTTTCTTGATTAATTTGTTTTTCAGATAAGAGTTTTGATCGAACATCATGTATGGCAGTGATGATTATGTTCATTTGTGAAGAAATGAATTCGTAATCAAACTTAGAAAGTACCTCAGATTCATCCATTGAGCTTTCCTCTTAATCCTCATCATCACTTGCATCATCACCAATAAAGCACATTGCCGCAGTTTTTTCTTTATCAGCTTCATTTTCGGAATGGTCAAGCCAATGCTCTTCTTCGACAAGCAAAATAGTTCCATTTTTTCTCCTCGCAACTAACTTCATTTTCTTCTTATAATAAGCTGAATCCCGAACAACCTTGACTCGATACTCTCTAGCCATGTGTCCCGGTTTACCACAATTGTAGCAAGTATTAACCTTCTTTTCGTCCTTCTTTGGTTCACTCGGTTTTGTAGGTTCATACTTGGGAACAAATGATTTAGAAGAAGTACCCTCGGTTTCTAGTTTCCTAGACCCAGAAGTGAATCGAAGATTGTTGGAACCGAATCGATGCTGAAATTTCTTGTTGTAGTGCTGAGAGAGAAGAATCATTGCTTTTTCTAATGCCTCACCATCATCCACTGTATTCTCATCAAAAGCATTTTCAGACAATGCTTGTTCCGCTAGTTGACTCGCTAAAAGAGAAATTGGGTCCACAGATTTTGGTTTATTTTTCTTATTCAGCTTCGCTTTCTTTTCTTTGACAATATTTTCATCAGTCATGAGTATCTCATATAATTCTTGAATCTGCATTGATGAGATTTGAACATCGTTCCTAAGCCGGTGGCAAGATTTGCTCCACTCAGGTTGTAAAGCATTTAAAAACTTTAGATTTGCCTCTAACTCCGTCTTAGTCACCTTTATCTTGTGAAGATCATTCATGACTGCCCAAAACCGATCAAACATACTTTTAAGAGATTCACTTTCTTTGGCTTTAAATTCTTCAAAATTGTTCATAAAGTGCGTTTGCTTAAGCTGTGTGGCTACTGCTGATCCAAACATTAGTTTCTCTAATTCGGTCCACATCAACATCGGATTGTTTTTGTAACAATCTATCCGATTGTAGATGGGATTTGGCAATGTGAGAATCAAGTTAGACTTTTCTTCACGATCGGCTTGATACCTTAAAGTCTCTTCGACTGTGTATTCTTCTGTTGGCTTTAAAATTCTGGTAGCCGGTGTAGTGGGAGTAGACGAAATCTTTTTCAATGGTTTTCCAAACGGTCCTTGCGTAAGAGATTTCATCATGTTTTCACCGTTAGCTTGGCGTTCGATGAAGTTGGTGAACCGATCTTGCCATTGTGGAAATTCATTTTCGTTAACCAACACGGGTGGACGAGTATCAGTTCCCAATGACATCATAATGTCGTTCTTATAAATCTGAGCCTGAATAGACATTTTCAGAAAGTCAGAAAGTCCAAGTATGAAAGTTTGAAACTGGCGCAAACCCAGAAATGCGCTAAAGGCAGTAGCGCAAAAGATACTTTGTGCTAAGTGAAGCTGGCGAGAAACTCAGAACACGCAAAAGAGACATTCCGCTAAACACGATTATCACTTGAATTTGGTGAAAAAGAACAATGATCTGGTGCAGAACTAGATAACTTTCATGCTGAAGAAAACCTCAAACTGATGATGTTGGCGCAAAATGTAGATCTGGCGCAAAAACAAATAAATACTTCTAATTCGATCACAAAATTGAATTTGATGAATTATGCACACTCAGATTTGATCAAAATCTGATTTCTAACCACAAATAACAACCAATTCGAACAAATTTTCGCAGAATCGTGAAATGGAGAATCGAACAGTAAGTTTTATCGAACAGTCCAAAACCACGAATATCCTCAAATTAATCTTCAAACACTGAATTTCTTGCAATTTGATGTGAAACAAAAATGATCTAACACTGAATGCGAATCCAACGAATCAAATCTCAAGAAAAACCGATCAAATTTCAGTACAAATTTGTGAAAAATTCAGGGAATGAGATTTTCTTGATCAAGATCAACAAAATCGATCAAATTCTCTGAATTAATAACAAATTCATATTGAAAATTGTTTCTCTCCAATCTCTCAGAATTAGATTTAGCTCTGATACCAATTGATAAACCAAGATCTATCTAAAACTATATAGAGAGAAAGTAGAGAGAATGAATGAGACGCAAAAGCTTCATATGATTCAATATGCAACGCAAGTTCTTTTAGAAGACAAGACAAAAGGGCCTTAAATACCCTTGGCCAAAGCAGATACAAAATACAAGCTAAACAACATTTAAGGCCACAAGTAATAAGTACATTGATTACTACAAAATCAGACTTAGCATTTCAGAAAATAACTTATCATTTAAATCTTCCTTTGGAATGAAGTTGTGAACCGCAAGACATGAAATAACGTCTCTTTGAACCTCAAGTGAAAATGTTGCCATTTTTTTAAGATTGAAAAACGTGCTTTCAAGACACCATAAGCACGTTTAATGACACTTCTAAGTTTTGCATGAGAATGATTAAACTTTTCAGTTCATTGCACTTCTACAACGAAAATCTCCAAGCCAATATCTAATATTACATTACGGTGCCATAAATCCTCAATTATTCATATACATAACATTAAAAATATATTATATATATGAAAAAAATAAATAACATAGTTAATAATATGAATGTATGTAGTAAATATCTTACCTCTAAATCGTTAGTATACACGGTGGACGAGGAGATGGAAATCAATATCTACATCTATTATAGCTTCAAACAACACTTTAGAATCATGTGCAACCTCTTCCCACCAAGGAGCAACAAATGTAAAAACCATGTTCAAGTCACAAATTGACAAAACATTTTAATAACATTCACTCTTTTTTCTTCCTCTATATAAATGTTGTTCTTGAATAGGGACGATAACATGTATTAAAGTTCCATGAAGGGCGGCAATTGCTCCCTACATTAAAGTTAGTGGTTAAAATAAATTTAGTATGAAAAGTTAGACAACTATTATTGTATTATTATTTCCTTAAATATTCGTTGTAGCCTCATGTTATTATTCACAGGGATGTCTGAATTAGGATTGAATGATGTAGGAACTATGATCTCTTTTGCAAACTCGATCATTTTGTTCGACACATCAAATATTTTTTTATGAATTGTTTGTGTTGAGTGTTGGAACCGTGTTTCACCACTATGAAATTTGGTTGACCTATAATCATCAAGAAGATTGTCATCTTTTCTTCAACCGATATATGTTTGCTATCCATTAATCACCCTTTTGCTTTAAAGTGCTTACATATTTGAACAAAAGCATCATGTGACATTCATAACAAATCAATACATTATCTACTATTACCTGCAAGTAGCTCATCCATAAAATAACGTCTAATCATTGTAGATGTATCATCTCTTTTCCTTTTCAAATGCCTTGATCACAAGTAGAATATATACAACCACATAACAATGATAAGTATACCTTCTTTATTATCATCCATGATGAACCCATAAATAAAAGAGTAAATTACATTTTTCGTCCCTGTGGTTTGTTATAAATTGTGAATTTCGTCCTTATGGTTTTGAAATTTCAGCTTTCGTCCCTATGGTTTACAATTCATTTCTACTTTCGTCCCTGAGGCCAAAACACTACTTTTAAGTATGAGGGACTAAATTAGAAATGAATTGTAAACAAAGGGATGAGATCAATAAAACTTAAATCATAATGACTAAAAAGGTAATGAATTACAAATCATTGGGATGAAAATCGTAATTTCAAAACCAGAAGAACTAAAATAGAAATTTTCAACAAACCACAAGGACTAAAAATGTAATTTACTCTAAATAAAATTATAAATAAAAGCATACAAATAACGACTTGTTCAACATAGTCAAATATCAAAGACGTAACTAGATAACGTGTAAGCTAGTTCAACATGTTCAAATACAAAAAAGGTAACCAAAGAACAACTTGTTCAAATTCCAAAAACTATTCCATGAATATCAATCTCCATGCCATCCTCGAAATTCACTGTGTTAGTACCACAGGGTTTGGAGGGATCTTCAACAATTTCTTTCTTAATAACGCTGTGTGGCGAAAAATATCAATGGTTGGACTATAAAGAAGATACATTGTGTTGATCCAAACTCTCTCAGTGATTCGATAACGACCCTCTTCTATACTTAGTGAAAATTACGTTTTATAATGTATTAGTGTTTCACCATCAGCGATCAGACTGAGTCTGTTCAGTTATCGCTGATAGTCTTTCTTGTAAACATTTCTATGTATTAGTGTTTCACTATCAGCGATTAGACTAAGTTTGTTTAGTTATTGCTGATAGTTTCTGATGTAAACATTTAACGTAATCCCTGAAGACAAGTTTCACGTCTACAAATGTTCATAGCTGAATCGAAGACGAAGCTGCTAAACAAAGATAAGTCTACTAGTGACCTGATGCGGATATTAGTGAAGTATAGACGACTCTACTCATACGCGAAGAAACCTGAGGAAAAGCTTCAGCGTTAGCTGAACCTTTTTATATCTCTGAAGGAAGAGATATTCAGCGATCAATGATCATTTAGCTTATGCCTCAAGTCTCTTTTGTCTTACCTTGCACAACAAGTACGATGTATCAGAACGGACATGTCTCTGCCACAATTCGTACAACGACTCTGTCAACTACACTGTTCATGATACGGCCGAAGGCATGTCTCCCAAAGTCAGACTCTCTCAGCCAATCAATGAAGGACACGTGTAAAGTGCCCTGCCATGCATTTAATGCATAGGGTATAAATAGAAAGATTACCTCTTCATCTGAAGAGTGTGCTCACCTCTAGCCTTCATCTTTCTATCTTATAGAAACCTTTGTTTTCTATATTCTCCAATCCCCATTCTCTATATTCTTGTGCAACCATCTTAGTGTTTTCTTAAGTTTGTTTAGATTGAGTTCTACTTAATCTTATTCTGCAACAGACTTGTAAACTGTGTTTGATTTATCAATAAACAATTTATTACACTTTAAATTCTGTGTTTGTATTCAATCCCCCCCCCCCCCCCTTCTACAAACTTGTTAAGCACCTCCGGGACCAACAAGTGGTATCGGAGCAGACTGTTTAATCTGATAAACAAGATCTTTCTTTATTCTCTTCCTTGCTATTCTAAAATGGCACTTAACACAAACACAAACTACTATGATAATGGTTCACTTTCTAAACCTCCTCAATTTAGCAGAGATAACTTCTCTATCTGGAAGAATCGAATGATGCTATTTCTTGATGGTGCAGATCCCACTATACCTGAGTACGTAGCAAACGGATCCTATGAATCTGTCCAAATCATAGCTGTCGTTCCAGCTACTGCCACCACTCCTTTTATTCCTGAACGCTATATTGCTAAGGAAATCAGACAATGGAGTGATGAAGACAAAAAGAAGGTTGGTATCGATGCAAGGGCAAAGACCATTCTCTCTATGGCTCTGCCTGATGAAGTTTTCCATTACATCATGCATCTTAAAACTTCTAAAGAAATGTGGGAAACCATATGTGTTCACTATGAAGGCACCACTGAAATCCAAGAGACTCGAAAGATTAACTTGGTAAGACAGTATGAAAGTTTCATCGCTGGTAAGTGAATCTCTCTCTGATGTTCATCAGCGGTTTAACTGCCTAATCATTGATCTAAGAACCGTTGGTAGGACCTATTCTAATTCTGAGGTCCTAACAAAATTCTTGGAATGTCTTCATGAATGCTGGGATAGTTATTCAATATGTCTCAAGCTGACAAAAGACTTAAATTCTCTTTCTCTCAGCACCTTGTATGGAATATTGCTCAACTATGAGCAATCAAACCTTTTGAAGAAGAATCTTATAAAATATTGTAAAGACTCCAAAAGCACTTCTGTTGCTTTAGTCTCTTCAGAGATAATTCCATCTCAGCGATCTACTCTCACCATCATTGAGTTAGATTCTGAATCTGAGGATCTATCAGACACTTATCTTTCAGAGTTTGATGAGTCCTTAGCACTCTTGACAAACTCTTTTAAAAGATTTGCAAGAAAGAGCAATTTCCGAAGAAATAAGCCCCTCTCCCTCTCTGACAAGCCAAAATCAACCCCTGTTGATAAGGCTACTGCTACTTGCTTTAACTGTGAAAAGATTGGACACTTTGCAAGTGAGTGAAGGTCGAAGAAAGTCTTCAAACCTTCTACCTCTAGAAGATCCAGCGATGAAAAATACCTTAAGCTGAAGGAGAAATATCAAAAGTTGAAAAACTACAAGCGAAAAGGTAAAGGTATCATCACTGAAGAACACGACTGGGCTGAATCAAAAGAATCAAGTTCTGATGAAGAAGAAGTCGCTAATCTTTGCCTCATGGCTGAGATTAAAGAAGAAGTGGAAGAACCAACAGAAACTTCAATGAGCTATATATCATCTCAGGTATCTATCTCTACTAATCCCTCTCTACCTGAATCAGAGTGAAGTCGCGCAGTTGATGTGCTGAAGATTGATCTTTACAATGCTCTAAACGGCAAATCTCTAGCTGAAAGCAAAAACAATAATTTAACCGAACAGCTGGAAAAATGCCATGAAAAGATCAAAGAACTAACTCTTTTAGAGGAAAGTTTCAAAGATCAAGTTGTTGTAAATAAAATCATCAGCATAGAACGCGAACAAGCCATCGCTGCTCTAAAAGCAGAAAAGGCTACTGTTGAAAAATGGTGCAATTCCTCAACAAAGATCACTGAGATAATAAACGCTCAAACTCCTGGCGGTGATAAAACGGTCTTGGTTTTTGGAAACCACAGGATGAGCCTAAAGAAGACTGTTCCATGCTTAAGTTTGGAACGTTTGTCACTTCTATCTCTAACACTTCTTATAATCAGTTTTATCCTTCTTCTTCTAATCCTATCCTTGAGGAAAAATCCAAAGGCTCTAAGTCTGCTGATAAATGAAAATCTATTCTCCATCCTCAGAAGGCTACCAAGAAAGCAAAGCTGAAAGTTCCTTCTAAACCTTCAGCGAATCAATCGTCTAGCTCCGTGATAGAAATCTTTGAACTCTGTCCTCCAAAGCTAAAGATTGATCTTAAGCCTAAGAGATCTGAAGAAATAAAAATTCCTCCCAGATCTCATGAGAAAGCATTCTTGGAGCTGGACCCGCTCATCTTAAATTCTCAAAACCTTCTACTTCTGGTCCTAAAACCACTTTCAAATATAGAAAATGCTATCACTGTGGATTTACTGACCATATTGCAAGCAAATGTCCAACTGCCACTAAAGCTGATAAATCAGCTAAAGTGAAGATGAATGCCTCCAAGGCTGAGAAGGTCACCAAAGCTGAAAAATCTACCAAGGTGAAGAATACCACTAAGGTTAAGAAATTAACCAAAGTGAAGATTACCACTGAAGCTGAATCTTCATCTGCTGTGAAGATTGTTGAACCTTCTATCTCCACTAACCCTAAAGGACCCATTAAAAAATGGGTACCAAAAAAAGCTTAATCTTCCTTATGTTTTCAGGGTTCAAAGGGTATCTGGTATCTCTGTAGTGGATGCTCTCGTCATATGACAGGACAGAAAGACCTGCTCACTGAATACAAGAAAGAGAAAGGTCCCTCTGTGACCTTTGGTGGAAATGGAAAATGATATACCCGAGGGTTTGGTGTCCTCAACAATGGGACAACTACCTTCATAAGAGTCGCGTATGTAGATGGACTGAAGCACAACCTTCTGAGCATCAGTCAGCTATGTTATAAAGACTATGAAGTTCGCTTTTCCAAGAAAGCATGTTCAGTGGTGAATGAAAAAGGAAAACTTACTCTCAGTGGTTATCGTAAAGAAAATGTCTATGTAATAGATATGGACTCTACTAACACTGAAAACGTATGTTTTCTCTCTAAAGCCTCTTCTGATGTCAACTGGCTATGGCACAAAAGGCTCTCTCATCTAAATTTCAAAACCCTGAATTCTCTCTCTTCTAAGGAACTGGTGTCTGGTCTTCCTCAGCACTCATATGCTAAAGAATCTCTCTGCTCAGCATGTGAAAAATGTTGATCCAAACTCTCTCAGTGATTTGATAACGACCCTCTTTTTTACTTTGTGAAAATTACGTTTAATATGTATTAGTGTTTCACCATCAGTGATCAGACTGAGTCTGCTCAGTTATCGCTGATAGTTTTTCTTGTAAGCATTTATATGTATTAGTGTTTCACTATCAGTGATCAGACTGAGTCTGTTCAGTTATCGCTGATAGTTTCTGATGTAAACAGTAACGTAATCCCTGAAGACAAGTCTCGCGTCAACAGATGTTCATAGCTGAATCGAAGACAAAGGTGCTGAACAAAGACAAGTCTACTAGTGACCTGATGCGGATATCAGTGAAGCAAAGACGACTCTACTTATACGCGAAGGAACCTGAGGAAAAGCTTCAACGATAGCTGAACTTCTTTGTATCTCTGAAGGAAGAGATATTCAGCGATCAAACGATCATGAAGCTTATGCCTCTAGTCTCCTTTTGTCTTACCTTGCACAACTAGTACGATGTGTCATAACGGACATACCTCTGCCACAATTCATACAACAACTCTGTCAACTACACTGTTCATGATACGGCCGAAAGCATGTCTCCCAAAGTCAGACTCTCTCAGCCAATCAATGAAGGACACGTGTAAAGTGCCCTGCCATGCATTTAATGCATAGGTTATAAATATAAAGTTCACCTCTCCATCTGAGGGTGTGCTCTATTCGTGAACCTTCATAGAATCCCTTGTTTTCTATACTCTCTAATCCCGCATTCCGTATATTCTTGTGCAACCATCTTAGTGTTTCTTAAGTTTGTTTAGATTGAGTCTGTCTAAATCTTATTCCGCAACAAACTTGTAAATTGTATTTGATTTATCAATAAACAATTTATTAAACTTTAAATTATGTGTTTGTATTCAACCCCCCCCCCCCCTCTTCTACAAACTTGTTAAGACCTCCGGGACCAACACGAAAAAGGAAAACAGACAAAAGCTAGTTACAAGTCTAAACAAGTTTCCTCAGTGACAAGTCCTCTTCAACTATTGCATATGGATTTGTTTGGCCCTGTCAACATCCAATCAATAGGTGGAAAGAAATATACGCTTGTCATTTTAGATGAATACTCTCGCTATACCTGGGTTATCTTTCTTCGCTGCAAGAGTGATACTCCAGAAGAACTAATATCTTTTGTTAAAAAGATAGAAGTGCTGAATAATCTCACTGTTCATTCAATAAGAAGTGATCATGGAACTGAGTTCAAAAACAGTTCTCTGAACAATTTCTTTGAGAACAAGGGAATTTCTTATAACTTCTCTTCAGTAAGAAAACCTCAGCAAAACGGAGTCGCTGAAAGAAGAAACAGAACGATCATTTAAGCTGCTAGATCAATGCTCAGTGATTCTCACCTCCCTACTCAATTTTGGGATGAAGTTGTAAACACTGCATGTTTTACTCAAAACAGATCGCTGATAGTAAAGCGATTTGGAAAGGCAGCTTATGAACTTTTTCATGGAAGAAATCCTTCTATCAGCTTTCTTCATATCTTTGGTTGTCAGTGCTTTATTTTAAACAACAAAGATCAGCTTGAAAAGTTCGACCCAAAAGCTGATGATGGAATATTTCTAGGATATTCCTCCATCTCCAAAGCCTACAGAGTTTTCAACAAGAGAAGACAATCTGTGGAAGAAACAATTCATGTCACTTTTGATGAAACTCGCTCAGCGAACTCTAAACCAATCGCTGACAATGAAGAGTTAAATGCTTGGATGTTTTCTCATTACATAGAAACAGAACCTTTCTTCTTAAACCATCAGCATTCAGATCCTCCAGATGTTGATGATGATCCAAACATCATACCTCATAATGCTGAATCCAACTCATGGATCTCAGCAGAGCCTCTAAACACCTTCCTTCCATCAGATCCATATTCGTCTGAACACCTCTTAGAAAACAATGGTCTGTCTGACTCTCAACAACTAATCGCTAATGAACCTCAAGCTTCTTCATCGGTGAACATTCCCATTGTTGATTGAACCTCTGAGATGAGCGATCATGCTTCTGCTCAGCGATGGACCAGAGATCACCCAATAGATCAAATTCTTGGTGATCCCGATGCAGGTATTCAGACACGACGAAGTTCAGGTAATATCTATCTCTTTGTCAACTTTATTTCTTTAATAGAGCCAAAGAAGACTGATGATGCCCTCAGAGATCCAAACTGGGTTAGCGCTATGCAAGAAGAGCTGACTGAGTTCTCTTGCAACAAAGTTTGGAATCTCGTTCTGTTATCCCAGATTTATCTAGTTGATTAATAATCAATCAAGTAATCAAGTAACACAATAATAATCAAGAGATATATAAATCAGAGTAACATACCAATCCCTTGAATAAACAATGAAACCCTTGAGTGTTCTTGATACCCTTTCAATACAGAGAAAATTATCAGTGTTAACCTAAAACTAAACTAAACAAAACTTTAAATACCTAGGCCATATGGGCTTCCTAATGCTTAATGGGCTTGGGCCCAATAGCTAATAACTATTAAACTATTACAATTTAAACCCTGAACTGTAACTATCAAGTAAATACAGTTTAGACCCTCTAATTTAACTTTGACACAATTGCAGTTTAAACCCTGAACTTTAACTTTAATCTTGAATACAATTATTTGATCCAACAATTTCCCCCTTTGGATTCAAGATTAAAAAAAAATTCAATTGTCTTCGGGTCTTCACTTTTCTTCGGATATGACGTTGATAACTTCAAAACTTCAACACTTCAAAACTTCAAAACTTTGATAATCTTCAGCAGTCTTCAAAACTTCAAAACTTTGATAATGTTCAGCAGTGTTCAAAACATCAAAACTTTAATAATCTTCAGCAGTCTTCAAAACATCAAAACTTTAAAACTTTGATAATCTTCAGCAGTCTTCAGATTATATTCTCCCTCTTTGAGTATTCTCCCTTTTTGTATCTTCTCCCCCTTTTTGATGAATGGTGAGAAGCATCATCATCAAAACATACCAAAACAATCTCCCCCTTTTCAAGACAATTTCCCCCATTGTGTATGATCACGTAAGCACAATCTTCATGTAACGAGCCCTGTATGAAATAAGAGCAGTCTTCCCAGATGGAAAGAGAGATTATTTCAATATTTTCAGATTAAAATAGAAAGTAGTAACCATTCAAATCTTTTCAAATTCAAACAGTTTAATAAGTGTAACCCTGAATCAACAAATGACTCAGTTAGAATGCCTGTCAATGACACAAAGTCACTGAGTAACACAAAGTTACTATATAAGGAGCTGGTTTGATGTAGACTGCCCAGGTCTTCCATTCAATCATCGAATAACATATGGTTATCTATGAACGTTCTGACAGAAAACAAATTTATGTGTGCTTGTGCATGTGTTAGAAAAAAAAAATTAAGCATAGATGATTGCTTTTTCAATATAGGCTCAAAGTATGTAAACTTGTTGAGACAGCAACAAATTGTACAAAGACTCAATGTGCATGAGAAAGGGTTCGAAGGTGGGGCAACTTTCCTTCTTTTTCAATATTAGTATCTTCCAAATGAAGAACCAATAGTGTATGTGCTGCGTCCCCAGAAAATGTGAAACATTCTCTTTTTGAGAAAAGAATGAGTAGCTGGTGGGGTTGTATGCAAGAGATGGCATGGGCTAGTTGCCTTTTTCAATGATGGTCACCAAAGAATGTGAACCAATCAGATTATGTGGCTGCCCGACTCAGAAAGAAGTTTGGTGCAGAGTTTAATATTCTTTAATTCTGTTCTCTCACCCTCTTTCTTTTAATGCTCACGTCTAACCAATCTTTCTTTTCCATTTTACCTCTTTTCACACACCAACACTCAAATCTTTTGACCCCTCTCCCCTCAATCACTCAGGGAATACTTCCTGGGTAGGAAACACTGGTTATCGTGAATCCATGGAAGTTCTGTTAAGTTCTCACACTTAATCCCATGTATGATCCTAAAAAAAACATGCTGTTCAACAGGCTATTGTACATGTAAGCACAAATACCACTTGTTACATTAGAAATAAGACTTTCGGAGATGTCAAAACAGTTATGTATGACGATGCAATTCTCCCCCTCAAACTAAAAGAGTTTGACAATTAAGCTCATATCATTTTGTCAGGAAGAATAAGATTTTGGAGAATCAAAAACGAATGTTGTTTATATGAACAATATATAAACATATTTTCAATGAAAGCACATGAAATGACGTTTGATTCAATCAACAGTGAATACAATTAACGTGAGTATTACCATAGAAAGATTTAACTTTTGATACATGGTAATAACAAAGTCAAATAGAATGTTCCGAACCGTTATGTGTATGAATACTAGACAAAGTATATTGACAAGATAAAACACAAGTATTTATCTTTGAAGAACACACGGTCAGATAAGCATTTAAGTATCCAAAAATCTGTTAATATCACAGATATTCTCCCCCTTAACTGAAAGATTTTTTTTTAAAGCTTAAGAAAAAACAGAAAAAAATAAGGCACTGAAGTGCGGGTTCTAATACGATGTGATTATAAGCCATTGTCACTTGACCAAACCTGCATAAATAAAAGAAATAATGGTAATCATTTATGAAAATGATTCCTCTCTCGTTAACAACAGTTGGAAAATAACACACAAGATCAAAACTTGGAATACTCCCCCTAGAATCATGAGTAAGGTTTAAGACATGTTCAACATTCCAAGTTTGCTGATGAGAAATTGAAAACGCTTTTCATCCAATGGCTTGGTGAAAAGGTCAGCTAACTGGAAGTCAGTTTGAACAAAGTGCATTTCCATATTACCTTTTTCTACATGATCCTTGATGAAATGATAGCGTACGTCGATATGCTTGGTCTTCGAATGCTGTACCGGATTAGCAGTTATAGATATTGCGCTCTTGGAATCACAATAAATAGGAACACGCTTGTAGTTGTAGCCAAAGTCCCTTAACTGTGTCGTCATCCAGAGGACTTGAGAACAACAGCTAGCAGCAGCTACATACTCAGCCTCGGCAGTGGATGTTGAAACACAGTTTTGTTTCTTTGAAGTCTAACTCACAAGTTTGTCACCTATGAATTGACATGATCCAGAGGTGCTCTTCCGGTCTAGCTTACATCCTGCATGATCAACATATGTAAAGGCAGTTAGTTCAAAATGAGAATCCTTTGGATACCAAAGGCCTAGATTAGGAGAACCTTTGAGATATCTAAGGATTCGCTTAACAGCAGATAAGTGCGACTCTTTAGGATTAGACTGATATGTCGCACAAAAACATGTGGCAAACATTATATCCGGGCGACTGGCAGTCAGATAAAGTAAAGAACCAATCATGCTACGATACACCTTTTGATCAACAGGTTTCCCGGAGGGATCTGCGTCTAAGAGTGTACCAGTAGTCATTGGTGTTTTCATGACTGAACTATCTGACATATTGAACTTTTTCAAAATATCTTTTATATATTTAGCTTGATTAATAAATATGCCGTCGGGTAATTGCTTTACTTGTAGACCAAGAAAGAAATTCAATTCACCCATCATCGACATCTCAAACTTTGTTTCCATTATTTTTGAAAAGTTCTTACAAATTTTTTGATTTGTCGACCCAAAAATTATGTCGTCAACATAAATCTGAATGAGAATGAAGTCCTCACCTTGCCTTTTAAGAAATAAGGTTGTATCAAAAGTACCTTTCTTGAAACCAGAAGCAAGTAGAAATTTAGTGAGAGTTTCATACCAGGCTCGCGGTGCTTGTTTAAGACCATAAAGTGCTTTGTCTAAAACATAGACATGATCAGGGTGATGAGGATCAACGAAACCTTCAGGTTGAGCCACGTAAACCTCCTCATGCAAAACGCCGTTTAGGAAAGCCGACTTTACGTCCATTTGATAGACAGTAAAGTTTTTGTGCGTTGCATATGCTAGAAAGATTCTGATGGCTTCGATCCTTGCAACCGGGGCGAATGTTTCATCATAGTCAATGCCCTCTTGTTGACAATACCCTTTGGCGACCAGTCGAGCTTTGTTTCTCACGACTACTCCAGCTTCGTCTTTCTTATTTCTGAACACCCACTTTGTTCCAATAACGGATTTACCTTTAGGTAGTGGGATCAAGCACCATACCTTGTTCCTTTTGAATTGTAGAAGCTCGTCTTGCATAGCAGATATCCAGAAGGGGTCACGTAGAGCTTCAGACGCTTTCTTTGGTTCTAGGGAACTAAGGAAGCTTGAAAACATGCAGAAGTTGGTTGTTGTAGATCTTGTCGTGACACCAGATTGTACGTCACCTATCACATTGGTCAGGGGATGATCCTTAGTCCAACGATGTGTGCTTGGTAGAGCTTTAACTGTTTGTTGCGTAATCGACGCATCGTTTTCATCATGCACGACAGGTTGCTCCATAGATGTACTTGGGACATCTTGTACTGGTGTTTCTGATACTGAAGCTTCTGGCCTAACAGTTGAAGTGCTCGGGACTTCGTTTCCAGAAGAACTATCTGTAGAGACAGATTCAACATTAGTAGAGTCAGAAACTAACTTTGTACTCGTACCTGATGGAGATAAAGTGTCAGTGACTTCTTTGGAAGGTCCAGACATGTCTTCAGAAATAGTAGGGACCTCCGATCTTGTACCACTTGTTACTGATGTAGATATGCCTTTTTCAAAATCTGCACATATATCATCAAAGGCATCAATAAACAATAAATCTAACTCAGATGAAGTAGAGTTAGAGTTAGAAGAAGTGAATCCTTTAGGTGTTGGTTCTATTCTTGATTGAATAGAAGCTTTGTCGTTAAGACCGAGTTCTGAACTGTTGTGTCCAGAAGTCCTTGTAGAATTATCATCAAAGGAGACATTCATGCTCTCAACAACCGTCTTGGTTCGAATAATGTAAATTCGATAAGCTTTGGATGTCAGAGAGTATCCAACGAGATATCCTTCATCCGCTTTCTTATCAAACTTTGATAATCCTTGACGCTCTTTTAGAATGTAACACCTGCAACCAAATACATAAAGGAACTTGATGTTAGGTGTACGATTGTTGATCAACTCATATGCTATCTTATTAAAGCGCTTGACCACAATGGTACGGTTCTGTGTAAAACATGTTGTAGCAACTGCCTCAGTCCAAAGGTACATGGGTAGATCTGAGTAAGCAAGCATAGTACGAGCTGCTTCAACCAGAGTGCGGTTCTTCCGTTCAACAATGCCATTTTGCTGCGGAGTGTAGGCGGCGGAGAAATTATGTGAAATACCCACAGAAGTAAGATAACTCTTCAGGGTGTCATTCTTGAACTCCGTGCCATTATCACTGTGAATGGTTCTGACTGGCAGTTGAAGACGTACTTGAATGCGCTTGATGAAAGCGATAATCAACTCTGGAGCATCTCACTTGTTACGAAGAAACTCGAGCCATGTATACCTTGAGTAGTCATCTATCATTACCAACACATATTTCTTTCCGTTGATAGATGCTGTGCGCATTGGGCCACAAAGGTCCATATGAAGAAGTTCCAGTACAGATGAGGTCGATGATTCAGCTTTGGACTTGAAGGAGCTTTGCTTCATTTTGCCCAACTCACATGCAGAACACAATGAGTCTTTTTCGAACCTCATTTCTGGTAGACCTTTGACCAAACCTTGTCTCTGTAGCTTTGCTATAGATCTGAAATTTTGAGGAGACAAGCGTCGATGCCACGTCCACGTTTGTGCTTTGGAAGCTTTGGCTAGTAGGCATACTGGACGTGTGGCAGACAGTGTGGGAAAATCTACATAATATAGATTTCCATGGCGCTCAGCCTTGAAGACTTCGTAACCATCTGGATCCTCTAGATAGCAATGAGTTGTTGTGAAGCGGACTTGATATTTCATGTCACAAAAGTGATTGGTACTGAACAGGTTGTGATCAAGTCCTTCAACATATAACACTTTTTGAATCTTCACAACATAGTTATCGAGCATTCCATATCCTCTGACATGGCCTTCGGCTTCAGAATTGGCAAATCTAACTGCTCCGGCAGGCTCCTCCACATAGTTATGCAAGAGGTGCTTGAATCTTGTCATGTGGCGTGAACATCCGGAATCTATTACCCACAATCGACAGGCCTGCAAAAGAGACAATTAGTTTTGCTTAGGAACCCATATCAGGATGGGTCCTTCGCGGTTAGCATCAAGCAACTCAGGAATATCATCTGGTTTGACTTTCACTCTCCATTCATAACGCGGTTTTGGAACCCATTTCCAAACCATCTTAACATTCAGTTCCTGAAAGTGCTTTTTAGAAGTAGGATTGGCAACCTTAGCTCGATACACTTTGGGTTGTGTAGAAGAATCAGAATTAGAATTAGACTTAGAGTTCAGCTTAGCTTTGCTTTTATTCTTTTTGGACTGAGGAGGGGAGTAGTATTTGAATGAATTATCCCAACAGTGTTTGCAATAAAGATTCTTTCGAGCAAAATTCATAAACTTAGATTTATCGGAACAAATCTTACATTCATGTTTATCAAAATAAGAACTGTTCAAAATAACACTGTCTGTAGGACAACTACTAGAATTCAAACTAAGATCTTTATTCTTCTTACCCTTCCCAACTCCATTTCCTCTTATATCTGAAACAAAAATAGGAATATCATTAGTCTCATGCTTAGAAGTTGATTCTTTTCTATAATTAGTTGAAGTTTCACCCTTCTCAAAGATGCTCGGTGGATATTCAGGACAGTCAGAGTAAACAACTGAAGGTTTTGTAGGAGCATCAAATTCTGGATTTGTTCTTACCTTCCAGCTTGGATCGTTGAACATCTGTTTATCATTTGAAGCATTTTTAAATAGAGTAATTTTCAAATCATTAATTTCTGTGCAAAGCTCTTGATTTTATTTCAAAGATTTTTCAAGTTTAAACTTGAGATCAAAGTTTTCATCTTCAACCTCATCAAGAGACTGTTGCAACAGATCAATTTGCTTCATCAACTCAGATGTATGATCACTCACAGAATTCGACTCCTTTGGAATAGAAACAGGATCAGAGTCTGAAGCATTCATCATTTCAGAAAATAATTCTTCAGTCATGGACTCAATAAACTCCGTTTTATCATTTTTCAAACAAGATTCATTCGTGTTTACAGTTTCTTCTTCAACCTCTTCAACGAGTAAAGGTTTAGGAGTAATGGGATTTGAGACTGATGGTATAGTAGATGGATCAACATCCGATTCATACTCATCGTATTTGCATTCAGTCTCAGATGGAACAGTGTCATTGCTGACTGATTTTTTAGTAGAAGTGGTAAACAATGATTCAAACTCAGTAAATTCAATCTTTCGAGTTGCATAGCTTTTGTTCAAATCATTGTATTTAAAACCAACTGGTTTAAAAGCATTTTGAGAATCAGTGGCACAAGACTTGTTTTCTCCCATTTCTTCTTGACCTTTGGTCTCAGTAAAAGGTTTAGAAGCACTTGCTTCAACAAAAGTAGCACGAATGTTTGGAGTGGGTCTGATTGCAGAGTCAAATTTATCAAAGTTATATAAATGCTTCGTTGCCTTTTTCAAAACATCATTAGTTGGCACACCCAAACCTGGTTTCAGTTTATAAAACCTTTCATCCTGGAGTTTATTGGTCAACAGATTTAGCGTCTGCTCAGTCTGACCTCGTTTCATGTTAATATCCTCCAATTGCTTAATCTTTGTATAAGCTTCATTTCATTCTTGAAAACAGACTTTAAATTTAATTTTGAACTCACCTTTTTCAGCATTGATATTTACAAGATCCTTTTCTAAATCAGATATTTTGCTTTTCAAAGAATCCTTTTCAGCTTTTAAACCGTCTTTTTCCTTTTCTTTTTCTTCCACAACAACTTTCAGCAAAGCGTTTTCATCACGAAAACTCAATATTGATTGTTGTGCAGAGCTAAGTTTGCCTTTCAATAAAGAAAATTCATCTTTCATGCTATGTATTTGGGCCATAAGAGATTCAATAAGCTCAGAATTATCACTTACCTCAGAGTTTGCGTCTTCAGAATACGCTTCAGAATCTTCATCGTCACCGTCCAGCTTTGCCATGTAGGAAACTTGGGTGAAGTGTGCTTGCTCCTCATCATCAGAACTTTGGAACAGCCAATTCTCTTCTTCAGCCATTAGCACCTTTCCTTCTTCAGCTTTCTTGGCAATAAGTGACTTTAGCGCTTAATAGTCTGAGTTCTTGATCTTCTTGAATCTGCAGTCTCTTGAGAAATGCCCAAATTTGCCGCAATTGTAGCATCTTCCTGGTTCATCAACTCTGTCTTCTTTCTTTTCTTCTCTCTTATCTTCTCTTCTGTCTTCTTTTCTCTCTTCTCGTCTTTCCTCTCGCCGTCCTTTCCTTGGCTTGTATCTTAATTCAGCCTTCTCTTTCTTGTGACCTTCGTACTTAGGCTTTGAATAAAACTTCTTCTTGCCAAAGGTCTTCTTGAATCTTCGAGTAATAAGAGTCAAGTCCTCAGAGAACTTCTGAATATCTGGATCAGAATCAATCTCCAGTTCTTCATCACTTGAAGCAGAGTCAGAGTCGGTAACTTCAGTAACTAGAGCTTTTGTCACCTTTTTCTTTGACCTTGTGGAAGATACAGAACTTTTGCCAGCTATGAGAGCCACAGAATCCTTCAGTTTATTGGACTCAAGATTGATGGTTCTCACCTCATCCTCATGCTGAGAAAGAGTAGAGAAAATATCAGTGACGTTTTCCTGAGCCATGTTCTTTGACATCTGAAGGTTGATGGCAAAGTTCTTCCATTCTGGATTTAAGTTCTTGATGAACTTATAATTAATCTCCGAAGCAGACTTAGAGATGTTGTTCCTCCGCAGGTCATTGAGAATGATGTTATATCTGTTGTAGGTCTCTAGCAGCGTCTCTCCTTCTTTTGCATGAAACCCTTCGTATGCATTTATGCATATATTCTGCTTAGCTTGTATAGAGGCTTCACTTCCTTCAAACTGTCCGGATAGTTCATCCCAGATTTCCTTTGCAGAGTTCCGACTGTCTACACGGTTGTAGATGTAACAACCGACCAAAAGGGTGTTAGCCTAGTGGTAAGGCATGTGGACTAGCTAGTAGCGGTCTCATGTTCAAACCCTGGGGGACGCATCCTGGAGGTACGGGGGCTTCGACTCCGGGCTTCATGCTTTAGTAGTCGGGCTTCGGCCCATATTGCCAGGGATTAGTCTGGGCCCAATGTGGTCTGGGATACCTTCTCCAAAAAAAAAAAAAAAAAAAAGATGTAACAACCGGTCTTATGCTCGACCGGTAAACGACTAAGACCGGTATAGAGAGTTCGACCGGTAAGTTGCTTGTACCGGTAATTTGTTCGACCGGGAATATAGTTGACCGATATAGTGAAGACCGATAAAAATATTCGACCGATAAAAGTCTTCGACCGAGAGGTTGTAAGACCGGTAAACACTTCGACCGGTATTGATTCGATCGGTATTGATTCGACCGGACAAGGTATCGACCGAGGTGGTCTGTGAGTATACCGGGCGATCGGACTATTTGACCGGTGTCCTGATTTGACCGATATTATGCGTTCGACCGGGACGTTCTTAGTTTACTCAGAACGATGAACAACCCAGAAAAATCAACCCAATAACACACAAATCACGAAAATTGAATGCAAAAATTAGATTTTTATACCCTAAAACATATATCGAACACAACCCAAACAACCTTAAAGATTGAAATCGACTTTTAAGATTCAATTTTGAGACCACAGTGATCGACTACCATACGAACCCAGAAAAACAGAATCCCAAAAATTCAATCACTTAATGAATTTGAAAGCAATTAAGCAATCAGATAACATTCATAAGCATCAAACATATCTAATCAGATCAACTTTAACCATAAAAGCACATAAATTCACGAAATCAGAAAAACAGTAACTTTCGATGAATAGTGATTTTCGATGAACAGTGATTTTCGATGAAAAGTAAAAAAAAATTGATTCTTTTGACTCTGATACCACTTGTTATCCCAGATTTATCTAGTTGATTAACAATCAATCAAGTAATCAAGTAATCAAGTAACACAATAATAATCAAGAGATATATAAATCAGAGTAACATACCAATCCCTTGAATAAACAATGAAACCCTTGAGTGTTCTTGATACCCTTTGAATACAGAGAAAACTTACGGCTACCTATTTAGAAAATTATCAGTGTTAACCTAAAACTAAACTAAACAAAACTTTAAATACCTAGGCCATATGGGCTTCCTAATGCTTAATGGGCTTGGGCCCAATAGCTAATAACTATTAAACTATTACAATTTAAACCCTGAACTGTAACTATCAAGTAAATACAATTTAGACCCTCTAATTTAACTTTGACACAATTGCAGTTTAAACCCTGAACTTTAACTTTAATCTTGAATACAATTATTTGATCCAACACGTTCCTAGACCATCTGACAAAACTGTTATAGGCACCAAATGGGTGTTTAGAAACAAGTTAGATGAACATGGAACTGTAACCCGCAACAAGGCTCGACTTGTTGGTCAGGGATACAGACAAGGGGAAGGCATAGACTATGATGAAACCTTTGCCCCTGTGGCTAGGCTCAAAGCAATTAGACTCTTCCTAGCTTATGTAGTTTACTAAATTGAAAGCTGAATGAAGAAGTCTATGTAGAACAACCCCCAGGGTTTTATGACCCTAAGTATCCAAATTATGTATATAAATTGGATAAGGCTCTCTATGGTCTAAAACAAGCCCCTCATGCTTGGTATGACACTCTCTCATCTTTTCTTATCTCTGAAAATTTTGAACCTGGCAAAATAGATAATCCATTATTTTTCAGAAAGATAAAAGGTCATATTATTCTTGTACAAATATATGTCGATGACATCATATTTGGTTCTACTAACCCATCTCTATGTACTCGCTTCACTGAAAGAATGAAGAAATAATACAAAGTGAGTATTATGGGTGAGCTGACATATTTTCTTGGCCTTCAGATCAAACAATTTGACAAAGTTACTTTTATCAGCCAAGGTAAGTATGTTAAAGACATGCTAAAGAAGTTTGATTTAACACAAACTTCAGCGATGAAGACTCCTATGGCACCTCCTCTAATACTTAACAAAGACCCATCTAGAAAACCTGTTAATGTCACTGCCTATAGAGGAATGATAGGCTCACTGCTGTATGTTACAGTGAGCCGACCTGACATTATGTACTCTACTTGTTTATGTGCACGCTATCAATCTGAACCCAAGGAATCCCATCTGATCGTTGTTAAGCGAATTTTCAGATATCTCAAAGGGACTCCTAACCTCGGTCTTTGGTATCCCAAAGACTCAGGGTTCGATCTAACTGGATATTCCGATAGTGATTTTTGCAGGTTGTAAACTCGATAGAAAGAGCACCACTGGTGGATGTCAACTTCTAGGAGGAAAGCTAGTAAGCTGGACAAGCAAAAAGCAAAATTCAGTGTCCACTTCCACAACTGAAGCTGAATATGTAGCTGCTGGAAGCTGTTGTGCTCAGGTCTTATGGATGAGAAATCAACTATTAGACTATGACCTTCAGCTATCAAAGATTCCAATCTATTGCGACAGCACTAGTGCTATCGCTATAGCAAACAATCCAGTGCTACATTCAAAGACGAAACACATAGAGATCAGATATCATTTTATCAGAGATCATGTGATGAATGGTGATATTGAACTTCACTTTATCCCCACTGACTATCAGCTAGCTGATTTGTTTACCAAACCTCTTGATGAGACAAGATTCAACTTTCTCATCAGTGAGCTTGGAATGCTGAATCTTGAAGAGTAACTCTTCATCATTCATGCATTACATCAGTGATTATAAGTTCCCCTTTATCACTCAATCTATGAATAAATTTCTGAATCTTAGGTATGTTATCTTACTCTCAATTACCGAATCTTCATTTAGTAAGACGTTTTAAAATAAAACTTTGATCACTGAAATTTTCTTCAAATGATTAAAAGCTTTTTGATAAACAAAATCTATCACTGACATTTCTCTTCAGTGATCTTTCTGAAATAAAAATCAATCTCTGAATTTTTATCAAGGATTCTTTCAAAGGAAAATCTATCTCTGACTTTTCTTCGGAGATAATTTCAAAAAGGACAAATGAAACGTTTTCTCTCTCCTCATGACGTCATTTAAACCGACAATCCACGACACGCCTTTTTCTTACACGTTCGTCTGTTGCCCTTTTATCCAATCAACTTCGTGGGACGTGTCCATGTCATGATGAACATTTGTTTTCCCGCCTCTCTCTCTCTCTATACGTATAAAAGGAATGTTTCTTTTCATTCTTATCTTTTACGCTTTCTGGAAAAAAAAAATTCAAGCAAGAACTCTCTCAAGCATTTGCAAGAACTTCTTTCAAAACATTTGCATCTTCTTCCTTAAGGATTAACAGATTATTTTGATCTTCTTTCTATTAAAATCTTGTTACTAAATCCTATTTATGTTCCATCATTATGGATTTTTATAAGATTTCTATTCACTAAAATCATTCTTTTTGATTTTATTCTTTCAAAACCTTTGGTTTTCTTATTGTTCTTACTTCTTCAACTAAGAACACTGTTTTAATCTTCAAATAATTTGGTTTTTTTCTACGTTTCTTTCTCCAAATAGAAACTGGTAAAAACTTCTCTATTTTTAGACTCTAATCCTTTCCTTCTATTCTCATTTCTTTCCTTATTCAGAAATGGCACAGTCAGCACTCATTGCTTCGAAGATAGTCAAGTTCGCTCTCACTTACTCTGAAATCCCCAAGAACAACCATCTTGGATGTTTGGACTTCGACGATATCAAATACCCACACCTCGTGGAAGCTGCTAGCTTCCTGAAGCAATCCTGTATTGCTTATGCTCACACTGTTGATCCTAAACCATCCAAAACACTTCTCCAACAGCTTTGGTTTACTGTTGAAGAGACCTCTATCACCAACAAGAAATGTGACCACGTTCCTGCTATCTCTTTCAGCACTGACTTAGGATCAGACATGATGACAACTTTCAGCCTGAGGAAGACACTCAGATTTCCTGACAAACCCAGGAGTGGATTTGATGCTCTGCCAACTGATGTTAAACTCATCTAGTTTCTGGATGACATGGAATACTGTTGGGACAACAAGCCCTGCTCCACAATCCCTAACAAGAAGTTGACTCTCATCAAAAAGGCAAACATGCCTTCTCAACTGAATTTCATCTTTTCTCACTTCATTCAGTGTATGAGTGGGAAAAGTGGTTCACTTGATCAGGCAAGCAAAATTCAAGTCCAAATGGCTTACTCAGTCATCGCTGGAAAGAACTTCGACTTTGCCACCGCTATCTTTGACGATCTCAAGTCAAATATAGAGAAGACGGAGAGGGATCCCAAGATCCCATATGTACGGTTCATCTGTGCATATCTGAAGTTTCTCCACCCCAACTCTTACCCCACTACCCCTGATGGCTCCTTCGCCAAAGTGGGTCAGCGTTCATTGGAGGTAAAACCGCTCGACAACGAGGTAAGTATCTCTACTCTACGCTCTCTCCTGTCTTTCCATTCTTCATCTTCAGCGGCCGCGCCGGAGGTTCCTTCTCCAGCTAACCTTGCCGCTAAAACCGCTTCTAAACGACCATCAGCTAGTCTTTCTGGTACTTCAAAGAAGGCCAAATTGACTAAGGATACCATTACCCCTAGTTCAATACCTAAGGTAGTTTCTCGACAAACTTCCTTGGATGATTTCGTGGGTCTGTCCTCCACATCCTCAGCTATTCCATCATCAACCGTGCTAGCGATCTCGGTCGCTGTCACAACATCATTGACGAAACCACCCATCTCAGTACCAACCGAGGTAACTACCCAACTCCCAACTTCTTCTATCCCCGTCTCTAATCCCTCTATTTCCTTGGTCTCTGACCCTCCTTCTCTCGTGCAACAACCTCACGTTGCATTTCTAGGACCTGATGCTCAAACCTTTGAAAGAGACATGAAGTTTTTCAAGATGTTTGAACCATCAGGTATACTTCAACCCGCCAATACAACCCCCATCTCTCCATATAAGCCTGTTACTCAGAAGATAACTTTTCTTTCAGGTCCTAATATGGTGACTGTTGACTCTCATGTCAATAGTTTAGGTGTTAAGGTGGATTCTCTCACCACCTCCATCAACGAAACCACCAGCGCCGTCAATACCGCTGGTGAAGAGTTGAAGCAATTGACAGCTACCTGCTCCAACAAAGCTGAAGCCTCCCAAATCTCAGCTCTTCAGGGGGAGCTCTTCAAAGTAAAGGAGGATACTCAACTTCTTCAAGGATGCTTCGATTCTCTAAACAACAATATCCAGGGGTTATCTATAAAGATCGATTCCTGCACAACTCTTCTACAGCAAGTCCTTGATAAGCTGAATGCACCAGCTCCGACTCCTTCTCCTTCCTTCACAGAGGCTGATCGCACCTCTGTAAACATAGCTGTTGAATTCATTCATCAAGCTATTTCAGATATCCTTGTGATTGTAGGACGCTTAGAAAGTCTGGAGACTGAAGTCCGCAAGTTGACCACTGCACAACCTTCCTCTCCACCTAAATCCTCTCCCTCGCTGATAGTGACAAAGAGGGGGAGAAAGTTGCTGAAGAAAATAAAGAGGAAGCTGCTGCTGAGGTTCTCTCAGAAGATCCTCCCTCTCATGTTGAGGGGGAGAAGGTTGCTGACAAACCCCTCAATCTTATTTTGAAGGATTAGTAGAATAAGAAGAGGAGTAGGATGATGAAGATGAATATTTTGATCTTCAAGATCAAGATGAAGAGCAACATCCAGAAGATGATGATGATGACGATGAAGAAGACCAATCTTTATGGTTTTCTGCAGCTGCCACATCATCGGTGATAGCTTCGAAAGAAGCTGTCACAGTAAGGGGAGTTAGGAAACATCTTCTAGAGCCCCTTCCCAAAGCAGATCTAAGGGTGTTGCTACTGAGGGAAGCCTGACTAACATTTCACTATCTGAGGAGAATCCTTCTCAGGTATGCCTCGCTCTTGTCCCTATATCTCTCTATAAACCCTCTATCTCTGTCTAGCCTTTATCTCTCTTCTTCCCAAACATACACTAAATCCTTCTTTTTATTCTCTATTTCTGACCAGACAGTTCTCTCCCCTGCTTAAGGGTAAGGAACTACAAATAATCCCAACTTCTATAGCTGATGAGTCAATAATCCCAGCTTCTATAGCTGATGAAGAAGATGAAGAAGAAGAAGCCCTGCATCATCCAGGAAGGCCCTCAAGACCATCTTACTGGTCAGAGGAAGAGATGAAGAAAAGAACAGAGATGATATCTCATCTAGAGAGTCAACGGCTGGAGGTCCCTCTTCAAACAACTTCTACAGAACTAGACTTCCTGACTGAAGCTGAAATCGAAGAATCTGTCAGAGTTGAGAAACTGATAGCTGATTGTCAAAGAGATGCCTCTCTTGCTCTCAAGATTCAGTCCTCTCAAGTCAAAGACAAAAAGCTGAAAAAGAAACCAGTGGAAGTCCAGGCTGCTCTATTAAAGGAAATTGAAGAGGTGCGCTCAAAAGAACTAGCGGTCAGCGATAACTCAGTCGAATGTTGCAAACATAAAGTCGACTATCGCTCTGACCCAATGAAGATCGTATCCGTTGTCATCTCAGGGAGAAAGAAGAAGGACCGAACTTCTGTCACTATGGAGATAACCAGAGAGGATGGAAGCTGTAAGGCTATGTTCGTTTCAAAGCTGGAAAGCTTTGGTTACATGGAATGGCTAGAGTTCAAAGATGCGCTGAAGAAATCGAAGTCAACCTATAGAGGCTATGTTGAAGGGATAAATGATGCTCTCATCAATAGAGTCGCTGCAATCCTAAAGGTGCCATCTACTCTTCCTTTCAAGCCATGGCAACTAAAAAGAAATTCTGTCTCCTGCTCTTCTGAGAATGATGCTGCAATAAGGAACGAAACCTCCATCAAGTTCTCAAAAGAAGCTCTGTTTGGTCCTCCTCCTGATCTCTCAGTACTTGATCTATCTCTGCCTCCTGCTGGTCCATATATTGCAGGGCAAGTACTCAAAGAACCTTTTGGAATCTTCTTCAGAGATGATGAGGAACAACTCAGATTCCAAAGAGTCTCTGAAATTCCTATCTGTCCCCTCAGCCATCTCAAGGATCTCGTAAGCTTATGGTGTGACTTCTCTCCTTTTGCTGAACCGATCAAGGAAATCATTAGTCAATAATCTTCAGATCGAAGGCAAAGAGGAGAAGAAATACCTGGCTATATTGTTAATCCTCCAAAATCTTCTTTAGATAGCTGATAGATTAGTTTCCTATTTCTTGTAATCTATTAGTTAAACTTACAGTAGTTAGTTCCTCACTTGTACTTGTAATTTTCATATCTTGTAATTCTATCTTTGAATTAATGAAAATTTCAGTGATGTACTTAACTCTATCAGTACTGTAAAAGATCCCTCAAAATAGTAATTGGGACATGTATGTTATGAGTCCTGATTATTCCTTATTTTGAACTATAAAGTAATTTTCTTCAGTTACTTTGTCATTATCAAACAGGGGGAGATTGTTGATCCAAACTCTCTCAGTGATTTGATAACGACCCTCTTCTATACTTAATGAAAATTACGTTTTAATATGTATTAGTGTTTCACCATCAGCGATCAGACTGAGTCTGTTCAGTTATCGCTGATAGTCTTTCTTGTAAACATTTCTATGTATTAGTGTTTCACTATCAGCGATTAGACTGAGTCTGTTTAGTTATCGCTAATAGTTTCTGATGTAAACATTTAACGTAATCCCTGAAGACAAGTTTCGCGTCAACAGATGTTCAAAGCTGAATCGAAGACGAAGCTGTTGAACAAAGACAAGTCTACTAGTGACCTGATGCGGATATCAGTGAAGCAAAGACGACTCTACTAATACGCGAAGAAACCTGAGGAAAAGCTTCAGCGATAGCTGAACCCTTTATATCTCTGAAGGAAGAGATATTCAACGATCAATGATCATTTAGCTTATGCCTCAAGTCTCTTTTGTCTTACCTTGCACAACCAGTACGATGTATCAGAACGGACATGTCTCTGCCACAATTCGTACAACAACTCTGTCAACTACCATGTTCATGATATGGCCGAAAGCATGTCTCCCAAAGTCAGACTCTCTCAGCCAATCAATGAAGGACACGTGTAAAGTGCCCTACCATGCATTTAATGCATAGGGTATAAATAGAAAGATTACCTCTTCATCTGAAGAGTGTGCTGACCTCTAGCCTTCATCTTTCTATCTTATAGAAACATTTGTTTTCTATATTCTCCAATCCCCATTCTCTATATTCTTGTGCAACCATCTTAGTGTTTTCTTAAGTTTGTTTAGATTGAGTTCTACTTAATCTTATCCCGCAACAGACTTGTAAATTGTGTTTAATTTATCAATAAACAATTTATTAAACTTTAAATCCTGTGTTTGTATTCAACCCCCCTTCTACAAACTTGTTAAGCACCTCCGGGACCAACACATTGGCTCAAGGCCCAGTTTGTTCAACCGATCAAGACACACATCTAGGTTTGAGGTTTGTTGTGGAACAAGTGAGTCGATTACATCAGACACTTTTTCAGCCAATTCATTCAAGTTGACTAGGGTTTCACTCTTCTCTTTGGTCTAGGTGAAGTTGCACTTGGTCCTTCGACATTTGGTTCTTGAGAACGTTTAACATGTGTGTGCTTCCTCATCATCGTCATATTTATTCGCCTCATGTTGAGTAATTTGGATATGAGAGGTAAATGATGATAATGAAACCGTAGGCCTCTCAAGGGTTGAGCTAGGGGCATAAACACGAGAACCGGTGGCAGAAGTCCCCTCGAATAAAGCGATACACAATGCACGAAATAGCAAAGATGATGTTCTTAAAGTTTTTACACGGGCCTGCATCCGAATTGAAAAAAGGATTATTTAATAATACACATTACTAGTATCATTACTATTGAAAAATGAAAATTTGATTAAAAACCAACCTTGTAAAAATCTTCCCATTCTTGATTGGATAGGTTGAACATAGTTGTTTCAGGGTCATAAACATTCCTTGTTCTATTTCTCTACTACATCAATTATGAGTACTTTCCTTTTATTTATAATCAAATTGATCTTTAGTTGATTTTGCGTGAGCTTTATGTGACACGCTTCGTCAAACTTTATTGCCAACTTAGCCTAAGTTTCTTTTCAAAGACTACCTTCACATGTTCCAAAGAATTATATTTTTCACATTTTGAGGTCTATTGCTATATCGAACATCATTATTTGATCAATCAAATTGCCAAATGTCAAGCAGATCAATCCATATAGACAAAGTAATACAACAATGAAAAAATATGATAAAACAAGGACCGTAAAAGAACAATTCAACAAACAAATAAAACTTTAAGGGGGCGTTTGGTTCGCTGGATTCCGCCGGAATCTGATGGAATTGGAATGGTCAATTCCATTGATCAAATTCCATCATGATGTTTGGTTATCCATGGAATGAAATTGAATTCCATGAATTCCTTCAAATGTGGATTTGGTCATTCATTCACAAAAGTGATGGAATTGAATTCCACTCCATCCAATATTTTGAAAATGACAAAAATACCCTCTTAACAAAATTAAAACCCATCAGATGTGGATTTGGTCTCCTCTCTCTCTCCTCTCTCTCTCTCTCTCTCTTCTCCCTCTCCTCTCTCTCTCCTCTCTTTCTCTCCCCTCTCTCTCTCTCTCTCATCTCTCTATCCTCTCTCTCTCCTCTCTCTTCCCTCTCTCTCCTATCTATCTCTCTCATATCTTTATCTCTCTCTCTCTATCTCTCTCATCTCTCTCTACCCTCTTTCTCTCTCTACCCGCTCCCTCTCCCTCCCTCTTTCACAAGCTCTCTCTCCTCTCTCTTTCACCCCCCCTCTCTCCTCTCTCTCTCTCAACATTTAAAAAAATAAAAATAAAAATAAAAAAATAAAAATAAAAGAAAGGGTATTTTTGTCATTTTTCAGAATTCCATTCCAATTCCTTTGCAAACCAAACAGACAGGTTCCAATTCATTTGACTGATTACATTCCATTCATGCCAACCAAACACTTGGTCAAACCTGATAACATTCCATTCCAATTCCTTCTAGATTCCAATTCCTTGGACATATTCAATTCCTTTAGAAATCATTATGCAAACCAAACGCCCCCTAAAAGTTTAGAAGAATACCTAGTTGAGAGAGTTTGAGATTGGGATGGGATGGGATGGGTTGAGCGAGTTTGAGAAACAGTAGTTGATATTGAATGAGAAATAACACCGGCTGATTATGTTTCCTATGAGATCTTGGAGCGATCTAGGTTTCTAGATTTGATATCTTGGATCGATTTTGAGAGGGTGTAGAGTTAGGTTGCAGATTGAGATCTTGGATCGATTGAGAGAGAGGCAGGTCAAGAGGTTGATTGATTGAGAGGGGTGTTATGTTATGGGTTAGGTTTGTGGATCGATTGGTGCTAGTTAGGTTTGTCGATCAATTGAGAAGAATGAACTCAGGAATGAGAGATAAAGCAGATAGATCAATTGAGAGGGGTGAACTCGACAAGGAGGGATGAAGCTGATCGATTGATTGAGAGGATTAAACTCGGGAGCGATGGATGAAGCATAAGTCGAAGAGCAAAATAAGGGTTACTTCTTCTTCTATGAAATCAAATGATGGTAAGAGCTTATAAGCTCATATTCATAAAAAAAACAAACATTTCGCAAACCTCTTATTCGGCAAGTGATAAGAGGTTAGTAAGAGGTAAAAATTTGAAAACAAACAAAGCCATAGTTTAACCGTTTGTTGATATTTTACAAACATAAATGTCACATTAATGTTATTGTCTAACCCTTTGGAATCTTCTAATACTTCATTTTAAGCATTCTAGTTTGGGCTTAACCGGTTGCCATACCGATAGTACTGACAGAGACTCAATTTACACCGGTTTCCATACCAATAGTATTGACAAATAAGTCACAAATGAGTATGTTATACAACACCATAAACAAGTGCTTGAGACCTAAGAGCGTTTACATACGCATCATGATTTAGGTGAGTCTCGTGTTTAACACACATTCTATCACATATTGACCGGGTACTCAACACACCTCTACCACTACCTACCAAGCCTTATTGACCAACTACTGCCCTTTTCCTCCTCGATATTTCAATTGCCTTCCAAAATGGCACACAGACTCGTACCTACAGAAGAATCATACCTGAGATTGGGAAAAACTTTGTCGTAGAAAGTGCAAACTGGGATGTAAATGGGTATCCATAGTAAAACTTAATCCTGACACTTTTACTGCAATGCTTGAAAGTGAGATTAGTTGCGAAAGATCATTCTTATGCCTATGGGGTTGATAATGATAGACCTCTATTTGGTGCCTAAGATGTCGTCTATTTGCATTTGTATAGCCTTAGTTGCCATTCACCATTAGCTTGATGTGAATAACGTGTTTTTTAGCAGCATTTTTGAAGAGTTGTACATTGAACAAAAAACTAGGTTAGTTATCGAGGATGAGGCCTAGAAGTTGTGCTTTTTAAACATCATCAAGGTTGACAAATTATACTAAGTGGTCAACATAGATGACATTATTATCACCGGAGATTAGGCCCAAAATTTCAGAGTTGAAACAATTTCTACAAACTTGGTATCAAATTTCATGTTATTGATCTTGGACATCTTAGTTACTTCTTTGGGACATAAGTATCCTAGTCTCCCTACGGCTTCTTCTATATCAACAAAATGATGCCTTTGATATGCTCATTGAGTGTGGTTTATTAGGATGCAAACTAGTAGTTAACTTGATGGTTGTCATAGGAAAGCTTCTTTCAAAGGATGGAAATCCTATGAAGAATCGAGAGAGATAAGAGACAGGTCGAAAAGTTAATCTATTAACAATACTTGACCTGATATATCATTTCCGGTTAGTGTTTTGAGCCACTTTATGCCCACTCCTTACACATGTCACTAGGTTGCAACACTTAGACCTTTGAGGTATCTCAAGGCGACATTAGGCTTTGGGATACTCTATTCAGTTTAAGGGTGCTGTGGAGTTAGTGCATTCATTGAAGGAGATGGCAAAATATCTGATCTCGTGGATGCATATTGCATTGCCTATCTTGTTTATAGGACATCAACTACATGATACTATGTATTTATAGAAGGAAATCTAGTTCTTCGGAAAGCAAGAAATAATATACTGTCTCCTGATAAAATGCTCAGTCAAAGTGCAAAGCCATGACAGACGTGTCATGCGAAATGGTGAGGGTAAGTAGACTTCTAGAGCTTATAGTAATTACAGAGGGCTTGATGAGACTGTATTGTAATAACCTAACAACTATTCATATAGACACAATCAAGTATTCCATGAGAGGACCAAGAATATTGAGATTGATTGTCTTTTGATTAGAGACGATATTGTTGTAGGTAAGATAGACCTTCCATTAATCCAATCAGTACACACGAGGATGAAGTACCAACATCCAGATTCTCACCAAGCCATTAGGAAAGCGCTAATAGATTGTGTTTGTAACAAGTTGACATGATTTAACATCTTCACATAAACTTGAGGCGAGTTAGATATAGTAGATTAGGGTTTCACTTGAGGAGTGTTAAGTAATTTTTTTTTTGGGTGGGGGGGGGGGGGAGGTGTAGAGGGCTGGCAATGTTGGCTAGGGTGTATTGTTAGACCTTATTTGCTGTCCTTTGTTACCTTTTCACATGTTATCAATGTACCTACTAGTCCTTTTTTCTTAATTATATTTTCATGCTTTTTTTCACTAAATGTTCAAACCCTCGCACAAGCAGGGGTGTTCATGGAAGCAAGGTGAGGTCTCACTCCCCGGACTCTACATTTGAGTGAGGTTTACTAGGCTAGTTTTAGTTGGGTATGGTTTTAGGGTTTTAGTAGTATGATTTCCTTAAATTTGTTTCTTGGTTGTATATATATGTTGATTTGATCATCTCTTAAAAGATATCAGCTTAATATTACGTGATCTCATGAATATCAATACATATCTGATGCTAGGAAGGTTTGTCACCAATAAACTTGATTGTTGAGACCGAAATGCATTGAGCAACCGCTGGAGGTAATGGAAGTGTAAAGACAATTGGAAACTATGCTGCGGTAAGCTTAGCTTAGCTTTAGGTGCCAAGTTCTTGCTCCTTTATTTGATTTCTTAAGTTCTTTTAAACAATAATTTCAATAAAATAAAAGGGAAACTTGGATGTTTCGCTATGTTTTGTAGGTTTTGAAGGCTCAAAGTGCTGCAAAAGCCAAAGGCTATTATGATGTTTTCTTGATAGTGTAACAGTAGGTTATAATCTTTTATAAATTAGTTAGATAAGAGAGTTTGTTGATCTATAAATAGTATGTAACTGCTGTATCTTTGGCTATCATCAATAATACCCAATTACTTCTCTCTAAACTTTCTCTCTCTACTCTCTAAATTCTCTCTCGATCTCTGATTTTCTTCTCTCTGTCTTCTTATTTCTTCTTCCTGTAACATTGGTATCAGAGCTATTTCCTGATCAAAACAACATTACGATCTTCATCATTTATCTAAACCCCAATCAAAATGTTAAATTCTTCTAAATCTGGCACCTGCATCCAGAAAGAAAGTCGACAGTAATGGAAGAACATATCCGACTTTTGGAGCAGAAATTGGAAGTCCAAAATGAAAATATGTTGAAGATGGTGCAAGCTATTACCGAGTTGAATGAACGAATGAAAGAATCAGAGGCCAATCGAAGGAATGAAGGCCCAAAAGTCGATGCAGGGCCTGTAGTGGCAGCGCCTAATCAGGCTAGGGTTCTTGGGTACATGCCTAAACTTGATTTTCCAAAATTTGATTGAGATAATTCAAGGATGTGGATAAAGAAATGTAACAAGTATTTCAATCTGTGCAAAATTCTTGAAGATCAAAAGGTTGATTTGGCCTCTTTAAACATGGTGGATAAGGATGAAAATTGGGTGACTAGTTACCTAGCCGTTACAAGGAATGTTGACTGGTCTAAGTTCATCGTTGATCTGTCTGCAAGATTCAAGGATGAGATTGGGGCAAATGTAGTAGAAAACTTTGACAAGTTACAATAAACAGGTACCATCGAGTCTTATCTTGATGAATTTGAAAATTTGAGATTTCAACACACCTGATTCCTATTTTCTTGATAGCTTTGTTGGTGGTTTAAAATCAACGTTAAAGCCCTTTGTTAGAGCCTTTAAGCCTTCAACCTTAGCTGAAGCAGTGAAGTATGCTAGACTTCAAGAAGAGTGCCTTGTAGCTTCTCTCCTATGCTATAATCCTGAGTCTTCTATGGCCAAAAATTCAGACCCGGTGTCTAAGCCTTTGCCTGCTCTTCTGCCTACTCCTCCTCCTACCTTCAAATTAAATTCTGTAAAGAAAACTTCATCTGCTGCTGAATGCTGCTGAAAGAAGGGAAAACAAATGAAGGGTCTATGTTATTTTTGTGATCAACCGTATGAAAAGGGGCATAAGTGTGGGTTGAAACAAACACAACTGTTTTCAATTGAGATTCCAGGCATAGATGAGGACGAAGAGGAAAAACTTGAATGTAAGGATCAATGCTTTGAGCTTGTTAGTATATCAATGGACGCTTTAAGTGAAAACCAAAAATTTCATACAATGAGGGTGACCGGTTATTTTGACGATAAGCCTTTTTACATTTTGGTTGATCCGGGTAGTACTCACAATTTATTGGATTTGGGTTTGGCTAAAAGGTTAGGTTTGCATTTGGATTCCATCCGTGATAAAGAAATAACAATAGCAAATGGGGCTTATATTTTGTGTCAATTTGTTTGTAAGAACTTTGCTTGGAGGTTGAAGGACTTGAAGTTCAAATCAGACATGTTTTTGATTCCATTGAGAAATTATGACATGGTCCTAGGGGTTCAATGGCTCAGTAATTTGGGAACTATAACATGGGATTTCAAAAATCTTATTATGGAGTTTGATGAGGGAAATTGTCACTATGTGCTGAAAGGAGTTGTTCCAAAGGGATTTGGCTAAGAAAGATAAAGTTCAAAGTATAGGATATGTGTGCTACAATCTTGAGGTCAAGATTGTTGTCTAGGTGGAAGAAATGTAACAGTAGGTTATAATCTTTTACAAATTAGTTAGATAAGATAGTCTGTTGATCTATAAATATAATGTAACTGTTGTATCTTTGGCTATGATCAATAATACCCAATTACTTCTCTCTAAACTTTCTCTCTCTCTACTCTCCAATCTCTCTCTCGATCTCTGCTTTTCTTCTCTCTGTCTTCTTATTTCTTCTTCCTGTAACAGATAGTGTACAGAAAAAGTATTTGGAAGAGGTTTCTTCTTGTAATGTATTTGTTGTAAATGTATATCATCATGTTTATCACTTCCGATTTTATTTTGGGTGTTCTTGGTATCTATTTAATATCTTTAGTTCTCGTCTCCTACTATTTTCTGTTCAGTGGTGCTCTTATGTAAGTTCTATGTTGTATTTTCTTTTTCCTGTACATTTTGCTGGTAACCTGTCTCAAAAAGAAAAGACTCCATTTTTTATTTTGCAATTTAAACCTTTGACTTTCAAGTTCAAAGTTGACATTGATGGCTAAAGTTTTTTATACAGGATGTTTTATTTTCATAAATTGTTGCATTCTAAATATAAGTGTAACAACATGGAACACTTTTCTTTTCGTCAAATTTCTAGGTGCCTCTTGCCCATTAGTAATTATTACAAACTATATATATATCCTATATTCTTGTCCTGAAGATTCATCAATTTCTGATTATCGGAGGTATCTTGGATATTTGACTGATAGTCAAATACTTCAATGAAATCATGTATAATCATAAGTTGCATTATGTTGTGGACAAAGGGAGTAGTTGGTTGTACTCTTGAAAGAAAATAGTTCTCGTTAGGTATTAAAGTACAATGTATCTCATTTGACATTCAAAGGTTAAATGTAGACTTCTTGATGACTGATGGAATACATGTCTGTGTCTCTTGACATAATTTTTTCCACTTTTATAATTCATCTTCTTGTGTACTTCCAAATTTTTAATATCGTATCAAAATATACTTACAGGGCGATAATTTTTCTACTCCTGCCATAAAAGGAAACATCCTACCTGGCATTACACGAAAGAGTATAATTGATGTGGCTGGTAGCCAAGGATTCCAGGTACTTATCATTAGCTACTGTTTTTTGAATGTGCTACACATAAAATTAAAATGAACTATAATTTCATATTTGTGACAAAAGTTTTCACATTCTTGATGCCTTTTAATCATGTTTATGGATAATGATCATAAAACACTGCATTCTGAATTCATTAGGGTCGTAACATTATATTGTGTAGGCTTAAAAAAATGGAATCAAGCCTTGAGGTGTTTTCCCTCAATGCCCTGAGGCAGAAAATAAAATAAAATAAAAATAATTATATGTATTAATCTCAAAATATATTAATAGTTGTAAACTTGTTTTGTTGTTAATATTATATTTCATTTTTAATATTTATTAAAAATACATAATACATATACGAACAAAGAGAACCTAACTGGATGCTCTTCCCAGTGGGAGACTGGAGAATACGAATGAGAACTACAAGCAGCAAGAGAGTAGGAGAAAGATGACTTAAGAGGAGTAAGATAGGCTTATTTTATAAAATGTAAAAATCGGTAAGTCAACTTTAAACCTTAATTTCTAACTTACGCCTCATCCCCACCTCAGTCCTGCCTCATGCGCCTCAACTCCCACACCAGTTACCCGAGGCGTACGACTCATCTAACCCAGAAGAAGCGTCGGCTCAGATTCGGTTTTCCATTGCCCACCTAGAGGCACGCCTCAAATGGCTTTTAAAACCATGTGTTATGAGGGAAAAACTCAATATATATCTAGTACGTCATGGTGGAATAATAGGACAGAAGATCAATCCTATCGAACTAAACCATGCCTAAATCACTTCCAAATGTATTAATACTACTTAAGTTGGAGCCTAAATGTCTACGTGCATATGAAATCAATGTGAAGTTTTCATAAGGGCAATGTCATAATATTCTTGAGCTGATATGCATTCCTAATGTGCACAAGCTGAATATGGTAGAGAACTGTAGCTCCCATGGTCATGAATGATGAAAAGATCTACCTCTGTGTTTGGTTCCCTTAGCAGCAAGCAGATACTTAGTATAAGTCATCTTCATGTGATTTCGGCCATAGCTCGATAATTGAACCCAACATAAGTCAGAACACATCGCTTTTTACTTTTCAAAGATGATATCTGTAGTTGATCTTTGTGTGATTGGGCATCCTGTCAGCCAGCATAAAATAACACAATGATTTGTGTTAAGTGCATTTTATGCATTCATCTTTTTAGTTCAAAATTGCATTTTGTGTCGTGTTTAGTCGTTTGCATATAGTTTTTATTTTATTTTTAGTTAATTTTCGTATAATCATTGTTGGGGATATTACATTGGCATTTTTGTGGTTTTCTCAGGTTTTGACAGGTAATTCACGTTGAAACCGTGAACATGAATGACGATGGATTTGGAGCAATTGATCAATGCTTATGGGTTGGACCAATTAAATAATCATGGGCCCATTTGGAGCAAATTTAAAAGAAAATAATTCACGATGGAAGATTTTTGAAAATTAAGAAAGCAGAAGGTGGATCTTGAAAGAGTTGCAAAGTTGAGGGGGGTGTTTTGAAAAGTCTGTTTTTATATATAGAAAAGTTGTTTTAGGTTTTTAGTTTAGAGTTTTGTATTTGGTTTAGATTTCAATCGTTAGGTTTAGTTTTCTTTCTTTTTCTTGTAAGTTCTTTAGTTTAGATTTTAGGTTTAGTTTAGTTTTCATTTATTCGTAATCCTTTATTTATTGAGTCGATGAAGATGCGATGTTTCGATGGATCGAAGATGAAGATGGAATGTGACAGATTCTCATCAACATTCAACACCGTTGTAACGTTTCGTTTCTCCATTTATTTATTTATATGTATGGATTTCTCTCCCTGTTTTTATCTTCTCCTTTTTTAATTTCTTGCATCGTTCTTAATTTATTTACTGCTTTCTTAGGTTAAAAATGATTCTTGGAGAGTGACACTCCTTGTATCGATCTTTACAGTTTTCTAAGATTAATTTTTATTGTGTTTAAATGTATGTTTTATGTTTGGTAGTGTAGCTTTCGTTTGATTGGGTTATGTGGCTCCGATAAAAATGTTGGGATTAACCAATTGATTTTAAAACGAATTAGATTTTAATTGATTAATTTTTAATCAACGAAAGTTGTTATGTAATTAATCGGTTTTAATCAAGTGTTTGTTAACCGTGTTTAGTCCATCGCCTCCCTGTGATCGACCTGTATGCTACACCTCCTGTACGCTTACGGTTTATAAATTTAAAACACATCAAGTTTTTGGCGCCGTTGTCGGGGAGGCAATCAAGCTAACATGGACTTTGTTTTGGACTTACTAGTCTACGTCTTTATCCCATTTCTATTTTTCAATTTTCTTTTCGTCCCTATACACTAGGTTGTGTGGTTGATTTTTTTTCCCGTTAATCCACCTCTTTTTGCGGAGTTCAATTAATCATGCTTAATAGTATTGGGTGACGGACTGTTGAGACGTGTGTTTTTTCTATGATAGAGATATCTATCACCATTAGAGGTGATGTGTGATGCTAACTCAATCTTGTTTTAATGCGTCTCACGTGTTTTTTTTTAATTTACTCGGATTCGGTATTTTTTTTATGTCAAGCCGGACATCACCGATCTTTCTTTCTTTACCTTTTTTTTAATTCTCGGCTTTGGGTTGCGCAACTTGTTTTATAATGAAACACACACTGGTTATTCGATGAAACACACTGTGTTTACGTGACTCGTATGAATTGGTGACATTTAAGTCAATCATTTGACTTTCACCGATTTGTACAATCTCTTCCCCCCCGCCCCCATGTTTAATTCTTGGTTTGAAAGTCAAACTCGTGACTTTAAACGAGTCTCCGTATTTTCCTTCTATTTTCTACCACAATTTTTCGGTTTTTTGGGCTTAATTGCTTGAAAACCGACCCTCGAAAGTGTTCCTTAACACTTGTAATTATTTTATTTTATTTTCTTTTTGTTTGAAGTTTTGACCAAACGGCCAGAGCGCGAATTTCTCCTCCCGGGCGCGAAGTTTGAGATCCTTGCTTTCTGCCTCACTTTCCCGGGCGTGAAGAAAAAGGTTTGGGCGTGAAATTGGGTTTCCTTGCTTTCTGCCTAAGGTGTCCGGGCGTGATTATTCCGACCCGGACGTGAAGTAATTCAAAAAAAAAAAAGATTTTTTTTTGATTAATTTTTATTTTTATTATTATTTTTTTTACTTTATCTAAAAAAAAGGTTTTTATTTATTTATATGTTTGATTTTTTTTATTTACTTTATTTTATTTCTAAAAAAATTTATTTTTTCTTTCAGATTGTTTATTATTTGTTTATTTTACTTTATTTTTTTTAATAAATAAAAAACAACAAAAAAGTTTTTATCTATTTAATTTTTTTTCCTGTCTTTTTTTCTCTTTCTTTTTTTTCTTTTCTCCTTCTTGCCATTTTTTTTCTTTTTTTTACCCTATAATTCAAATAACACCTTTCAAAGTCTTTTCTCTTTTTCATTTTCCCCTTCGAGTATCTAACTTTGGCATCCGTCATCTCCCCGTCGTGGCAGCGCTGACAACCGCCAAATTTGCTCTTGTTTATGAATCATGTTTTTGCAGGTGACCAAGTGCTTCTAAGAGTTTCAGAGCATAAAAAAGCAACAAAGTCTTCGGTTTCATACACCCGGTAAATTCGTTTTTTTAACATTATGTGTATGTTGACTTGTTGTTTCATTCGAGTAGTACTTGAATTGCATGATTCTTGCATTAGTTGGGTTGCCACCACTGGGCAAACAATAGGATTTGATCACTTTGCACTGAAATGCATCCATTATTCATCATGTAGCGCTGTGATATATGTGATTATTGAACCACGCTCCCCGTGTTGGTTTTGATTTCCTTACCCGTAGTCAAACATTGAGGACAATGCTCATTTTTAGCTTGTGGGTGGGGTATTTGTTTGTTTTTTTACTTCTTTTCTCTTTTATTTGAACATTCATGCATTTTAGTCATAATCCATGCATATATTTTTATTTTTATTTTCCCATTTTTGTTGCATTTTGCATCATATCATTGCATTGCATAAAAAGTTTAAAAAAAAAATCCAAAAAGATTTTTGACGTTTCTCCACGATTTTAGAGCTCGTAGTAACCACTTCTCACTTAGTATCAATCTTAACGATGATGTAAAGATTTTTTTAGAAAAACATTTTTCCCTTAGTTAGTCACTTGCACGCACTACTTTGCATATTGTTCCACGTAACTTTTAGGATTAACTTTCTTACCGTAGTCCCCCTACACTATACATATTACTACGTGGATGGATTTTACCTTGTAAGCATTTGGGCCATATTGGATTGACACATATATAACCAATCCCATTTTTTTTCTTGTGTGTTACCTCCCGTCGGGGTGTATTTCTAGGTTTTTGATTCCATTCTCGTCTAAAATTATTATAATATTTGCATAGAGGCCTTCTTTTCTCATAAATAACCCTTATTCACAAAAAAAAAAAAAAACACAAAAAGATTTTCCTTTTGTACCCAATTTTGAGCCTAAACACTTACCCTTTTGCTAAACACCATACATACCTACATCACCTAAAAATGCACATATACTTCTCATTTAAAAAAAATTGATAACGGATTGAAGCATATAGTAGAGTAGTATACACAAGCATAGCTTGTGGGTTCGTTAAAAAAAAGTCAAAAAAATAAAATTCAAAAAGAAAAATTTCAAGAAAAAAAAAGAATAATATGCATTTATATAGTTGTCAAAAATAAGTTAAGATCCGTTGAAAATTGTAGAAATGACCTATTATGTACATAAATAAAATAGTTCTTTGAAACCGAATAAATCTTCAAACCCCGATAACTAAACCCAAGCCCTACCTTAACCCTTAACCTTACCTGAAGGTCATCATCTTATGCAATTATTATGAAATATTTAGACTTGAGAATTGTTTCAAACGCGTCAAGAGTGCATTTCATATTTCTCGATTGGGTAGACATTGAGCTTATACACATCCCTAAACACACTAGAGTGATTTGAGCGAAATCGTGAGTTTCCTTCCATGTAGATCATCTTTCCCTTCCTTTAGCGGCTACGGTAATGTTTGTAAAATCCTATTAGGTGCGCTTTTTTTGCAATATGTTTTGTTTGGTGTTGTGTTAGTGTGACATTTGGGTGAAATATGTGTTTCTACTACTATTTTCAATCTGAACAAGTGGTAACAAGTTTCATTTATACATAGGAAAACCTAACATTAGATCGTGCCTAGTGAGCTCGTGTATTAACTCGCTCGAATATTTGTGGATATCGTCGTTTGTTTTCTTTTTCTTCTTTTCACCCATTCCGTAATAAATTCTAATCTCTTTCTTGGGGACAAGAAAGGTTTAGCTTGTGGGTATTTTGTTAAGTGCATTTTATGCATTCATCCTTTTAGTTTAAAATTGCATTTTGTGTCGTGTTTAGTCATTTGCATATAGTTTTTATTTCATTTTTAGTTAATTTTCGTATAATCATTGTTGGGGATATTACATTGGCATTTTTGTGGTTTTCTCAGGTTTTGACAGGTAGTTCACGTTGAAACCGTGAACATGAATGACGATGGATTTGGAGCAATTGATCAATGCTTATGGGGTGTACCAATTAAAGAATCATGGGCCAATTTGGAGCAAATTTAAAAGAAAATAATTCACGAAGGAAGATTTTTGAAAATTAAGAAAGCATAAGGTGGATCTTGAAAGAGTTGCAAAGTTGAGGGGGGTGTTTTGAAAAGTTTGTTTTTAATATATAGAAAAGTTGTTTTAGGTTTTGAAATGGATCATCTTTTCTCATCCCAAAACGGCACGAGCCGTGTTTCATTTTTTTCTTTGTTTTTTTTTCCTTTCTCTTGTTTTTAGTTTGGAGTTTTGTATTTGGTTTAGATTTCAATTGTTAGGTTTAGTTTTCTTTCTTTTTCTTGTAAGTTCATTAGTTTAGATTTTAGGTTTAGTTTAGTTTTTTCATTTATTCTTAATCCTTTATTTATTGAGTCGATGAAGATGCGATGTTTCGATGGATCGAAGATGAAGTTGGAATGTGACAAATTCTCATCAACATTCAACACCGTTGTAACGTTTCGTTTCTCCATTTATTTATTTATTTATATGTTTGGATTTCTCTCCCTGTTTTTATCTTCTCCCTTTTTAATTTCTTGCATCGTTCTTAATTTATTTACTGCTTTCTTAGGTTAAAAATGATTCTTGGAGAGTGACACTCCTTGTATCGATCTTTACAGTTTTCTTAGATTAATTTTTATCGTGTTTAAATGTATGTTTTATGTTTGGTAGTGTAGCTTTCGTTTGATTGGGTTATGTGGCTTGGATAAAAATGTTGGGATTAACCAATTGATTTTAAAACGAATTAGATTTTAATTGATTAATTTTTAATCAACGAAAGTTGTTATGTAATTAATCGGTTTTAATCAAGTGTTTGTTAACTTGTTTAGTCGTAATATGGACGAAAGTTTGATTCTCGACTTAGACTGAATTGGTTGATGACTACGGCTCTAACATGCAAATAGTTAGGGACGTAGGATGAGAAAATATTTGTTTTATTTAACTGCTTATTTTTCAATATTTGTATCATACGAAAGTAGGTGCGAATATCATTTTAGAAAGGCTTTTCCACCTCGATAGAGGGTTAAAGTATTTTTACACAACAGGTACTCACCATCATTAAAATCCGAGACTAACATTGTCCGATCTTCGTTAGCATTTGTTTTTATTGCCTCGTCTTTCTTTTTAGTTTATTTTATAAAAAAAATCAAAAATCAAAATATTGATATTTCACGTAGCTAGGCCATAGTCTAGAACGAGTCCGTGTTTAGTCCATCGCCTCCCTGTGATCGACCCGTATGCTACACCTCCCGTACGCTTGCGGTTTATAAATTTGAAACACATCAATTTGTATATGTACTTATGAACGTATCAAATTTTGCAATGCCCTTGATTGGAATATAAAATATATCTTTCTTGAGAGCCCTTGGATTAGTTATAAGTTGACTGACAAACTACACTCATATATAGTGTTGGGAAACTTGAATTGTTGAAGTGGAACTGTGGAAAATTGAAATACAAATCTATAAAGATATACAATGGTTGATTTAGCTGAAATTATGTAAACCCTTAGCAAATGTTTGTTGGGTGTTGAAGCGTCACTAACAAGTTGTAAATTATTTTTCGATTATAAGTGTTTGGGTAAAAGAAACACATGAAAATAGAGGTCTTGGGCTTAAATGTTTGGAGTTGGAAAGTCGATGAGCATGCAGAAAGAAAGACAGAGGATATATGTATTTGTGCAGTACTCACACTAGGAGTGGATGGAAGCTAATTGGAAAGTATCTTTCATAGTCGATATACCTACTCTTAACTTTCCAAGAAGGTGAAATGGAGTTGGAATATTAAATCACAATCCAGCGACAATTCAACGTGTGAATAATCAGAAAATCACAACATTTGCAGGTTTAGGACAGCAGTACAAAATCAGAAAATTGTTCACTTTCTAAACATATCAAAACAAAATGTTCTGAAGTACCAGATTCAACTTAGTTAAATGCAGAATTATCGGACACCAATCAATTTAGTAATGGGATGTAGTAACAGCAAATTAAAGAACAAGCCTATGTACAGTAGAGGCAGACCTAGCACCCTTAAGAAAGGTAAACTAATTCCACTATGATGGTATCACGAAGCGGTGGCCCATGCCACCGTATGCCCCTAGCATCACCAGGTTCTCGGCAATGACCCAAATCTGGTATGGAGCTGGAGTCAACTTGAGATAGGTCTCCAAGTTAGGTTAATCATGCATCCATGACTAGATTCGTAATGCTACAGTTTAGTCAAGTCTTGACTCAGACAAAGGCTAAACTTTGCCTACAGATAGCAGGTCAGGGCTTTAAGTGGTGGGGACAAGGAGGTAGCAGTCTTGGCTAGGTCTATGAAAGGATGAGCAGGCCTTGGTTGTGTCTCGTTGATTTAAAGTAGAACACCTATTTTGCTGGCTGGATGGTGCGACTATTGTTAGCAGTGGGTTGCTGTTGGTGGATTTGTGGGGGCTAGGGTTACTAAACTGTTTTCACTCAAATACCAAGAAAAGATAGGGTTGCAATGTTGTATAGTTGCTAAAACTCTTAGGGGGCGTTTGGTTTAAGTAGTGGAATGAAAATGAAAATGACAGGTAATGGGCACCCGTTTAACCTGGAATGAAAATTTGGGCTTCTGGGGGAATGAACTCATTATATTATATAGAATCAAACAGTTTATTTTATTATCATTCCCATTATTGATTACTACTTAATACCTCCAACCAAACACCCCCTTATTTCATTATTTCATATATAGAACATCATGGTGAAGTTAAAGGAAGAAAAATCAAATCCAATTATCCGAAACCATGCCTAAATCATTGCCAGGTATACCTGACAACTTATTATTTAACGGTTGATGAATAAAAACACTGAGATCTAATTATTTCAACACCTCCAGTCAATTCATGTCTGTTGCTTGCATGTGTGTATAATAAACTAATGGAAAGAACACCCTCAAAACTTTTCTTAACAGTAGTTAATTATGAAGCTTGACTCTCATTTAGGTAAGATCAACATGGGATGGACTACTAAATGAAGGAACCGGTAGCATATAGTTGATGTTAACTGATGCATACTTGACCTTGCTGTTATGTTTCTACCAATAACGAAGATACCTTCCGCTCGTCCTTAGACACACAAACACATGTTAGAGTTGAAACTTTGATTTTTCATATTCCATCTTTTTGTTTTATTTTGCTTGGGTTCTTCTATGGTTGAAATACAAAATCGTTGAATTGGTTTTCATTGAAATATCCTTTTGGACTATATTGATGTTGTATGAGGGTATGTAGGATTCATAGGGGAGCTGCAAAGCACCCAATAAAAACAAAGGACACTGAACATCGAAGGTTTTAATCTTGATAGAACAATTATCAATGGAAGCGAAATACACTCAGAGAACAACACATTCATTATCAGACTAATGATCCGCTACAAGAAACTGACTCCTCATATCAACACAAAAGGTAAAAACCCTTCATGAGAAAAACTCCCGAAAACTAAAAGTGTATTCCCAGATTCAATCAAACACAATCTCAATCACGATTTAACAATGTCAAGAACTAGAGAGAGAGAGTAGAGAGAGAAAGTTCTATATTCATATGTCTAACAATGAATGCGTACAAGAACTTGTTACAATGAATGCGTACAAGAACTTGTTACAAGATTCACTCACACCAAGGTATTTATACCAAGTACTAAAACACTCACAATATTACAAGCATTACAAACTCTGAAAGACTATTTTGACTTACATTGACTTTGACATTTCCTATTAAATCTTGGATACAATTTTATACACTAACATTCTCCCCCTTTGTATTCAAGATTTAATAAAAATTTGACACTAGTCTTCAGCTCTTGATTCTTCAACTTTTATCTCTGACAGTCTTAGACAATGAAGCTCTGGCAATCTTTAGTCTTTCAGTCTTTGAAGAATCTTGAAAAGTCTTTGACACTTTGCATATTTGGAGAATCAACAAGTCTTGAATAAATCTTTGAAACTCTTCAAACTTCTTTAAAAACTTCATATTTGAACATTGAAACATCTTTGAAAACTTTTGAAACTTCTTTCATCTCTGAGGAATCTTTCAAAACTGTATCTTCATCACTCTGATCTCTTGACCGTCTTCGGAAAAACAAACTTTCTCGAATCATCAATTTGAAATGTCTTGAATCATCTCTTAATAATTATCAGACTTTAAAACTTCCTCACAAATCTTTTCGACAAACTTTGACATCCTTTTATCTTTGAAATTGATCTTTCAAAAATTCTCCCCCTTTTTGACATCTCGTCTTTAAAATTAAACTTTGTAAATTTCTCCCCCTTTTTGATAATTGTGAGCATCATGATCATCAAAACATCATCAATTTCAGCACTTTCTTTGATTTCCCCCTTTGTAATGACTAACAATCTCCCATTTATGATAAATTGACATTCTCCGCCCTTTGATCTGAGTATCCGTCAATTCATGAAATGTATATATCTGAATCTTTTCAAATTCAAATATAATGAACATGGTAACCCTGAATCAACAAATGATACAGTTAGTATGCCAGTAAGTAGCACGGAGCCACTTTGTACAACGGATGTACATTGGAAAGGAGCTTTTGTGATGTTCACTCCCCCAGGGATTCCATTCAATCATTGAAAAACCATAAAGGAATTTTCTATGAATGTTATGACAAGAAAACTTATTCCTTGTGTGTACGTGAAAGTCTAGAATTATTGAAGCTACTCAAGCTTTTTGAGGCTCAAAATGTGTAAACTGTTGAGACAATAACAAATATTACACGGACTCAATGTGCATGAAAGAGGTGCGAAGGTGGGGCAACTTTCCTTCTTTTTCAGTATCTAAATCTTCCGAGTGAAGACCAGATAGCAGATGTGCTGCATCCCCAAAGAAAATGAAACATTTCTTTGTTAAGAAAGAAACGAGTGGTTGGTGGGGTTAATGCAAGAGTTGGCATGAGCTCACTGCCTGTTTCAATGATGGTCACCAAATAATGTGAACCAATTAGAAGATGTGGCTGCATAACTCAGAAAGTGGTTGGTGTAGAGTTTTCATATTCTTTTAACTCTGTTCTCACACTCTCTTTGTTTTTAACATTTAGCTCACTTCTAACGAAACTCTCTTTTCCATTTTACCGCTCAGCACAATGAGAAAAACTCAACCGGATGAGTTATCTCCCCCACTCTTTGATTTATGACCCCTCACCCCTCAATCACTCTAGGATTACTTCCTGGGTAGGAAACACTGGATAACGTGAATCCATGGAAGTTCTGTTTAAGTTCTCACACGAATCCCATGTAAGTCCTAAAAAGAATAGTTGCTCAACAGTTTAACTTGAACAGTCAAGCACAAATATGATAACATTGTGAAAATGTATGCTAATCAAGAGATAAATGAAGTTTGAGCATTTGAACAATGAAGATCTCTCAAAACAAGGATATTGAATGAATGAAATGAAATCAAAAGAATTGTTTTGAGAATCTGACAATGTATCAATCAGATCAAATAAAATGGTTAGGGTATCAAAGAATTGAATATTTTGTTTATATGAACAAATATAAACAATTTAGCAATGAAAGCACAAATTTGGAAATGATGATTGATGCTCAACAATATTTGAAAACAAACGAGGGTATTACCATCGAAAAGTTGTTTCTTTATGAGACATGGTAATAACAATTTCAAATAAAGTACCTAACCGGTGTGTATGAATACTTTATAGTATATAGACAAGATAATACACAAGTGTTGATCTTTGAAAACACACGGTCAGTTAAACTTTAAAGCTTAAAATTGAAAAACATTTAAAATCACACTTCTATATTCATGAAATCTTTTGAGAATAGAGAAGTGGTTTGAACATTTAAGAAAACGTTTTTCATGCTTGAAAGTTGTTCTTCTTTCAAACAATCAGAGATTAAGATCAGAAGATATTTACCTTTAAGCTCCCTCTCAAATCTTGATATAATGATTTAGGTCAGATAAGCTCCTCTTGGATATTTTCAAAATATCCTTATCTTTAAACATTAAAGAACGGGTCCTGATCTATCATGTGATCAGAAGCCACAATATTTTTCATTAAAGTTCGGGTTCTAAACTAAAGTGTTTAGAAGCCATAACTCTTTGACTTTGAAGTCCGAGTCCTGAGTTGATTTACTCAGAAGTCAAAGTCCTTTAACGTTGAAGTGCGGGTCTTGAACTGAATTATTCAAGAGCCACCGTTTTTTGAGGTACGAGTCCTAGACTGATTTGTCTAGAAGTCAAACATCATGCTCCCCCTTATACTTTAGGTGCCTGCAACACAATTTTAGCTTTTGGTACCCACTGCTATTTGGGTCCTGATGTGTATAGTTGCTGTTCGTGTGGGGTAACATAATAAGAACCATACCAGGAATTAACAAAATTCTTACTTACAAAGTCATGTGCTCCATAGTAAGAACAACAAATTTTCTTCTGAGCAACCCTGATTAAATGATTAGTGGAATAAAACCAATCAGAATTACCAAAAGATTTACCTTTAGGGGCTCTGTTCTTGTTCGCAATGGTTGTGGATGCATATGCTTTGCCATTCTTTTTCTCATCCTCAGAATAATCTTTAACTCTCCAGACCATCTGTTGTTTCTTAGATTTCTTTCCAAGAGATTTTATATAAAAGCTTGCTGGACCATCAACAGATTTGTCATAAAACAGATTAGATGGTCTGATCTGACTTGATTTGATAGTGTTTGGATTGACATTTTTCTTTTTGAAAACATTTTTGTCATGAATTGAACTTGAAGCTGTTTTGAAAGAACAGACTGATTCTGTTGAATTATCAACAGGTGATTGACTAATCACATTAGTTGTAATCTTTTCTGACAAATCAACGTTTGCAGCTTCTAAGTCTTTTATCTTTTTAGATAAAATGTTTATTTCAGAAGTAAGTGTGTCAAACTTTATTTTCAAATCAGATCTGGCCTTCTGTTCTTTTTGGATATCTGATGATAGAGCAGTTATTTTGGATGTGAGCTTAGATATCTCAGATTCAAAATGTAAACGTTCTTGCTTAAAATCTTTTTCTAAGTTCTTGGTTTTTTCAGAAATATCCTTGAAGATCCCAACATTTCTCGTTTCAGAAATTTTCTTTTCAAGTTCAAAAGACTTCTTATTTTATTTAAAAACTTGTCTTTCTTTTTCTAATAAGTCTTGTAAAACTGAGATCTGTTTGGGAAATTCAGTAGTTTTATTTTCAAGAACTTTCTTTTCCTTAGCAAATGTGTCTCTTTCAGTAATCAAATTTTTTTCAAATTCAGACACTTGCTTGGAAAGTTTTATACATCTTAGCTCAAGATCCTTCTTCTCTTGGTCAACTTTCTTTGAAATATCAAACAATTTTTGAGCAGCAGATTTCTCTGAATCAGATTTAACTTTATCTGCTTGGAGGCTTTTCATCAGATCAACATTTTTGGCTTCTAACTCAGATATCTTGTCTTCAAAAGCCTTAAACTTGAGTTGTAGCTCAACTGATTCATCTTTTAGCTCAGATGATTTTTGTTCAGTCGTCTTCAATTGGCTTTGAAGATTCACTATTTTTCTCTCTTTCAGCTTGATTTCTTTCTTACAAGTCTGAATAGTGTTCTCTTTTAAAGCAATCATTCTCTATTTCTCTTCAATCTCTTTCTCTTTTGCCTTGAGTATACCTACAAAATCAGATTTAGCATTATCAGTACATTTTGCACAAACATGAATTTTATCAGTATTTGACAATTTAAATTTCAAATCCTGAATTTGTTTTAATAGAGCTGAATTCTGATTTTTCAGCTTGTCTCGTTCAACCTCTATTACAGGTATCTCTGTCATGTACATTATCGCACAGTCTCTCCCTGATAAAACTGTAGACATCTTAAATGAAAGATTAGCTTGATACGAATGATCGTTCCCAAACAATTCAGAAATATTTGACTGAAAGTCAAACTCAGATCACCACTTGAAAAATAATCTAAAAAAAAATCTAACTCTGAAACTCGCAAAGCACTGTTCACTGAGCTTCGCGCTAAACATGATGTGCACGTAAGGTTGTGCGTGAAGTAGCTTCTCGCAGACTGCTTCTTGTGCGTAATGGACTTAGAATAAATCTGAACTTTGAGCTTCTCACAATGGAATGCAAACTCGCACGTCATTAAAACATTTAGCGCGTTTCACACTTAGAAAAAATTCGAACTTGAACTTCTCGCAATGAAACGTAAACTCGCAAGTCAAATCACCCTTGCGCGTTCGAAACTTCTCGCTAACAGCTTCGTGCGCGTTCACAATTCTCGCACACCTCTTTATGCGCGAACCAGACATAAATCATCTTCATCGTGCGCGTTCTTCAGTATGCGTGTTCTTCCCTTGCGCGAACCGCAGATCTTGCGCGTTCTTCACTTGATAGCACAGATTGATCCAAAAATCATTTTCACATGCAAATTTAATCTCAAACATGTACCATTATAATCGACAAGACAATTAGAACACTTTTCTAAACATCAATTTTAGGCTAAAACAACAAAATCATGTCAAATCAAATCAAAGAGTGTTCGAATTGTTTCAAACCGAAAAACCACAAAAATCCAAAATTTGACATGAATTAGTGCGAATTTCGTGATGTTATCAAAACAAGAAAAGTTCTATTACGCTAATCGAATACTATGGAATCATTTTCTTTGATTAAAAATGATTTTTCAAGAAAAAATTTGATCAAACAGTAACTTTCCAGAATACGAGTTCGTTCTTGAAAAATTTCAGAAATTAATCCAATTTGGTAATCTAATCCCCTTGAATTTGTTTGGTCTCGCTCTGATACCAATTGAAAGTGTATTCCCAGATTCAATCAAACACAATCTCAATCAAGATTTAACAATGTCAATAACTAGAGAGAGCGTAGAGAGAGAAAGTTCTATATTCATATGTCTAACAATGAATGCCTACAAGAACTTGTTACAATGAATGCGTACATGAACTTGTTAAAATGAATGCGTACAAGTGTTAATGTACTGTATTTAGAAAGTTTTGTAAAGTCATCCTTAGTGAAAAGGCTTTGTCATTAGCATAATAGGTTGGGCTAAAATGTGTAACATGGGTGATTGGGGTATAAATAGGAGATGGCTTGTAATTTGTTTGTAACCCTTTCATTCAAAATGTAGCCTTTCAAGTTTGTATTTGTTTCTTGTGAGAGAAACTCTTTCTCTCTCTAGATTGTGAATAATACAATCATTTCCAACCCAATCTACCTTTTCTTCTATCTTTTCTACATTGATTAATTGCGAATTCATGACCTAACATGTGGTATCAGAGCCTAATCGAAGAAATCTTTCATCGAAACGATCGAATTTGCAAATTTTTCAATGGAACAGTGTTATGGTCGAATGAACAGTACTGTTGATTTCAAAATTTTCTTTTTGGAACTTAATTGATCGAGATTTGATCCTAGATTGATTATGTGATTAGAGTCGAAGTATTTGTAATCAATCTCATTGTGTAATTTCAATCTGATTAGGAGAATTAGTCGATTTTGAGATTTTTTTTTGGTTCGAATTTTTTTTTACCGAGTTGAGATCAAATTATGTCTATAAGATGTTTTTAGACAAGATCATCAACTACAAAGTTGTTCAGAAGTGAATTTCGAACATGCTCTCAAAGTTTCATCTCAAAATTTGAAGAAATGTGGAAGATTTGTTGATTTTAAGATTTCAGACTCGACTCTCGCAAGATCCCAAAAAACGTGCAAGCTTCAACTGAAGAACACGCAAGTTCATCTGAAAAACGCGCTAGCTGAAGAACGCGCAAGGATAGAGAAACGCACAAATGGCGTTTGCGAGTTTAATATTGTCAAATTTTTCTATGTCCTAAAACGCGTAAATCAAGCGTACGAATTTGAGGCAAAAGCGCAAGATGAAGCATGCGAGTTTACTGTGCAAGACGAAGCTTGCGAGTTTCAGTAAACGTGCAAGGTAAGGCGTGTGAGTTTGGAAAACGCGCAAGACATAGCATGCAAGTTTGGACGTTTAACTTCCTTCAGTCTGCGAGTTCCATGCTTAGCGAGTTTTGATACTGTGAAAATTTTTCTAAGGCATAAAACGCGCACGTCAAGGCCTGCGAGTTTCAAGAACACGCACATAACGTTTAGCGCGAAGCACATGAACAGTGCTTTGCGAGTTTATTTTTCTGCGAGTTTACTTGTTCTGCGAGTTCTGAGTTTTTGCGACAAATTACTGTTCACACCCATTTTGCGACAAGTTGCCTTGTGAGATTAACTGTCAAATCTTTCCTCAAATAAATCTTCTACCTTACCTAGTAGTGTTCGCTACAAAGTTGCATCCTCCGACAAGCATACTAGATTAAGTTTTTAAGCTGAATTCCTATTCAACTCGCGGTCAAAGACAGATTTGATGTTATATACTGAATATGCATTTTGGATGTCATGTCATAATCCACACGTATCATTCTTGTGAGCGTTAAGGAATGTGTTGGGTTTACTAAAGTTAAAAGTTGTCTTTATGTGCACTCAGTCGAGTATACTGTCCACATCAGATATGATATTTCAGTTGATACTCCAAGAATAAGAGCTACTTTCAAGGGGGAGCCGGTGTTGTTTGAAGTTTAAGCAATGCTAAAGTTTTTCAAAGAAATCAAGGGGGAGAAGAGCTGAAGCTGATAAGAGATGATTCCTTTACAAAGCTTTAGGGGGAGAATGTTAATGTACTGTATTTAGAAAGTTTTGTGAATTCATCCTTAGTGAAAGTTTTGTAAAGGAATCATCTCTTATCAGCTTCAGCTCTTCTCCCCCTTGATTTCTTTGAAAAACTTTAGCATTGCTTAAACTTCAAACAACTCCGGCTCCCCCTTGAAATTAGCTCTTATTCTTGGAGTATCAACTGAAATATCAGATCTGATGTGTACAGTATACTCGACTGAGTGCACATAAAGACAACTTTTAACTTTAGTAAACCCAACACATTCCTTAACGCTCACAAGAATGAAATGTGTGGATTATGACATGACATCCAAAATGCATCTTCAGTATATAACATCAAATTTGTCTTTGACCGCGAGTTGAATAGGAATTCAGCTTAAGAACTTAATCTGGTATGCTTGTCGGAGGATGCAACTTTGTAGCAAACAATACTAGGCAAGGTAGAAGATTTATCTGAGGAAAGATTTGACAGTTAAATCTCATAAGGCAACTTGTCGCAAAAATGGGTGTGAACAGTAATTTGTCGCAAAAACTCAGAACTCGCAGAACAAGTAAAGTCCCAGAACAATAAACTCGCAAAGCACTGTTCATGTGCTTCGCGCTAAACGTTATGTGCGTGTTCTTGAAACTCGCAGGCCTTGACGTGCGCGTTTTATGCCATAGAAAAAATTTGACAGTATCAAAACTCGCTAAGCATGGAACTCGCAGACTGAAGGAAGTTAAACGTCCAAACTCGCATGTTATTTCTTGCGCGTTTTCCAAACTCGCACGCCTTACCTTGCGCGTTTACTCAAACTCGCAAGCTTCGTCTTGCGCGTTTAGTAAACTCGCATGCTTCATCTTGCGCTTTTGCCTCAAACTCGCACGCTTGATTTGCGCGTTTTAGGACTTAGAAAAATTTGACAATATCAAACTCGCAGACGCCATTTGCGCGTTTCTCTATCCTTGTGCGTTCTTCAGCTAGCGCGTTTTTCAGATGAACTTGCGTGTTCTTCAGTTGAAGCTTGCGCGTTTTTTGGGATCTTGCGAGAGTCGAGTCTAAAATATTAAAATCAACAAATCTTCCACATTTCTTCGAATTTTGAGATGAAACTTTGAGAGCATGTTCGAAATTCACTTATGAACAACTTTGTAGTTGATGATCTTGTCTAAAAACATCTTATAGACAGAATTCGATCTCAACTCAGTAAAAAAAAATTCGAACCAAAAAAAAATCTCAAAATCGACTAATTCTCCTAATCAGATTGAAATTACACAATGAGATTGATTACAAATGCTTCGACTCTAATCACATAATCAATCTAGCATCAAATATCGATCTATTAATCTCCAAAAAGAAAATTTTGAAATCAACAGTACTGTTCATTTGACCATAACACTGTTCCATTGAAAAAATTGCAAATTCGAACGTTTCGATGAAAGATTTTTTCGATTATGCTCTGATACCACATGTTAGGTCATGAATTCGCAATTAATCAATGTAGAAAAGATAGAAGAAAAGGTATATTAGGTTGGAAATGATTGTATTATTCACAATCTAGAGAGAGAAAGAGTTTCTCTCACTAGAAACACATACAGACTTGAAAGGCTACATTTTGAATGAAAGGGTTACAAACAAATTACAAACCATCTCCTGTTTATACCCCAATCACCCATGTTACACATTTTAGCCCAACCCATTATGCTAATGACAAAGCCTTTTCACTAAGGATGACTTTACAAAACTTTCTAAATACAGTACATTAACACAAAAACCTTTGGAAATAGATGTGGACAAGTGGTCCCAAATGGGAAAAAAAAACAGAATTAATAATTAAAAGACTCGTTTTATTTACTTCTAAAACGATGAGGTATCAATACTCTATCCTTTGTAAATGATCCTTGACCTCAAGGATTGTAAGAACCCCAAGGGAACCTCTTTTGTAAGACAAAAACATCTTCCCATGTACTGTCCTCGATCTCTGTGTTACACCATTTTATCAAGACCTCAGATGAAAGACGATTTTTCTTCTTTACCATCCTTTTGTCAATGACCCTGTTCGTCAGATTTATTGCAATCCTTTTTGAGATTCACTTAAAATAGAATTTAGTGCAATTATACACCATATCCTACTATCGTCTCTTAACAAGTAATAGTGATACAAAGTACCAGATATCCATCCTCAGGGAAGACTGAAAGTTTAATCAGAAAAGTTCAGTAATTAAAATTCAATTTCAGATGGCGAATTCGAAGAAATATTTTAACGAGTCTAAGTTAACACTAGGAAAGTCAGTTGTGAGAAAAGGCAAAGGGTGCAAAGGTTCATTAGGATAGAAATAAATGATCCGGTAAAAAGATATTATAACAGTCTCGTTTATCCCAGAATTAACATTTAATATAATTTTTTTAGGGATTACACATTTTCATACATTTAATTAGTTGTCAGTTAATTATTTGTAATCTTTAATTACCTGAAATATTTTCAACGAGCCTTTAAACTATATTTTTGACACCTTTTTAATTTTTCATCGGTCTCAGTGCTAACTCTGCCTTGCACCCCAAGCTAAGGTTTTAGCCTATCATTGCTTGGCTTATCTCACAAAAGAAAGAAATACTGAAAAGCAAATACTGAATTCGAAAATTAAGAAAACGAAGTGCAAGTACTGAAGTTTAAAAGGAAAACTTCTCGCGCAGGTAATTAATATCTGAAGTGAAGATAGAAATTTAAATTGCAGAAAATGTAAATGACTGGAAAGTAAATTGCAGGGAATAAAAAATACTGGAAATTAAAGTACTGAAAAGTAGATAAAGCAGTAAATTGCAGAGAGTAAATGTGCTGTGAGTGTTGCTAGATTTGGTAACTTGCGCGGGAAGTTTCACTTGAAAACTAGAACACTTGCAAAATAAAACATGGAAACAATAATTTTACTGATTAGAAAATTCATCGCTTGACACAGAAAAAAAGTAATCCAAAAGAACACCAAGTATAACGTCTTAGTACTAAAAGTAAAATTTAAAGTAACCAAAAGAAATAAAGCAAAAGAACCTTGATTACTTTGGAAAACACTTGGGATTTGTCTCAACAAATTAATACTAGCCACGTGTTACAAAAGAAATAAATCCAATGTAGAACACGATTTTAAAGACTAGAATAATGAAGAAAACAAAATTGAACCAAGTAACAATTCTTATGTAAACAATTTCTATCAAAACAAAGGTGACAGAACACTTTAGAAATCGTTGGGAGATCACAAGCAAGGCCACGACCTTAAGATGATGATTTGGGACTTTGAAAACGATTTATAGTAACTAAGAAACAATTGAGAATGAACACTAACACTTGTAACAAAAGAGGTAACTAAAATCAAATTACTTGAACTACTTCAACAACAATTGCAACTTAATTTACCAAGGTATGCCTATAATTCAATTTGCTTGAGAAACAATGATCACAAAGTGCTTTGCCACAAGTTTGCTTAATCAAAGGATGATAAAAAAATAATAGGATTGTTTGATTCACAAGATGATCAAGAGATCCTAAGAATTCTAAACTTTCTTGTCCCAAAAATATGGATGATTAAAACATAACACATGCAACCTATTTATACAAAATTCATGGTTTTCATCCAAGTTAGATTGATTTCCAAGTATCATGCTCATGGGCCAAGCCCATTCCTTTCATTTTGTCTTCAAAATTTCGGCTACAAGAGAAGGCCCAAACAAATGGTCCAAGTGATAAAAATGCAATCCAAATCTTCAAGCCCAAATGTCATCAACAAAAGTCCAAAAGCAAGCCTTCTTTAAGTCCATTTTCTATTCTTCACGGCTTCTCCGGAGTCTCGAGAATTATGAAAATAAAAAGATAAAACTAAACATAAGAAACTCGACAAAAATTCAGCAAATCGTTAATAAATAAACAAAACCTAAGAATATCCTAAAAGGGTGTAAAATAAATTAAATAAAGACTCAATTCCTAATTTGGGCAAATAAAATACTCCTAAGTGACACAAAAAGTGATATTTTAGGGTTAATAAATTAACACCTATCAGACCTTCAGAGGTATGACGTGGAACTCACCCGCATCCGAGACAAGGGCAGTGCACTTGAAACTGAATCGTCTTCTAGTCGTTTTTTTATGAGGGATACATGGAACACATTATGTATTCTCGTTTCCGGAGGTAACTCCAATTGATAAGCAACGGTTTACCTTCTTTGTGATTTAATAAGGTCCATAGTACTTTACAACTAAGGCTTATGCTTTCATACGTTCTTGAGCCTTGACCAGATTTGATTTAAGTAACACGACAACAACTTCTCTTTCCCTTAAGACAGAAGAATCGACTTCTTGATTTTACGAATCTTTAGGATGATAGTGTACTGACCAAATAATGCTTGGTACAGTAATATTTTGAGGCTTGAATGGTGCGAGGTGTTAGCCGAGCTAAAGGGAGCCATTTAGCCCAAGTGGTGGGTGCTTCCAAAGATAAATATTTCAAGTAAGTTTCGAGAAACCGGTTGAGCACTTCGGTCTGTTCGTCAGATTGAGGATGATAGGTTATGGAGTATGCTAACTTTGTCTCATGAACTCGAAATAATTCCTTCCAAAAATTGCTCAGGAACAACGGATCATTTTTTGAAATTATCTTATTAGGCATCCCGTATAGTTTGGTCATATATTAAAAAATGAGTTGGGATATGATTGCAAGTGTGTAAGGATGCTTAAGAGCAAGGAAATGAGCAAATTTGCTCAGCTTGTCAACAACCGCGAGAATGGTCGTATAGCCTCCTGATTTTGGCAGTCCTTCCATGAAATCCATTGACACCACTGACCAAAATCTATCAGAAATCTCGATTGGTTATAGCAGACCCGAGGATGCTGCTGTGTCATATTTACTTTGCTGACATATGTGACAACTTCTTACAAAGTTACGAACCTGTGCCTGCATACCTTTCCACTAAACTTATCTTGCTAGCCTTTGGTTGGTAGTGTGGACTCCCGAATGACCGCTCAAACCACTAGCATAAAAAATTCGATCAATTCTCATTTCAAATCATCGTTGTCACCCACCACCATGCTTCCTTTTCTAAACAAGCAACCATTTTCGAGGGAGAATTTTTCAGAGTAGGCGGGGTCATTCTTTAGAACATCTATCTGCCCTTGTAATTTTTCGTCGACAATAACAGTTGCTTGCATTTTCTCCATCCAGCTTGTGAAAATGCTTGAAATTGCTAGACAACTTAATAAAAAAATTCTCATGCAGTCTTCTTGATAATGCATCGGCCACTAAATTTTTGCTCCCCTTTTGATACATGACGGTATATTGAAGACCAATGAGTTTGGTGTTGGATTGCATTCACTTTGATTCAAGATGTGCTTTAAAGCTTCATGATCAGTTGATTAATATACGGCCGCCCCATCACATATCCCTTCCAACATTGGATCGCCGCTACAATTGCCAATAGTTCTCTTTCATAAGTGGCTAACTTTATGTGTCGAGGGCCCAAAGCTTTACTAAAATAAGCAATTGGGTGTTTGTTTTGAGTAAGCACAACCCTACCCCTGCCCCTGAAGTTTCAGTTTCAATCGTGAAAGATTCGGAAAAATTTGGAAATGCAAGAACCTATAGGCTAGGGTCTTTAGGTCTAGGATTTTTTCAATTTGCTAAAAGCCTGCCCTGCTTAAGAATTCCACCTGAAAGCTCCTTTCTTTAATATATCTGTCAAGGTCTTTACAATCTTACTGTAGTCTTTATCTTTAACAAAGCGACGATAATTACTCGTAAGGCCGAGAACCCCCCTAACTCTTTGAGAGATGTAGGCTTGCTCCAACTAATCATGTCTTCCACCTTCTTTGGGTCTACCCTAACTCCTTTTCCGTTGATTACGTGCCCACTGCCAAAGGTGCATTTTGACGCCTCATCATATAATGATTATTGTCGCAAGGTTTACAAAACCAAATGAAGAAGCGATATATGATTTCCCATGTTTGACTGTAGACTTGAATGTCATCGAAGAAGCCTAAAGCAAACTTTCTTAAATAAGGTTTGAAAATTGAGTTCATTAGGCCTTGAAAAGTTGCAGGAGCATTGAGACCAAATGACATGACAACAAACTCGTATAGACCCTCATGCGTGCAAAATGTTGTCTCTTAATAACTTCTTCCCTCATTTGAATATGGTGGTAGCCACTCCTTAGATCCAACTTTCAGAAGTAGCGACCCCCATGTAGTTCATCTATTAATTCTTTTATGATGGGAATAGGAAATTAATCTTTAACCATAAAATGATTCATTTTTCGGTAGTCCATGCAAAACCTCCATGACCCATCTTTTTTCTTGACTAAGACTACTAGGGATGTGAATTCACTGTGACGGAGTCTGATAACGACACTATGGAGCATCTCTTGAACAAGCTCCTCGATGATGTTTTCGTGTAAAGCACCATAACGATAAGCTCTGAGATTGACATGATTACTTCCTTGCTTGAGGGTTATGTTGTGGTCGTGACTTCTTTTGGGTGGCAAATTGAACACATCTTCAAATTCCTTTAGTTGATATGATTATGTTCTTCATCTTTAGAAGAATCTAAGTTGTTGTTCTAGGCCGATGACATGTTGATTTATCGTAATTAGGTATGTCTTTCAGCTGCAGTAGATACGCTTGGTCCTCCAGCCGTGTTAACATGCCCCGTTACCGACTGTGATTTGTCGTTGGACATGCCCTTTCACTTTATCTACTTGCCCAACCAAGTAAATTCCATGACAAGCTGTTGGAAATTGCGTTTTATATCACCAAGTGATGACAACCATCGAATGCGCAACACAACCCTGTATCCCCCCTAACGACATAACCAAAAAAGTATCCACGAACGGAATTCCCTGGATTGACCACCGAATTGATTTACATATGAATTAGACAGGTAATGCAAACCCATCGGCCACCAAAACATTCCTGATGTGAATTGGAGTCAACTTAATACCCAATTTTTTTGTAAGCGTTAGATCGATGAAATTGTTTGTACTGCCATTGTCGATCAACATGTTTACTTGTTTTTTCACCATGCCAATCACTTGTAGAGTTTGCATCCCATATGATCCCAAAAGTGCATGTATAGACATGGTCGCATTAGACTCAACCATCTGGGTTGGGGTTTTCAAATTCCTCTAAACGCCCTCCCTCTTCAAGCATTTCCTCCTGCACATCTTAACATCTTGACATAACATCATATACAACTTGTTGTTTTTGCGCTTATGACCCGGGACATATCATTCATTGCAAAAGAAGCACCGATGTTTTTGGAATTTTCTTCATATTCCTTCTTGGTTAATTGTCTAATGGGATTTGTTTTATTATGGGTGGATTGGTTCAAATTAGAAGAATAGACCGCTTTGGAAAAGGATTTTTGCACCGGTTGGAGGATGGGGGTTTTTCTATAATTGGAAGTGAAGGAAGAAGACTGACTTAACAAAGTAGATGGTAGATGTAACACCCCAAAAATTTGGGACAAACAAAAACTTCCAAAAAAACGGAAATGTGGTATGCATTTGCCAAAGCATGAGCCTCCCAAAAAAGGGTGTAGCCTCTAATCCAACAAAGGGGTTCACAAATTGGTGTCCCAAAAATGCCTTCCCCAAGCTCACACCATCCCGTGTACGCCTTCTTAGAGATGGCGCCACTAGAACCTAAGATACATGTCGACACCAAACAAGTGTTAGGCTAAAAAGCCTAGTGAGTTTGAATAATTAATAATAGGCAAAGATAATGTAAAAATGACAAGAATATCAATCCATGCATCAATAGTTGGAGTCAATGGGGGAGACCCATAACACCTATCAAGTTCCATCCAAAGAGTCGAGATACCTTAGTGTCAACTATATTGAGTGACACCAAAAGGCCTGACACATCCGGGGGTACAACTAAGGCATTGTTTTGAATGACGGAGGTCTAGGTACATACTAGGGGTGATACTAGGGGTGAGCATAGGACTAGTACCATACTGAACCGGTACCGTACCAAAAATTCCCGATACCGAAAATGTGGAAAACTTGATACCGAATACCGTACCGCTTAAACCGCTACAGTAACGGTATTTCGGTACTAGTACCCCATCAGTCTCGATTTTGCACTTTACAACCTTCAAAGCAAAAGTTACAATCACTCTAAACAAGAAGTTCTTCCATTCCAAAACAACATATGAACTCTTAAATATCCATAGAAAACCAAAAAACAAAGTATGAATTCTCAAACAACGTAAACAATAAGTTCTTCCATTCCAAAAACAACGTATGAACTCTTAAACATCCATAGCCATAGCCATAGACATCTTCCCTTTTCCTTTTCCAATGAAGGGGTTGATCAATTGCAAGTATTGGAATTTTTTGAAGGTTTAGGGTTGGTATTTCATCACTATGGTAAGGAATCGTTTCATAGTTTGGAATGGATTTGAATTTTGAAATAGGAATAGGAATGGATTTGTTTGGGACTTGTGAAAAAAAGGGTGCCTTTTCGACTTTCGGTACCGGTTCGGTATTTATACGTACCTGGTACCGATATTACCGAATACCGATTATACGAAAAACATGGAACGAATTACCGTACCGAAATACATGGGATGATTTGGGATCGGTACGGTACCGTATTTAGATTTGGGACTCCTTGCTCACCCCTACTACATTCCCACACGGTGGCACACCCAAGACTATGTCCCCCTAGTGTATATACTTGGTTCATCCAATATACCAAAATTTGGCCAAGGGCACATCGGTCCATGTGAGCCATGTACAATATCATCATAGACATTTAGTGGCGTAACTTCCACATGCATCATAAGTAAGATATCTCATAAATTCAGTATTTTCTAAATTAGTTAAAAATAGGCGCATGACCACTCATAATGCATGTCCAAGCCATTGAGCTACAATTTGTGTGCTTAGAAGGCACCATAACAAATATTACGGCTATGCATGAACAATTAAGCATTCTCTAGTGCCGAACTCTCAATTTTAGGAATAAACCCTAATACACGAGTGATTCCTTTAAGAGCTCAAACACTAACATTTACTTGTACATAAAGTATTCTTATTAGCAACTAGAACATTTCCTACCAAAGATCCACAATTTTCTCAACAATATGGAGGTACAAATACATTTAACCAACAAAAGGGTTTTCACAAAATTATGTAGAAATGAATAGGAAAAGCATATAATAACATGTATCTGGTTTTACAAAAGGTTTAGGAACTCACAATCTAGGTTTTGATCAAAAACCTAGAAAAGTTGGCAAAACCTTAGAAACATGGAGATGAGATTGAGACTTGTTTCCTTGGTTGAGGCTTCACAATAAATGCTTCCCCAAGTGTTCTTGATGCTCTAATTAGTAACCCTTACCACTTCTAGGTGAGAAATTATTTAGAGGTAGGTTAGAGGAGAAGAAATGCCATAAATGCTTCTCAAAATCGTGGGTCTCAAAAGGGTAAGAGGAGAATGAGGTTGAAATATGATCAAACGGTATTTATACCTCTGTTGGTACGCGGGCGATTGTGTGCCACGACTTTTCCATGGGCATTGTCGCAGGTCACTCTAGCGAACTCCCCCTATGTCTTGGTACCAACCGGGCGATAGTTCCCCGGGGTCCTGCCCTGGTGTCACTTATGCGGGCAAGGTCACCGAGAGTGTATTGTAGTCTGTTTCCCCTAGGCGATTATATCACACGGTAGTGCCTTATGGCACTATCAATTTCAATGTCGCGCCACTCACCCCCCTTCCCCCCCGAGGCTGGAAAGTTTTCATTTTCGACACTAAGGCTTTGAAGTTGATCAAAGGTATAACAAATTAAATATAGCAACTAAAGATGAAGGATTATAAGGACTACTGGGTCATAAATTACCAAAAACTCAGGCGTTACAGTCTATGCTGTTAATTTCAGTGATATATCGCTGAATCTCGGATATCGGTCCTTGGAAAAAATATCGGTGGGAAAAATCGCTAAAATTATCGGAGTCGATAACATGGCGATTTTGGCCAATATTTATCGATATTTGAGAGATATTTTTGCCGATATTTGAGCGATATCGAGCCCCTACTGCTTTCTTCTGTTCTAGTCGAGTTTTCTCTTCTCTTCTACACGAGTTTTGATCGACTTCTTCTTCTGCTGCTGCAGCTTGCTGCTTTGGGGCTGCTTGTTGGTGCTGCTTTGGTCGAACTTTTTCTCTTTCTTCCAACCACAAGTCCACTTCTTTCTACTTCTTCTTTCCAGCCACAGGTCCACAGCTGTGGCTCCACAACTTCTGCTTAGTGCTACTGCTTAGTCACTTATAGTTTCTGCCTTCTGGTAGTGCTTAGTGCTTAGTCACTTATAGTTTATGCCTTCTGGTAGTGCTTAGTGCTTAGTCACTTATAGTTTCTGCCTTCTGGTCCAGTCTCTCAACAGTCAACACAGAAGGTTTATGCTCAAATAGAAGGTTTATGCTTACTGCGTTATAGTTTAGATCACTTATTCAGTTATAATGAGAAGTTATAGTCTAGTGATCTAGTCACTTATAATTAGAAGTAATAGTCTAAATCACTAGATGAATGGTTAATGCTTAATTGCTTATTTATTCACTTATTTTTGTTGTTAAGGCTTAGCTAAAGAAAGCAATGGAAAGTAGAGAAGGGTTGTTTAAGTAGATGGTTTGATGTTGAAACTATGTTTTTAATTAATGCATATGATATGTTTATGGATGCAGGGCCTAATCAAATGAGAACTAGATAATCTGTGGTAACCATGAGATCCAATATAAGCCAGTCATTTCATATAATTAATGTTATTTTTAAAATAAAGTAAAAGGATATTTTGGTAATTTAACAATTTGTATTTTTTTTATTATAAATAAAATCATTAATTACTCAATCCATAATTACCTAATTAATTACAATTTACCCTACATATCATTTTGAAACGGATGATAACCTACGCCTCTCCAAAGTGGTATCACAATCTATCACAGTGGGTGGGTATCACAGTGCATCTTATATGTATTTTGAGTAACACGCTCATGATCGTTTGAATGTATATTCTTTTTTAACATTGTCGATCTTTTTAGGTATCACATTGTGTATTATAGTTGTATCACATTGGCACTATAGTTGTATCACAGTGCGTCTTATATTTACTTTGGGTATCACACTGATGAATGTTTGTATGTGGGTCTCGGAGGTTAAATTTTAGAGAGAGAGAGAGAGAGAGAGGAGAGGAGAGAGAAAAAAATCATAATACCTAATATGCAATTTAATTAAAATTTAAAGTCAAATTACCAAATATATTAATTTTCTAATTTATTCTTTGATGTGTGGATGAGATTGAATTTCACAGTTATCACAAAATACACAGTTCTGCCTTGAATGGCCCCCTATAGATGCATACATACATATATATATATAGAGAGAGAGAGAGAGAGGGAGGATCAAGTGAGAACAGTAACTATTTAAAAGAACACGAGAACTAACAAAATCATTAGTGATTTTACATTATCGTGCAAAAAAGCCACATGGACCTGAAGCCGCGACCAAAGTCTTTTTTTCGTGTGTTAATGTAAAATCACTAATGATTTTGTTAGTTCTTGTGTTCTTTTAAATAGGTATTGTTCTCGTTTGAACCCGACTCTATATATATATAATTAGAAATATTATATGAACCGATATTTTTGGACCGATATATCACCGATATACGACCGATATATATGATATTTCAAATATCAGACCCTGACCGATATACCACTGATATCCGATATTAACAACATAGGTTACAGTAGGAATTTTGGAGAAGGTAAGGAGGTTGGGGCGGTGGAATTGGTAGCACTGAAGGTTCGGTTGTTTTGAATGGAATTCGATAAGTTTAGGATATTACTAGTTGGAGATTCACGGGATTTAGGAGGTTCTAGGCCCCAAAGTGCATAATACACTCCCTCTTGAATTCTGGCTAATTTCATGACTTGATTCAATGTTTTTGGGTCCATCAATTGAACGGTGTGCATAATCTCATTACTGAGACCACCAATATCAAGATCCAAGAAGATATCATGAGGTACGACCACTTGGTTTCTGAGAGCATTGAACTTGGAATTATACTCACTTATAGTGGTGGTGAGCTTGAGATTCCTAAGTTCAATTAGCGATCGGAGACGATTCCTTCAACAAATTGTCCTGAGTTCTGCCAAGTATTTTTCCCATTCCAGTGTTTTCCCTTCCATCTCCGACATGAATCCCTGTTGCCATTGAAGTGCCCTACTCTTCAAATGAACTGAAACCAGTCGAATCTTCATATTCTCTGGAGTATTATCGAGTTCAAAAAATTGATTGCATTTGTAGTACCAGGCCTCCTTGAAGGCCTCACCATCAAACAAAGGAAATTCTAATTTGGTCATACAATTGACCAATTAGTACCCTTGTTTGTCCTTAATCTTGCTTGAATCCGCCTTGTCGTCTCCCTCGAATAGTGATGAAGGGTCTAGTTCATTGATTATCTTCTTCCCTAGGCTGCTAGAAGAATTTTGATTTCCTGTGATAGTTCAACATTTTGAATTTTGAGTTATGCTATGCTTACCTGAATCTGCTTCAATGCCTCATCGTGGCCATCCAACCGTCAGGAAGCCTCTTCATATTTTTCCATCAATTTAGCGTTGGTGATACGCACCATACATCACATAGGATATGCTGGAACTTATTGCTCTGATACCAATGATAGAACAACTATTAATGGAAGCCAAATACACTCCGAGATCAGCTCTTTCAATTTCATTCATTATCAGACTGATGATCCCCTACAAGAATCTGACTCCTTATATCAACCCAAAAGGTAAAAACCCTTCATGAGAAAAACTCCTGAAAACCTTTGGAAAGACATGTGGACAAGTGGTCCCAATTGGAAAAAGAATAGAATTAATAATAAACATTCATTTTATTTGTTTCTAAAACGACGAGGTATCCAATCTGGCGGCGGTTCATAATAGGAGTTAGCCATCCTCTTTAACCTCATTATTTTGGTATTTTGCAGGTTGAGGAAAAAGTTGTAACAGTGGATGAGTTGCTTGATGCAGATAAAGTTTTTTGTACAGGAACTGCAGTGGTGGTATCCGCTGTTGGCAACATAACTTATCTTTGCAAAAGGTGAACCCTTGGTTACAATTTGTAGTTATACTTTTTGACTAGTATAGACTCTATGGTCATTCTGGTTAAAAATTGAATCAATTGGAAAAGTTAGGGGCCGTTTACCAAACGCTTACCCGGGTAAGGCGCTTACCAAGTTATATTACCTTACTGGATGAATATGGTAAGGACCAAAAATCTTACCCGGTAAGTGCTAAAGTAAGGACCGAGAGTCTTAACTGGTAGGTGATGGTGAAGACTATTACCATGGTTAGCGCTTACCGGGGAAATTGTTGCATACGATACTGTATTGGTGGACTAAAATCTTACCCCGTAAGTAAGTTATAGTGTTGAATTTTACGGATAAGTGCTTATCCGGGTAAATATTTGGTAAACGGCCCCTTACTCTTGCTAAGAGGAGGAGTCTTGATGTGTTCATTCCAAGAAACGATTAAAAGTTAAACATGGATTAACTAAGGCCATGTCTGGATATCATAAACTAGCTTATTTTTTTGAGCTTATTGAAAATAACCAAGTTTTATAAGCCAAAAGGTAGCTATTATAAAAGTTATATCAGATACCTTTTCAATAAACTTCTGGGGCTTTTTTCACTTGCTTTTCTTTTTTTCCAGTTATGCCTGTTAGCTCTACTCACATTGTATAGAAGTATTAAAAAATAGGCTAAATATGGGAATCGCAGAAGCCTGCCGCTGAACACTCAAGTACACCACAGAAGGTTCAAAGCTCAGAGGTTACTCCGCAGAAGATCTACCAGAAGTCAAACCAGAATGATTCTTGGATCACAGAGCCTCTGTGATCACTCACAGAGCCTCTGTGAAGGCCAACCTCTGGAGATCAATGTTGAAGCTTTTCTAAGAGTTCAAGACAAGACCACGTGCAGAACACGTGAGACCTGTTGTACGAAGATCCTCAAGATCAAAGTAATGGGCGTCCCACAATGTTTAATTTCCAAGTGGCATTCCGTTTATGGAATGTCAGTTTTTGTCTTGTACTAAGGGGTACATCCCTCTTGTATATTAAGGGAGCACCACCTTAGAGAAAAGAGAGAGCGCACACACGAAAATAGCAGTCTGTATAATCCTTAAACACATTTTGCACATACCAGTGCGTGTTCTTGGTGTTCTTTAGTAATCAATGAAACAGTTCTTTGAGTAACTTTCTTGTAATACTTTACTTCCTGTTCATTAATTACTTGTGTGTTTACTACCTTGCATGTTCAATCTTATCTACACGTATTAAACTCTTCCGCACTCTATTTATATAATCTGTGTGTAGTAAAAGGTTAAATCAAGTTAAAGAACATCAAAACTGGGTTCAACAATTGGTATCAGAGCAAACTTTGATTTTCAATATCAAAGGATCCTGTTCTATACTTGTTTCCAGTACTCAAGGTAGTAGTTTGAGTTTGTTCTTCATTCCAAACTCCACTCACAGTCACACTCTGTTTTCTGAAGCTGTATCAATCTGTCTGATATAGTAACAGGTACAAGTGTGTTCTTCATTCAAAGACAGATTCAAAGCTAGTTGGTTGATCATTCGTTCTTACCAATTCATATTCTCACCATCACTGTTATACGCTTTCTGACTGGTGGCATACTCTGTTTTACTCTCTAAACCAAAATGGCAAACACTGTCAACTACTTCAGTGCGGGATCTCAATCCAAACCTCCCACTCTTCTAAGGGATGAATATCCTCAGTGGAAGATCAGGATGGTGCACTTCCTTGAAGGTGTGGATCCTGGTCTGGTTGAGTTTCTTCACAATCCTCCTTTTATCCCAATGACAACTGTTCCTCAGGTTCCGGCCACTGCCACCACTCCTGAAATCCCTGAATATCAACATCCCAAACCTGTCCTTGAATGGAGTGAAGAAGAAAAAGGCACAACATGATCTTGCAAAGAAAGCCAAAAGACTAATCATAATGGCTATCCCAAATGATATCTTTCAATCTCTTGACTCGTGTGAAACTTCAAAGGACCTATGGTTAGAGCTAGAGAAACAACTTGAGGGTGGTGCCAAAACCCTCAAGAACAACAGAGCCTTATGCATAAATGAATATTTTGCATTCAAAGCTCTGCCGGGTGAATCCATTCAAAGCACTTACAATAGATACAATTCTTTGATAAACAAGTGTAAGAGCTATGGGATCCACAGAACTTCCGAAGAAAACAATGTCAGATTTCTACAGAGCCTTAATGATGAATGGCTTCATCTAACCATGTCCATGCAAGCCACGTTGGATCTTGATGTTTGGTCTATATCTGATCTCTTTGGAACACTGATTAGCCAAGAGAACAGAATATCCAAACTATCAACCTCTGTCGGAGGTCCTCTGGCTCTTGTGGGCAGTGCCTCAGAAAGCAAAGACAAGGGAAAGAAGGAGAAGGCAGCTGAGGAGGCACAGAAGAAGAAGAAGAAGAAGGTACTCGTAGCAGAGAGTGAAAGTGAAGAAGATTCTGAGGAGGAGATTGACATGGCTGCTCTGGCCAAAACACTTGCACTAATGACCCGATAGTTCAATTGTGGTCTCAAGAAGAAGCCGGAGTACAGAGGAAGAGAAGAAAGAGACGACAGAAGCAAAGGATACGGTGAGGCAAAGAGAAAGGAGTGGTCTGAGGAACCAAGGCAAGAAGAAAGGAGTGGACAGAAGTCAGACGGCAGAGCTGCTGACAAATTCCCGAAGCAAACTGAAGGCTGCTTCAAATGCGGGAAACCAAGCCACTATGCAGCAGAGTGCAGGTCCTCTGCCAACATAGGGAAACCCACAAGGGACGCTGCCTTCTATAAAAAGAAAGCAGAGTACTACACTCAGAAATCCCTAATGGTAGAACAAGAGAACCTTGTAACCGATGAATCATCTGATGAAGAAAACAACGCTCTGTTCTGTGGAATGGCAGAAGTCCACTCTTCTGACAACGAAAGTGAGGTATCCACTTCTAACTCTTACAAACATACATGCTCAGATCTTGAGAAAAATCTTGCCTTCTTTGAAAGAGAAACTAGGCTTCTCACAAAGGAGAAGGATAAGCTTTACCTTCAAAACAAAACTCTCACCTCTGAGCATATTTCAACAAAAAAGGATTTCAAGGATAAAATCACAAATCTCGACAGAGCTTTGAAAGAAAAGGTCAAAGAGCTTAAGAAATGTGAGAGTGATCGTTTAAATGCCATTTCTTTGAAAAACTTCTTTCAAAAAGAAAGAGAAGTTCTTCATCAAGATCTGTTTGACAGAGATCTCCATATTAAGAGGTATCAGGATGCTCAAAAGGTTCATGAAAAGGTTAACATCCAGATCGGCAGAAGAGGATTAGGGTTTGAGGATATTGACCCTTACACAGGAAACAAGAGAAACAAATCTTTATCAAACATTTTCTGCCATGGACAATTTTTAAAACCAAGTTTTCCAAACCTTTTATCCACTTTTAAGAGACGCAGAACCTCTGAAGGACCACATCAGAGGAAACCTCTGCAGATGGCAAATGTATGGTATGAGAACAATGATTTACCATCTGCACCTTCTTCAAAAAGAAAATATATTCCAAAGAAATATCTGTCCCAAAAACAGATAGGGGTCTTCAGATTTGGTCACCCAGAAACGCAAAATCAAATGGCTTTTGTGTGCATGATGATTCCTGAAAAGGAACTATCCTCTGAAGCACCAGAGTTTGTACCTGCCTCTGTGGAAGAAAAACTATTTAAAATATTTTTAGAAAACGACTTGAAAAGAACTTCTGAAAATCATTTTCTCAACCATCCTAATTTAACCTCTGAAATAAGAGAAATCTTTGAGCAAGATCTACAAAACTGTCTTAACGTTCCTATGGTCATTCCGTGTATTTCAAAAACTCTAAATACTTCAGAGGACACCAATGGACAAAGCAAGGCACTTGCAGAAGGTCAGGATCTCATTCATAGAGACTTCCTCGATTCAGACTCTGAGTCAGAATCAGAATCCTCTGTTGAAAATGAGACAAGTTCTGTGGAACTTTAGATACTCCCCTGTGGTCCAGAGAAGAGTAAAATTACCTCTAGCATTCTTAATAGAACAATTCTTCCCAAAAGAAAAACCACAGGTGTACCTATCTGTCCTGATTTCTTGGACATGTGCTTGCAAGCAAAGACTTCTCTTGAGCTTGAAAGATCTAAAAAGAACAAGATCCCTTATGATTCAAAAGCTCCAAGACCATTAAAACCTTTTCAAGAAAAACTCACTTGGCAACAGAAAAATAAAAGGCCTAAAATTGATAAACTTGATGCTTCTGTTGCAGTGAAAGCAAGGAAAGAAGATCAAGGGAGAGTACAACCAAAGAGCCACTCAAGAAGAGTTTTTGAAAAAACTCAACCTAGATTAGACAAAGCTTTCTGTAAAAGGAAACCCAAATCTAAAACGGGTTGTAATAAAATTTGCTCTGTACCCTCCTTTGACAAATTTAATGAAATTTTCAATAAGTTTGCCTCAAATGTTCCTTATTGTAAATGCTTTGATCTTATGCACTCTTTGAATCAACATTTCTCGAGGCCCTCCTGTCTTATATCTCACCCCAAGCCCAAGAATGCAAAATTCAAGGGTGAGAAGAGACAAACTGGTACCTCTGAAAATAAGGATAAATCCAAAACCAAAGATGTTAAGGCATCTTCAAAGTCTTCTAACAAAAATGGACCCATTGGGAAATGGGTACCTAAATCTCTCTAATCTGTCCACAGGAAAAACAGCATGTGCCTATTTGGTACCTAGACTCCGGGTGCTCAAGACACATGACTGGCGACAGAAGGTTTCTTTCCTCCTACAAAGAAAAACATGGAAGAGGATCTGTGACTTTTGGAGATAACAAAAAGGGACAAATAAAAGGCTATGGAGTCATTGCCAAAGGAGACATCGATGTCAACAGAGTTGCCTATGTGGATGGCCTCAAGCACAACCTTCTGAGTGTAAGTCAACTCTGTGACAATGGACTCGATGTGATTTTCAAAAGACAGTACTGCTCTCTGTTGAAGGAAGATACAACCACAGAGCTTCTGCGAGCCAAAAGACGAGGAGATTTATACCTCATGGACTTTAAATCAACTAACAGAGGAGAAAAGCTCTGCTTAGTCTCAAGTAAGAATGAAGAAGCTTGGCTCTGGCACAACAGGTTCTGTCATCTAAACTTCCACACACTTAACAAACTTGTGAAACTAGAACTAGTAAGTGGTCTACCGAGTATTAGATTCGACAAGGATCATCTATGCTCAGCTTGTGAGATGGGCAAACTCAAAAGGGCTGCCCACAAAACCAAGTCTGACATATCTTGCACCAGACCTCTGCAGATGCTTCATGTTGACCTTTGTGGTCCTATTTCTGTGCAGAGTCTTGGTGGCAAGAAGTACATCCTTGTACTCATAGATGAATTCTCTAGATATACTTGGGTTGAATTTGTTAGAAAGAAATCAGATGTTCCTGAAGTACTAATCAATCTTATCAAGAGAATAAAAGTTCTTTATGACTACAGGGTACAGAGAATCCGAAGTGACAATAGGATAGAGTTTAAGAATTCAACCATTGAAACCTACCTTTCGACAGAAGGCATATCACAGAACTTCTCTGCTGCAAGGACTCCACAACAAAACGGTGTTGTTGAACGAAAGAACAGAACACTAGTGGAAGCCGCAAGGACTATGGTCACTGCTTCAGGGCTCTCTATTTCTTTCTGGGCAGAAGCAATTTCAACTGCATGCTTCACCCAAAATCGATCCTTGATCGTGAAGAGACATGCAAAGACACCATATCACTTACTACACCAGAGGAAGCCAAACATTAAGTACTTCCATGTCTTTGGCTGCAGATGCTTTGTACTGAACGACAGAGACCAAATAGGGGAATTCAGTCCCAAAGCCGATGAAGCCAAATTTGTTGGCTATTCATCAAACTCCAAGGCATACAAAATCTGTCTACTTAAATCCAAGCATATACTCGAAAGTATTAATGTTTCATTTGATGATTCTTTTCAGATGACTTCTGAGCAAATCAGCTCAGGACTCAAACTTCAAGATGAAGATTCTGGTGGATCATCACGAACAAATGATCTTCATCATCTGTTTAAAGAGATGTTCAATGATGATGAACCCTCTGAAGGTGACCGCAGAGCCTCTAAAGCCGAACCCCCTGAGGACCAAACAGGTACTTCTCTAACTGGTCCTAGTGATGCTTCACCCTCTTCCAGTAATGTTGCAGGTGCAACCATCGAGGGGTAGCACTCAGAGGACAATACGAATCAAGGCCCCAAGCTCAGTCAAAATCATGGTCATCTTCAAAATCTTTCTGAAGGGTCAACACCAGATCAAGGCTCCGCAGAGCTCCTTTCCTCAACTCATGATGAACAACCAAGTCCTGTAGCAAGTACAAATGATCAATTTCTTTCAACAGAAACTGATCTACATCAAGACGAACGTGCTCCTGACCTGACCACAGAAGTTTCCAATGATCACCTACCCCGCATGATAAAATGGACCAAAAGTCATCCACAGAGCCAAATAATCGGTGACGCTTCTGACAAGGTCCAAACTCGATCGAGTACTGCAAATTTCTGTTACTATACAAATTTTGTGAGTATCATCGAACCCAAAAAGATATCTGAAGCTCTTGAAGACCCAAACTGGGTAGAAGCTATGCAAGATGAGCTTCTACAGTTTGAAAGAAACAAAGTATGGACCCTAGTGCCCCTGCCGAAAGGCAAAACCGCAATAGGGACCAAATGGGTCTTCAGGAACAAAAAGGATGAAGACGGTGTGGTGATCAGAAACAAAGCCAGACTGGTGGCCAAGGGATACTGTCAAGAAGAAGGCATTGACTACGAAGAAACCTTTGCCCCTGTGGAAAGACTCGAAGCAATAAGAATCTTTCTTGCTTTCGCAGCCCACAGAGGTTTCAAAGTATATCAAATGGATGTCAAGTCAGCCTTTCTGAATGGGCAGATTCAAGAAGAAGTATATGTCCAACAACCACCAGGGTTTGAAAACTCTAAGTACCCAAGTCACGTCTTTTTTCTGGACAAGGCTCTGTATGGACTGAAACAAGCCCCAGAGTATGGTACGACAGACTTTCAAACTTTCTCCTTGCAAATGGTTTTGAAAGAGGTACTACTGATACGACTTTATTCTATAAGAAGAGAAAAGGTGAGATTCTGCTTGTACAAATTTATGTTGATGACATTATTTTTGGGTCTACAAATGATTTATATTGCAAAAAGTTCGAATCATTGATGAAAAGTGAGTTTGAGATGAGCATGATGGGAGAACTTACATTCTTCCTAGGATTGCAAGTCAAACAAACCACATAGGGTATTTTCATAAACCAATCAAAATATGTCACTGACATACTTGAAAAATACAAGCTCTCTGACTCTTCACCAATGAAAACTCCTATGGCCACTGGATCCAAACTCCATGCAGATCCAGAGGGCAAATCTGTGGAGTGTAAACTCTACAGACGGATGATAGGATCTCTGCTGTACTTAACCGCGAGTAGACCTGATATAATGTTTGCTACATGTCTATGTGCAAGATTTAAAGCTAACCTCAAAGAATCCCATCTTCATGCTGTCAAGAGAATCTTCAGATACCTAAAAGGGACCAAAAATCTGGGTCTCTGGTATCCGGAGAACTCTGGCTTTGATCTCATGGCCTACACAGATTCAGATTACGGAGGATGCAAGCTTGACAGGAAGAGTACCTCTGGGAGTTGCCAATTCCTAAGAGAGAAACTAGTAAGTTGGACTTCCAAGAAACAGAACTGTGTCTCGACCTCTACGGCAGAAGCAGAATATGTTGCTGCTGCAAGTTGTTGTTCCCAAGTTCTATGGATGAGGACCCAACTTAGAGACTATGGATTTTATATCGAAAAAATCCCCATCCTCTGTGACTCCAAAAGTGCCATTGCGATCTCTGCCAATCCTGTGCAACACTCTAAAACCAAACATATCGATATCAGGTATCACTTTCTGAAACATCATGTGGAGCATGGGACAATAGAGATGTACTTTGTTCCTACAGAATATCAACTTGCCGACCTTTTCCCAAAGGCATTGGATGAGAAATGATTCACTTTTCTAGTTGGCAAAATTGGTATGCTCAACATGAGTTGACCACAGAGCCTCTGTACCCCTGCACAGAGCCTCTATTGTACATATATGTATATAACTTATTTCTTGTTTGTAAATACTTTCTGCGGCTTTCTTTATTATATTATTTTCTGCGAACCTATGTCTTGTGCAAATCTTATCTTCATGTGATCCAAGCATAGTTGAAGGGAGAGCAGAACGAACCATCAAAGATCAAATCGTGACTAGTCTAGGGGGAGCAAGACAGTTCTGCGCAACAGACTACAGAGTGAGGTTAGTCCATCTAAACCAAGGGGTCAAAACTCTTTCTTGAGCACTATGCCCTCAGAAAGATCCCACTTTGTACTAATTTTTCTGTCAAAACCTTGAAATGATCAAATCTTTGAAAATCTTTCCTAAAAAGGAAATTTTTGGTCTCAGAACCTCTGAGGTCGACCACAGAGCCTCTGTGATCTATCACAGAGTCTTTGCACCTCAACTGAGGGTGCTTGAGCAAATGCACTTTAAAAAGGAACTCGATTATTTCATCGCACTTCTCTCCCTCCTAAAAAGCTCTTCTGATAACCTTGCCTATGACCTCAGAAGCCTCTTATCCCCAGAGCTTCTGTCATTCTCATCACTTGAGAAAATCAGGTCATGTGCTGCGGGTTATTTTTTGAAACTCACTGTCACGTGTGAATAGAAAGTGCCAGGCGCGTGAAAATAGGGTGGCGCACGTCCTAGATCGTGCACCGCCATCATCTGACGTGGCAATATTTGATTGGTTCGTAACCTGTACCGTCGTTTTTATGAAACGGCTTCTTATCCGTTTCCACTCATCATGGAATTGAAAACTTTATTTTTTACCGCTCATTTTTTTTTACCTTCCCCTGTATAAAATCCCTTTTACCTCTTCATTTTCATTTTACCTACATCTTTTTCTCTCAAGAACTTCCAGCAAAAAGCCTTTTTCTCCTCTATTCTTTCAATGGCTTCTCCCTCAACTTCCTCCAAGAACTCTAGTGGATCCAAGAAATCCAACAACTCTCATCACTCGATAGTTCAAAAAGCAGATTCAGACTCCGTCGACCAAGAACATGTGCTTACCAGCAGAATGTTATCCTTCATCAGACATGACTATCACTTGGACCAAATGAATAATAAGCCAAACAACCACTTTGTCACCCTAAATCCCTCTGGTTTTCCCACTGAAGCTGCACCATTGATTCAACTCCTCAAGAATCATTTGTTGGTTAGAGCCCTAACATTGAAACGAGATGACATCCCGGAATCTTACATCCAACAGTTATGGCTGAGTGCCCGCCATTCCAAAATGAACAAATATGGACACTGCATCATTGGCTATGCAACCCATCCATCAACTGCAAAAATTCTGGACTTAGGGATCAATCGTAGGAAACTCTCCGATGTATTTGGACTTCCCACCAAATCAGATCTCAACCTGCGTAAATTCTCAGAGGAGCCCACAGAGGAAGAGATACTAAAATTTCTGAGGTTCATTGGCTACGCAGTTCCAATCACCAAAAGAACAAACTTCAGGCGACAGAATCTACCCCCTCTGTGGAACGTCCTTTTCTCTATTTTGAACCGATGCCTAACATCGAAGGTTGGAAGCCCCGATCAATCAAGCCATACAATTTTGGCTATAATGTATGGGATTTACTACAATCTCCCACTGGACTACGCTGGACTCATTTTTAGGGAGATCCAAAATGCTGTGATTTCCAAACAGCAGGACCAAAACAGAGGGACAAAACCAAAGAACATCGTGTTTGGACGTTTCCTAGGACTGCTTCTAGGCGATGACTTGATCGGAGAAGGAAAGCTACCAGCAGAGGATAAGACAATCAAACTATATGAGATGAAGTCTCATAAACCCACCACCATCAAAACAGGATATCCAGAAGCCAGACCTCTGTCAGCAAAGATGTTGACTTATTTGGGTAGTAAAGAAGGGATTAGAGAATACATACGAGGGAACAGGACACCAGAACCACGTCCTGTAACCCCCCCTCGCGTAGGATTCAAAGTAGGAGACATTGTAGTTTACTTGAGAGACGAGGGAGTACGGACAGAAGTTGAAGCCGCAGAGGCTAAAGTGAGTAAGAAAGAGAGCCCATTAGTTAGAGGGGAGGGGAGTGAGAGAAAGACGAAAAAGAAAAACAAGAAAAAGAAAGTCGCAGAGGTAGAGACTCCAAAATCCTTGGCAGCTGAAGAGAGAGCCACAAAAGAATCTACAGAGATCAGAGTCTCTGAGAAAAGGAAAAGAAAATTGAGGACGCTTGCCGAAAAAGAAAAAATATTGGAAGCCCTCAAACCGAAAAGGAAAGATCTGGATGAATACCTTGCTGCAAGAACCGAACCTGCAGAGGGTCAGACAAAACCTCTGCAGAAGGAAAAACGAACCCTAGTCCTTGAAGAGTCCCCTGAGGATAAACCTCAGAGCCCAATCCACGTAGCCTCTGCAATAGCACGAGAGCTCTCTCTCCAATACTCTGGAGGATTAGGGGAAACCGTGGAAATGGAAATAGATGATGTGACAGGAAGGTCACAGAGCGGAGATGAAGAAGAAGAACCAAGTAAAAAATCGTTGGAGGAGAGGGAAACAAAAGATGCCTTTGGCAAACCACCAAAACCAACTCCCAGTGCAACCCACACTTCTACCCCTGCAGTTCTAGTGCAGAGGGGTATTGACACAGGACCGCACAGTCCGAACCTTACCCATGCCATTCGGACAGAGGATATTCCTTCATCCTCTGTACCACCTTTTGGGGAAACCAAAACCACCTCACCCTCTCAAAAGGGTGGGAGTGTTGCTCTGCATGTCCATTTACCCCAAGACACATCTCTTTCACACACAGAGGTATTCGTTACCTCTGTCACACACAAGAGTGACACCCAAACCACCTCAGAGTTGGTGGTGCGAGAACACGATGATTCTGTGGCTCTAGAACAACCATAGGATCCATTCAACATCGATATTAAGGGAGTCTCTGAACCCTCCCCCAAAGAACGTGTTGACAGAACTTCCATAGGTGCTTCCTCTGTGGAACATCGAGGATTGGAAGGAAATCCTCCAGAGCTCATCATAAAAACAGGCTCTGAAGGTGCCAAAGACTTGTTGGCCAAATCTGGAACATGTGTTGTTCCAGAGGTTACCTCTGACACCTTTGTCACAAAGGCCGAGTTTAAAGCCTTTGCTGACATGGTGCTCACAAAACTTGACGAGTTGCAAAGCTCGATCTCCAGAGAGTCCCAAGCCAACTCTCAAATCCTTGCATAGGCCCTAAAAGACAATACTGAAGCTCTACAAGCACTCAATACAAACTGCACGAAAAGGGTTGATCTTCAAGCTTGTGGACAAGCCATCATCGCACACTTCCATCAAATTCAAGTTCTGGGGAATCTTTGCACAGAGGAGTTCCCAAAATATGCTACGAACGGACTTCAGACCAGAGTGGACGAAATGGACAGGCTCAGAGAGGAAATAAAGGACATAACTCGCAGTGTTATGGTCCCAGCTCACACACAGGCATCAACCTCTGCCCCAGACCCCTCTGCGTTTGCAACAAAAGCCGACTTGGAAGCCATGGGTAATCTGTTTCTGCAAAACAAAAAACTCCTTCGATCAAACTTCATCGACCAAGGAAAGAAGTTGTCAGCTGACTTGAAGCGATCCATAGCCACATTTCGTTTCAAGTCAGACATCGAAATCAACGCTCTGTCATTGGTTGCAGAGGACGCAATCAAGAAGATCACAGATCATGTCGATAACAACCTCTGTACGCCAAAGAAATAGAAGGACCTGTCACCTGCCAAACCCAAGCAGGACAGAAGAGGGCACGGCATGAGGACCAAGATCTTGATGCCTCCGGCAGTGGTCCTCATGAGGGGGAGAATCTGCAACCCACAAAAGAAGCACCAATATCAGTGGCTCCCCTAAACCAAATCCCTATGAGCTCAGAACCTGAACCACAGAGAACAACTAAACAAAAGGTCTCTGCAGCCCCCTCTCCCACCATAATCCAAATCAAAGAAACCCCACCAACTGCCAAAGACAAAGGCAAGGCAATAGATAGAGAACCTCTGAAGAAGGTCAAGTCTCCTCCTCCCACCTCTGAGAAACTACTAAAGAGCTCTTTTGATGCTTTCAAAAGAGTGAAACCTGAAGAGGAAGACTGGGCCTTTGATCTACAACCTCTGTCGGAACTCCCCATCCTACAACCACTTGACACACCATCAAAGGATAGAGTTGCAGAGGTTATCCAAGGCTTTGAGAGCCTAAGAAGACCCTTCCCTGTTCCTCCAAAGAAGGACATCGAAGAAGTGTACAAATACCTCTATAGCCGCGGAGCTCAAGACCTTCCAACAGTCAGACTCTCAAAGGAAGTTATATCAGAGGAGCGAAGGAGATTCTATAAAGATAAAGCCAAGCCAAAATCCAAAGTCTTCAACATGGCCAAGATCACAGAGGTTGTGACAATCAAGCTTGGACACACAAAGTGTAAGAACTTCTGGTTCAGTGAATACGCCGTAAAAAGGGAAGATAAGAAGATATGGACTTTCACAGACGCAGATCTACCAAATCTTCACCCTCATGATCTTCCAGAGCTATTCAAATGGACATAAGATAAGTTTGGCTGGAAGAAGGAATACCAAGAAGCACATATCACAATCAAGAGGGTCATGAGAGAAAAACTGTTGTTCTACAGTATAGCTGACTTTCAAGTGGCACTTGACTTAGGAGTCAAAAAGGTTAGCTTCCCTCCACCACAAGACAACTTACCACCCTCTGCCAATATTTCACCAAACTCCATCATCACTTCACCTTCTTTTGGCTTTGTGTACTTAAACCCCAACGGAGAAAAGAAATTATTCATGGGGATAGAAAGCCAAAAGTACTCAACCGAATCTCTGCTGCTCATTCAAGAACTACTTATCAAGCACACAGGAACTCCACTTGTACCCACAAAAGTGGCAGATGTCCTTCTGACAAACATAGATGCAACCTTAAACTTCAGATTCCTGTGCGTGTGCTATTACAGAGAACTGAAGAAAGAAGGTGGGTTTGGAAAGAAGATAAACTTTTTTCTAGACGCCAAAGTATAGGCTCTGATGACTTGTAATTTTTTTTACTGTCAAATGTAATTGCCTTCTGGCATCATCTTATTTTAAATGAAAATCAAGATTCAGAGGTTGAGTTCCTTTCACCTCTTTTGCTTCTAGCTTAGCCATCGCTCTAAATTCCAAATTTTTATTTTTCAATACTTAGGGGGAGATTGTTAGCTCTACTCACATTGTATAGAAGTATTGAAAAATAGGCTAAGTATGGGAATCGCAGAAGCCTGCCGCTGAACACTCACGTACACCAAAGAAGGTGCAAAGCTCAGAGGTTACTCCGCAGAAGATCTACCAGAAGTCAAACCAGAATGATTCTTGGATCACAGAGCCTCTGTGATCACTCACAGAGCCGCTGTGAAGGCCAACCTCTAGAGATCAATGTTGAAGCTTTTCTAAGAGTTCAAGACAAGACCACGTGCAGAACACGTGAGACCTGCTGTACGAAGATCCTCAAGATCAAAGTAATGGGCATCCCACGATGTTTAATTTCCAGGTGGCATTCCATTTATGGAATGTCAGTTTTTGTCTTGTACTAAGGGGTACATCCCTTTTGTATATTAAGGGAGCACTACCTTAGAGAAAAGAGAGAGCGCACACACGAAAATAGAAGTCTGTATAATCCTTGAACACATTTTTCACATACCAGTGCGTGTTCTTGGTGTTCTTCAGTAATCAATGAAATAGTTCTTTGAGTAACTTTCTTGTAATACTTTACTTCCTGTTCATTAATTACTTGTGTGTTTACTACCTTGCATGTTCAATCTTATCTACACGTATTAAACGCTTTCGCACTCTATTTATATAATCTGTGTGTAGTAAAAGGTTAAATCAAGTTAAAGAACATCAAAACTGGGTTCAACAATGCCCTTTATACGTTAGAATTGAGTAATTTTGAACATACCAATTTAGCTCATTTTGTATTGTCATATAGATTATCAGCCAACAATTGGCTTAAAAGCTACTTTGCCAAACATAGCCACCTAAGTGTTAACTACTTTATTCGTTATTTAAGACATTATTAATCAACGATAACTTTGATGGTTCAATGGGCTTTATCTGCATCTGCAATGTGTCTTACGGGAGTATTGGTGTAGGGCTTATGTCGCAACAACTCTATACTGTACTGACGCAACTACAGATGGGTCTGAGCGAGGACAAGATGGGTTGGGTACTAGAAATCAAGTAGCTCCTTTTTCTTTGGATGAGCCTTGGTTTGCAATGTTTTGCTTTCTCAAAGGATGGTTTTGGGTAGTTTGGGTTCAATTGGATGAATCTTTCAAAGAAAATAGATTCTGCGATGAAGCGCGTAATCTATCGGAATCCTCCAATAATAGTTAGCAGTACTGAACAAGCAACATATCCTACTATTATTTTATGGTCTCTGCCTTTCTTTACTATGTTCCTATAGCGCTCACATTTTTTGGCTTACTCTTGCCCACTAATCAAAAAATCCAAAGACAAGGAAGGAATTTTGGATGTTTTGTCTGTAAAATCACACTCCATTGTTAGGCCTCAAAAAGCAAAGACTGGTCAATGGAGGCAATGATCATGGTGAAGTGTTGTATGTTCAAAACTTCTCTTTTGTTTGAATATAGAACTAAAGTCTTGGTATCGTGGGTGTCAGAGCTAGATTTGGCTTATTCCTTGGGCCTTGAAGTTAACGGCTAGACAAGCCTCTTTGGGGGAGTAAAACTCTAAGCTGGCGTTTGATTTGCAGAATGTTTTTAGGTGGAATGAAATCTGTCAAAAGAATTTGACTTTTGAAGGAATTGGAATGGAATGTTACCAGGTTTGATCACATGTCTGGTTGACAGACATTGGAATGAAATATGTTAAAAGAATTGGAATCTGTTTGTTTTGTTTATAAAATGTAGCTTTGAAATTGGAAATAAATATTGGTAAATGTTCAAAGCACACTCTTTTGAAAATTTTGAATTTTTTTCTTAAACTCAAATTACTTTTTTAAAGTAATGTGTGATTCGGATGGATTTTTCACATCCCAACATTTATTAACGCAAAATGATATTTTTTCTTATTAAAATTAAATCAACTTCTAATAATGATAATACTTGATTATTACTTATAGATATATGTTTTAATAATTATAATAATTATATCAGTTTCTTTAATCTTAATTTGGTTATATCCTGACATTTTAAAAAAATGAACATGCTTCAAAAAACAGATTGAAATAAATATGCAAACTAAAAAAAATCGAAACGGTTTCTTGGATTGTATTTTTTTCTTCTAAAAAAACTATTTAAATTTTAAATTGAGAGAATAGAAATCAAGTAGAAAGTAGAGAATGAACATTCCATTTCATCAAAATACCACCTTATAGCCAAGGAATGTTCAAATCCCTTATTTGTGGAATTATTGGATTATGAAAATTCTTTCCCTGAAAAAGAATGAACCAAACGAGAATAAAATTTGGTCAAATAAATTCAACATTTCACTTCCATCAATGAACCAAACACCACCAAAGTCTTTAGGACATTTCCTTATTCATTCTTGGTTTTAAAGGTTTTTCATGTAAAATGATACCACGTCCATGATTTGAATTATATATGATTTTGTATCCATGTTGGCTGTCGGTATAAGTCCAAAGGATGAAAAGCCATTGGACTAGGTATTGTGGAGGCTATCATCCAATTCATACAGTCAAAGGGTCTTCTTCATGACCAGGTTACACATATTTTGTAGAAAGAACTAAAAAAAACCCAATGCCGAGACCAACTTGCAAAAGGACTGAAATATGACAATGCTTGAAATCATTTGTATTTGTAGCCATATATATTCCAAAGACATCGACATAAATAACTCCTTCCAAACATCCTATCGATGTACATAATTGAGACAATCATCTTGCTCAAATAGAAAATGAAAACATTGTCATTACAAAAACAATCTTGTGCATAAAAATGTTGAAAAAGAAAGTTGTGCAAAAACTTCTTGATGAACCATAAATGTATCAGTTTTGAGCGAAACAAATAATTTACAAGGAAAAACAATCCCGCAAATATCAAATAATGATTTTCTTTTGGGATGTTCATACAAGTTCAGTAAAAACATTATTGTATTAAAAGCTAAAACAGTTTAATCACACTTTTTGTAGTTAAAAACATTTATATTTACAGCATATAGAAATTGATTTGGTCTGTAAGATGATCCTCTCTAGACACGCTTATGGGAACACTTGCCATTGCCATGTGATCTTCAATTGCAATTCTCCTTCCAAATTTTGCAAGTCTTCTTACAATGCCATATGACAATTACGGGTCTCCATTTATACGTACTTATGCTCTCTTTCTCTCTCTCTCTCTCTCTCTCTATATATATATATAGGGGTAGGTTCAAACGAGAAGCTAAATATTTTGCGACAAGGCGAGAAGTGTTTAATGATATATGATTAAACACATGTTATATTGGCAATACATAGACGTTTAATCATACATGATTAAACACACCTACAAGCTGTGTAATCATATATGATTAAACCCTTCTCGCCTTCTCGCAAAATGTTTAACTTCTCGCATGATCCTCCCTCTCTCTCTCTCTCTATATATATATATATACTAGTTGTATGCACGAGCGACTCAACGAGTTATAACATTTTGTTGTAAGTGAGAACTAAAAATTATTACAACTATTATATATTGATATTGTTACAAGAAAACCTTATACGAGTATGAAGAATGTAGAGTGTAACACCCTAAAAATGGGGGTTATTTTAAACCTGAAATAAATGCGGAATAAACAAGACTAACATAATCAAATCACCTAAAAGGGGGAAATATTGTATGACGTTTACATTACAAATAACCAATTGAAATGAAACTGTTATTCCCAGATTATGTGCAAGTATCAAGATTAACAACAAAAATTCAATTCTAAAAGCCATATGTCATTGATCCAAATTCAAAGATTACAAACTCTCTTTAGAACTGAATATCTCTCTCTCTACAAATACTCTCTAAAATATAACAATAAATTCTACTCTCTACGTTCTACAAGGACAACACTGTTTATACCTACATCTTACAAGGAACAAAACACCAACTAAACAAACTAACTAGACTTGACTTTGACTTCTCTTCAATTAACATGAATTTGACCTTTGCTCTTGAGGCTTTGACTTGGACTTTGGCTTTCATTCTAATGATCTTGAAGACAACAAATATTGCTCTAACATTCTCCCCCTTTGGATTCAAAATCATTTTCAAAAGGAATTTCATCTTTAATGCACATTCTCCCCTTTTATCAGCTTTTGTGAAATATTCTCCTTTAAGAATATTCTCCCCCTTTGTCAAATTTGTCAAACATTCTCCCTTTTGGAAACAGTTTGCTCTTCTAAGAAAATCAACATTCTCCCCCTTTTTGAGATGAAAATTGATAATCTCCTTTTGTAAATCAATCTCCCCCTTTGGGTAAATTAATCTAAGTTCTTCAAAAAACTGTCTTTTCATTCTCCATTTTCTACCCATAATTCTGAAACTGAACTTTCACAAACTTTCAATTCTTCATAATTTCTCCCATTTTGTATCTTCTCCCTTTTATTCTAACGTTGAGCCATTTTTCATGTTCTCCCCCATAATCCATTTCTTGATACCGTCTCCCCCTTTTTGATGAATGTGAGCATTTACATCATCAAAACTTCTTCAAGAAATGTCATCTTTCAAAAACTGACCAACTGATCTTTCCATATGAACTTCTGAACATCCGTCAATTCATGAATGATTCTGAATCTTTTCAAATTTAGAATTGAGTGGTAATCCTGAATCAACAAATAAATCAGTTAACATGTCTGTAAGTAGCACAGAGCCACTGAGTACAACAAATGTACTTTGGAAAGGAGTTTGTTGATGTTCACTCCCCAAGGACTTCCATTCAATCATCAAAAAACCACAAAGGAATTTTCTATGAACGTTATGACCAGAAATCTTATTCCTTGTGTGTACATGCATGTGTAGAATGATTGAAGCTATTTAAGCTTTTTAGGCTCTAAGTGTGTAAACTGTTGATACAATAACAGTATTCCACAGACTCAATGTGTATGATCGAAGGTCGAAGGTGGGGCAACTTTACTTCTGTTTCAATATCCAAATCTTCCAAATGAAGACCAAATAGAGTATGTGTTTCTTCCCCATTAAAAAATAGAAACATCATTTTGTGAAGAAAAAGATGAGTAGCTGGTGGGGTTTAATTCAAGAGTTAGCATGGGCTAGTGCCTGCCTGACTCATAAAGTAGTTGGTACAGAGTTATGATATTCTTTTAACTTTGTTCTCACAACCTCTTTCTTTTTATCAGTTAAGCTCACATCTAACCAAACTTTCCTTTCCATTTTACCTCATCACACCCCCACTCTTTGATTTATCACCCCTCACCTCTCGATCACTCAAGGATAACTTCTTGGATAGGAAACACTGGTTAACATAAATCCATAGAAGTTCTTTAAGTTCTCACATTGATCCCATGAAAATATGTCCCAAAAGAATGATGTTCAACAGTTTAGCTTGAACTTTTAAAGCCTAGTAAAATGAATTACAATGTCAGATAAATGTATACTCTTCAAAAATATCATAAATATTTGAGCATTTCGAACTTTGAAGATTTCTCACAACAAATATATTAAATGAATGAAATGAATAAAAGAAACTTGTTTGAGAATCTGACAATGTATCGAAAAGATCAAATATGAATGATAAACATTGAAAGCTTAGGTCATGAAAGAATTGGAATTTGTCTATATGAACAAATATAGACAATTCTTGAAAGAAATGCTTAGTTTTGAATGAATTTAACGCTCAACAACATTGAAAATACAAACGGGGTTTATTACCATCGAAAAATTGTTTCAATTTGAGACATGGTAATAACATAATCAACAAAAATACTAAACCGGTGTGTATGAATATTTGACAGTATATAGAAAAGATAATACACAAGTATTAATCTTTGGAAACATACGGTTAGTTAATCATGAAAGCTCATAGAATGAAAACATTTAAAATCACACTTCTAGAATTTATGAAATCTTTTGATAATAAAGAAGTGGTTTGAACGTTTAGAAATATGTTTTCATGTTTGAAAGTCGTCCATCTTTCAAACATTTGAATAATAAGGTCAGAAACATCTTACATTCAGCTTAAATCTCATAACTCCCCCTCAAATCATGATTAATTGAATATTATCTTGTAAGCTCCCCCTCAAAATCTGCATAAAGTCAAAAAGTCGTCAAAATATAAAAGTAAGACATCAACATTTCATTATCTACATCTCCCCCTAAATAATCAAAAAAATGTGACAGTAATTCACCCTCTCAAGATAAGGATAAGATTGAATAACGAGTCCTAGTCTAAAGTAACCAGAAGTCAAAATTCCTTTAAAGATTGAGTTCTAGACTGAATTATCTAGAAGTCATTTACTCCCCCTGAAATATTGCATTCACAATATTTGTCAGTAGGAAAAATATGCACTCCCCCTTCAAGGTTGATCAACTCCTATTATGCATCGGAGTACACAATCTCTTTTGATCTTTAAGGTACGGGTTCTGAACTGAAGTATTTAGAAGCCATCATTCTTTGTCTCTGAAGTACGAGTTCTGAACTGATGTATTCAGAAGTATTTTATCTTACTCCCCCTACACTTTAGGTGCCTGCAACACATATGAAGTAGCTTTTGGTACCCACTGGTATTTGGGGCCAGATCTGTTAGTTGCAGTTCGTTTAGGAGTAATATAATACGAACCATACCAGTAATTAACATAATTTTTACTGACAAAATCATTCGAGATACAGTAAGAACAACTGATTTTCTTTTATGCTAACCTGATTAACTAATTTATTGAATATACAAGATCAGGTCACCAAAAGATTTACCTCGATGATTATTATTCTTTTTGGCATTAGGTGCGTGCACAAATGATTTCGGCACATTCTTCTCATCAGAAGAACCTTTGACTCTCCAAACCATATTTTATTTACCATTTCCTCTTCTAAATATACCTAAACCATCAACATTTTTATAATAGAAAAGATTAGTAGAACGAATCTGATCTTTTGGATTGACTGGCCTTTTTTAAGAAACATGAGTATGGTATGAACTTGATGTGGTCTTGAATGAGCATTCGGAGTAAGCTGAATCATCTCTAGGTGATTGAAGAATTGAATTTGGAGTCTTTTGCTCAGTTAAATTCACTATAAAGACGATCTCTTCAAGTTCTGCAATCTTTGTTGACAAACTGTTTCTTTCTGCAGTGAGTAGATCAGTCTTCTTCTGAAATTCAGACTTCACATTCTTTTCTTTCATCGCTGTTATTGATAGTTCAAACAATTTCTTTGTAAGCTTCTTGATTTCTGTCTAAAAAATCTTTCTTTCTTCTTCAAAATCCTTTTCCAAACTCTTTCTTTTGTCAGATATTTCCTTGAACACACCAACATGCTTTTGCTCAACTATCTTCTCTTTCTCAAATTTATCCCTTTCCATAATGATCACTTTTTAAAAACTTGACACTTGTTGAGAAGGTTTTGCACATTTTAGATCAACCGCTTTCTTTTCTTCAAAAGTCTTTCTGGAGAATTTAGAGAATTTCTTCGCAAACATTTGCAAATCCTTTCCTTTCTTTTCCAAATTCTTCTCTTTCTTTGGCAATTTGCTTTTATAGCTCTGTAATCTTCTTTTGAAGCTCAACAATTTTACTATCCAAAACCATAGATTTCTCTTCACTTTTTGAAAATATGAGATTTTCCTTTTTCAATTCAGTGTTTTCACTTTCTAACACTTTTGATTTCTCTTCATTTCTGTTGATATTATCTGTCTCAATCTCTAAAATCTTCTTCTTTAGATCAACATTTTCAGTTTCTAAGACTTTTGCTTTCTCTTCAATCATCTTGATCTGATCATCGTGTAGTAAATCAAAAATTTGTTGTTTGAGATCTTGATTGTTTTTCTTCAAAGTACTGATCTAACTCTTTAACTTCCCTTCATTCTCTTTCCTTTTATATCCACACCGAATTAAACTCTTGTTGAGCCGATCATTATCTTCTCTCAAACTTTTGATGATGTGAGAATGTACTTGCTCTTGATCTTTATGTTCTGAAATCTCACGTTTCAAATCTCTCTCACGACGTGGTTCAGAAGTATATTCCTCGACAAAAAACAAATCATCCATTTTTACTGATAATACTTGCACTTACCGTTAACAAAAATCAGAAATTTTCCAAAAACTGAAAATCAGTCAAAAATTGATGAAGTATGGAATTTGCAAAACACTATATAACACTTCTCGCAAATCACTAAGCAACCCTCAATCCGCAGAAAACAGTACCAAAAATGTGGAATTCGCAGGCTTTGGCTTGCGGATTCTTCACTTTTCGCAGATAATAGCGTGCAAATTTAGACTTTCCACAGGCAATGGTATGTGGATTATGGACTTCTCGTAGATAGAAACGTGCGAGATCTTGCCTTAGAAACCGTTCAAAATATCAACTGAACTTTTCGCAAGATTAGTCCTACCGGATTCTAGACTTAGAACACAAATACAAGACAAAGTTTTCAACTTCTCGCAGACTTTGACGTGCGGATTCATGAGCTTTCCGCAGACCAAAGCAAGTGTACAATAACTCTGCACAAATAGCTTTACATGGATTCTTGCTTTCCGTAAATCAAGCCTTGCGAGTTGAGGACTTGACGTAGACTGAGCTTTGTAGATTCTATACTTCTCGTACAAAGCTACTTGCGAATTGTTCACTTTACGCACAAAGAACTCTATGATTTCTTGACATGTCAAAATCACCAAAAACAAACAAAGAGTTTCCTGTGACTTCTTGGGCTGAACTTGCAGATTGTTCAGATCTTGCGAGTTCTTCCCTTTTGTCGACTAGAAACACACTGAATCAATTAACATTCAATCTAATACTCTAATCTAGCCTCTGAAACTTTGACAATTTGATCTCGAGATGATATTGAACAACAATCTAATACATGATTTTATCCATAAACAACAAAATTACAACTCTTGATTAGAATACAGTGTTACACAGAGTTTGAACAAAAACTACACAAAATCCAAAATTCACACTAAATTTGCCAAATCATCCTGAATCAATATTGTTCTAATACAGAAATCGAACACAATGCAACAAATTTTACATAAAAAAACAACACAAATATTCAAATTTGAATCTGGACAGATCGATCTGCGAGTTCTTCAAGAATTGACCAAAAACTTCAAATTCTTTAATGATTTCTGATTTTTGCTTGCTCTGATACCAGTTGTTATTCCCAGATTATGTGCAAGTATCAAGATTAACAACAAAAATTCAATTCTAAAAGCCATACGTCATTGTTCCAAATTCACAGATTACAAACTCTCTTTAGAACTGAATATATCTCTCTCTACAAATACTCTCTAAAATATGACAATAAATTATACTCTCTAAGTTCTACAAGGACAACACAATTTATACCTACACCTTACAAGGAACAAAACAACAACTAAACAAACTAACTAGACTTGACTTTGACTTCTCTTCAATTAGCATGGCTTTGACCTTTGCTCTTGAGGCTTTGACTTGGACTTTGACTTTCATTCGAATGATCTTGAAGACAACAAATATTTCTCTAACAGGAACCCAAAAACCTACTAATCTAGATCAACTAAATCTAGGTTATGGACGGGTGTTGTCATCCCACTTCCAAAATATACTATCACTATACCAAATGTATGCCTCTATATGCCTCCAAAAATGCTACTTCTCTTCTTGACTCTCCACTCAAACCCGAGGAGTTCGACCGCTAGAATCACTTGTTATACATGTCATTTTAAGAAAAAGTGTTAGGCTAAAGCCTAGTGAAATCAAACATTTATATTGGGAAATCAATAAATTCTAAATGGGGTAACTAAAGAAAAGCCGGTGGAATAAATATAGATAAATCTTTACTTTAATACAAATACCCCTTGGGCTGACGGGGAGACCCGCTTACTAACATAATTTACGGAACACATAAGTAATCCACTTAACATGTTAGTAAAACCAAACACATAATAAAATACACGCAAGGGATGTTAGGCTCGGTAGCTTTAAACGTACACCCACAAAAAGTCAACTTCAACCATATAGGAACCTTACGTTGAGATCCTCATTCAATATCGTGTACTAGCACATAGGGCTTATACCACATCCGATGCCTAGTAGAACTTATACCACATCCAATGCGTAATCGTGCCTCAATGTGGAAAACTAGAATTCCATCATCCGACGTAATGATACAAGTAATCATGGGGTCATGATGCCCAAATGCAACCAAATTGTCAAACCAATGCAAACAAAAACAACCAATAACTCCAAACAGTTAAAATGCCATCAAATATGCAAAAATCAAGAATCCATATAATTACTTACGTAATTCTAAGAGGTTCCAATATAATTCTTTAAATAGTACTTCCACACACTAAATCAATTTACCCAAGTTCTCATTCAATAAATATACATCAATATCCTGAAACCCTAGTTTTGATGTCAAAGTATTTAAACTTGAGATTAGAGGAAAACATGTTTCTCATGTGCAAAACCACAAGTAGTTCAAGATATAAGTTTCTTAACCCACAATTAGGTTTTGTTGAAAACTCACCCAAATCAAGGGAAATCAAAGTGGAAATGTTAGAAGATTAAAATTCATATTTTAACATGTATAAAGTTTATAAAAATAGAATGAACTCACCTTAGTATGTTTTATATGTAAAAACCTAGAAAATGGATAAACTTGAGAGAGAGAGAGAAGAGGAGACTTGAAGCTTTAACCCCAAATGCTTCTAACCAATGATCACCAACCTAAAGTAGAAATATAAATTATCTCAATAACTCATTCTAAGAGTCATAAATGAGGAGAGATGAGGAAGGAAAGAGTTTACCTTAGTTGGAGAAAATCACCCAAAAATGGAGAGGAAACGAGTGGGGTTCGATTTGGTAAAGTGAGAGAGGGAAAAGGGAGAGTTTGGAAGAAAAGAAAAATTTTCATTAGACTTAATGCCGACGTCCGCTTGCAATATGCGGACGTCCACTTAATGCAGACGTCCACTTACACCATGCAGACGTCCACTTCGAGTTTTCTTGAAAACACCACAAGCCTCTTCTGCTTTCGCGGAAGCGTGCAGAAGTCCACTTAACGCGAACGTCCACTTGCACCATACAGACGTCCACTTGACACTGATCGCCCGGTTAATCGCCAGATCACCGTTTTGGTCACAACTTCTTCTTTTTAGCTCCGTTTTCGCTCCGGAAAGGCCCGTTGGATTCTTATTTGAATTATCCATCCAACTGGACTATAAAATCTAGGATTCAATCCAAAAATTATATATCTTAAATTTCTATTGAAAGATCAATTTGTACAATGACTTGAAATTATACATACTCGAATATTACGGGTGTTACATATAGAATCTTCTCATTATGTATGAGAGTGACATCGGGTTGGATTTTAATTCAATCGGAGCTTTAAATTCATAGTTTGAGTTGAATTCTAGGATTTGAGATCTCTGCATGATTTCTCACTCAAACTAGTTCAATTGTCCTTCAAGCGTTCATATCTATTTAATTGCTTTCATATATTTTACCCACTAGGTTTTTGGGATTGACTTGATACCGATTTTACTATGTTTGGGTTACTTTTTAATTGTGGCAAGTTATCCTAGTAGATAGACTTTAATTTTTTTGGATAGGCACACTATTAGGATTAGAATTAGGATGTTTCCTTTTCTTCATTTAGTTTCCTTATTTTCATTAGCATATATAAACTTTTGTACCCCATATGAATTAATCAGATTTTGATTGAGAGTATTTTCTAGATTTTCGTTTTTTTAAACGATTCTTTATTTTCTGAGTTGGTGGATTTAATCCTCTATGCTTGCATAATGTTTTTCTTGTTCTTGAGGGTGCTTTGATTTAATCAAGAATTTGATCATTCAAGGCCAATCACATGAACTGTGAAGCTTCAAAAAATGAAAACAAAAATAAATACCATTTTGGTTGATTCTTGTGGTTCCGGAGGATCCAGCTAGAGAAATCTCTTTTCGTCCTATGAACTTCAAGGTGTATGAAGTTTCATATTTGATTTGACCTCTTGTTTTAAATCTGGTGGTGTGGCCTTTAGGATTCAAAACATGAGTTTCTATCTTCCATGTGGTGTTTCTTAATTCGTTAAGAAATCACATCAAAACCTGCACCTAGCGACAACAATGTGAGAGACGGTGATAGGGGAAGTCCACACATCGTATAGCACAAATATATGGAGAACAACATTATAGATCATATCTCCAAGTAGCGACAACGACGAGCAAACGAGAGTTGAGAGAGTCAAAGCACGACCTAATCAATCCACACACTTTGGGATTGTGATTAGTTATTTAGTTTATCCCTCCAAGATATCTGAGCTTAACCATCATGAAAAACAAAGAAGACCCAACTATAATGTTGTTTGTTTTTTAGGAGTTGTTAATGTTAATGCCAAAAATCATCCCAAGGAAGATCTAAGGTCGGTGTGGAGCTTTAACAACTAAAGTGAGCGATCGATCGGAAAATCGTATGACAAAAGTAAAAAGTAAATAAGACACAGAGAATTTGGTGACGCGGAAATTCCCATTGAGGGTAAAAACTGCGGACGACAACAAGGATCGTCAAGTAATCAGGGACTTCGTTCTTTAAATGGAGTGATTACAAGTACAATTGACAATATTACAATAAAAAAAATGTAATCGTGCGATTAGGCTAGATGTCGTGTAATAGAACACTTGTGTCGAGAGATTCTGCTTGAGAGATTTCGTGAGAGTTGTATCTTTGTAATTGATTTTATAATCCGATGATGATCACCATATTTCTCTTTCGGGTTGTATATATAGCTTTTGTCACCATAAATGAGCATTGATTTTCCAACGGTCTGGATATTGATTGATTTTGATGTCATAGAGGAAAAACAGTTGTATGCAATAAATGATCAATGATCGTTAGTAACGTTACATAGATCGTAAAATAAGAGTTGTCGAGAGACTTCTTTTAGTCATCGACGTGAGAAACTCTCGACGGCCATTGTCGGGAACGACGATGTCTTCTGTTATAGGCTGTCGTCAAGACCTTATCTAAATACAAGATTGGTTTTTAGACTGTAGATGTTTGGTTGTCTTCCGTCGATCGTGACTTATGGAATTTTACCCAAAGAGTTGGCCCCCAAAATTCGGAAATTAGGCGGCATGTTGTTTTTTCGAATTTTGCAACCAGGTTGGACACGTGTCATTTCTTGTAACTGAATTATTTCCTCGAGAACCAAAGTGATTCTATGGGGAAGCATGCAACTGTTTTAACTGCTGTGACGTCATGGCGACGTGGGGCGCGTGGTGTCAGGTGTAGGAACAAATGTCGTTCATCCGTATAGAAGGGCGAAGAGTCGATAACATGTGTCGGCTATTTGTTTGTTCGTGCCACTACCGCTTTTGCATATAAATAGAGATTTTTGCCTGTCCTTTTTGTTATCCCAGATAACAATGCGATCAAGATGACAAAATGTAACTCAATCAATTTCCATTTATATATTTCAATCACAGATTACAACAAGTTCTCTCAAAGACTTTCTCTCTCTACAAATGAACTCGTATGTCTCTCTGAATATGTTACCTTACCTAATACACGCACAACACCACTATTTATACAAACACAACAAACACACACACTATAGGAACGCGCAAGCAACTAAACTATTACAAGACTATTACAACTTTGACTTTGACTTTTATTACATTAGACTTTGACTTTGATGCTTGAGAGTTAACTTCAGCTTTGACTTCAGTCTTCAGATATTATGATCTTGTATCCAACAAATCTTTGCACTAACATTCTCCCCCTTTGGATTCAAGATCATATTAAAAAGATTTTGCAATTCAATCTCCACCTTTTAAGCTCAAATTGGACAATTTCCCTCTTTGTTGAACTTTAGCAGAATAGCTATATTCCCCCAAAATCTGTTTTAAAAAATAGTAACATTCTCCCCAAGGTTGTAAAACCTCTTTCAGACATCGAAAAGAAATTATCTTCAGTTTTAGCTTAATCTGTTTCAGCAAAAATTATCTTCAAAAAAAATTTCAGATAAATCAGCTCATATTCAGAATTCTTTGAACTTTTGCTTTCATCTTTCAACAATCTTTCTCAAATCAACAAATTCTTGAATACTATCCAATAACTTTCTTGATATTCTCCCCATGTATAACATTTCAACTAATCACAAACTTTTGATATCATACATTTCGTAAACTTTATCTTCTCCCTTTTTTTGATAATTGCAACATCGAGATCATCAAAACTTTCAACAAGAAATGTCACTTCATCTATTCTGACCACTGATCTTAACAAGAGCCTCCGATTCTTCGTCAATTCATAATAATGTATTCATCTAGATCTTCTCAAATCCAGATAAATAAGAGTGTAACACTGGAATAAAAAATGAATCAGTTATGATGTCTGTCAGTAACACGAAGTCACTGTGTGTAACGAATACACATTGGAAAGGAGCTTTTGTGATGTTCACTCCCCCAGGTCTTCAATTCAATCATCAAAACACCACAAAGGATAATTTCTATGAACGTTATGACAAGAAAAACAAATTTCCTTGTGTGTTTGTGAAAGTGTTAGAAAGAATTAAGCACATGATGATTGCTTTGTATAAAGCTCAAAATTGTGTAAACCACTGAGACAACATTAATTAAACACAAACTCTATTGTGTATGATTGAAGTGCAAAGGTGGGGCAGACTTCCTTCTTTTTCTATATCCAGATTTTCCAAATGAAAACCAGATAGATTATATGTTGCATCCCCTTGAAATATTGAAACATCTTCTTTTTGAGAAAAAGATGAGTAGCTGGTGGGGTTTTTATCAAGAGTTGGCATGAGCTAGTTGCCTGTTTCAATAATGTTCACGAAGAATTATGAAACCCTAGTAATGTGGTTGCCCGACTCAGAAAAAGTTAGTGCAGAGTTTGATATTCTTTTACTTTGATCTCTCACCCTCTTTCTTTTTAATCAATGAGCTCGCTTCTAACCAAACTCTCTTTTACATTTTACCTCATCACTCAACCCACACTCAGTTGTTTTTGACTTCTTACACATTCGATCACTCAAAGATTAACTTCTTGGGTAGGAAACACTGGTTAACGTGAATCCATAGAAGTTTCAATTAAGCTCACACAATGAACCCATGTTGTCCTATAAGAACATGTTGCTCAAAAATGGTTTAACTATTTCAGTTAAAGCACAAAATATACAAGTCAGATGGATGTATGCTCATGGATGTAATCTTGAAGATTTGAGCATTTTAAAACATTGAAGACTTTTCAAACAAGATAACTGAAAGAATGATATGAATACAAGAAACTTGTTTGAAAATCTGACGTTGTATGATAAAGATCAAATAGAATGATTTATTGATTAAGGCTTTGGTCAGCCAAAATTGGATATTGTCTATACGAAACAAAATATAGACATTCTTGAAAGAAATGTTTCGAAATTAAATCACGATCAAAATTCATTGACATTCAATCGGGGTGTCTTACCATCGAAAACTTGTGTCAATTTAGAGACATGGTAAGAACATATCCAACAAAAATTTAACCGGTGTGTGTGAATACTTGAAAGTATATGGAAAAGATAATACACAAGTATTTATCTTTGGAAACACAGTTTAAAAGCATGTAAGCACTAGTAAAAATGAAAACATTTAAAATCACACTTCTATATTCATGAAATCATTTAAGAATCTGAAGTGGTTTGAACATTTAAGAACAAGTTTTCATATCTGAAAGTTGTCCTTCTTTCAGACATGTATGAGATTATGATTAGAAATAAACCTTTTCATTCAGTCTTAAATCTCATGAAGTCAAGCTGTAAGTTATATAAGATATGATCTTGTAAGCTCACTCACAATTCTGCAAAAGTCATAAAGTCGTCAAAGTGCAAAATTTATTCACATCTTTATTGAAAAATCAAATAACATAAAGCATTAAAACATTGAATATACGAGTTCTGATCTGAAGTAATCAGAAATCATAATTCATACTCCTTATCTTTTAACCCTAACTCCCCCTGCAATTATGAATCAAAAAAATCATCAGTGAGTAGCATAAACAGAATTCATAAACTCCCCCTCAAATGAATATAGATCATCTTTTCATCCTCTCTCACCCCCCTGAAAACATGAATACCTTTCAGTGTAGATATCTTTTCAGAATAACAATAAGAAAAAAAACTTTAATAGGTAATCCCAGATTATGTCTTGAGATTTAGCATGCCAAGTTTCGAGATAAGAAAATTAAATCTCTTTTCATCAAGAGGATTGGTAAACAAATCAGCAAGCTGATAATCAGTGTTTACAAAATAAAGTTCTATTGTACCTTTTTCGACATTGTCTTTTATAAAATGATATCGTATGTCTATGTGTTTGGTCTTTGTATGCTGTACAGGATTTGCTGATATTGCAGTGGCACTCTTAGAGTCACAGTATATCGGAATCTTGTTAAATTTGAAGCCATAATCTCGTAGTTGTGTCCTCATCCGTACACCTGAGAACAACAGCTTGCAGCAGCAACATACTCCGCTTCAGCCGTTGATGTGGAAACACACTGTTGTTTCTTTGATGCCCAACTTACGAGTTTATCTCCAAGAAATTATATATGACCCGATGTACTCTTCCTGTCCAACATGCAATCTTCATGATCTGCATCTGAGTAGACTGTTAGTTCAAAACCAGTATCTTTAGGATACCACATACCAAGATCTGCAGTCCCCTTCAGATATCTACATATGCGCTTTACTGTAGACATATAGGATTCTTTTGGATTAGCCTGATATCTCGCACATAAACATGTAGAAAACATAATATCTGGCCTACTTGAAGTTAAATACATCAAAGAACCCATCATTCCTCGATAGGTTCTAACATCGACAGGTTTTCCCGAAGGATCCATGCCAATCTTAGTTCCTGGTGCCATTGGGCTTCCAATTGTTGTACAATTTTCCATTTTGAATTATATCAGAATATCAAAAATGTACTTTGATTGATTGATGAAAATCCCCGTCGAAAATTGCTTGACTTGTAATCTGAGAAAGAAGTTCATCTCTCCTATCATACTCATCTGAAAACGTGACACCATGAGGTTTGAATTTTTTTTATAGTATTTAGGATTTGTTGAGCCAAATATGATGCCATCCACATATATTTGAATTAAGATGATATCGGATTTTTCCTTTTTAATTAACAAAGTAGTATCGATTTTACCTTTTGTGAAGCCCGACTTGACCAAAAACTTTGATAATAGTTCGTACCAGCCTCGAGGCACTTGTTTAAGACCGTAAAGTGCTTTATCCAAGATATAGACATGATCTGGTTTGACTGGATTCACAAAGCCTTCAGGTTGTGAGACATAGACTTCCTCCTTGAGTATGCCATTTAGAAAGGCAGTCTTCACGTCCATCTGGTAGACGGTGAAGCTTTTATGAGCAGCATACGCAAGAAACATTCTGATCGTTTTAATGCGTGCCACTGTAGCGTATGTCTCGTCATAATCAATGCCTTCCTCTTGCCTATAGCCTTTTGCGACAAGTCGAGCTTTTTTTATGATTATGATACCATCTTTGTCTTTCATATTTTTGAATATCCCTTTTATACCAATTACAGATTTACCTTCAGGTCTTGGTACAAGTCTCCAGACTTTCAAAGCTTCGAACTGGTTCAGCTCCTCTTGCATTGCAGTCACCCAATCCGAGTCAGTAGAGCTTCAGATACTCGAGTAGGCTCTAACTTGCTCAGGAATGAGTCATGCATACACATGTTTAATGTAGCAGATCTAATTTTCACCGGTAAAGTTGGATATCCAATGATTTGGCTTATCGGGTGCTCTTTGGTCCACTTAGTTCATGAGGGAGTGGATTCGATGTAGATTGATCATGAAAATCATCTAAGTATCCACTGTATTCTCCTTGTTCAACATTTATTTGGGGTACTGTTGAAGTTTCTTGTATAGAAGTTTCAGTTGGGACAACTTGTTCAGTCTGTTGATTATTCATCACAGTGCAGCCAACTGAAGTAGGAACTTCTGGTTCAATAATTTCTTGTACTTCTTCAAATTTAGGAGTATTTGTTTGAACATGAGTTTCTGTCTGAACCGAGGGAACGAGTTCAGTTGATACATCTGAAATGGTTGGATGATTAGTCATTGAATCTTCTAACCTGTCAACCACAACAGATTTAGGCAATTTAGATCCAAGAAACTCATCATAGAAAAATGTGATGTAAAAGTTGAAGCTTTATTAGAATTAGTCTCATTAGGCACAGGTTCTCGACTGATTTGTCCAGAAGCTAGAACTCTTGTCAACACGAGTTCTGAACTGTTTTGTTCATAAGCCACTTCCTCGTCAAATGTAACATTAACGCTTTTATCACTGTCTTGGACTTCTTCAAATACACCCGGTATGCAACAGATGTTTGAGAATATCCAAGAAAGATGCCTTCATCAGCTTTCGGTCTGAACTTGTTCAAGTTCTCTCTGTCGTTTAATACGAAGCACCTGCATCAAAAAACATGAAAGTGTTTAATTCTAGGTGTACGATTATTTTTCAAAGCATAAGGTGTTTTACCAAACCGGCGATGTATTATGGACCGATTTTGTGTATAGCACGCATTCAAAACAACTTCTGCCTACAGAAACAGAGGTAGATCGGATTGAATCAGCATAGTACGAGCAGCCTCGACTAGCATTCGGTTTCGTCTTTCTACTACTCCGTTCTATTCTGGCATTCTAGCAACAGAAAATTGATGTGTTATCCCGATCGATTCGAGATAATATTCAACAGTTTTATTCTTAAACTCTGTGTCGTTGTCTGTTCCTAGAAGCTTGACTGGTTTTTGCAGATTTACTTGGGTAGTCGTTAAGAAACTGATGATGACTTTGGGCATCTCATCTTTAGATCTCAGAAATTTGACCCATGTATATCGCGAATAATCGTCCATAATAACTAAAACATATTTCTTGCCGCTTATGCTTTGCGTTCTCATTGGACCACATAGATCTATGTGTAGCAATTCCAGTGAAGAACTGGTACTTTGTTCAGGCTTAGGCTTATGTGTGGCTCTCTTCATCTTTCCTTTCTCACATGGTGCACATAGGTGTTCTTTCTCATATTTCAGCTCAGGAAGTCCTTTGACTAGCTTACCCATGACCAGTTTATTGATATAACGAAAATTCAGGTTAGAAAGCTTTCGGTGCCATAACCAACTTTGTTGCAGCGAGGCTTTTGACAATAGACAAACCTGATTGTCAGTTTGGACTTTTGACAGATTGATGGTGTAGAGATTTGACTTTCGCGTTCCGACCAAGAGTTTGTTTCCATCTTCAGTACGTACAAAACATTGCTTGGCCTTGAAATTCATCTCTAAATCTTTGTCGTAGAACTGGCCAATACTGAATAGGTTATGTCCTAATCCTTCCATGTAACTCACCTTCGTAATCGTCACATTATCTTGTATCACGTCACCGTAGCCTAGAATCAGTAAAAACTGATCGTTTCCAAAATGTACATTCCCGCAGAATTTCTCTGTATAATTAGACAATAAATCCTTTTACCCGGTCATATGCTTGGAACACCCGCTATCCAAGTACCACATATGATGGGTCTACATAAGAAAAATCATGGAATAACAACTTTAGGTACCCATTTAAAAGTGGGTCCTAATGGATTACAACAAGATTTTGATATCAATTTGTATATGGATCCTCTGAACTTTTGAAATATCTTTGAAACAGATGTCTTATAAGAAGAAACATGATAAGTACCAAACCAATCATCAGAAAATTGGCGAGAAACAAAATCATTCCGTCTATAAGTAGATGACTTAGTAGCAAACCGAGATAAGTGGAATAATTGCTTTATTGTATATCTCTTGTATGAAACTACAAGGTTTTGTTTATTCAAAGCAACATTACCAACTACATTAGAAGTACTACTAATAGATCTATTAGAATCCATATAAGAAATAGATTATCAACACTCATCTATCTTCTGTTTTGGTCGCCATTCAGTTCGACCTTCCGACCTTTTCTTTCTTAAATCTGAAACAAAAGATTTAGATTTGTTAGGAAAATCAGATTTTTGAGATTGTCTTTTTTAAGCTTACCAGTGTTGTTTTGTTTCTGTGAGCGCCGTTTCTTTTGCTTCTTACCTTTAGCATAGTAATCAGTACTCACATAAACTATTTCACCAACCTTAGTTCATGATTCACCTATTTCATGCACACTTGGTAAATCTTCGCCATTAATAACAAAAGTAGAATGATCTGAAAGTTTAGCATTAAAGTCAAACATATCAATCTCATCAACACACCCTTCATCAGAATTTTAAAAATTATTTGCAGACGCAAATAAGTCATCAAGATCAACTTCAGAGGTTTGCGGTGCTTTAGAAGATTGAGAACACTTTTGAGATTCAACATTTAAAACTGTGTTCTTTATAACAGTTGAAAATATATTTCGTTCGATATCAACCAATATTCTTTCATCAGATAAAAGATTTTTAAGCTCGATTATTTTGCTTTCTAAAATAAGTGGAGGAACATAAATTTTAGCTTTTAAAGGTTTTTCCTCCAACTCTTTTATCGAATAACTTTCAAAATAATCATTTGAAAGACATGTTGGTTGTTCTAAAATATAACTACCATTCTACTTTTGATACCAGAATGGTAGTTGCATTTTCTTTAAATTCTTTCTTTTCTCATCCTCTTTAATCTCAACCTCATCCGGTGAGTTGGTAACAAATTTGGGTTTTAAATGACTATATTTACCAGCAGCAAAAAGAAAATCAAAGTTATACAATGTTGGTTGTTTCCTGATGGCTTTCTTTAAGTAATGGGGGTTATCGTAACCGACTCCCCATTTCTCTTTAAAATCAGCCTCTTCGTTAGGTGTGTTTAGAAAAATAGTTTGATCTGTTTGGCCTCGTACATAAAATTTGGCTTCCAAACCCTTTACCTTTTTCACTAAGTTCTTGTTTTGTACCTACAAAATATGAGCTTTTAGAACACATTCATGCCTTTCAAGATCATACTTAGATAGTTTAGCTTCAAAATCAGAAATCTTATTTTCAAAACAATCTTTTTCTTGTTTAAAAATAGAAGCAAATTTGTTCAGAGAATCAATCATATCATTGTTCCCAACAAGTTTCTTGTTAAGTTCAAAGATCTTTTGACTTTTCTTTGCAACTCTATTCTTTTCTTTTTTCAATTTATATTGTAGGTCTTGAAGTTCAATCATCATAGCTTCCATTTTTCTCATAAAATCAGATTTAGATAGATTTAGTACCTCATCAGCTGTCTCTTCATCACTGTCATCATACTTTACTATGTCGTCCATCAAGCACATGTGTGCTGTCTCCTCTCTTTCTTCCTCATTTGAATAATCCATCCATAACTCATCTTCAGCCATCAATGCTTGGCCAGCCTCTTGCTGCTTGGCCAAGAGCATCTTGTTCTAGTAGTATTCTGAGTTTCTGACTTTGGGCTTCCGACAATCTTTGGCGTAGTGACCAATCTTGCCATAGTTGTAGCATTTGATCAGATCATCATTCTTCTTTTCAGTTCCATAATCATTCAGATATTTCTTTTTCTCATCTAGTTTCCTTTCCACATACTTCTTCTCCTCAAACTTCCTTTGTCCTTCAACTCTTTCCCGATGCTCATGATTCTTTGATCCCGAAGAAGAATACCTCTGTGAATTTGACCCCAGTTTCTTGTAGAACTTTTTCTGAAAAGCTCAGGTCAGTAGCAACTTAGCTTGCTTGAGGTTCTCCCCATCATCACTATAAAGACTCAGAATCAGAATCATCTGAGCTAGGGAGCACAATCTTCTTCTTCTTTTTCTTCTCTTTCTCTTTCTTACCAGCTACCAGGGCAATGGGGTCAGCTTGTTTCTCATATTTCTTCTTCTCAACCCTTTTCTCTTCAACCTCCTCTTCATTTTTCCTTAATGTTTCATAAACTTCGTGGAGAGGTATGTCACTCAAGTCCTTCATTTGTTTCATCCTACGAGTGTGCTTCTTCCACTCGGGTTGTAGAATACTCAGAAATTTGACATTGTTCTCAATCTGCTTCTTCTTGACTTTGTTCTTTGAAATTTCGTTCAGAAGAAGCACAAATCTTTCATAAGTTTCCTCCAGGCTCTCATTTTTCTTGGCCTTAAACTCTTCATAACTGTTGATGTAGTTTCCCACTCTCATTTGATTTCCTACTTTAGATCCAATCATCATTGTTAAGACACAGTCTCATTGGATTCAAGATCATCCAAACTGAAGATCGCTATCTGAAGCTAAATTCGGAACGTCGACTCTCGATATTAAAGTCTATGTCTATTTGTAATAAATGTCAATGTAATTCAATATAATTGTTTGTTTATTATACTAGTTAACTTAGTTAGTTTGTTAAAGTTAGTTATTAGTTATATATTAACTTAGTTAGACATAATATCTATTTGTTAGATATTATGTAGTTATATTAGTATTATATGTTGCAAGTTGATTAGGAAGTGTGTTCAACACACTAGATTAGATATTATGTGATATCTCTAGTATCTCTATCAACCAAGATAAGATCAGATCACACAAATCAAACACACACTAAAAGGTGTAAAAGAGAGAAAACATAGAGAACACAAGAGAGCTTTAATCTGATAAACCTTGTAACCATTTCTATATATCAATACAGGTTGGTAATCGTTATTGTGTTGTTTCTAAGAACTTGATATAAGTATTGTTGAGGACCCACAATTGGTATCATAGCCTGATTAAGATCAAATCAAGTTTTTCAAGAAAAACGTCTTTGTGTTCTTATTCAAAATCGATTTCGAGATTTAAACTGTTTTAGGTGTTAAAATCGATCAGGTTGTGATCGAAATACATGCTAGATCGAGTTGTGTGTGATTAATTTCAGTATTAAGCTTTATTCGAGTTCCATTTTGTAGATTTAGTGAGGAAACTGTCGAGAACAAAAAGTCACTGTGCGATAAAATTTTTCTTCAAATAGTGTGTTTAAGTGAGATCGAGTGCTTAAAATTAGTTCTAGAAGTGTTTCTAGACATATTGGTAGAGATTTGTACTGCTAATCGTCAAAGAAAACAAGTTTCAGTTGATTTTTCGAAGAACAGGACGAACAATCGCAAAGCAGAAGAAGAACACACGCAAAGTCAAACTTTGCGCATCTTGTCTGAAACGCAAAGTCCAATTTTGCGCCTCCCACTACAATCGCAAACTTCACTTTGCGCTCCTCAAGTGAAATGCAAAGCTCAACTTTGCGCTTCTCAAACAACACGCAAAACACACTTCTTGTTTCAAAGAGCAATCGCAAACCTCAACTTTACTTCTCGGATCAAACCTCAGAAACGCAAACCTTAGAAACGCAAACCTTACTTTGCACTTCCAACTAGACCCGCAAACCTCAACTTTGCGCTTCCCACTTGAAACGCAAACCTCAACTTTGCGCTTCCCACTTGAAACGCAAACCACAACTTTGCGCTTCCCACTAGAAACGCAAACCTCACTTTGCACACTACGCTAGACACGCAAACCTCTCTGCTCCAATCCTACTTGGAATTTTCTTCAGAATGACATCCAGAGAAGCCCTCGCAATAGGAACTGACACCAATCCACCAGTTCTTTTCAAAGGAGAATACGAACAGTGGAAGGATCGGTTTCTGAACTTCATTGACAGACATGAGCTGGGTGATTTCATCAGGACGACTCGTCATGACGACTCGTGTAGTTGGAAATGTGCCTACTGAAGTTGAACTTAAGTTTCATGAGCTACAAGATGATAACCTTAGAAGAGCCAAAGGCGACAGATTAGCTAAGTCATACATTTTACAAGGAATTCCAAATGAAATATATGTAAACATTGACAGCTACAAGGCCTCCGGCAAAGAAATGTGGGATCAGCTTGAAAAGATGATGCTGGCTTCGAAGGTTGGGAATCAACTTAAAATCTCCAACTGCCTAAATAATTATGATGAATTTAGAGGCAGGGTGGGAGAAACTTTAGAAGAAACCTATGACAGGTTTTTGACTTTGTTGAACGAACTTAGCAAGAACAAATTCCACAAATCTCAAATTGAGCTAAACGTCAAATTCTTGAGTATTCTTCAACCGGAATGGAAAAGATTTGCTAGGCAGATGAAGCATAAAAGATCTGAATGAGATTCCACTTCATGAGGTATATGAAACCCTCAGACAAAATGAAGAAGAGGTGGATGAAATTCTAGAAGATAAGAGACAGAAAGGAAAGACAGTTGAAGACACAGTCGCTCTTGTAGTCAGGAAGAAGAAGAACAAGGCGATTGTATATGAATCAGAAGAAGATGAAGCTTATGCAAACTCTGACACGGATGAAAATGACCAACTGAAGCAAGCAATGCTTATGCTAACAAGTGCTTTTCAGAAAAGGTTCTACACAAAGCCAAGTTCAAATAGTCAGAGATATTCTTCTAGTCCAAACAACTACATCCACAAGGAAAGGGTTGAAGGAAACATATATGAAGGAAAGAGATTTGAAGGAAAGAGAACAGAAGAGAGGAAACCTGAAGAGAGAAGGTATCAATCTGAAGGGAAGAGATTAGAGGAGAGGAAACCAGAAGAAAGAAAGTTCAAAGCTGAAGGATCCAGTCAGCCAGAACCACCAACGTGCTACAACTGTGGCAAAACAAGTCACTATGCCAGAGACTGCCGAAGACCAAAAGTCAGGAACTCAGACTACTACAAGAACAAGATGCTTCTTGCAAAGCAACAGGAGGCAGGCAAGGCATTGATGGCTGAGGATGAACACTGGCTCGATCACTCAGACGAGGAAGAAGAGGATGAAGAGAAAGATGAAGCTGTCAACATGTGTTTGATGGGCAAGATAGAATCAGATGCTGACGTTGATTCAGATAATGAAGACGAGGAGGTATGTAATTTATCATATTCAGATTTCATGAATAAAATGCATGCCATGAGTTTAAAACAAAAAGAGTTAGAATCTAATCTTGAGAAAGAAAATGGTGTCATAATTGACAAAAACCAATTGATACAGAAACTTAGCAATGAAATTGCTGAGAAGAAAGTATTAATTGAGATTTTACATAAAGAAAATGACACCAACGCAAAAGAAAAGACAATAATTCTTAAAGAGAATTCTGAACTCAAGTCTCAACTGCTAAAAGGTGGGATTGATTTATATGAGCTTAAAGAATTGCATGCTTCTTATACCAAAGAAAACTTTTCTTTACTTGGAAAACTAAAAGTTTGGAAGAGAAGTTATATAAAATGGGTCAAACTGAACAGACTATTTTTCTGAACAAACCCAAAGAGGAAATAGAGAGATGGGGAATCGGTTATAAGAATCCTCACTGTCTACAAAAAGGGATGTCTGAAGTGCCAGGACTTTATGATCATCTTTCAATGCAATTAGCTCGCAGAATCCCTGAGTTTAAAACTTTCTGGACTAGACTATCTGAAAATGATGAAGCCAACGAAACTGAAAAACGTTTGAAATCATCTAAAGTTCATCTTCCATATTATTATGCGAAATTGAATAATAGTTATGATGAAAATCCAATATATCAAAAGAAGAACTCTTTCAAGTGATTTCTTTCAAAGTTATACTGAAAAAGAAATGGACGCGAAGCCTATTCTAGGTGAACTATATGTCCCTCCTCTCGTTTTAGAAAGTAAAATTTCTGAAGTTGAGAATTCTTTATCGGATGAAAGACTTTTGATGAATATTGAGCAAAAAGCTTTTGTGTTTTCAAATTCTGTTATTTCTAACGCTTCAAACTCAAAGGATATGTTTGGTTCATCAAGTAAAGGATTTGATTTTCTGAACTCTAATGGTGGTTTAGATGATTGTTCTAAACAATTTGACTTTAATGCAAAACTTCCTAACCATTCATCTTTTGTTAAGAAAACTTTGAGAAAAACCAGTATGCCTGTTAACAGTGCAAAATCAACGAAAGTTGATAACTCAGTCTCTGTGAAAGCTAAAATTGCTAAAGGTAAGAATATATCTCAGCATTCACAGAAACCGAACACTACTGGTAATCCGAAGAAGAAGCAATCGCTTGTTGCTCAAAGGTCTAACTCACCAGCTTCACATGTTTCACATCTGAGGAAGCAAAGGCCAGAATTAAATTCTCAATGGCAACCCAAACGGAAGCTTGACAAGACCGTTTTATCGTTTAGTAGTGTTAATTGTAATAAGACTTCGCTTAGTAGTGCTGATATTGCTGTTTTGAACTCAAAACTTGTTGTTTCTCGTAAACAATATACAATGAAGCAATTATTTCAGTTATCTTTATCTGCTAGAAAGTCTTCTATTTATGATAAACATATTTCTATCTCTTGTCAAGATTCTGAAGATTGGTTTGGCAATTACCATGTGCATTCATCTCATACTAATTCTTCACATACATTTCAAAAGAAAAGAGGACCCAATTTGAAATGGGTACCAAAATCTTGTGCTAACACAGCAGGACCCAAATTCCAGTGGGTACCTAAGGCTAAATCTGTGTTGCAGGCACACAAAGATTAGAGAGAAAGCGACTTCTGATTATGTACAGATCAGGACTCGTTCTTCAATGACAAAATAGGTTTTTGGATAATGCAGTTCAAAACCCGAACATCAAAGTCAAAATAGGCTTTTGAACAAATCAGTTCAAGAACCGCACTTCAATAATCAAAGTGATTATTCCAATGTTGTCGTATAAATCTCTAAATTTGTAATTTCTCTTATGCATACTAGTCATACATGGTTCTTGGACAGCGGATGTTCCAAGCACATGACAGCACAAAAAGAGATACTGTCCAATTTTAAAGACAAATATTGCGGAACAGTCAGATTCGGCAACGACCAGTTTTCATCAATCATGGGATATGGTGATGTACAACATGACAATGTCACGATCAAGAAGGTGAGCTATGTAGAAGGCTTACGACACAACTTGTTCAGTATAGGCCAGTTTTGTGACAAAGACTTTGAGGTCAACTTCAAAGCCAAGAGATGTTCAGTTCGCAATGAAGAAGGCGAAGAACTCTTGGTCGGTACTCGAGAATCCGACCTCTACATAATCAATTTATCAAATGTCCAGACTGACAAGAAAGTTTGTCTACTGACGAAAGCATCGATGCAACAAAGTTGGTTATGGCATCGAAGGCTCTCTCACCTCAACTTCCGGTACATTAACAATCTGGTCAGTGGAAAGCTCGTCAAAGGACTTCCAGAACTCAAGTATGAAAGAGAACATCTTTGTGCCGCTTGTGAAAAAGGAAAGATGAAGAGAGCACCTCATAAACCAAAGCCTGAACCAAGTACAAGCGCTCCGTTAGACTTATTGCATATGGATCTATGTGGTCCGATGCGAACTCAGAGTCTAGGCGGCAAGAAGTTCATACTCGTGATCGTGGACGATTACTCGCGATACACATGGTTCAAGTTTCTACGTTCAAAGGATGAGACACCAGATGTACTCATCACTTTCCTAAAGACGACCCAGGTGAATCTACAGAAACCGGTCAAGTTTCTACGAACAGACAACGACACAAAGTTCAAAAACAACAAAGTTGAAGAATATCTCGAATCTGTCGGGATTTCACATCAATACTCTGCTGCTCGAACGCCTCAACAAAATGGAGTGGTTGACAGAAGAAATCGGACGCTAGTCGAGGCTGCTCGTACTATGCTAAGTCAATCAGACTTACCTCTATTTTTGTGGGCAGAAGCTGTATCGACCGCGTGCTACACACAGAATCGCTCCATGGTACATCGAAGATTCAAGAAGACTCCTTATGCGTTAATCAACAACCAAACATCGACAATCAAATATTTCCATATATTTGGGTGTAAGTGTTTCGTTCTAAATGATAGGGAGAGTCTAAATAAGTTCAGTGCTAAAGCGAATGAAGGAATCTTCATTGGCTATTCCTCGACATCAACTACATTCCGTGTTTATATAAAGAAGTCAAAGACGGTGATTGAAAGGATCAACGTCTCGTTTGATAAAGAAATGGCTTCCGAACAACAACGTTCAGAACCCGTTATAACAGGAATACTTGATTCTGGGCAACTCAGTTCAGGACCTACGTCTCAACAGAATAAATCAGATGAAGCATCAACTTCTACTAACCATTTATCTGATTTAAATTTATTATTTGAATTGTTTTATGATGAATTTCTTGGATCTAATGTAAAGAAATCTGTTGTGGTTGACAGGATGGAAGACTTAACGACTACTCATCCAACCAGTTCAGATATTCCTATTGAATCAAATGCCCCGATTCAACAAGAGATTACAATTCAAATGCCGACTCCAACAGTTGAAGAAGTGACAACTGATAAAGGGACACAAGTAGCTGAAACAGTAGGAGATACTATACAGATCAATCTACAACCAGAACAAGTTGTACCTGCTGAGCCTTCTGAACCTGCCACTTCAACTGAAACCATCAATCCTCCTGAACAATCAAAAGAATGTATAAGTGGATTTGTAGATGATACAACCGACATACAATCATCTAATCCACTGCCTAATGAACATAAATGGACCAAAGAGCACCCGCTAAGCCAGATCATTGGCGATCCATCAAAACCGGTGCAAACTAGGTCAACATCAATGAACATGCATGAATCCTTTCTGAGCAAGTTCGAGCCAACACGTGTATCAGAGGCACTTGCTGATCCAGAATGGGTGGTCTCAATGCAAGAAAAGCTGAATCAATTCGATGCACTTCAAGTCTGGAGACTCGTACCAAAGCCTAAAGGTAAAACCATTATAGGTACGAAATGGATTTTCAAGATAAAGAATGACGAAGATGGTACCGTTATCCGAAACAAGGCAAAACTAGTAGCCAAAGGATACAGACAAGAGGAAGGAATAGACTATGACGAAACATATGCTCCTGTGGCGCGATTAGAGGCAATCAGAATGTTTCTAGCCTACGCAGCCCACAACAACTTCACTGTCTTTCAAATGGACGTGAAGACAGCATTCCTAAATGGAATTCTGAAGGAGGAAGTCTATGTCTCTCAGCCAGAGGGTTTTGTTAATCAAGAGAAGCCGACTCACGTTTACATTCTAGACAAAGCACTCTACGGTCTGAAACAAGCACCTCGAGCCTGGTATGATGTCCTTTCCACTTTTCTAGTCAAGTCTGGGTTTTCAAAAGGAACGACATATACCACTTTGTTTATCAAAAAGGAAAAAGGCGATATCATTTTAATTCAAATCTATGTAGATGATATTATCTTTGGTTCTACAAATACTAAGTACTGTAAGAATTTTGCAAACCTTATGGTATCTAGATTTCAGATGAACTTGATGGGAGAGATGAATTTCTTCCTCGGTTTACAAGTAAAACAATTTTCATCGGGTATTTTTATCAATCAATCAAAATACATTAGGGATATTCTTCGGAAGTTCCAAATGGAAAATTCAAAACCGATTGGTACCCCAATGGCACCAGGTACTAAAATTGGCACCGATCCTTCGGGAAAGGTTGTTGATGTTAGGACTTATCGAGGGATGTAAGGTTCTTCAATGTATCTTACTTCTAGTAGGCCAGATATAATGTTTTCAACATGCTTATGTGCATGATATCAGGCCAATCCTAAAGAAATCCATATGTCTGCTATAAAGCGCATATTTAGGTATCTAAAGAGCACTGCAGATCTTGGTCTGTGGTATCCTAAAGATACTAGTTTTGAACTAACAGCCTACACAGATGGAGATCATGCAGGTTGTATGTTAGACAGGAAGAGCACGTCGGGACATGTACAGTTCCTCGGTGACAAACTAGTAAGTTGGGTATCGAAGAAGCAACTTTGTGTTTCAACCTCCACGGCCGAAGCAGAATATGTAGCTGCAGTTCTCAGGTCTTATGGATGAGAACTCAATTGCGCGACTACGGTTTCCACTTCAACAAAATCCCGATATACTGTGACTCCAAGAGCGCCATCGCAATATCAACGAATCCTGTTCAACACACCAAGACTAAGCAAATAAACGTCATGTTGAAAAGGGAACAATTGAACTTTTCTTTGTAAAAACTGATTATCAACTTGCCGATTTTTTTACCAAACCCTTAGACGAAAATAGGTTCAACTTTCTTATCTCTAAGCTTGGTATGCTAAATCTTAAAATCTAATCAGTAGTTACCTATAAAAGTTTTCTAAATTCTTAACTCTGATTGATATCTGCACTTCTATATAATGTTCATAATCCAAGTGGGAGAATGAGAATAAATTGACAAGTGGTCAATATTACTTCGAGGGGGAGCTCATAAAATTTTGCATGTACCTTTTAATGCCCATTTTTTTTTGTAATGCAAGAATTTAGGGGGAGCTCTTCAAGTCAAGGAGTACGGATATGACTTCTGATTATTTCTGATCAGAACTCGTACTTTAAAAAGTTTTACTGCTTTTTGTCTTTTCATTTTAAGTGAATAAATTTTACTTTGACTTGACATAAGACTTTTGCAGAATTTTTGAGAGAAGCTTACAAGTTCATATGTTTATGACTTTAAGCTTAGCTTCATGAGATTGAAGATCGTACGTCAAGGTATAATTCTAAATCTTCATCTCATATATGATTGAAAGAAGGACAACTTTCAATCATTGGAAAACATTGTTTTTAATGTTCAAACCACTTCCCGATTTTTCAACAGATTTTATATTTTGGGAGTGTAATTTTAAATGTTTTCATGATATAAATTGTGCTTTAACTGAAATAGTTACATCAATCTGAGCATCACATGCATCATAGGAAAACAAGAATCATTGTGCTAGGAATTAACACAACTTCTATGGAATCACATTAACTTGTGATTTCTACCCATGAAGTTAATCCATAGTGATTGAGTGTGAGAAGTCGAAAAGAAATGAGCGTGTCAAACAAAGAAATAAAGTTTGATTAGAGTGTGCTAAATGTTTAAAAGAAAGAGCGTGTGAGAACAGAGTTAAAAGAATATCACAACTCTGCACCAACTTTTTCTGAGACGGGTAGCCAAATTACTAGTGTTTCACAATTCTTTGGTGAACATTATTGAAACAGGCAACTAACCCATGCCAACTCTTGATCAAACCTCACTATCTACTCATTTTCTTCTCAACAAGAAAGTGTTTCACATTTTCAAAGGATCTGATTTTCATTTGCAAAATCTGGATATTGAAAAGAAGGAAGTTTGCCCCACCTTCGCACTTCAATCATGCACATTGAGTCTGGGTTTAACTTACTGTTGTCTCAGTGGTTTACATAATTTTGAGCCTTATAAGCAATAATCTGTGCTTAATTCTTTCTAACACAAGCACGAACACACAAGGAATTAGTTTCTTTGTCATAACGTTTATAGAAATAACCTTTGTGGTGTTTCGATGATTAAATGGAAGCCCTGGGGGAGTCAACATCAAACAGCTCCTTTCCAATATGTAATCGTTACACACTGTGACTTAGTGTTACTGACAGGCATGTTAACTGATTCATTAGTTGATTCAGGTGTTACACGACTATTTTGTCTGGATTTGAAAAGATCTAGATGAATATCTTTTGAATTGACGGATCAGGGGCTCTAACCGTAAGATTGACATTTCTTACAACTAATTTTGATGAATTCGTTGCACTTAACATCAAAAAGGGGGAGAATGACTAAAAAGAAATGGCAAAGATCCCATGTGTCAAGAATCACGTCCACTCTTCAAATGGGGAGATTGTTAGAAAAAGACATGCTGATTTAAGAGCTAGAGAAAGAGATTGCATCTTCCGAGCTGAACAAGAAGAATGAATCGCTAAAATCATTTTCGTAATGATCTTGATCCAAAGGGGGAGATTGTTAAGACACGGTCTCATTAGATTCAAGATCATCCAAACTGAAGATCGCAATCTGAAGCTAAAGCCGGAACGTCGACTCTCGATATTAAAGTGTATGTCTATTTGTAATAAATGTCAATGTAATTCAATATAATTTTTTGTTTATTATACTAGTGAACTTAGTTAGTTTGTTAAAGTTAGTTATTAGTTATATATTAACTTAGTTAGACATAATATCTATTTGTTAGATATTATGTAGTTATATTAGTATTATATGTTGCAAGTTGATTAGGAAGTGTGTTCAACACACTAGATTAGATATTATGTGATATCTCTAGTATCTCTATCAACCAAGATAAGATCAGATCACACACATCAAACACACACTAAAAGGTGTAAAAGAGAGAAAACACAAAGAACACAAGAGTCCTTTAATCTGATCAACCTTGTAACCATTTCTATATATCAATACAGGTTGGTAATTGTTATTGTGTTGTTTCTAAGAACTTGATATAAGTATTGTTGAGGACCCACAATCATATTTTGCAGCTGATCCCACATCTTTTTGGCTTAGCTTTGTAGATGTCTATCTTTATGTAAATCTCATTTGGGATACTCTGAAGTAGAAGAGATCTGGCTTGTTTATCGGCTTTATATATGCTCTTTTGTTCGTCAGTGTACTGAGCAAAATCTTTCGAAACTGTCTTAGTCTTTCTTACTCTGTCCCCGTATCCATCTTCACTGTCAGATGATTCCTCATCAGGTATTTCCATGGTGGGAGGAGGAATCATGGGACCTTCAGTAATAGACAGCAAAATGTTTTCCCCGTTTGTGTGTCGGTCGACAAAGTCGAAAAAATGATCCATCCACTGTTCATATTCGCCCTTGAATATAATAGGAGGCTTTACGTCTGTACCAATTGAGAGAGCATCTTTGGAAGTCATCTTTGATCTACACTGCTTTGTAATGATCGTCAAAATTCATAAAATAAACTGGATCTACAAAAATCAAACTCAGTTAAATTTCAGAAAAATAATCAGAAAAATTTCTAAGTACAGAACGCACATATCAAATAAACCAAAAACTTCGCGCAAGAGCCTATGTGCGAGTTTTGAACTTCGCGCACATAACAGGCTGAATGAACTTACTTCTCACACACAAGGTTGTGCGAGTTTCAGCTTCGCGCACAACATAGGTTGCGAGAACCAAGGTTCGCGCAAGAAGGATTATGCTAGTTTTAGATTTGTGCACGATACTGTGTGCGAGTTCTTGCACTTCTCGCAAAGCCTTGCGAGTTCTAGACTTAGAATATTTTTCAAGAAAACGGTTCGCGCTAAACGCAAACGCGTAAAAAGAACTTCTCGCATAACCTCTTTGCGATGTTTAGACTTAGAATATTTTTGACAAAAAGAAAACACGCTAAATGGAAACTCACAGACAACTTGCTTCTCGTGGAAACACTTCGCGCACAACACTGAACGTGAACAGTGTAAACTCGAACCTAGATATGTGCGAGTTTCTACTTCTTGCACAAAGCTATTAGCAAGTTCTTCACTTCAAACAGAAATTAAGGCCTTTGCGTTTTCTTTAGTTCTTCCGAGTTTTACACTTGTGCGAGTTCTTCCTCTGCGAGTTCTTCCAACCTTGCGTGTTCTTGGTTAGCGAGTTCTTCCTCTGCACAGTTCAAAAACTCGATTTTCCAACTGATTTCGATTCAAACCTTCTTCAATTGGCTTGAAATTTCGTAGGGATCTTCAGTGACAGATTACAACAAATGAATTTCAAACACATACACTAAAGATAACAATTTTGATTCTTACACAGTACGTCTCAAAAACATGAACACTAACTCAAGAAAATTCAAAAATTCACTCAATTTTAATGTGAATTAAGCTAATCAATACACATGAGACATGTTCTATACATCAAATCGAGTATTCTAGTACAAAGATCAAATAAAAAACACCACTAATTCGAGAAATCAAATATGAACAGGACGACTTGCGAGTTCGTGAAAAATTTCGAAATTCAATCCAACAATTCTGAATTTTGTATGCTCTGATCCCAATTGTTATCCCAGATAACAATGCGATCAAGATGAAAAAATGTAACTCAATCAATTTCCATTTATATATTTCAATCACAAATTACAACAAGTTCTCTCAAAGACTTTCTTTCTCTACAAATGAACTCGTATGTCTTTCTGAATCTGCTACCTTACCTAATACACACACAACACCACTATTTATACTAACACAACAAACACACACACTATAGGAACGCGCAACCAACTAAACTATTACAACACTATTACAACTTTGACTTTGACTTTTATTACATTAGACTTTGACTTTGATGCTTGAGAGTTGAATTCAGCTTTGACTTCAGTCTTCAGATATTATGATCTTGTATCCAACAAATCTGTGCACTAACACTTTTCCTTTCTACGCTTTTAGGAAAGGATTTCAGTTGCCTTCTTTTTTCCTTTAAGAGCTCTCAGCTTGTGAACTCTCATTTCCACATAGAAAACTTTTTAAATGGCAGTTGACCCTTTTAGCACCGTGAAAGGAGATGCCGAGATGAAAGAATTCAGACGTCTAGCACCGTGAGTGCTCTAGTCCAATGGAAGTCGGAGCAGTGTCCGAAGGGGTATTTTGTCTTGTACGAGTATCCCTTTAATATAGGGTTTACATGGCCTTTCTCTCCTTTGTCGAGGGATTTTTTGTCGAGTTTTGGGTTGTCACCGGGGCATATGATGCACCAATTTTGGCGAATTGTTCAAGTCGTGGAACGGTTGACGGCCAAGTGGTCGTCACCTTTAACTGTGAACGATCTGTGATTGGCTTATTCTGTCAAAGCAGAACCGAACCACAATTATAGCCTATTTTCCAGATTTAGAGGAGACCATGTTCAGGTTCATGCGACGGCAGTGAACGATCGTAAGTGGAAAACGAGATTTGTTTTTGGTCGTGTGACACCGTGCGATGAGAATGCTCGATGGATCACTACCGGGTGGAACACAACAAGTAAGTTTCTTAGATTGTTGCTCTTTCTTTGTTGTTTTTTGTCTTATGTTTGACAATGTGTTTTTGTAGAGATCGACTTCTCTGGAGTCGTTCCTTATTCCGACTAGGCTAAGAAGGTCGAGAGTTTTCTCCATTTTAGCGTCGAGGAACTTTCATTATTCTCTATGGCATCAAGGGAAGAAGACGAAGACGATGAGGAGGACGTGGTCATCACCGAGGCATCTACTCATAAAGACACAGATGTTGAAGAAGAAGTGGAAGAAGACGGCGAAGACACAGAGGAAGCCACTCCGGGTAAATCTTCTTTTTTTTTGGGAAAAGGGGACGGAACCCCGGAAAAATTTATTGATAAAAGAGAAAAAAATTACAGTTTACGTGGGGCATACCCCAAAGATATACAATTGAGAAGCTAAATTGTGTTTGGGAAGAAACCATAACCAAGGTGTATCCCAAGGGATAAAAATCCCACAAGAATCCCAAATACAAACCCTACACCAAAGACCCAAATAATGGCCCAAAGTGGAACCAAACAAAATTTGATGGGAACAATTTTTATCACAGCCCAAATCACCAATGGATTCCACGAACCAATTCTTCTCAAGTAAATAGAATGAATGCACTCCCTTCATCTTCATAGTGTCCCAATCAATATATAAAACCCAAGATTTAGAATAAATCTTCTTTTTTAATTTATAGATCGTAAGATCTTTGGGGTCTAGTCGAGAAGACGTCACCCAATTGGGTTCTAATGGGTCTTGTCGTTCGACGTCACCATTTGGTGCTTTTTTGGGGTCTAGGCGAGCGGACGTCACCCAATAGGGTTCTAATGGGTCTAGTTGTTCGATGTCACCATTTGGTGCTTTTGTGGGGTATAGTAGAGTGAACGTCACCCACTGGTTGACGAGACCATTTAGGACTCTTAGTCATAAGACTTCATCCCTTGGTCGTTAGTAAGGTCTAGTTTTTGGTGAGAACGTCACTTACTGACATGTTTTCGTTTGTCTTTTTAGGAAACTCAATTTCATTAGTATAAACAGCTAGTCCCTTGAGGAGGGAGTCTGTAGTCCAACTGGCTTAACAAGGTCGAGTGCTGAAGAGAAGGGCCCTTTCGACTGCTGGGTCAAAGGGTAAAAAGGAGAAGACGGTCGTGAGGGAACCGTTTTCGATGAACGACGACCCTGAGTACGTTAGTTCCAAGTAGGCGATGACGCCACCGGTTGTGGAAGCCACACCGGTTTCCTCGGTCCCACCACTGGTCGTGGATGCTTTTTCGTCGAAAGACAAGGGGAAGGGTCCTCAAGCAGGTGAGGATCCTAAGACCATGTCGGTGAACATCAGGATGTCGATTGACTTCATGTCGTTCGGTGGTCTAGATAGGATGGAAGTGTTCCCTTATGTCAACAGTTTCTTCCTACTGACTGTTTGCGAGCGCTACAAAGATCTAGCGATTGAAGATGTGTATGCCAACATCGTAGGATTTTCCTTCATGGTAAGAACCATCGAGTTCTTTTCCTATTTTGTCATTTGTTTTACTAACTTGTTGTATGCTTTTCCAGGCGTTCCAGGCGTCGTTGGCACTTCATTCATGTCTTAATGACGTAAAATCCTTAGTCTCCCGGTCTTTTGAGCAGGAGACGAAGGCTACTGCCAGGGCTGAAACAGCAGAGGAGGAGAGAGAACAGATCTCTATTCGCCTTCAAGAGGCTCTCGGCAAGTTGGAAGATGCCAAGCGTGAAAATGAGACGCTACAAGGTTGCATGAAAAAAGTGTTTGACGAGTCCTTCATCGATCAATCGGAGATGGACGCGACCAAGATTATCTCGGCTGCGACTGCAAAAGAAGCCGAGATCTTGAGGTTTAAGGAGAGAGTGACGTCTGTTGAGGCGTTCACTTGTCTAAAGACTTGAGCAGCGCTGATCAGGCGTCACCGACGATGTGAGGATCCTTTGGCGTCGAGAGAAGGAGATCTAACCTGCTTTCTGGAGTCAGTGGGAAATAAGGATGACCTCGATTCAGAAGACGAACATGATCGTGAGATTTTGGACGAAGCTCCTCGGGGCAACGCTACTGAGGTCATGGCTCCAGAAGGGCAAGAGCAGCAGGCTCCTTAGTTTATACAATTTTTTATATTTTAATCGCGCGACCATTGGTGGTCGTGCCGTGCAGTGTAATATCTTTTTTAAGATATTAATGAAATTTTTTTGAACAACTTGAATTGTCGCAACTTATGTATTGTTGAAACAATTACTTGAAAATTGTTTAAGGAACTTACGATAGACGTAAGAAAAGCAATCGAAAGATAACAAAGATTAACGAAAATCTAAGAAAGTCACATCAAATGTAAGAAAGCGATTGTAAGAAAACAAAGATTAAATGTAAATATAAGTAACTCACAACAAGCACGGATGATAAGAAGTACTTCAAACATTTTCGACGTAAACATGGTCGATTGTTAGTTGAACTTGCTGTTGAGCAAGGAACTTGCATTTCAACACAATTTGTAAATGTATCAATTGATAACCTATTACCAGAGACAATTTCACAAGAAACTTCGCAATTTTCATAAGGTTTTGATCTTAGATCCCTTAGGTCGTACGACATGGTCGTGAGGTAACCGTAAGGCATAAATATAGTCGAATGTTCGACTGACCCTACAATGAAAAAACCTTAGATGGGGTCGTTGGTTGGACCAACAACTCTCCGATGCTTAAGTCAATAAGGTTTGTTAGAAAGATAATCGTAAGGAAAGAATAGATAGGTTTTAGAAAAAATACCTCTTCAAATGTATTGCATTCCAACTTTGGGGAATGTCTCGCCGTCGAGGGTTTGTAGTCGGTAGGATCCCTTTCTGACAACCTCGGTTACTTGATACGGTCCTTCCCACTTGGTGGATAATTTACCCGAGCTGGGTTCTTGTGTGTTATGAAATACTCGTCGTAAGACGTAATCACCTGTTTGAAAGATTTTGGCCTTGGCACTCTTATTGAAGTGTCGTTCGACCAATTGTTTCTGTGAATCCATCCTAATCAAGGCTGACTCCCGTAATTCTTCCAGTACATCGAGGTCGTAACTTAGATCAACTAAGTTTTGGTCGACCATCGAATGTCATGAGGTTGGAATTTGAGTCTCGACAGGCATGAATGTTTCGTAACCATAGACAAGAGAGAAAGGAGTTTGTCCTGTAGATGTACGAGGTGTCGTACGATTAGCCCAAAGAACTGTCGGAAGTTCTTCGACCCATTTGCCTTTTGTTTCCATGAGTCTTTTCTTGATCGAGTTAATGATCATTTTGTTGCTTGATTCAACGAGTCCATTGGACTGGGGATATCGGGGTGTTGAAGTCGTAAGTTTGTTGTTGCGATCTTCACAGAACTCTTGGGTTCTGTCGCTTATGAACTGTGACCCGTTATCATATACAATTTCGGATGGAATTCGAAATCTACAGTTGATGTTAGACTTGATATAGGAAATGACTTCCTTGTCCCGAATCTGGGAGTAGGCAACCGCTTCTATCCATTTTGAGAAATAATCCGTAAGGACTAGAAGATATACCTTTTGCCCGGGGGCTGGAGGTAACTTGCCGACAATATCCATTCCCCATCGCATGAAGGTCCATGGAGTTAAAGTCCAATTCAAGGGTTCAGAGGGTTTATGTGACATACCTAAATGTCGTTGACATGCGTCACAACTTTAGACATACCTTGTTGCGTCTTGTCATAAGGTTGGCTAGTAATACCCTTATCGGGAGATACAATTTGCCAAGCTACGACCTCCTGAGTAATTTCCACACTCTCCATCGTGTATTTCTTGTAAAATTCTTTGGGGTTGATTCTTATTGGTGACACATCGTAAGTTCAGTCCTGTCGACGATCACCTGTAGAGTTGACCTCTGATCATGATATATCTAGATGCTTTATATCGAATTATTCTGGCTTCCAATTTGTCATCGGGAAGTTGGTCGTTTACTAGAAGTTTTCTAATATCGCTCGACCAATTATCTTCCTCTTCAATCATTTGTATGTCACTTTCACTATTGATGGATGACCTTGCCAGATGAATTATTGGAATAACATCGAATGGATGATATCCATGTGTCGACCCAAGATTAGCTAGTGCGTTAGACTAGGTATTTTGATATCTTGGGATATGTGAAACAAAGAATTATTTGTTTTTGGCTATCTTGAGATAGGCTGTCATCCTGGAATCTTTGGCGGCAAAGTCCTCGTTCATTTGATTCATGACTAAAAGCGAGTCGCTTTTGACATGAAGTTTTGCTGCCCCTAGGTCGTGGGCCATGTTCATTCTTGCGATCAAAGCCTCATACTCAGTTTCGTATGGAGTACACCATCTTCCCTCCTGTGGCGACTTGAGGACGACGCCAAATCCTGCCCCGGGGCATTGGTTAATCCATCGACATGTAGGGTCCATGTTGAGTCGTCGAGAGTTGCCACAAGTTCTGTTGATACTTCCAGCTCTAGACTAAAATATGCGACGAAGTCGGCTAATGCTTGCAGTTTAATCGCAGTTCTTGGTTTGTATTCTATGTCGTAACTACTAAGGTAGATACTCCATTTTTCCAGTCGACCTGTCAATTCTGGTTTTCTTAAGACAAACTTAAGAGGAAAGTTAGTCTCAACGGTAATAGGATGTGATTCGAAGTAGTGACGTAACTTTTTTGCTGCAGTGATCAAGGCTAATAAAAGTTTTTCCATGGAAGAATACCTGGTCTCTGCATCGAGAAGTGATTTACTTACATAATAAATTGGCCATTGTTATTTGTCATCTTCTCGGGTGAGAACGACACTTTCAACGTTTGAGCTGACTGCTAGATATAGTTGGAGGAGCTCGTGATCCTCAAGTTTTGACAGTAGAGGTGGGGACGCCATATATTTTTGAGCTCCTAGAGTGCGTTTTTGTGGTCGTCCGTCCACTTGAAACCCCTGTTTTTTCTCAATACATTGTAGAATAAGTAACATTTATCTGAGGGTCAATAGATAAACCTGTTTGGACCGCAACTCGGCCAGTAAGTCGTTGGACTTTTTTAACATTGCGAGGGGATTTGATATCCAAGATAACTTTTATCTGGTCAGGATTGGCCTCGATCCCTCGATGGGTGACCATATATCCTAAGAATTTGCTTGTACTTACTCCAAATGAGCATTTTGTCGGGTTTAGCTTCATGTGGTATTGTCGGAGGATATCTAACGATTGCCTCAGATGATCGATATGATTGATCACTTGTTTTGATTTGACTAGTATGTCGTCGATATATACTTCCGTTGTGTCTCCAAGACGTTCTTTGAACATCCTGTTGACTAGTCGTTGATACGTGGATCCTGCATTTTTAAGACCAAAAGGCATAACCTTGTAACAATAAATCCCTTTGTCTTCCATGAATGTTGTTTTCTCTTGATCATCTCGATGCATCAGGATTTGATTATATCCTGAGTACACATCCATGGCGTCGATATGTGGTAATGGGAATGGGTCTTTTGGACAAGCTTTGTTGAGATCCGTGAAATCAATGCATACTCTCAACATCCCAATTTTCTTTTGTATGACCACGACGTTAGCGAGCCAGTCGAGATATTTGACTTCCCTGTCTTGAGAAAGTTATCAACTTCGTCGTTGAATACTTTGTTACGTTCTGGAGAAAACTTGCGACGTTTCTATTTAATAAGTTTAAACGAGGGATCAACGTTAAGTTGATGGGTGATGACCTCGGGGTCGATGTCGATCATGTCTTCATGTGTCCAGGCAAAGTAGTCGGCATATTCCTGCAAGAAAGAGATTAGTGATCCCTTTAAAGTAGGGTCGAGTGACGTACCGATGTAGACCGTTCGATCAGGTTTCTTCTGATCCAGGATGACTCCTTCCAATTGATAGTCGTCGGCAGTTTCAGGATTGGCCTGGTTCTGTTATTTCTTGATGCCTTGCTTTCTAGGCTTCATGGATATTTTATAGCATTCACGAGCTTTTTTCTGCTCACTCTTGATCTCTTATATGCCCCAAGTTGTTGGAAACTTGATTGTTTGATGGTACGTCGATGGTACGACTTTCATGTCGTGTATCCAAGGTCGTCCCAGGATAACGTTGTATGCTGATGAACAGTCGATGACGTTGAATTTGTTCTGTTTGTTAACTCACTTGGCGAATACTGGGAGAACGATCTCCCCAATGGTGTTAGCCATGTCGCCGTTGAAGACCACAAGGATCGTCGAGCGTCTACGATCTCAGACTTGTCGATCCCCATAGATTTGATCGTGTTGAGGAAGATGATATTGGCAGAGCTTCCTCTGTCGACCAATGTTCTCTTTGTCGAGCAGTTACCAATTGTGAGTTGAATTATCAGACCATCATGATGTTTCTGCCATTGATCACCAAGATCCTCCTGATCAAAGGAGATGGGCATGGCTTCTAGTTCCAGCTCATGTTTAGGTCGCTATGTTCGTGGAACAGGTAATTCTCCGGATCCTTGACTAGCATGGCACTTTGCTGCTGAGTAAGTTAATCCACATACGTCGGATCCTCCGGTTACACAGTTAACGACCTTTGTATGTTCAGGCGAAGCCATACGTGCGTTCGTGCCTACTAAATCTTGTAAGTGACCTTGAGGCACTAGCCAGGCCAATTCTCTCCTTAGAGCAAGGCAGTCGTCCGTCAGGTGGCCATGATCGTTATCGAAGTCGCACCATTTGGATTTGTTGTTCTTAACATCGTCTTTTTCGCTCTTTGGAGGACATTTGACGTGAGTATGAATATTCCTGAGAGCTTCGACAACATCTTTGTATGTTCCCATAAACCCATAAGAAGATATCTTAGGATGTTGATGGAATTTGTTTGTTGAAGCAGCCTTCTTCTTATCGAATCTCATGTTTGAGACTTGTTTGGATGTCTCGACACGAGCGGTTGGTCTTGTCTTGAAATCTGGTTTCTTGATGCTCAAGTCTTTTTTGTCGCCAGAGTGCTTGCGATGGAAAGCCATGTCATCTTCGACCCACATATAAGATAGTGTTCGAACTCGGACGTCTTCAAAGTTTTCTAGTGAATATTTGTTTAAGTTCATGTAGAGGTTGGAACTGTCATCAAGAACTCGCTTGTAAGCCTCGATTGCAGTTCGAACATCACAATTCCGCACGATGATCCTCTCAGAGTTGAAGCTATTGAAATAGCTCTGAACTGATTCGCCTGTCTACTAAGTGATGTAATAGAGATTGCTGGTCTGCTTTTCCATCTTACGACTGCTAGAGAACTGCTGGAAGAATTGAGAGACCAAATCTGCAAAACTGCCGATGGATTTGGGTCATAAATTTATCAACCACTGCAGAGCAGCTCCAGTGAGGTTCGCACCAAAACTCTTGCACATACAAACTTCCTGATATTGATGAGGTATCGGCACGGTCCACATCAGTTTCTTGTATTGTGCGATGTGCTCTGTGGGATTGATGATTCCCGAATATTTTGGCATAAACGTCGGGATATTATATTTCTTTAGGACGTCAACCAGGGCGATCTCGTCAACAAATGGTGATGTTTGGAACCCGGTCTTTGGCTCGACGTCCACTGGTACGGCAACTCCGGGTAGTTTTTCAAGAAGTGATAACATCTTTTCATTATGCTCTTCCAACTGTTTTAGACGTCGTGTGACAAGATCTTCTGCATTGATACCATTGCTGCTTGGAAGTGACGTTGGCACGAATCCAAAATCTTTAGATGCAAGACCAACATTGGTAAAGAATATATTGTGCTGCGACGTGCCTCCATTATCTCCATTTATTGGCACGTGAATGTAAGGCATAGACGCTGATGGAAATGTTGTCACTGGAGGTGGCATCGTCGGAATCGTCGGGATGGAGAAGGTGGCTACTCTAGTGGTTGCTCCCATACCTTGCGTTGGCCTAGGGTACGGAGGTGGTGGAGGTGGAATACCTGCAAAAAGCATATTAAAGGGTGGTCTTGGACTGAACTGGGTCCAAATTCGTTACCCATGTTTGGGTTCCCCATCGCTGGACTTCATTAGCCCTGTGATTCTGCTCGTCCAAAGCATGAATTCGGTTGTGGGAAGCGTCGAGTTCCATGTGCATTTGGGCAATAATGTCAGCTTGAGTTCCTTGAGTTACCATGATCCTGTCTAACAAAAAACTGCACTGAAATCGTTAATAGGTCGCACTTTCTGTCGAGGATGTTACTCTAGCTGGGGCCCCACGGTGGGCGCCAAACAGTTAATGCCAAAATCGTCCCAAGGAAGATCTAAGGTCGGTGTGGATCTTTAACAACTAAAGTAAGCGATCGATCAACAAATCGTACGACAAAAATAAAAAGTAAATAAGACACAGAGAATTTGGTGACACAGAAAACCTCGTCGACGGTAAAAACCGCGAATGACAACAAGGATCATCAAGTGCACTATGGATGTAAATCAGGGATGTCGTCCTTTAGAAGGAGTGATTACAAGTACAATTGAGAATATTATAATAAAAGAAATAATGTAATAGTGCAATTAAGCTAGATGTCGTGTAATAGAACACTTGTGTCGAGAGATTCTGCTTGAGAGATTTCGTGAGAGTTGTATCTTTGTAATTGCTTTTGTAATCCGATGATGATCACTGTATTTCTCTTCCGGGTTGTATATATAGCTTTTGTCGCAATAAATGAGCATTGATTGTCCAACGTTCTTGATTGATTGATTTTGATGGCAGTCGTCCGTTATATCCGTTAGTCATTATGTGCATTAAACCTATAATGAAAGATTCATAGAGGAAAAACGGTTATACGCAATAAATGATCAATTATTGTTAGTAACATTACATAGATCATAAGATAAGAGTTGTCGAGAGACTTCTTTTAGTCATGGATGTAAGAAACTCTCGACGGCCATCGTCGGGGACGACGATGTCTTCTGTTATATGCTGTCGTCAGGACCTTATCTTAATACATGAATGGTTTTTAGACTGGAGATGTTTGATTTGTTAGAGCACAGATTTATTGGATTTAAGATCATCAATTTCTGAAGATGGAATTCTGAAGTCAAAGTTGGAAAAGTCGACTCTCATCAAATAGTCTAGGTCCTTTGTTAATAAATAGTCAAAGTTTATTTTGTATTTTCGTTTTTAGTCCTTTTCCCTAAATTTAGGTATATGGTTTAAAGGGTTTTAGCAGCCGTACATTCTAAGAAGAGAAAAAAAAGAGAGAGACAACAGAGAGAAAGTGAAGAGCTTCATAGAGAGAAAACTAACAAGGGATTCTAATCGTTTGAATCATATATCAATCAGGTTTGATTTAATCTTATTGTTGTGTTTATTATCTTGTTTAATTGTTAAGAACTTGAATCATTATTGGGACAATCAATTGGTATCAGAGCAGATTGAAATCAAAAGAAAAATTATTTTCTCGGCACTGTTCTTATTCTGTCCAGATTCGATTTTGAACTTGTGATAGTTTTTCGAAGTGATTTTGATTGGGTTTTGGTCGATTTTCTTATTCTATTGAATTGGTATTGGTCTATTTGAGTATTGCACATTAATCGATTATCTATTTGTTGTTTTTGGTATATTTGTTTTTCACGAGTCGCATACACTGTTTCATAAATCGATTCCTATAATAGTGATTGTTATTGAAATTATTTGATTGTATTATGTTCTAGATGTTTTAGTGGCTTAATTGACAAAGTTTGGAATTGCTATATCTCTATCTAGATAGATCTTTCGGATTTTTTCTGTCGTTTTTCGAGTGTTACTCGTTTTGCGCCAGTTCATATAGCTTTGCGCCAGTTCCTAGTGTCCAAGTGCATAGCGCAAAGTTCATCGTTTGCGCTATCCCTTCTTAGCGCAAAGTTCATCTTTTGCGTCTCTGTCCTTAACGCAAAGTCTCCTTTGCGCCAACCCTATTCCGCGCAAAATTGTCTTTTGCGCTACATACACTTAGCGCAAACCTTCTTTTGCTCTAAGTTCAAGGGCTTCAAAGTGCATAGCGCAAAGTTGGTTTTTGCGCCATTGCCTTCTAGCGCAAAGTTTCTTTTGCGCGACCTTCATTTCGCGCAAAGTTAGTTTGCGCCACCAACTCCTCGTGCAAAGTTTATCTCACCAGTTTCTCGCCATCAGTTCATCGCGCAAAGTCCTTTCTTGTGCCAACCTCTTCTCGCGCAAAACTCAAGGATTTCAAAGTTCACGCAAAGTTTTCTTTGCGCCACAAGCTTTTCGCGCAAAACTGTATTTTGCGCTACAAGTGTTTCGCGCAAAACTATATTTTGCGCTACAAGTGTTTCGCGCAAACCTTACTTTGCGCTAAAGTCAAGTGTGGTCTTTTGCGCTGCAAGTATTTAGCACAAACAGTTTCTTTTGCGCCTCTGTCCCTTCGCGCAAAGTGCTGTTTTGCGCCAGCCCTATATAGCGCAAGTCTCGGTTGCGCCAACATTTCTTAGCGCAATTCTCCTTTCACACGACAAGTTGATTTTTCGCGATCTTTTTCTAAGTCAGTTTTGCACCAGACTCACATAGCGCAAACCAGTCTTTTGCGCTATAGTCCTCAGCACAAATCGCCATCTTGCGCCAATATCTTTCATACCTAGAATATTTTCTTTTGTATTTCTAACGATCATTTCAAGTTCTTATCTTTTATTAATCAGTATAAGGATGTCATCTCGGGAAGCTCTTGCTATTGTAACTAACATGAAGCCACCCGTACTCTTCAAAGGGGAGTATGAGCAGTGGAAAGACAGATTCTTGGACTTCATCGACCAGAATGATTTGGCCGATTACATCAGGATATACCTAAAGGAAGGAATCATGACAATTTCTACCAAGACTCTCACTATAGTTGGAGAGAATGGCGAAGAAGCACAAAGAGTATATCCTTTACCACTTGCGGAATACTCAGAAGAGCAGACAAAAAGACATAAAGATGACAAACTGGTAAAATCATTTACTCTCCAAGGCATACCGAATGAAATTTATGTCAAAATTAATAGCTACAATGCTACTAGAAAGAAGATGTGGGATCAATTGGAGAAGATGATGATCGGATCTAAAGTCGGCAACCAACTCAAAGTATCCAACTGCCTGAATAACTATGAAGAATTCAAAGCTAAAGTTGGAGAATCACTAGAAGCCACCTATGACAGATTTGTGACATTGTTGAAGGATCTAAGCAAGAACAAGATCAACAAATCTCAAGTTGAGCTAAAAAAATTGAAATTTCTCAGCAACCTCCAGCCTGAGTGGAAGAGATTCACTAGACAGATGAGGCAAATGAAAGATCTGAACAACATTCCACTTCATGAAGTCTATGAAACCTCAGACAGAATGAGGAAGAGGTGGATGAGATCAAGGTTGAGATGAAAAAGGTTGACAAAGCAGCTGCTGATCCTGTTGCACTTGTGGTCAATAAGAAGTCTATAAGCATGAAGAAGAAGAAGAAGATGATAGCATCTGAATCAGAAGAGGCTGATAGTGAGGCATATTCTGACTCTGACGATTGTGAAAATATGAAGGAAGCTATGCTAATGTTAACTAAGGCCTTCCAAAAGAAGTTCTATAAAAAGCCTAGCTCCAACAGTCAGAGGTACTCGTCTGGTCCAAATAACTACAAACAGAAGGAGAAAGTTAAAGAAAAGAGACCAGAAGAGAAGAAGAAGTATAGAGCCGAAGAGCCCAAGCAGAAAGAACCAACAAAGTTCTACAACTGTGGCAAACTCGGCACTTTGCCAAGGACTGCCGAAAACCTAAAGTCCGGAACTCCGACTACTACAAGAATAAGATGCTTCTAGACAAGCAACAGGAGGCTGGAAAGGCATTAATGGTCGAGGATGAATATTGGCTCGACCATTTAGACCAAGAATCAGAGGAAGGAGAGAAGGACGAGACAGCACATATGTGCTTGATGGGTAAGCAGCAGTCAGAAGCTAAAGCTGATTCTGTTGAACGAGATAATGAAGAGGTATGTGACTTACCTGAATCTGATTTTCTAAATCAAATGCATGCCATGATGTCTAAACTCCAAGAATTAGAGTCTGAACTTAAGCGTGAGAGAGGTGTCATTAATGAGAAAAATCAATCTATACATAAACTTAGAAATGATATTGTTGAGAAAAATGTATTAATTGAAACTTTGCACAAAAACATAGACACCAGCGTGTGAAAAGCTAGTGAAAGGACTTCCTGAACTGAAGTATGAAAAAGAACACCTGTGTGCAGCGTGTGAAAAGGGAAATATGAAGAGAGCTCCACATAAACCAAAGCCTGAACCGAGTACCAGCTCTCCATTAGAGTTGTTGCATATGGATTTATGTGGTCCTATGAGAACGCAAAGCTTAGGCGGAAAAAAGTAGGTGCTAGTTATCGTGGACGACTATACGCGATACACTTGGGTCAAGTTTCTACGGTATAAATATGAGACGCCCGAAGTTCTCATTACATTTCTGAAGACGACCCAAGTCAATCTGCAGAAACAAGTCAAGATTCTCAGAACTGACAACGACACAGAGTTCAAGAACAAAATAGTTGAAGAATATCTCGAATCGGTCGGGATATCACATCAATACTCTGCTGCATGTACGCCTCAACAGAATGGAGTAGTCAAAAGGCGAAATCGAACACCAGTCGAGGCCGCTCGAACTATGCTCAACCAATCCGACTTACCTCTATTTCTGTGGGCTGAAGTTGTATCGACTGCGTGTCACACTCATAATCGTTCCATGGTACACCGCAGATTTCAGAAGACTCCATATGCGTTAATCAACAACCGAACACCTACAATCAAATATTTTCATATATTTGGGTGTAAGTGTTATGTGTTAAACGACAAAGAAAATCTGAACAAGTTCAGCACTAAGGCGGATGAGGGAATATTCGTTGGATATTCCTCTACATCTGTTGCATACCGTGTTTACTTGAAGAAGTCAAAGACGGTGATTGAGAGCGTTAACGTCACATTTGATGAAGAAATGGCTTCTGAGCACGTCAGTTCAGAATCCGTAATAACCGGACTACTAGCTTCTGACAGTCCAGGACCTGCACCTCAATAGAACAAATCAGATGGCGCTTCATCGTCTACTTCTAAATTATCTGATTTGGATTTATTATTTGAACTATTTTATGATGAATTTCTTGGATATAATGTGCCTAAATCTGTTGTGGTTGACAGGATGGAAGTCTCGATGACTACTCATCCAACCATTTCAGATATCTCTACTGAGTCCAACTCCCCAATTCAGCAAGAAGTTTCAGTTCAAATGCCTACTCCGACAGTTGAAGTTGTGACCAACACCGAAGAGACAGAAGTAGCTGACTCAGTAGGATGTACTATAAGGACTGATCAACAGACTGACCAAGATGTACCTACTGCGACTTCTGCAACTACTACTTCAACTGAAACCCCCATCCGGTTCCGGTCGAAGACATAAAAGTTCCAATCCGGTCGATAGCTTAACACCGGTCGCACCATCTCCGGTCGGTTTCTACCCCGGTCACAATCATGACATAACTCCGGTCGAAACCATGGACCGACATACCTCCGGTCGACAACATCTATTCGGTCACTGTTTGGTCACTGTTCACTCCGGTCTCACTATTCACCTAGGTCGATACTATTCACCTAGGTCGATACTATTCAACTAGGTCGATACTATTAAACCAGGTCGAAAATCTTATCCGGTCGAAGCAATACTCTGGTCGCTACACTCACCCGGTCGAACACCACTTTTGCGCCATACACGTCTCACACAAACTTTAGTTTGCGCGACGTTCGTCTAGCGCAAATCTCATTTTGCGCGACCTTCTACTAGCGCAAAGTTCCTTTCGCGCGACCCACTTCAAACGCAAATGTGTTTTGCGCCAACCATTTCTCGCGCAAATTTCAGTTCTCGTGACCCACCTCTCACGCAAAGTTTACTTTTGTGCAACCTTGAAGTAGCGCAAATTCAGCTTTTTGTGCCAGTTCTAGACTTAGTCAAATTATTCAGTATTTATCTGATTTTTTCTTGACTAACGATCAGTATAAGTTCTCTTTGCACATTATTCGAACATGATGACTTCAAGAGAAGCATTAGCTATCGGAACTTACTCAAAGCCACCAGTACTCTTCAGGGGAGAGTATGAGCAGTGGAAAGATCGGTTCATGGACTTCATTGAAAGACATGATTATGGTGTTTTTATCAGGAAATCCTTAGAAGAAGTAGTTATGACACCTGTTTGGAGGACTCCTCCAGAGAGAACTGATGAGCAACCATATCAACTTAAGTATGAAGATCTAGATGGTGAAAACCTAAACAGAGCAAAAGGTGATAGATTAGCAAAGTCTTATATTCTTCAAGGCATTCCAAATGAAATATATGTGAAGATAGACACCTATAAAGCCTCTGGCAAACAGATGTGGGATCAAATAGAGAAAATGATGCTAGGTTCAAAGGTTGGGAACCAGCTCAAGATATCCAACTGCCTCAATAATTATGAAGAATTCAAAGGCAGAGTTGGAGAATCTCTAGAAGAAACATACGACAGGTTTGTGACCTTGCTGAATGAATTAAGCAAGAACAAGGTCACTAAATCCCAGATAGAGTTGAATGTCAAATTACTCAGCATTCTACATCCTGAATGAAAGAGGTTTGCCAGAGAAATGAAGCAAATCAAGGATCTAAACGAGATTCCACTTCATGAGGTGTATGAAACCCTCAAACAAAATGAAGAAGAGGTGGATGAAATCATGGAATAAAAGAGACAGGGTGAGAAGACCGTTGCTGACTCAGTTGCTCTTGTTGTGAAACAGAAGATGATGAAGATTGTTGTGTCTGAATCAGATGATGTTGAAGCGAACTCTGACTCTGACGATTGTCAACAACTAAAGCAGGCTATGCTTATGTTAACTAAGGCTTTTCAAAAGAAGTTTTACACAAAGCCGAGCTCAAACAGTCAAAGGTATATATCTGGTCCGAGCAACTATGTTCACAAGGAGAGGGTTGAAACTAAGTCAGAATTTCTTAAATCAAATGCATGCCATGATGTTAAAACTCCAAGAATTAGAGTTGAATCTTAAGCGTGAAGAAGGTGTTATTATTGAACAAAACCAATCAATACAGAAACTTAGCAATGACCTTGCTGAGAAGAAAGTATTGATTGAGACTTTACACAAAAACAATGACAGCAGCGCAAAAGAACAGACCATAATTCTTAAAGAGGTTATTGAAACAAAGACTAAATTGCGAAAGAGTGAGTTTGATTTCAAAGAGCTTACGAAAACGTATTCTTCGTGTTCCAAAGAAAACAAATCTTTACTTGAAAAATTAAATGCTTTGGAAAAGAAGTTATACTCATTGGGTCAAAATGAACAAACCATTCATCTAAACAAACCCAAAGAGAATAAAGAAAGTTGGGGACATGGTTATGAGAACCCTCACTACCTTAAAAAGGGTATATCTGAAGTGCCAGCACTTTATGATATTACATTTATGAAACTTTCTCACCGATTCCCTAATCTTAAAGTTTTCAATACTGGACTGTCTAAAGAGGATGAAGCCAAGGAAACTGAAAAAAAAAAGAAATCATCTAAAGTTCACCTTCCATTTTATTATGCGAAGCTGAATAATAGTTATAATGATGATCCAAAATATCAAAAGAAATCTCTTTCAAATGACTTCTTTCAGAGTTATTCTGTAAAAGAATTGGAGGCAAAACCTATTAAAGGTAAAATTTACGTCCCTCCTCTCATTTTGGAAAGTAAAATTTCTGAACTTGAGACATCTTTAGCAGATGAAAGATTTTTGATTGATATTGAACAAAAAGTTTTTTGAACTGTGATTAAAAATGTTGTTCTTTCAAAGGCTTCAAAATCTAAAGATAGTTTTGGTCTAGCTAATGGAGGGTATGATTTTCTAAACTCTGCCGGTGGTTTGAATGATTGTTTTGATCAATTTGACTTTAATGCGAAACTTCCTAACCATTCATCTGTTGTTGTGAAACCCTTGGGAAAAACCAGTATGTCTGTAAAAGGCAAATCATCAACGAAAGTTGATAAAACTGTTTCTGTGAAAACTAAGAATGCGAAAGGTAAGAAGAAATCTCAGCATTCACAGAAACCGATCACTACTGGTAACCCAAAGAAGAAGCATTCGTTTGTTGCTCAAAAGTCTAACTCACAAGTTTCAAATGTTTCAGATCTGAGCAAGCAAAAGTCAGGAGTTAAATCTCAATGGCAACCAAAACAGGAGATTGACAAAACTGATAAAACTTTTTGTACTTTTGATTGTAATAAGACTTCGCCTAGTAAAGATGTTTTAATTGTTGATGTTGCTATTTTGAAACCAAAACTTGTCGTTTATCGCAAGAAATACTCTATGAAGTAATTATTCTAGTTATCTTTATCTGCTAGAAAGTCTTCATATTATGATAAACATGTTTATGCTTCTTGTCAAGATTCTGATGTTTGGTATGGCACTTATCATGTTCACTCTTATAATTCAAATTCTTCATTTGATTCTCAAAAGCAAAAAGGACCCAAATTTCAAAGGGTGCCTAAAATATGTGCTAACACTGGAGGACCCATCTTTAAGTGGGTACCTAAAACTATTGTTTCATAATTTCTCTTGTGCAGACCCGTCATATGTGGTACTTGGATAGCGGGTGTTCCAAGCAAATTACAGGGCAGAAAGGGATGTTGACCAACTTTACAGAGAAGTATTGCGGAACGGTTAGATTTGGGAACGACCAGTTTTCACCAATTCTAGGTTATGGTGATATGGTACACGACAAAGTCACGATTACGAAGGTGAGCTATGTTGAAGGCTTAAGACACAACCTGTTCAGTATAGACCAGTTCTGTGACAAAGGCTTAGAGGTCAATTTCAAAGCCAAGAGGTGTTCTGTTCGCATTGAAGAAGGCGAGGAACTCTTGGTCGGCTCTCGAAAGTCCGACCTCTACACAATCAATTTGTCAAACGTCCAGGCTGACAAGAAAGTTTGTCTACTCTCGAAAGCCTCGATGCAACAAAGCTGGTTATGGCATCGACGACTCTTTCACCTCATCTTTCGATACATCAACAAACTGGTGAGTGGGAAGTTAGTGAAAGGACTTCCAGAGCTCAAGTACGAAAAAGAACACTTATGTGCAGCGTGTGAAAAAGGAAAGATGAAGAGAGCTCCACATAAATCAAAGCCTGAACCGAGTACAAGCTCCCCGTTAGAGTTGTTGCATATGGACTTATACGGTCCGATGCGAATGCAAAGCTTAGGTGGAAAGAAGTACATACTAGTTATCGTGGACGATTACTCGCGATACACTTGGGTCAAATTTCTACGTTCAAAAGATGAGACACCTGATGTTCTCAATACATTCCTAAAGACGACCCAAGTAAATCTGCAGAAACCGGTTAAGCTTCTAAGAACAGATAACGACACAGAGTTCAAGAATAAAACAGTTCAAGAATATCTTGAATCGGTCGGGATATCACATCAATACTCTGCTGCTCGTACGCCTCAATAGAATGGAGTGGTCGAAAGAAGAAATCGTATGCTAGTAGAGACTGCTCGTACTATGCTATGTCAATCTGACTTACCTCTATTATTATGGGCTGAAGTTGTATCGACTGTGTGCTACACTCAGAATCGTTCCATGATACACCACAGATTCAAGAAGACTCCTTATGCGTTAATCAACAACTGAACACCGACAATCAAATATTTCCATATATTTGGGTGTAATTGTTATGTTCTAAACGATAGAGAGAGTCTGAACAAGTTTAGTGCCAAGATTGACGAAGGAATCTTCATTAGTTATTCCTCTACATCTACTGCATTCTGTGTTTACTTGAAGAAGTCAAAGATAGTTGTTGAAAGCGTCAACATCACATTTGATGAAGAGATAGCTTTTGAACACGTCTGTTCAGAACCCGTGATAACAGGAGTACTAGCTTTTGGGCAAATCAGTCTAGAACCTGTGTTTCAAACGAACAAATCAGATGGAGCATCAACGTCTACTAATCATTTATCTGATTTAGAATTATTATTTGAACTATTTTATGATGAATTTCTTGGATCTAATGTGAAGAAATCTGTTGTGGTTGACAGGATGGAAGACTCAACGACTAGTCATCCAACCATTTCAGATATTTCTTCTGAATCAGACTCCACGATACAAAAAGAAGTTCAAGTTCAAATGCCAACTCCGACAGTTGAAGTTGTGATCAATAACGAAGCTACAGAAGTTGCTAAATCGGTAGGTTGTTCTGTAAGGACTGATCTACATGCTGACCAAGTTGTACCTACTGAGACTTCTACACCTACTACTTCAATTGAAACCTACATTCCTTTTTATATTGATCTATCTACATATAATCCACTCCCTCATGAACACAAATGGACCCAAGAGCTCCCGATAAGCCAAGTCATTGGCGATCCATCAAAACTGGTGCAAAGTAGGTCTGCTTCAATGAATATGTGTATGCATGAATCCTTTCTGAGCAAGATCGAGCCTACTCGCGTATCTGAGGCCCTTGATGATTCAGATTGGGTGACTGCAATGCAAGAAGAGTCTGGAGACTCGTACTTAAAGTTTGGAGACACGTACTTAAAGTCTGGAGACTCGTACCCAAACCTCAAGGTAAAACCATCATTGGTACGAAATGGGTTTTCAAAGTCAAGAAAGATGAAGATGGTACTGTTATCAGAAATAAAGAAAGACTTGTTGCCAAGGGATATCTGCAAGAGGAAGGAATAGACTACGACGAGACATATGCTCCTGTGGCGCGTTTAGAGGCAATTTGAATGTTTCTAGCCTATGCTGCCCACAAGAACTTCACGGTCTTTCAAATGGACGTGAAGACAACATTTCTGTATGGGATTCTCAAAGATGAAGTCTACGTCCCGCAGCCTGAAGGTTTTGTCAATCAAGAGAAACCAAATCATGTATATGTTCTCGACAAAGCACTTTATGGACTGAAACAAGATCCTCGCGCTTGGTATGAGGTATTATCTAAATTTTTGGTCAAGTCAGGTTTCACAAAAGGTACAGTTGATACCACTTTATTCCTGAAAAAGGACAAAGCCGATATCATTCTAATTCAAATATATGTAGATGATATTATTTTTGGCTCTACTAATCCAAAATACTGTAAGAATTTTTCAAACCTTATGGTGTCACGTTTTCTGATGAATATGATGGGAGAGATGAATTTCTTTCTCGGATTACAAGTCAAACAATTTTCAATGGGGATTTTTATCAATCAATCTAAATACATTACGGATGTTCAAAATGGAAAATTCTAAACCGATTGGTACCCCAATGGCACCTGGTACTAAGATTAGCACCGATCCTTCGGGAAAAGCTGTTGATGCTAGGACTTACAGAGGGATGATAGGTTCTTTAATGTATCTCACTTCTAGTAGGCCAGATATAATGTTTTCAACATGTTTATGTGCAAGATATCAGGTTAATCCTAAAGAATCCCATGTGTTTATCGTTAAGCGCATTTTTCGGTATCTCAAGGGGACTGCAGATCTTGATCTGTGCTATCCTAAAGATACTAGTTTTGAACTAACAACATATACAGACGCAGATCATGTTGGTTGCATGTTAGACAAGAAGAGCACGTCGGGTCATATACAGTTCATCGGTGATAAACTCGTCAGTTGGGCATCAAAGAAGCAATTATGTGTCTCAACTTCAACGGCTGAAGCAGAATATGTAGTTGCTGCTAGCTACTGTTCTAAGGTCTTGTGAATTAGAACTCAACTGCGAGACTATGGTTTTCACTTCAACCATATCCCGATATACTGTGACTCGAAGAGCGCAATCGCGATAACAGCTAATCCTGTTCAGCACACAAAGACTAAACACATCGATGTCAGGTATCACTTTATAAAAGATCATGTCGAAAAAGGAACAATTAAAATTTACTTCGTAAAAACTGATTATCAGCTTGCAGATTTGTTTACCAAACCCTTAGACGAAAAGAGATTCAATTTTCTTGTCTCTAAGCTTGGTATGCTAAATCTTAAGACCTAATCGGTGGTTACCTATTAAGGTTTCTTATTGTAAAATTTTCATCATTTCTTCATTTCCGCAAGATATCTGCACTTCAATATTCTGTTCATGATCTAAGGGGGAGTGTGAGAAGAAACTCCAAAGATGAACAGTGTTATTTTGAGGGGAAGCTCATAAAATTTTTGCATTTACCTTTTATGTCAAATTTTTGTAATGCATAATTTTAGGGGGAGCTTTTCAAATCAAAGGATTATGGATATGACTTCTGATTATTTGTGATCAGAACTCGTACTTTCATTGTTTTACTGATTTTTGTCATTTTATTTTCAGTGAATAAATTAGCTTTGACTATGACATAAGACTTTTGCAGTTTTTGAGAGACGCTCACAAGATCATATCTTTATGACTTTAAGCTTAGCATCATGAGATGTAAGATCGCTCGTAAAGGTATAATCCTCTATCTTAATCTCATATATGGTTGAAAGAAGGACAACTTTCAATCATAGAAAACATTGTTCTTAAAAGTTCAAACCACTTCCCGAATCTCAAATCGATTTAATGAATTGGAAGTGTGCGTATAAATGTTTTCTAGATCTACTTTGAGCTTTAACTGAAATAGTTAAACCAAATTGAGCATCATATGCATCATAGGAAAAACATGATTTCATTGTGCTAGGACTTAACACAACTTCTATGGAATCACCTTAACCAGTGATTTCTACCCACGAAGTTAATCCATAGTGATTGAGTGTGAGAAGTCGAAAAGAAATGAGTGTGGATTGTGTGATGAGGTATATAGAAAAAGAGAGTAATCTAAATGTTTTAAAGAAGGAGGGTGTGAGAACAGAGTTAAAAGAATATTAGAACTCTGCACCAAATTTTTCTGAGTCGGGCAACCACAATTCTAATGTTTCACAATTCTTTGGTGATCATTATTGAAACAGACAACTAGCCCATGCCAACTTTTGATCATACCTCACCAACTACTCATTTTCTTCTCAAAAGGAAAGCGTTTTACATTTTCAAGGGGACGCAACACATTTGCTATCTGATTTTCATTTGGAAAATCTGGATATTGAAAAGAAAGAAGTCTTCCCCACCTTCGCACTTCAATCATGCACATTGAGTCTGTGTTTAACTTACTGTTGTCTCAGTGGTTTACAATATTTTGAGCCAATAAGCAATCATCCGTGCTTAATTCTTTCTATCACATGCACGAACACACAAGAAATTTCTTTCTTTGTCATAACGTTCATAGAAATTACCTTTGTGGTGTTTCGATGATTGAATGGAAGCCCTGGGGGAGTCAGCATCAAAAAGCTCCTTTCCAATGTGTATTCGTTACACACAGTAACTTCGTATTACTAACAGGCATTTTAACTGATTCATTTGTTGATTTAGGTGTTACACGATTATTTTGTCTGGATTTGCAAAGATCTGGATGAATATCTTTTGAATTGACGGATCAAGGGTTCCAAATGAAAGACATTTCTTGCTGCCAGTTTTTGATAAAAGCGTTGCTCTTTTCATCAAAAAGGGGGAGAACCTAAAGTTTGAAGAAATGTCCGTTACAAGTTGTGTCTCAAGAGACATTGAAGAAGAGAAGAGCAACCAAAGAAATGCAAGAGATCAAAGTATTCTGAACACATGCTGATTTCAGATAAATTTTCTTTGAAGATACTTTGCTAAAGCATTATGGGCTAAAGATGGAGATTCCAACTTCTGAGCTGAAAGAGAAGACTGAATTGCTAAATTTGTTTAGTAATGATCTTGATCCAAAGGGGGAGATTGTTAGATCACAGATTTATTGTATTCAAGATCATCCAATCTGAAGACTGGAATCTGAAGCTAATGCTGAAAAGTCGCTCTCAAGATTAGTCTAATGTTAAGTTTGTAATAAATGTCAAAGTTAATTATTATGTTAATTAATAGTATTTTATATTAGTCCTAAATATCTAAATAATAGATATTTAGTTTAGTATATTTGTTTTGAGATAATATCTTGTTTAGATATTATCTTGTTTGTAATGTTAGGTGAGATGAGATCATATCTCATCTAATCTCTCTCAACAACTCTCATACATACATACATACAACATATCGACCCATCAAGAACTAGAGAGTAAAGAGAGAAAGTGAGCTTCAAGAACATCAACCTTGTAATACATTGTTTGTAATCAAAACAGGTTGGTAATCTATATCTTTGTGTTGTTTGATTATCTGGTAACGATCGTGTTCAATCATACGGACTCTCATCCTTTCTGAGCAAGATCGAGCCTACTCGCGTATTTGAGGCCCTTGTCGATTCAGATTAAGTAACTACGATGCAAGATGAGTTGAATCAGTTTGAAGCACTAAAAGTCTGGAGACTCGTACCCAAACCTGAAGGTAAAACCATCATTGGTACGAAATGGGTGTTCAAAAACAAGAAAGATGAAGATGGTACCGTTATCCGAAACAAAGCACGACTTGTTGCCAAGGGATATAGGCAAGAGGAAGGGATATATTATGATGAGACTTACGCTCCAGTGGCGCGTATAGAGGCAATTCGGATGTTCTTAGCCTACGCAGCCCACAAGAACTTCACCGTCTATCAAATGGACGTGAAGACAACTTTTCTGAATGGTGTACTCAAGGAGGAAGTCTACGTCTCGCAGCCAGAAGGGTTTGTGAATCCAGATAAGCCTAATCATGTTTACATCCTGGATAAAGCTCTTTATGGACTGAAACAAGCCACTCGCGCCTGGTATGATATCTTATCTCAGTTCTTGGTCAAGTCAGGTTTTACAAAAGGTACGGTCGATACCATTCTTTTCATTAAAAAGGAAAAAGGCGATACCATTCTTATTCAAATATATGTGGATGATATTATTTTTGGCTCTACAAATCCTAAATACTGTAAGAACTTTGCAAACCTCATGGTGTCACGTTTTCAGATGAGTATGATGGGAGAGATGAACTTCTTTATCGGATTACAAGTCAAACAATTTTCAACGGGGATTTTTATCAGTCAATCTAAATACATTTTTGATATTCTTCGGAAATTCAAAATGGAAAATTGTAAACCGATTGGTACCCCGATGGCACCTGGTACTAAGATTGGCACCGATCCTTCGGGAAAGGATGTTGATGTTAGGACTTATAGAGGGATGATAGGTTCTTTAATGTATCTTACTTCTAGTAGGCCGGATATAATGTTTTCTACATGCTTATGTGCTAGATATCAGGCCAATCCTAAAGAATCCCATTTGTCTACAGTTAAACGTATTTTCAGGTATCTGAAGGGGACTGCAGATCTTGGTCTGTGGTATCCTAAGGATACTAGCTTTGAACTAACAGCTTATTCAGACGCAGATCATACTGGTTGCATGTTAGATAGGAAGAGCACCTCGGGTCATATACAATTCCTCGGAGATAAACTCGTTAGTTAGGCATCGAAGAAGCATTTATGTGTCTCCACATCAACGGCCGAAGCAGAATATGTAGCTGCTGCTAGCTGCTGTTCTCAGGTCTTGTGGATGAGAACACAACTGCAAGACTATGGGTTCCATTTCAATAGAATCCCGATCTATTGTGACTCAAAGAGCGCTATCGCGATTTTAGCTAATCCTGTTCAGCATACAAAGACCAAACACATAGATGTCAGGTATCACTTTATAAAAGATAATGTGGAAAAAGGAACAATTGAACTTTACTTTGTAAAAACTGATTATCATCTTGCGGATTTGTTCACCAAACCTTTAGACGAAAAGCGTTTCACTTTTCTTGTCTCTAAGCTAGGTATGCTAAATCTTAAGACCTAATAATCTAAATACATTTTTGATATTCTTCGGAAATTCAAAATGGAAAATTGTAAACCGATTGGTACCGTGATGGCACCTGGTACTAAGATTGGCACCGATCCTTCGGGAAAGGATGTTGATGTTAGGACTTATAGAGGGATGATAGGTTCTTTAATGTATCTTACTTCTAGTAGGCCGGATATAATGTTTTCTACATGCTTATGTGCTAGATATCAGGCCAATCCTAAAGAATCCCATTTGTCTACAGTTAAACGTATTTTCAGGTATCTGAAGGGGACTGCAGATCTTGGTCTGTGGTATCCTAAAGATACTAGCTTTGAACTAACAGCTTATTCAGACGCAGATCATACTGGTTGCATGTTAGATAGGAAGAGCACCTCGGGTCATATACAATTCCTCGGAGATAAACTCGTTAGTTGGGCATCGAAGAAGCATTTATGTGTCTCCACATCAACGGCCGAAGCAGAATATGTAGCTGCTGCTAGCTGCTGTTCTCAGGTCTTGTGGATGAGAACACAACTGCGAGACTATGGGTTCCATTTCAATAGAATCCCGATCTATTGTGACTCAAAGAGCGCTATCGCGATTTTAGCTAATCCTGTTCAGCATACAAAGACCAAACACATAGATGTCAGGTATCACTTTATAAAAGGTAATGTGGAAAAAGGAACAATTGAACTTTACTTTGTAAAAACTGATTATCAGCTTGCGGATTTGTTCACCAAACCTTTAGACGAAAAGCGTTTCACTTTTCTTGTCTCTAGGCTAGGTATGCTAAATCTTAAGACCTAATCGGTGGTTACCTATTAAAGTTTTCTTATTGTATCTTCTCATCATTTTTTATCATTATTTCTGAAAGATATCTGCACTTTAATATCCTGTTAATGATCTCAGAGGGAGTGTGAGAAGTACTTCATAGATGATCATTGTTATTTTGAGGGGGAGCATATCTAATGTACAAGTCAAAGGAGTATGGCTATGACTTCTGATTATTTCTGATCAGAACTCGTACTTTAATTGTTTTACTGCTTTATGTCATTTTAATTTCCGTGAACAAAGTTGCTTTGAATAGACTTTTAGACTTTTTGCAGTTTCAGAGATGCTTACAAGATCATATCTTTATGACTTTAAGCTTGACTTCATGAGATGTAAGATTGCACTCAAAAGGTAACATCAAGAGGATCAAGTCTCAGCAGAAAATATTTTGGAGAAGGAAATATGGGAAAGAAAAAGAAGAGTGGATTTGGAGAGTGTAAGGTTCCTCGGAGGAGAAGAAGGAACAAAAATCATTTGTGCATACATCAAATGCTGAAAGGAACAATGCTTCTAAAGATATTGAGGGGGAGAATATCTAAAGTTTTTGTCAAGGATACTTACATAATGATATTCATTTTAGGAGGAATTAAGAATTCTAAACTAAAGGTATCCATCTCTAATTCTTAATCTCTACCATATTTGAAAGAAGAACGTCTTTCAGGTATGAAAAATATTTTCTTAAACGTTCAAACCACTTCGCGTTCTTAACTGCTTTATGAATTTCGAAGTGTGAATTTAAATGTTTTTCATATCAAGTACTTTCATGACTAACTGACCGTGTGTTTCCAAAAGATAAATCATTGTGTATTATCTTGTCATATACTATCAAGTATTCTTACACACATCGGTTCAGTACATTTTTCTTGAATTTGTTATTACCATGTATCAAATGATAAATCTTTCTATGGCAATACTCCCGTTTTCTATTCAAATTTGTTTGAGATCAGACGTCATTTCTCATTACATGTGATTTCATTGTTAAAATCTTTATATATCTTTCATATAAAGAACTTTCGTTCTTTGATACCTCATTACAATTCATCATGAAATATTTGATCTGATTTAAATCATTGTCAGATTCTCAAAACATTTCTATTCATTTCATGATATTCATTCATTCAAATTGTTTTGTGAGATCTTAAATGTTTAAAATGCTCAAATTTCATTATTATCTGTTATGATTATACATACACTGACTATGATATCTTGTGCTTAATTGTGAATATAATCATTGAGCAACACATTCATTTAGGACAAAAATACATGGGATTCAGTGTGAGTGCTTAAATGACTTTCATGGATTCATGATAACCAGTGTTTCCTACCCCGGAAATAATCCTAAGTGTGATTGAGGGGAAAGGGGTCAAAAGATTGAGAGTAGGTGTGTGCTGAGGTAAAATGGAAAAGAGAGTTTGGTTAGACGTGGGCTTAATGATAAAAAGAAAGAGGGTGTGCGAACAGAGTAAAAGAATATCAGACTCTGCACCAACTACTTTCTGAGTCGGGCAACCACATTACTAATGTTTCACAATTCTTGGTGAACATTATTAAAATAGGCAACTAGCCCATGCCAACTCTTGATTTTAACCCCACCAGTCACTCATTTTCTTCTTAACAAGAAAATGTTTCATTTTTCAAAGGAGACGCAGCACATTTACTATCTGATTTTCATTTGGAAAACCTGGATATTGAAAAGAAGGAAGTCTGCCCCACCTTCGCACCTCAATCATGCACATTGAGTCTGTGTTTATCTACTGTTGTCTTAGTGGTTTACACATTTTGAGCCTTATAAGCAATCATTGCGTGCTTAATTCTTTCTATCACATGCACGAACACACAAGGAATTTGTTTCTTTGTCATAACGTTCATAGAAATTGCCTTTGTGGTGTTTCGATGATTGAATGGAAGCCCTGGGGGAGTGAACATCAAAAAGCTCCTTTCCAATGTGTATTCGTTACACATAGTGACTTCGTGTTACTGACAAGCATTTTAACTGATTCATTTGTTGATTCAGGTGTTACATTTCTATTTTTGTCTGGATTTGCAAAGATCTAGATGACCATCTTTATGAATTGACGGATAATCAGAGATTCTGCATGCAAGATCAGTGGTCAGATATTTCTTGACGAAAAGTTTTGATGATAACGTTGCTCTTTTCATCAAAAAGGGGGAGAAGCGTTAACCAAGAATTGGAGGAGATCACTTGGTCAGAGAAATGTCCAAGATCGACGTTTTCAAAGGCAAAGTATTCTGAAGATATATTGAATTGAAGAATTTTTCTTTGAAGATGATTTGCTAAAGCATTCTGAGCTGAAACTGGAGATAATTTCTTTCCAAGAGATTTTATTTTCTTCTTTTGGGGAGATTGCTAAATTTTAAAGACAAAGAGGGAGATTGCATCTTCTGAGCTTAAAAGCGAAGATTGGTTTGCTAAATCTTTTTTTATAATGATCTTGATCCAAAGGGGGAGATTGTTAGAGCACAGATTTATTGGATTTAAGATCATCAATTTCTGAAGATGGAATTCGGAAGTCAAAGCTGGAAAAGTCGACTCTCATCAAATAGTTTAGGTCCTTTGTTAATAAATAGTGAAAGTTTATTTTGTATTTTCGTTTTTAGTCCTTTTCCCTAAATTTAGGTATATGGTTTAAAGGGTTTTAGGTTTTTGCGTGTGGTGTGTATCTCATTGTATTAGCAGCCGTACATTCTAAGAAGAGAAAAAAAGAGAGAGAGACGGAAGAGAGAAAGTGAAGAGCTTCATAGAGAGAAAACCAACAAGGGATTGTAATCGTTTGAATCATATATCAATCAGGTTTGATTTAATCTTATTGTTGTGTTTATTATCTTGTTTAATTGTTAAGAACTTGAATCATTATTGGGACAATCATGGTTGTCTTCCGTTGGTCGTGACTTATGAAATTTTACCCAAACAGTTAACGTGTGAAGTCTTATTTCACTTCTAATTGATTAGAGGTGGTGTTGAAGTCTGAAAGTAGAATCACTGTTTGTTTTTGAAATTGATAAATGTCTGAATGTTTGAAATTGTCTATTTTACTCCTCATAGTATAAATTATATTTTTTCTCATAAATGTGTAATTTAATTACCGAGAAATCTTATGTAAATATTACACTTATTTTGAAACAGTGAACTTTCAAACATTAAAGATATATTTCAACACGTTTTCAGCAATTTCACCTATTTATTCATAACTATTATGAACGTTTATAAAACTTAATACGATAAAAAAAACTTATATTTGATAGACAAAATATCATTGTTATATTATTAATATATAATTTAGATTTTTTGGTAATTTACTTGTGTTTTAAATACTTTTAATAAAAAAATATTCATTAATAAATTAATTAAGTCTAGACCTCATAATAAATGTCTACATATGCTGCAAAGTGAATAACGAGACTCCAAATAGGTTTTAGGGAAATAAGATTGCATTATGAGCCCAATAAGATATGAGTTTACCTCTTGTTTGATAAGAAAAAAAAACAGTCTGATTAACATCAACTATTATCCGGTAAGATAAAAGTTGTGAATAAGGTTTTTTTTTAAAACAAACAACACCTTAGTAGTAACTCGAGTGAACATCATCTAATAAGTCGTTTTAGTAATCAACTCTCTAAATTTTAATACTTGTAATGTTCTTGCTGACATTTCATTGTACCGGTGATGACGCCCTTTACTTTATACTACTAGAATAGTGACTCGGCATCATCTGCAGTTTTTACCCGTTATCAGGGTATTTGGCGTCAATGGTTGTTTGCTTTACATATTATTTAATCTTTAATCGTCTAATCATTGTAATCCAAGCCGAGTATTTTCTTCGATCGAAATTTGACCAAAAGAATTTGGTGCCATCAGTGGGACCAACAGTTAGGCTAATCATTAGCGATTTCTTTGCTTTTTAAGAAAAATCATTGCAGTAGAAATTTTCCTTTCCTGAAAGGAGGAGGAGGAATACCAATGCCATCAACTAAATGATCTTTGGCAAAGTTAGCTTCATCCGTTTGAACATTTTGGTCAACATACTTTTAACTACATACCAATATTTGCTCTTTGATTTCTTTGTATACCGAGCCATCTCTTTCCATTTAGTGTATCCACACTTTTAGATGAACTTGATAGAGTCAACACCATTATGGAAGTTGTCTCTGAATATTGTCATATCACAAAGTAGTTCCTCCATTTATTTCTTCATCTTATATGAATAATCATGTCGATGATCTTCTCTTTTTTGTCTTCTCACAAGTGCCTTCTTGCATTATTTTATCTTTTCAACTATCTTTTGCTCTTCTTCTTTATTGTTCTCTTCACCTTTCTAAAGAGCCAAAGTTCGAGTAGAATGGGGGTTGTGCATGGTTTTCATTGTTGAGAGTTGCTTACCAACTAAGGAAAGAGCAAATTTTTCATTTTCCTTGCACTTTTCCCTTAGCAACTCTAACAGAAGGGTTGTTGCCTCTCTTCAGAAGTTACACCAAACTCATCTACATGAGATTTCTTCACTGGTTGTAGCTTCAGTTTGTCCAACTTATTCATTCGTTCATCATAAAGGCATTGCTTGAGTAGTTTCTCTTTATCATCCTTTCTTCTAGCTTCTTCAGGTAGCTCTTCGAGAGACATAGGGTCTTTAACTTCCCTATTCTATTGTTCAACAGGCTGAACCTGATGCGTAATTCATTGTGAAACTAGATATCCTTGAACCATCGAGCAAATGATTGACATGAAAGATGAATGCTTCAAAGAATTAAGACCTAACTTTAACAAATTGAAGTGATCCTTAATTGAAGTCCGATCATTTATATAATATGGAGCTAGAACTTTGATTATAAAGAATCAAAACCCTAGAACGACACTTAGCATTAAGTAACCTAGACTATGGATGCCACATCCAAGAGAAACAAACCTTGAATGATATGTCAAAAGGAACTATTTGACATAATCAAGCAACACCCAAATAAATTCAACAAAGAACCCAAAAGTAAAGGCAATCCTTAGAAAATATAAATTTCATTGCTTAAAAAGCTAAAGAAAATAAAAACCTATTTATAGTCTTAAGGATTACAAGAAAAAAGAAAGTAAATAAAAGAAAATAATAAAAGAAAGGATATTTTATCATCTACAATAAAGAAACAAAATAAAAGGATATTTTATAAGGAATAAAGATGATTCCTTATCTAAAAAGAACTCCAAAAATTCGTCTATATTAAAGGTATGGACTTTTGGGTGAATTTAGATTATTATGTTATTCATTTTCAAGTTCCATTTGCGGTTGGCCCAAAATATGCAACATATTAACTCTATTGGGCTTGTACTCCACTATTTTAATATCTTCTTTGGCCCAAGCATATTTGACTAAATAAATGAGGGCCTTCTTCAACTTGTTGGATCTTGCTCTTGTAATTGGGCTAACAATGTTGGAAAGTGGATCTCCTGAATATGCATTTTGCCTCGAGTTTTGGACTTTATGACTTTGAACGATTGAATCTTCAATCTTGAAGTTGTGATCTTCTCAATAGTGTGTGTCCCCTTTCCCTATCAGCTCCCCCTCAGATAACAACCGGTGGATTTAAACACATAGCCCACAATTGAGATGTCATCAACTTGCTTATCCTTTGGCTCTGCCTCAGATGGACCACCAATATCTTTGAATACATAGGCAACTACTGATTCTATTTGTTTATATGTAAGTCCCCAAACCAAGGGTTGACCCAATAACATTGTTAGATATCAAGTTTTAGTGTAAAAAGTATTGACAACATCCGCCAATAAAGCATAAATGTTGCTCGAAGTCAGAAGCTTTGATTCTGAAGAAAAAGGCAAGTCAGAGGCCTTTGAGCTTGCAGAAATAAACTAAAGAGTCGTTTACCAAGCACTTGTTGGGTGTCACTTACCTTATCCGGTGGCATGGAAAGGACCTTGAATCTTACCTAGTATTAGGGTAGAAAGAATATGAACGAAGACGGGAAGGGAGGATATTTCTCATTGATTGAAAGAATTAAAAATACAACCTCTATCTATTTATATTACAAGATTACATCTACGCTTAACAGAGGCTAAACAAACTTGTTATTGCAAAAGATTAAAGTACCCTTAGTCTAATACGCCCCCTCAAGATGGACATGTACAATAAATATTGTCTCATCTTGGACATTAAAGGTCGTAACATGGAAGCAGGTAGGGCTTTGTGAGCATATTGACAAGCTGAAGATGATTGTGTATGAACATCAACTTGATCGTCTTGCCTACAACTTTCTCACGAACGTAATGGCAATCGATCTCGATATGCTTAGTTCGTTCACGAAATGTGGGATTATATGTGAGGTTACTGGCAGATTTATTGTCACAAGATAATAAAGTTGGTTTAGTAGAGATGACACCAAAATCATGCAATAATATCTTTAACGAAACCAATTTGGTGGTTGCATTCGCGATGGCATGATACTCTGCTTTTCTTGACGAACGAGAGACAACATATTGACGTTTTGATTTCCATGATATTATAGAATCACCCATGAAAACACTGAACCTAGTTGTGGATAGGTGTGTGTCATTGATCATTCCATAGTCATAATCACAAAAAAACTCGAATCTAGGTGGAAGATTAAGCTGACAAAAATATTCCTTGACCAGGATGGTGTTTTGATATCATAGAAGATGAATAGCAACATTCCAATGAATTTTTGTTGGTGAAGACTTAAATTGGGCAAGTTTTATTTACTGCAAAACAAATATCGGGTCGTGTAAATGTTAATTAGATAAGTCATCCAACAAGCCTCCTATATTGAGATGGGTCTGGCAATGGTTCTATTAGGACTTAAAGTCCTAGTGCGTTGAAAGTTATATGAAGAATTATAGAGTTAGTTTGTTTTATTTAAAAGCGTTGTAAAAGGCCTTTATGTCACACCCCGCCAAAGCGGAAACACGAGATATGACAACACACAGTTTCATAACATAAAGTAATAAACAACACCAGCCATAACATTCAACAAAATAGTGTGAATATTGTTATACAACCCAAAAAAAATAAAAACTCTCAAAATAACGGCTGTTACAAAAGTTGACCAAATATTTTAATGTTCTTGCAGTTGATGATGTCACACAGATGCACCCTATATGCCACCACTTACTTATCAGTACCTAAAAAGCATGGTAAAAGAAAAAGGGTCAACTACATTGAGTTGGTGAGTTCACAAGTTTTCGCATGCACAAAAGTAATTTGAATGCATTAATTTTTATTGTTAAATGTTCGATCGTAAGATGCTTAAGAAAATGATTGTTCAATTATTTGCACGAGGTGAACTGTATACAGTAATGCCTTAACATTGAGCCATTACCAAACCTTTCAACCAACCAATGCCCCTTAATTTACACGTCATTACCTCAGCGGTGGAATAAATCCACATGTGTAAGACAGTTATTGTTACGTCATTACCTCAGCGGTGGAATAAATCCACATGTGTAAGACAGTTATTGTTACGTCATTACCTCAGCGGTGGAATAAATCCACATGTGTAAGACAATTTTTGTTACGTCATTACCTCAGCGGTGGAATAAATCCACATGTGTACGACAATTATTGTTATTGGTAAAGTGCACTTCTAGTTCGTTTGCCAAAAGTGGGGTTGTCAATCCAAATAGTGCTACCCACAAATACCATCGGCTCCCATTCGAGTTAATAGGTAGTGTCCAACCAGTGGGGACTTATTCATTTAACACTCAATTGCATCGTAAGGTATACATACCATAGTGCATAAACAATTTAATTCAAAATTCAACAATTTAAATGAACAATCATTCGATAATAACAATTTGTAAAATCACATGTTTTTCACCCCAAAATGTATAAAAACGGTAAAAGAGGGGCTGTGAATACTCACCGATTTTAGCAGTTGCTCGGGAATATCTGCTAGGTTGCCTTAATATTGGTACTACGCCTTTCCTATGAAAGTAAAGCACATTATTAGTTAGAACCTATTTTTACGGTTTTGGACGTTACTTAGGTCACTATGTCTTATAAAATGCTTTACATGCCTTTTTATTAAATTTGGGTAACGCATTAGCGCGTATTATGATATTCATAAGGTTGGATGATTTTTGAAATCACATATTTACGTAAGATTAGCGAGTACTAATCCTACTTAACTTATCGACATAATTTCGGTTATTCGGATCAAATTTTTAAGGCTCATGGGTTGACAAATTTTATTTTAAGTTTGATCATATTATAATATTTATATTCAAATTAAAATCTTCATTTTTAATTATTAAATGTCCAAAAGTCCAAAATGATCATTTTAAGAAAGTTCATTAGCTACTGTTTGCTGTCAATATTTTAAGTCATAAAATCTTTGTATTTTGAGTATTTTACCAAACTTATTATTTTACCAAATTTTTATATGACTTATTTCAATGTATTAGGGAACTTTTGGCACAATTTACAACATTTTTGGATAAGTCTAGATAGGGTAATAATTTCCATAAAGTTTATTGGTCACAGAGGACCATGCAGATTACACCTTCTGTTGTCTCGGCCATTGGAAGTGTCAAAACTTAGGATTTTCTGGTGATTCAAATTGGGTTTTGATCCTATATCAAATATGAAATTTTAAGAAAAAGATTCATCTCATTTGGATCAATATTGAGTGAGTTATGCCCATTTTAAGTCAAGTGTTCCAATCTGGCAGAAAGTTACTTTTTGCACATTCAACTTGTTCATGATGGTTGAGTACCCAAATCATCATATTTTCGAGTAAATCCAATTTTATTTGATTCCCAACTCATTAAAGTTACTTCCAGAAAAGGAATCATTAGTTTTTATGGATTTAAATGATGGTTATGGTTGATTGATTGAAAGTTTTTGTCCAGCCGGATTCTGTTTGCACCACAAACTTTAGAGGTGAGGTTGAGAGGTCAAAACTCAATATTTTTGAGTGATTCCAGTGGGGTTTGATTCGTATTTCATTATATTAAATTCCAGTAGAAGATTCATAGAATTCGAGTCCATATGTTTCAAGTTATACCCGAAATACTAACATGCAATAAATCTGACAGAAACTAAAAATGAGATAACTTAATTTTATGAACTTTTTATCACTTTTTGACCCATAAATTGGGGTTTCTTGATTGAAAACGTTTTTATCTTCCATTTTAACATAAGTTTTAGTAAAAATCATCCTTTAACTTTTCGGAACACATGAATGGACTCTAATATCTTAGATTGTAAGAAAAATGGACATGCATGTCATCCAAACTTCATTTTCTTGAGTTTTAGAGGTATGGATCATGGGTTATCACCATTGCTTGACATTTAACATGTCATTAGTGTATAACCTACCATTTAGGGACTTTACAAAGCCCTAAATTCCAGAAAACCTTCAAGAAGATGAAGAAAAATGAAGGAAAAATGATGAAAACTTGATTTTTATGAAGATTTAAAGGTAAGATTCATGAAATACAAGAGTAGAATGTTACCTTGATGATGAGGAGTTGTTTTGATCTTCAAAAATCTAATTTGGAGGAGGTTTAGGGATGGAGAATAGAGAGAAATGAAGAGGTAAGTGAAGCTAGAGAGAGAGAGGAATGAGAGAAATGAGGTTTGAGAGAAATGATGAAGTTAAGAGGATTTTGAAAGAAGAAAAAGTGAGGATAGAGGGAGGGGAGGCCAGCCACTTGGCCCCCTTCTTCTCTAAAATATATATATTTTTTTTATAAAAGTAAAGTTATATTTATATATATAATGTAATTTTTATAAAAAGATAGGTTAAGGGTTGGTAAATTCTCAATTATCTACTTAAATTTTTGGTTTGATTGCTTGAAGTTTAGAATTTATATTTGATTAATTAAACTTTATATTTAACCCACTTATTATTGTTATTAATATAATAAAATGTTAATTTTATCGGATTGGCATTTTATAAGACAACATATACCACTACGTGCAGTAACCGGATATTCTAAGCGCACTGCCGGAAATCTTAGGAAACTAAAACCCTTGCCTACATAATTAGGTCATATTAGGGTGTTCCTACATGCTAAGACATGTGTTATACTGTTTGGGTGCTAATCTGTAAGTTCTGGTTGTCGGATGTCACAGTCTCCCTTCTTAGAATAATTTCGTCCCGAAATTAAATAATTGTCACTCCCGGACTGATTCTTCACAAAAAGGTGAGGGTACTTAAGTTTCATGTGATCTTCTCGCTCCCAAGTATACTCAGGTCCATGCCTCGAATTCCAATGAACTCTTAGGATTGGGATCTTACTACACCTTAAACGTTTGACTTCTCGGTCAAGGATCTCAATTGGTTCTTCTACAAAGTTCAATCGATCATTGATTTGAACGTCTTCCAGAGGTAGAACCAATGATTCATCATTTAGACATTTCTTATGGTTTGACACGCGAAATGTGTCATGGATGACGTTCAATTCTTGCGGTAACTTGAGTTTATACGCTACTGGACCAACCCTTTCAACTATTTCAAATTGCCCAATGTATCTTGGACTCAGCTTTCCTCTTTTCCCAAAGCGTACTCAGGAGCACCTTATCACCTACTTGAAACTCCAATGGCTTTCGGCGGTTATCAACATAACTCTTCTGACGATCTCTTACGACCTTAAGTCTATCCTTGATAATTGATATCTTGTCAGTTGTCTCTTGCACGATGTCGGGCCTAGTCAATTGTCTGTCGCCAATCTCCAACCAACTGAGTGGGGATATACACCTATGTCCATATAAGGCCTCATACGGTGCACACTGAATGCTAGTGTGATAGTTGTTGTTATAGGAGAATTCACCTAATGGTAGGTGAGTATCCCAACTTCCACCAAAATCTATCGTACAGGAACACAACATATCCTCTGGCGTCTGAATAGTTCTTTCTGTCTGTCCGTCCGTCTGTGGATGGTAGGACGTGCTCAAGTTCAAACGCGTACCCAACGCTTTCTGGAGTGATTGCCAAAATCGTGATGTAAATCGACTATCTCTATCTGAGATGATAGAAATGGGTACCCCATGACGCGTAACGATTTCACTGATGTAAATTTGTGCAAGCTTTTCCATCTTGAAGTCTTCTCGAATAGGGAGGAAGTGCGCAGATTTCGTAAGTCGATCCACTATGACCCAGATCCAGTTGTGTCCTTTCCCGGTTCTAGGTAACTTTGTTACAAAATCCATAGTTATTTGCTCCCATTACCATTGGAGAATTTCGGGTTGTTGCAACAGACCAGAGGGTTTCTGAAGTTCAACCTTAACCTTTGCGCAGGTTAAGCACTTGCTTACATACAAAGCTATGTCTCTCTTCATCCTTGGCCACCAATAGAATTCCTTTAGATCTCTGTACATTTTGTGTGCTTCCGGGTGAATCGAATACCTTGATCGATTGGCTTCATCCAGAATTATATATCGTAAATCCTTAACCTTTGGTATCCAGACTCTGTCCTCAAAGTAGCGTATCCCATTTGACTTTGTGTTAAATCTACGTTCGCATTGATGTAGGGCCTCGTCCTTCAAATTCTCTACTTTCAATGCCTCTTCTTGAGCTTCGAGGATTTGTGCCTTTAGACTCGTCTGCACGCTCGCACCCTTGACGGTTTCACTCTTTCCTTTCGGCTTAGTGCATCGGCTACCACATTAGCATTGCCTGGGTGGTACTTTATTTCACAATCATAATAGCTGAGCAGTTCAACCCACCTTCTTTGCCTCATATTCAGCATCTTTTGATCGAGGATGCGTTGAAGGCTTTTGTTATCGGTGTAGACGGTGCATCTCGTGCCGTAAAGATAATGTCTCCAAATCTTGAGTGCGAACACTACGGCTCCTAACTCCAGATCGTGAATGGTATAGCTCTTCTCATGAATTTTAAGTTGCCTTGAAGCATATGCAATGACTTTGTCCTTTTGCATCAACGCACACCCCAAACCTTGGTGTGATGCATCGCAGTAGACTACGAAATTCTCTGTGCCTTCTGGCCATGCCAGAATTGGTGCATTACATAAGTATCCTTAAGTGTTTGGAATGCTTCTTCTTGTTTTTCTCCCCAAATATACTTCTTATCCTTTTGGGTTAATGTCGTTAGTGGTTGCGCAATCTTTGATAAATTCGCAATGAATCATCGGTAATACCCTGCTAAACCGAGAAATTGGCGAATTTCTGTTGGGGTCTTCGGAGTTTCCCACTTCTTGATGGCCTCAACTTTTGCAGGATCCACATGTATTCCTTTCTTATTAATGATATGACCAAGAAAATGTTCCGTACGAATCTAAAATTCACATTTGGAGAACTTCGCATACAATTTATGGTCCTTGAGTAGTTCTAAAATCAACTTTAGATGCCTCTCATGATCCTCCTTGCTTCGTGAATAAATTAGTATATCATCTATGTACACGATCACGAACTTATCCAAGTATGGTCTACAGACCCTGTTCATTATGTCCATGAAGACAGATGATGCGTTTGTTAGCCCGAAAGGCATAACCAGGAACTTGTAATGACCGTAACGAGTCCTAAACGCCGTCTTGGAAACATCCTCCTCACGGACCCTCATTTGATGATATCAAGATCGAAGATCAATCTTTGAAAAGTAAGTAGCACCATGGAGCTGATCGAACAGGTCGTGGATTCGAGGAAGAGGGTAACGGTTTTTGATGGATAGCTTATTTGGAAACACCTCAGGAAAATCCCGTACTATAGGAAAATCTTAAATGCGTTTCTCTTCGATCTCTTTATCTATAAAGTGAGCCAAAAACGCGATGCCTTCCTTTTTCAAGTACTTCCGCATCTTCATACACGTCACTATCTTAAAATTCTTTCCGGCCTTCTCTCCATGAACGATGAGAGTTTCTCCTTCTGGTAATGGAATTTGGACAATCTTCTCGGAACAACATATTTCGGCTCGGTTTTTGGATAGCCAATCCATGCCCACAACTATGTCGAAGCTTCCTAGATTAATTGGGATATGATCTATGCTAAAATTCTTATTAGCTAAGTTTAGAGTGCAGTCCGAAATTACATCCCTAGCTCTAACTTTTGCCCATTAGCAAATTCAATAGTGTAGATTTTACTGATACAAAGCTCCTATCCGCTCCATAATCAAATAGTACTGATGCATAGTGACTATTACTAAGGGTGTTATGGGAAAAAGGAAGGTCTATGATATGTAATTGTTAGCTTAAATTAGCCCCCAATTTAATTGAATGTTTATAAAGAATTGTATTTTGGGCTTTTTAATTAGTTGTATGGGCTTGAGCCTTTTGATTGTAAATGGGTCCTATTAATAGGTGCCCATGGCTCATTTGTTCATTTAGGTTTTGGAGAGAACACTTTTCACACACACATATCAGGTGAATCACATGAGAGTCGTTTAAATTCCTAGTGTGGTGTTCTTCCAATATCCCCTCCATTGTTCATCAATCAAAGCATATGAGATGAGTTTATGATGATTCTTCTTCTTTATTTCTCTCTTATATGTATATTTTATGGAGTTCTTCAATTGTTGTCTGTATTGGGATCTAACAATTGGTATCAGAGCCAAATGAAGAAACTCTTCTTCATTTCGGTCATCTATGGCAACAATTGAAGATTGGATGATTATTTTGTTGTTTTGGTGCTTAGATTGATTCAATCAAATGAGCCTTGACACAAATATCATTTATGTGATTTATTTTCTGTTTTGTTCTTATTGGAAATCTATTTTTTCATTTAGGTGAGATTTGGGTGATATTTGATGAAAGATTTTATTGATTTCTCACCAAATCTGATTTCTGCACACCACATGTTTGATGAAATGTCTATGAGAAGATTTAATTTCATTTTGGTTAAATCTGATCAGATTTATTACATGTGTGTGTTTTTGATCCTTTCTCATTCATTGGTCTAATATTTCATAGCACTAAGTAGATGGTTGATCTATGATCCCATCCTTGTGTGTGCTTTAGTCTTGTGCTTTCTTAGCAACTTGGAGGAATGGTTGTTGATCTATGATCTGGCTGTTTATTTAACCAAGTTAGGACTATTTTTTCATCAGATTCAATCATTGCTAAAATTCTTAGTTATCATAATGCCTAGGGTTTCGATCTGGTTTGCTATAGATATGATCTTGAAAGAGTGTTATGATGGATATGGATTTTGGAAAATACTCATGTTGTGTTCAGTTTTAACATAAATATGTTTATTTGTTGTGATAAATTGGAATTTGAAAGAAACAATGCCTTGTTCAAAGGAAGAATTCACATGGCACCATTCAGTCATGAGTGTCTTTATGTTGAGGTTGCAAACAAGTTCTCAGATCTGTGCAACAACATGGCTATTTAGTTTTTAGTGTAAATCTGATTTTGAGACAACAACAAGGCTGTCAATTTGGTTTTAAACAACATGTTCTTCAACAGATTCATGTTCAAAAGTTTCAAGGTTGTCAAGTCCAGATTTCAATTCAAAGTTGTTCCAGAAATCTTGTTGAGTTGTTGTTAATGCAAAATTCGAAGTATGTAGCAGAAAATTGTTGCTATTGGGTATTGAAAATAGATTGTTTGTTGTTGTTTGTGTTCGAAGCATGCAACAGATTGGACAGATTCGTTATCATATCTTGATTGAGCTAAAAACTTCGAGATATCAATCACAATTTGGATTTGTTTGCTTCTATGTTTGAAGTATTTTCAATCCAAATCTGTCCAAATTTTTTTTTTTGCTAAGCTACTGTGTTTCCAGATTTCAATTTGTAGTGTTTGGCTTTGTGTAACCATCATTCTTAATCTGTTAATCCAGATTTTGATCACAATCAGATTTTGGGTTTTTCTGTGTCCAATGCTGGTTCGATGTGTGCCAAAACAGAAAGTAAAACAATTTGCTGCTGCCACAAATCACAGGCTAATTAGAGTTTCAAAACTGTTGTCCAGACATTGATTATGGCTCTCCAAAGTTTTGTGTTTAGAAACTGTTGAATATGTTGGCTCAAAATTCTGAAGAATCATGCTTATACATATTTGTCTTTGTGTGTCCTCAATCTGTTTCAAGTGCAGATCAAGTGCCAAGGAACAGAAGTTTAAGGGTTGTCCAAAAATCAATATAAGGTTGTCCAGAGATATAGGACAGAATATTTGAAGCTTGATTCATGAACTCAGAGTTGTGTTCACGCTAATTCAGATTTTGCACCAAGTTCATTTAGAGTTCTAATTTTTCCCTTAAGCATAGAGTTTGTTATTTGACCATAATTGTATTGACAACAACTTATGGACAGATTTCAAATGGTGCAGCAGATTTTGATCAAGATTATGGATGTTTTGTTGTCATGTGCTATTAGATTTGATTTCTATCTCAATGCGATCAGAGTATGATCAGACTCATTGCACAAGTTTGGGGTAAATAAAAGACAACTCACTAAGTCCCTGCAACTTCTGTTTGAAACAGAAACTTGTTTGTCTACACCAGTTTCTAGAAGTGTGCAAATCTGGATAGAAATAAAAAAAAGAAAACAAGGGCTGAAGATGTTAAAAAAAAGGGGTTTTGATGTATATCTAGAAATTCATATTGCAGTTCTGATCGATATGTGCGGGTCTGTGACTCGAGAATCATGGTTTTGTTGATGCAAGATGTTGATCGAGGTTGTTCAGATTTTTTTTATCAACTTTATCAGATTTCGATTGTGTTTTCAGAAAGTTACTGTTGTGCTCATGTTTGGTATTTGATCAGAGCCTCTGAGGCAGTTCACAGAGCCTCTGTGACAAATCACAGAACCTCTGTGGTTGTCCAGATCAAGCTCTCGATAAAAGCAACTAATTATGGAGCATATATGGTTTTAAACGATGTTTGCAAGATTCTTTCAAAGCATCAAGTGACAGAAACATTTTCAAGTGTGAAATCTGATTTTAAAAAGCATTTTGAGAAGATGTGAAATCTGATTTTAAGATAAGTGCAACAGGAAAGGAACATTTAAAAATGCAGGTCTGCAACAAGGTCTTCCATGTGTTTCTTTTGTCGAGACTTGATCCTTGTATATTCAGAGTTGCGCCCATGTTTTATCCGAGTTCTATCTAAGGCTTATCAGAGTTGATCAAGAGTAATCAGAGTTCTGATCATGTGTATTCAGAAATCTGATCAAGGCTAATCAGAGTTTACACAGCCTATTAAAATAGCAAAGTCGACTTTTCAGAAATACTTGACAGCTTTGCGCGCCTGTCGAATTTTGCTCAGATCTCCCTCCTCGAAGCTCCAAATTTGACGAGTCCAGATGCGTTAGATTCCTAAGACAAAGATGAACATTTTTCATGTTTTGGCCAGAATCAGTGTGCTGATTGGCCAGAATCAGTGTCTTGAGAAACCGGTTTCCCTCAAACGTTCTATCCACATATATCTTTTCTGAATCAGTGTGCTGATTGGCCAGAATCTGCGTTTAATTCTGTATATAGTTGTTGTGTGAACAGAAGCTGTTGTCCAGATTTTAAAAGTTATTGTTTTTCAGAGTTTTGTGTCCAAAAAATTTCGATCATAGATGCGAAGAATTATGGGCATAATACTCTTTACGGTCCAGATCATCATAGAGCAGCAGATCATGTTCTTGTCTATCCAATGTTCAAAAAGTGCAGCAACTAGAACTCAAAGATTCGAGATGAGGGTAACCATGTTGACACAATAGGTGGCAGAAAAATGTCCAGCCCATAATTCAATCTCCGAGTATTCTGATTTCTATCACTATCCAGAGTTTTGATGATCCAGATAGCTTAACTACATGTCCACTCGAACAAGTGCATATCGGAGAGGTCGATCAAAGCTACGCAGAGGTTGTTGTGCACATCATAAGTTGCTGCAGTTGGCTCTATGAAATGGGAGTAAGTTTGAAAATCTCTGTTCAAAAAGTGTCGATCAGAGACTTCAAAACAGATTACATTTGCATACAGAGATGTTCTCATACTATCATGATTTAAAGGTCAGATATGTGCATAGCTCTTTACATGTGCAGAAGGTGTCCAAACAAAATGGTGTGCTGCTGATTGTTATAAATTTGTGCAGAGCCTCTGTGCACTTACAGAGGCTGCCGTGCAGAAGCTCTGTAGTGGCTGTCCAGAAAATACGTGCAGAAAATACACAACAGTCCACAGAAACTCTGAATGAGAAGAATTATACAGAGGCCTCTGAAGAGGCAGATTTTAGAGCCTCTGAGGAAGTTGCACAAAGCCTCTGTAAGGTTGTCCAGAGCGTGCAGGGTTGATATTCAGAGATGCTCTTAAGTGGCACAGATAGGCTCTTAAAGTCGTCCACAGAGCCTCTGTGAACCAAAACCTCTGAAGAGCAGTGACCAGAGGGGAGGAACAGAGGTATACCAGAAGTAGATACATCAGAGTTCGATGGTCCAGAGGTCTCAATGAGCCAAGAGCCCAAAGCCCGAAATTTTCGAATTTTCTGACAGCATTACGCTATTTCAGAAACACGCGCACAACTTTTTACTCGAAGCTCCAAATGACATGAGTCCAGTTGAGTTGAATTGCTAAAACACAGACGTAAGACTTTGATGTTTTGAGTTTTCTCAAATTCAGTGAGATGATATGCCATAATCTGTTTCAAAGTCTGCGTTAGGGTGCTGGACTGAAAGCATTGCATTGCACTCATGCTCTTTCCGCTTTCAAGAACGGTGTTCGCTTGTCTATTCTTCATGGATTCAAGCTACGTTTGTGACATATTGCATGTCAATCCCTCCTCTAATTTTCAAGTTTAAGGCTCGGTGTTCAACGCCTACTCAACGGGATCTTAAGAGTCAAATTTTTTGTTTTGACGACTATTCTGCGCAACTGAGGGAAAACTTGCACAACTCACTCATTTTTCATCCAAATGTGATGAATCAAAGCTAGTTATAAAGCTAAGAGGCTGGAGTTCAATGTGCATGCTTTATGTTTTCTCTGAATCAGGCTCCTTGATGGTCAAAAATAGTGGTGAAGTTAAGTCATGAAAGTTGGACAAAAAGAGGTAAATTGTCTCGGTCTTTCAAGAATATGAGCCTACATTTGAGGGGGAGCTTCTTATGCTTTGAAGACTCGATAAACGACACACCAAAGCTTCTAAAGAAAGCAAGGAGGTGACTATATGATGATGCTTTCTTTATAAAACATTAGGGGGAGATTGTTAGCTTAATTTAGCCCCCAATTTAATTGAATGTTTTATAAAGAATTGTATTTTGGGCTTTTTAATTAGTTGTATGGGCTTGAGCATTTTGATTGTAAATGCGCCCTATTAATAGGTGCCCATGGCTCATTTGTTCATTTAGGTTTTAGAGAGAACACTTTTCACACACACATATCAGGTAAATCTCATGAGAGTCGTTTAAATTCCTAGTGTGGTGTTCTTCCAATATCCCCTCCATTGTTCATCAATCAAAGCATATGAGATGAGTTTATGATGATTCTTCTTCTTTATTTCTCTCTTATATGTATATTTTATGGAGTTCTTCAATTGTTGTCTGTATTGGGATCTAACAGTAATGTTTATGCATGCACACATAAAATTCATGCTCGACGCTTTTAAATATAAAAATACTTTTGTACTCCTAATACAACCAGTTCAAGCCCCCCATTATGCATAACAAAATTAGACAGAGGTGATCATGCTTTGTCTAAGTTATGGTATAATAATACGACACTCAGCCTAGTTATACTAGTGATACACTTCAGCCTTTGAGAATCATTTTGAAAACCGTTTTGAAATTATGTTTATATTTTGTTATAGTTTGAGGTTTCCATAAGGAAACCGGCATTCTCTATAACCTTAGGCTCTGATACCAAATTTGTCACACCCTGCCAAAGCGGAAACACGAGATATGACAGCACACGGTTTCATAACATAAAGTAATAAACAACACCAGCCATAACATTCAACAAAATAGTGTGAATATTGTTATACAACCCAAAAAAAAATAAAAATTCTCAAAATAACGGCTGTTACAAAAGTTGACCAAATATTTTAATGTTCTTGCAGTTGATAATGTCACACAGATGCACCCTATATGCCAACACTTACTTATCAGTGCCTGAAAAGCATGGTAGAAGAAAAAGGGTCAACTACATTGAGTTGGTGAGTTCACAAGTTTTCATATGCACAAAAGTAATTTGAATGCAGAAATTTTTATTGTGAAACGTTCGATCGCAAGACGCTTAAGAAACTGATTGTTCAATTATATGCACGTGGTTAATTGTATACAGTTATGCCTTAACATTGAGCCACTACCAAACCTTTCGACCAATCAATGCCCCTTAATTTACACGTCATTACCTCAGCGTTTGAATAAATCCACATGTGTAAGACAATTATTGTTACGTCATTAACTCAGCGGTGGAATAAATCCACATGTGTAAGACAATTATTGTTATGTCACTACCTCAGTGGTGGAATAAATCCACATGTGTAAGACGATTATGGTTACGTCATTACCTCAGCGTTGGAATAAATCCACATGTGTAAGACAGTTATTGTTATTGGTAAAGTGCACTTCTAGTTCGTCTGACAAAAGTGGGGTTGTCAATCCAAATAGCGCTACCCACAAATACCATCGGCTCTCGTTCGAGTTAATAGGTAGTGTCCAACCAGTGGGGACTTATTCATTTAACACTCAATTGCATCGTAAAGTATACATACCATAGTGCATAAACAATTTAATTCAAAATTAAACAATTTAAATGAACAATCATTCGGTAATAACAATTTGAAAAATCACATGCTTTTCACCCCAAAATGTATAAAAACGGTAAAAGAGGGGCTGTGAATACTCACCGATTTTAGCAGTTGCTCGGGAATATCTGCTAGGTTGCTTTAATCTTGGTACTACGCCTTTCCTATGAAAGTGGAGCACATTATCAGTTCCAACCTATTTTTACGGTTTCGGACGTTACTTAGGTCACTATGTCTTATAAAATGCTTTACATGCCTTTTTATTAAATTTGGGTAACACATTAGCGCGTATTATAGATATTCATAAGGTTGGATGATTTTTGAAATCACATATTTTGGGCATAGTATTTTTAAGGGAAAAGGCCTTTAGATTTATTTTACGTAAGATTAGCGAGTACTAATCCTACTTAACTTTTCGACATAATTTCGGTTCTTCGGATCAAATTTTTAAGGCTTATGGGTTGACAAATTTTATTTTAAGTTTGATCATATTATAATATTTATATTCAAATTAAAATCTTCATTTTTAATTATTAAATGTCCAAAAGTCCAAAATGATCATTTTAAGAAAGTTCATTAGCTATTGTTTGTTGTCAAAATTTTAAGTCATAAAATCTTTGTATTTTGAGTATTTTCCCAAACTTATTATTTTACCAAATTTTTATATGACTTATTTTAATGTATTAGGGAACTTTTTCCACAATTTACAACATTTTTGGATAAGTCTAGATAGGGTAATAATTTCCTTAAAGTTTATTGGTCACATAGGACCAGGCAGATTACACCTTCTGTTGTCTCGGCCATTGGAAGGGTCAAAACTTAGTCTTTTCTGGTGATTCGATTTGGGTTTTGATCCTATATCAAAGATGAAATTTCCAGAAAAAGATTCATCTCATTTGGATCAATATTGAGTGAGTTATGCCCGTTTTAAGTCAAGTGTTCCAATCTGGCAGAAAGTTACTTTTTGCACACTCAACTTGTTAATGATGGTTGAGTACCCAAATCATCATAATTTCGAGTAAATCCAATTTTATTTGATTCCCAACTCATTAAAGTTACTTCCAGAAAAGAAATCATTAGTTTTTCTGGATTTAAATGATGGTTATGGTTGATTGATTGAAAGTTTTTGTCCAGCCTGATTCTGTTTTGTGGGTCCAAGATCAATGAATCCTAGAGAGAGAAAGTAGAGAGAGAGAGACTTGGAAGCGCAAAGTTACTATATTAATGAATGTGCTTGAAGTTCTTACACGGAACTAAGTCCAAAGGAACTTAAATACCCTTGGTCAATACAACACAGAATTAGACTAGAGACACAGTATTTGACCAAGCCCTATAAATACAATGATTACTATAAATTAGACTTAACAATCTCCCCCTTAGTAATCATTGGCGCTTTGAGTCTTCAAAAATTCATCTTCTAAATCAGCACGGACCATTAAAGAGACTTTATGAAGCTTTCTGACTTTTAAAGAAAAAATTTCTTCTCAACATCTTTCAGATTGATTTGACTTTGCTGCCTTTGAAATGTCTGGACCAGATTGGAATAAACTTGAACGAACAGTTGATTCATCAGCTTGTGCTCTAGACGACACACCTCTTTTGAAAGACCTTTGAATGAACTTTGGTGGTCGGAGCAGGAACAATAAAATAAAAAATTGAAGCTGAGAGAATAGAATCTTTGAGCGAATCTTGATCAGCAGATAAACTTTTGAAATCTTGATTAGCAGATAAACTTTTGAGCTCTTTGTCTCTTTATCATCTCCTTGACTTCTTTGATTTCTCCCCCTCATGACCTTGATGAACTGGTTCAATTTGGTCATGCATATGTTGGAGACGAGACAACTTAAGATCTGCAAAATCAAAGAAACAGAGAAAACAAGGGAGGTTTGCGCTTCACGTTGGTTGCGCAAACTAAGGTTTGCGTTACACCAAGGTGGCGCAAAGTGAAGTTTGTGTTACACCAAGGTGGAGCAAAGCAAGGTTTGCGCGACCAACTGATGGCGCAAAGCTGACTTAAACTTAGAAAATTTTACCTTTTTAAGTTCTTTGACTCCTTTACACAAATGCACTAGATATGACAATTCAAGTTAGCATTCATATAAAGAAAATCAGATACTCCCCCTCAAAAGCAGATATGATCATTTAGAAAAATTCTCCTTTTTCACTCCCCCTTGAATAATGCTCATACCCATTTAAAATATATTTATGAGAACACAATGATCAAATATCAATGTAGAAAGAAAAATATACTAAATATGTATTTTGAAACGACTAAATATATAAAAATTTAAATAGAAACAAATAAAATTCTACTTAGTAAAATATCACAATAAAATCCATCAAATGAAATCAAATGTATGTGTTTGGATACAGAAACAAGTTTTATCGCATATCAAGTTAAGACATGTTCAGTTTCAAAAACTTTCATCAATCTATTCATTGTGCTCGCATGTGAACTTCGATTAGTTTCAAGAAAATGCAATTATAAAAATATAATAGAGAACTTTGCAAATAATCACACTAATCCATCAAAAATTCAGACTTTCACAAATTTACAGGTTTATTGCAACTCATAAATATATAACCAAGTATCATGAGATGTGTACTCATTGGCATGTTTTAGCATTGTGCACTATGGCATCTTTACATGAGTGTGCTCTTTGGCATCTTTTAAGCGTGTGAACTTTGGCATCTTTTAATCAAAAATTTTATTAAGTAAAGAACATGTCGTAAACGTAACTTTCTATCTGACCCTATTGCAGGATTTGGGTCAGCCACTCCCAGACCATTTGGCCTTAGGGGACTAGGTGTCAAGCACCCCTTGGAACTTACTTTCCCGGATCAGAAAGGCTACATCGACATATACTAAACCCATTCATACCAGTAGAACATGACTTTCGATCTGATTCTATAGAAGAATTTGGGTTCGATCACTCCCAGATCAAATGACCTTAGGGGACCAGATGACAAGCATCCCACAGAACTTACTTTCCCAAACCAGAAAGGTCACAGGTACAAACTTTTAAACTTAGAGATTTCTGCTTTATAAGAATTTAATAATCATCTCAAACACAAGGTTTTATGTCTAAGTGCTTAGCCCATAATTTCATTACAATCCAAAATTCCGACTTTTTAGGTTTTCTAAGCATTGTAAACTATAAATATATTGCTGACTTTTCGACTTTTGTTAGAACTGAAATTTGAACATATAAGAACTTTAATATAAACAAAGCAATTTGAAAATTTATCCTAGACACACATTTTATTTAAAAGAAAGAAAATTGTAAAACTTTTACTTTATAGAATAAAATTTGTAAAGGTTTAAACTTTTAAAACAACATGCTGAAATTTTAAAAATAGGAATATTTGATCGGCAAGTTTATATTCAGTTGAAGCAAAATATTATTCAATAATATTATCATTCACACAATGTAAAAACAATTTGTGTCGCATTTGTAAAAATTGAGTTGAACAAATTCAGGAAAGAAAGAAAATGCTCAGATTCTTTTAAAAAATTTGACAAACTGGAACAACATCATTATCAGATATAAATGCAGCGGAAAAGAATATATGCACTCACAGTTTCTCATTAGTCAGAAGCTTAATGCTTTGAGGAACGAGTCCTAGATTGATTTGTCTAGAAGTCGTAGTCTTTGAAGCACGGGTTCTGAGCTGAATTACTCAGAAGCCAAAATGTTGACTTTTAAGACCGGGTTTTGAACTGCTATGTTCAAAAGCCATTCTTTCTCTTACTCCCCCTTAACATGTGATGCCTGCAACTTTGAATCAGATTGAGACTTGGGTACCCACTTGAATTTGGGCCCGTGTTTGTTAGTTGCAGTTCGTATGGGGAAATATTTATAATATTTGACAGTTAAAGCCTGAGAAAGATGTTCAGAATGATAGGCACAATCATCAGAAGAGAAGGCATAATCATCAAAACTAGAATCTGAGGAAGAACATGAGACATGTTTTGAAAATTTATTACAAGAAACAAATGAATCGCTTTTATAGAATTTTTCTACACATTTATCCCCATCAAAAGTAGGTTCATCAGATGTCCGCTTTGTTCTCCAGATCTGCTTCTTTGACTTGCTCAAAGTCCTATCTGAAAGATTAGAATTGGAAGAATTAGAACTGTCAGAAAAAACTGTATCTTGTTTCTTCGACTTCTTTGACCTTCTTTTTTTACACTTAGGTTTATAATATTGATCATTGAGCGTAAAAGAATCATCAAGAATTTTAGATGAAATATTTAAATCAGAATAAATAATTTTATCCAAGCAATCAATCTGATCAACTAATAAATCTGAATTTGCCTCAGAGTCTGAATTATTTTGAGAAAAGATTTTAAAATTTGAAACTTCCTTTTTATTTTCCTTAGAATCAGAAGAAATGTTAGAAATAGAATCTGATTTTAGAGAAAATAATTTTTCTTCAAGACTAGACGTCATGAAAGAAAGAATAATATCAGATTCAATTTTCTTTAAAATATTTTGATCTTCTATCTTATCTTCAAGATCGATGATTGTACTCTCTAATACCAATGGAGGAGTATATTTTCTTAGAATAATAAATGATTGGAGAAATATTTTCCTTATCAGAAGTAGAAGCATAAGGATCAATAAAATCATCTGACATTGAATATTTGATAGGAGATATACCTTTTAAAATTCTTCTGCCTCTCCTTTATTTTTCAGGGAAATATTTTGCATTTTCGCTTGTGTAAACAAAAGGAATTTCCTCTTTCTTGTTATTTGTTCTTTTCTTATTTTCGATTTCTAACACTTGCTTCTCATTCATCCAATCAATTTTAAATTGAGGATCATAATGAGCAAGAGTCAGATAATCGTATTTATATAAAGTTGGGGATTTTTCAATCGCATTGTTTAAACAATGAGGATTTTCAAAACCAAGTCCCCACCTTTGTTTTAAAGCTTTTTCAATCCTCGGTTTGTTCATAAAAATTGTTTGTTCAGATTGGTTTCTTCGATAAAGCTTTTCTTCTAATTTATTTATTTTATCTGAAAATTCATCTTTTAAATTAGTCATGGCCGTCAAAGATTCAACATAAGTCTTATTTGAATTTTCCAAATCATCCAATTTCTTTTGAAAGATGTCTTTTGTATTTTCTAAAATAGATTTTTCATCTTTCAAAGAAATTTTCAGTTTGTCAATCAAATCTGACTTTTCAGAATTTAAGTTCTTTTCAGATAATAACTTTAAGCGAAGATCAGATAAAGTAGAAATAATAATATTCATCTGAGAGGCAATAAAGTTGTAATTAAATTCAGAATATACCTCATCTTCATCAGATTCAGAATCGCCTGACTGATCATCTCCAACCAAGCACATCTAAGCGATATCTACGTTTGTAGCTTCATCGTCGGAATGATCCAGCCAGAATTCCTCTTCGGCTAGCAAGGCTAATCCACTCTCTCTTTTCTCGGTCAGTTCCATTGTCTGCCTATAATATGCCGAATTTCTTACCTTCTTCACTCGACACTCCTTTGAGATGTGACCCGGCTTTCCACAGTTGTAGCAAGCAGCAGTCTTTGGCTCAGGTACTTTGGATTTAGAACCGGAAGTGAAGCGAGGAGTGTTAGAACCCGATCTTGGTTGGAACTTTTTTTGATAATGCTGGGAGAGAAGGATCATCGCTTTCTGCAAAGCCTCACCATCATCATCTGTTGACCCGTTGTAAGCATTATCAGACAACGCTTGTTCAGCCAGTTGGCTCGTGAGGAGTGCAACCGGGTCCACTGACTTCTTGTTCTTTTTCTCCAGTTTGGCCTTTTTCTCAGTTACAATGCACTCATCGGTCATTAAGACCTCAAACAACTCTTGGATCTATATTAAAGATATTCTGACATCATTCCTCAATCTATGGCAAGATTTATTCCACTCTGGTTGAAGTGCATTGAGGAATTTCAGATTTGTTTCCAGCTCAGTCTTTTCAACTTTAATTTTCCTCAGATCATTTATAATGGCACATAATCTGTCATAAACACTCTTTAGCAACTCAGTTTCTTTGGCTTTAAATTCCTCAAAATTGTTCATATAACGTGTATGGCAGAGTTGAGTTGCGACCGATGAACCAAGCATGATCTTTTCCAATTGTGCCCATAATAGATTTGGATAATCCTTGCAATGATCAACCCTGTTGTAGACAGAGTTTGGTAAAGCTAGCATCAGATTAGCTTTTAATTCTCGATCTGCTTTCATTCGCGAAGCCTCTTCAGTTCTTGCAGGAGTCTCTTTATTAGGCTTTAAGAAAGGTCCTTCAGTTAGAGACTTCAACATGTTATCTCCATTAGCTTGACGCTCAATGAAGTTCAGGAACTTATCTTGCCATTCAGTGAATTCGTTTTCGTCAACTAGGACCGGGGGACGAGTTTCTAAGCCCAATGACATCATGAGGTCACTCGTGTAGAACTTAGCTTGAAAAACAAAATTTGCAGAATCCATAGATAACAAACTTAAAATTTTTCAGACTCTTTTTTTTTTAGATTGGACAAATATGGCGCAAACTAGAAGTTTGTGTGAGCAGTGAAAGACGCAAAAGAGGTTTGCGTGAACCGAGAGAGATGCAAACTGAACTTTGCGTGAGCCGAGGGTCACGCAAACAGAACTTTGCGTGAGGCGTTAGAAGCGCAAACCAAGCTTTGCGTGACCAGTTGAATGCGCAAACTGAACTTTGCGTGAGAAGGCAATGGCGAGAACCTCTCTTTGCGTGAGAAGTTAGTGGCGCAAACTAGGTTTGCGTGAGGCACTGAAGACGCAAACTTGAGTTTGCGTGAACTTAGAACTCCTCGATGAACTAGCGCAAAGTCCTTGATGAACTCGCGCAAACTGTGAAGAACTCGCGCAAAGTGTAGATCTCGCGCAAACAGCTGAAAAACATGAAAAAAATCAAGAAACTCGATTACAAATTAGAAATTAATGTTGATTTCTTTCTCAGATAAGATCGAAAACTGATTTGTAACAACTTGCAAACAACAAATTCGATCAAAAACAACAAATTCAAGATTTCGAAAATCAAACAGTACGTGAAAAAATTGTTTTCCAGAAATCGAAAAATCACAAAATCGAACAATCAAACTTGATTTTCTTGAAAAATTATGTGAATCAACAATGTTTTGTAAACAAAAACGGATCCACCAAATCAAATTTCAAAGAAATTCATTCACAAAACAGTCCAAAATTGATGAAAAATCCAAAAACGAGATTTTCTTGAAAAACTCAAGAAAATCAATCAAATTTTCAGATTAATTCACAAATTCAGAAACGAAAAAGATATCTCTTAATCCTCTCAAGATTCAGATGGCTCTGATACCAATTGTGAGTTCAAGATCAATGAATCCTAGAGAGAGAAAGTAGAGAGAGAAATGGAAGCGCAAAGTTACTATATTGAATGAATGTGCGTGAAGTTCTTACACGGAACTAAGTCCAAAGGAACTTAAATACCCTTGGTCAATACAACACAAAATTAGACTAGAGACACAGTATCAGACTTAACATGTTTGCACCACAAACTTTAGAGGTGAGGTTGAGAGGTCAAAACTCAATATTTTTGAGTGATTCCAGTGGGTTTTGATTGGTATTTCATTATATTAAATTCTAGAAGAAGATTCATAGCATTTGAATCCATATGTTTCAAGTTATACCCGAAATACTAACATGCAATAAATCTGACAAAAACTAAAAATGAAATAACTTAATTTTATGAACTTTTTATCACTTTTTGACCCATAAATTGGGGTTTCTTGATTGAAAACGTTTTTATCTTCCATTTTAACATAAGATTTAGTAAAAATCATCCTTTAACTTTTCGAAACACATGAATGGACTCTAATATCTTATATTGTAAGAAAAATGGACATGCATGTCATCCAAACTTCATTTTCTTGAGTTTTAAAGGTATGGATCATGGGTTATCACCATTGCTTGACATTTAACATGTCATTGGTGTATAACCTACCATTTAGGGACTTTACAAAGCCCTAAATTCCAAAAAATCTTCAAGAAGATGAAGAAAATGAAGAAAAATGATGAAAACTTGATTTTTATGAAGATTTAAAGGTAAGATTCATGAAATACAAGAGTAGAATGTTACCTTGATGATGAGAAGTTGTTTTGATCTTCAAAAATCTAATTTGGAGGAGGTTTAGGGCTGGAGAATAGAGAAAAATGAAGAGAAAAATGAAGCTAGAGAGAGAGGGGAATGAGAGAAATGAGAGTTGAGAGAAATGATGAAGTTAAGAGAATTTTGAAAGAAGAAAAAGAGAGGATAGAGGGAGGGGAGGCCAGCCACTTGGCCCCCTTCTTCTCTAAAATATATATATATTTTTTTTATAAAAGTAAAGTTATATTTATATATAATGTAATTTTTATAAAAAGATAGGTTAAGGGTTGGTAAATTCTCAATTATCTACTTAAATTTTTGGTTTGATTGCTTAAAGTTTAGAATTTATATTTGATTAATTAAATTTTATATTTAACCCACTTATTATTGTTATTAATATAATAAAATGTTAATTTTATCGGATTGGCGTTTTATAAGACTACATATACCATTACGTGCAGTAACCAGATATTCTAAGCGCACTTCCGGGAATCTTAGCAAACTAAAACCCTTGCCTACATAATTAGGTCATATTAGGGTGTTCCTACATGCTAAGACATGTATTATACTGTTTGGGTGCTAGGATGTCACACTTTAATTGTTAATTGGACTTTTTTGGTTGTAATGGTGTTTGGGCTTTATACCAAAGCCCTTGGTATTTAAGGCTTAAGTTTAGGGTTTAGAGAAAGAATGGTCATTAAGGTTTACACGCGTATAAAGAAATTCTCTGTATAATCCTTAAACCCTTTATCGATCAATCTAATCATATGTTCAGGTTTTGTGATTCAATCCTTATTGTTTATTGATTATTATTATTATTGTGATTGCACTGTTCTGGGATCCACAGCTTCTCTAGCCTCTGATGAATATTGAAAATGGAGATGCGTAGGAATGTTGCATGGTTTGGCAGTTAACAAGCCTGTGTCCTCCAACAACTTCAAGGCATATCATCTTTAAGAAACAAAAATACCCTTGGAAGACCGAGCAACCTCTAAACCCAAGAAATATTTCAATGCACCAATATCTTTCATGATGTTTTCATTTTATGTTAAGTTTGAACTTTCCTCCATTGTAGAGTTAATTTCAAACTTTATTGGTCAAACTTTGAAAGATTTTAAGGTTAATTCATGATTTTAGATATAGTTGTAATTACTTTAAAATAATGGAACAACTCATTTACCAACAATATGAAATTTATAGATGGATGCCTCGACGCCAAAACATTTTTTCATGAAATGATGTAATCCAACACTTACTCAAAACGAGAATAATGGTAATGCTCCAGTAATGAAATTTGAGAAAGCTTTATAAAACAAACGACCAAGATATGAGTAAACTCAAGTCTCCAAATAAGGGCAAGTTGGGTTTACAATTGAACTGTTTTCCACATAAGGGCCTTTTCGTATAAAAATTCATCTTGCGATTACCGGGGATACCCGATTTACCAAGGATTGTCGGCGGAACACCGAGTAGGCCACAATCCGAGTTATGAGCTAAATACTTGGAATCCATGGCCACGAACAACACCGGTCTGTACTAAGATGTGAGGGAGGGCCCCGAGGAAAGCAAGTCATAGTCGTTCACTAGGACTACATTATGACCCATAGGTACTAACCGATCTCACACAATCGTACCAAAGGCCCCCGAGGATCAAATGCATCCATAGTTACAAAGAAGGGAAAATATGATCCATGGCTAGTAACCGGTCTCACATAACCGTACCAAATGGCCCCCGAGGATCATATACATCCATATTTACAAAGAGGGGAAAATATAATCCATGGCTAGTAACCGGTCTCTCATAACCGTACCAAAGGCCCCCGAGGATCATATACATCCAAGTTTAACAGCTGATAAGAATGAACTCCATGGTTACACAACTCCTTCCATGCACTCAAGTATCGATTGCCAAATCAACGAAGACCATGACAATTATTGAAACACCAATGATTGATTCTTACTTATCCACATCTAATTTCCTTAAGGCTACCGCTTTCCCTGCAGACACAACAGATTTGACGGAAACACACTGAGGCACACCAACGGTCATTGTCCTCAAAATCAAGCGCCAACACCTAACCTGGAGATGTCCATTCTGCAAACGCGGGTATACTACCAAATATTTCATTCCCGATTAGCAATGTCAATTCAAAGTTGACACCTACTCTTGGAAGTAGTCACTCAATTCAAACATCCTTACGAGTCAACCATAACATCATCATCTTTCACGAATACCCAACAATATAGTACACCACCGACACATAGCATGCCGTCGTACCAAAGGCCCACAATTCCAAAACCAACCATACCCAAACAACCGAACACGGTGTTAACCTGAAGGTTCATCGAAGCATAAGGATCATTACTTAATTAAATGGGAGAGAGTATAAGTCTAACGCCTAAAATTCTTCTGCGTGACTAGATCATAATGCTGAGATTTATAGTCTCAAAACTGACCATAAGTCAGGTTCTCTAACACTTCAAACTCTGAGGACTCCTTTAGTCGTTAAGCACAACCTTTAACAAGGGGCTTTCATTTATAGCTCTAATGAGTTCAAGGTTTTTAAACTACTATGCCAGTTTAACTTTTATAAAACCTCTACATGTAAAAGCTTTATAAAAATTAATCATACAATAAAATATGCTACCTTTTACTCGGTAGGTGTACAAAGTGGTCACAACCGCTACACGCGTAAAACTATTCCAGATAATATTTGATCAATAAATAAGGTGATACTGACACCAACGAAAGATATTTTTAACAATATTTTTCAAAGGAACCGATGTGGTCCCAACATGTAAAATGTTGTGTCACGTATGACAAGTAGTTTTATGTACTGAAACAGTGTATAACAAAACGTTTGTGCAAAACTGCATACGGGGATATTTACTAAATTAAATCCCAAGAATTCACATTTAACCATGCAATGTCATGAAATAAAATTCCCCAAAGCTTATTAAAGGCATATACATGCAATTTGATTAAACGTAAGAGTAATTTAGATTGATTCCAAACTTTAGGTTGTACAAATAAAATGTTTGCAAAACTCAAAACAACATGTTCATAATATCGAACTCTCAAAGTTTTCTCTCTTTTAACCCAATGCAACACGGAATAAGGTTTCACAACAAAACTTGCATGCGACCGTTTATTTCACAAAGCAGGTAGGGTGATATGCGTATGCACTTGGTTAAGACATGAAATAATTTATGTCGGTTTCTAGTTCAAAGACAAATAAAAGTATGCTCTCAACGTTCTAAAATATTGGCTAAAACACCGTGGCAAAAATTCTCAATAAAAATATGCATACATGGTATGTGCGACCAAACTGTTCACTCAAAACCCAAAGGGAGAACAACACCACTGGACGCTAATAAAATTTTCACGTCAAATAAACAAATCCCATAAAATAAAATTCTCAATAAAACTCAGACATCAAAATAATGAAAGGTAACTTTTCGTCCAAAACCTTAACATACGTGGAGGAGATCCAATACTAAGATCATAAGTCGTAATTACTTGTCCAAGACTCTAAGCAACATCAAAATACGAACATTACCATATTCGAAAATAGGGTTAGGAAGCAGTGAGAATAAACAAAATCTCGACAAAGCCCACAACCACATGTAATAAAATAATTCGATGCATGTTTAAGATCATGGTTTAAAACTTGTGTGTGCTAACCATTTCAAGATTTCGTGGTATGATCTACATGGTGGTTTTGGTAACATGAGAATCAATCGTTGCAATTTTATTTCAGAAACATATTTCGTGCATGAATTTTGTCGGCACTCAAAACCTCGAAACCACGCTCCTCAATCTCTTAGTTACACTATCGTCGTCTAGATTCTCAACGTATTAAGGCAAAGATCAAGGATATCATAGGTTCACTTCACAATTTTTCCTCGAGATATAGTGGTTCCAAAAGTCTATGGTTCTAATCCAACCAACCAATCCGACCCAAAACGGTTCACTTAATGCAATCACCATGCTTACCGTCACTCCAAGTGACAAATACTAACATGATCAACTTCTTCTAATGGATACCCATATAGAAACTGTTTTATTACTCCAACGGTTATCATACCAAGGCAGTTCAAGCATACACACGTAACTCGTAGGTTACGTACTGTACATGATCATCCTAGCCATTTTCGGCGCGATTCCCGTTCCTAGTGACTCCACTCACCTCGAATCATCAAATCTTAAAGTGCCTAATTGTGCAATCTCACATTCAATCACTTAAAATCACGCTACTTTGAGTCTAGATATTCAAAATCAACACCTAAATCTCTCAAACTTAAGCTCTGATACCAACTTGTAATACCCTCAAATTTGGAAAGAACGACTAATTTAAAACTTTCGAAAATAGCTTAAAGGGTAATAAAATCCCTTACTATTAATCCATAATTGAAATACATTTATAGATTGAACCATCAACAAATAATTAAAGTCTTACATAAAGACTAACTAGAGTTGAGTGTTACTATAACCCAATAACAATCGATATCTCCAAATATAACTGCGGAAGACTTCGTCAAGCTAATCACCTCTTCGAGCACACAACTACCACTCATCGCTTCATAGTGTCGCTAGAACTAATCCCGAAATGAAACCTGATGCACATGCCGACAATTAAAAAGCTTAGGCTAACACCTAGTGAGTTTAAAAGTTTTATATCATGATTATAAAGGAAAACGTAAAATGGAAATATTATAACCTATACTCATTTACCAACAATATGCAATTTATAGATGGATACCTCGACGCCAAAACATTATTTCATGAAATGATGTAATCCAACACTTACTCAAAACGAGAATAATGGTAATGCTCCAAGAATGAAATTTGAGAAAGCTTTATAAAACAAACGACCAATATATGAGTAAACTCAAGTCTCCAAATAAGGGCAAGTTGGGTTTACAATTGAAATGTTTTCCACATAAGGGCCTTTTCGTATAAAAATTCATCTTGCAATGACGGGGGATACCGATTTACCAAGGATTGTCGGCGGAACATCGAGTAGGCCACAATCCGAGTTATGAGCTAAATACTTGGAATCCATGGCCACGAACAACGTCGGTCCGTACTAAAATGTGAGGGAGGGCCCCCGAGGAAACCAAGTCATACTCGTTCACTAGGACTACATTATGACCCATAGCTAGTAACCGATCTCACATAATCGTACCAAATGCCCCCGAGGATCAAATGCATCCATAGTTACAAATAAGGGAAAATATGATCCATGGATAGTAACCGGTCTCACATAACCGTACCAAATGGCCCCCGAGGATCATATACATCCATATTTACAAAGAGGGGAAAATATGATCCATGGCTAGTAACCGGTCTCTCATAACCGTACCAAAGGCCCCGAGGATCATATACATCCGTTTTTACAAAGAGGGGAAAAGACATCCCAAAATATAAGCTGACTCAATACCTAGGGATCCACTAGTATTAGTCTAGACTTCTCACTATTTCATTTGTGACTAACCAAAGCTAAACATATAGCCTCCAACTGCATTTAATTCCAAAATACATTTTCCAAATTTAACAGCTGATAAGAATGAAAATCATAAAATGAGATTAATACACATTCTTTCAAGTACTTCACCAAAATGTGCAAGTAATGCTTTATAAAACATTCCATCTCATGAATGAAGCATAAACTCGACAAACACTTAAAAGTGTATTTTCGACCAAAGACCCATTTGTGCCATAAATCATCAGAAACCCATTCATTTATGACACATCTATCGAAATGCCCAAAAATCCCAAATGTTGGTGTTTTACAAAGTTTATAAAGTTAAATACTTCAAATAATCAAAGATTACCAACTAACCCAACATTTGATAATTTCATGTAAAACACATAAACACTTTAAAATAGACATTTTGGCATGTACAACGTTTTCACAAATCAATTTGAACTCACCTTGCTAGATTTAGGCTAAATCTAGATTTTACCCACTTAGAGCTTTCCTTGAAGAACTTGATTCTTCAAACCAAATCTTCCAAAACCTAGATTCACAAGTTTCCAACCATAAATATACATATTCCACCATAAATAATCATAATCAACCACAAAGAATCGTTTCCCAACCTTATACATGAATACCTCAACTGATACCCAAGATTGAATCCACCAACAAAAACACCTCTAGTTCACCAAAATGGTTACAAACCTCCAATCTACGAAAGGGAGAACAAAGGGTGGATGAAACCCTAGAAAACTTTGGTGAAGAAGATGAAGTGGGAGAGATGAGGAGCTTACCACCATAAAATACTCTTGTATACTCCAATATACTTCCAATATATTGCTAGATCCTTGAAGAGCTCTCAAAAACAAAACCAAGGAAACTTGAATCACCAAAAACGGAGTTGGGATGAAGAGGATATGAAGAAATGAAGTTTTAGGGATGAAAATCGGGTTTTAAGCTCGAACAGGTCTCCACGCGGGTTACCGGGCGGGTTAGGTCGCGCCACAAGTCGTCCGAATGGGTTAACAGGTCTCCGGGTGAGTTATGGGGTGTCCTAAGTCGCTCCACAAGTCGTCCCGTGCACCGTTCGTTCGGTTTCTTCTCGTTCACTGTTTTGGCCATAACTTCTTCGTTATAGCTCCGATTTTGCTCCGGAAAGAACCGTTGGACTCGTAATTGAATCGTTCATCCATATAGACTATAAAATATAGGATTAAAGTCCAAAATCATTTATCTTATTTTTCCTAATATATCGGTTTCTAAATTAACTTGAAAGTACCTTTCGATAATCGGGATGTTACAATAAAAACCATACCAATAATCAACATAATTTTTGTGAACAAAATCATTTGTACCACAGTAAGAACAAGATATTTTCTTTTGAGCTAACCTGATTAATTGATTTACACTGTAAACAAGATCAGGTTTACCAAAATATTTACCTTTCAGAGCATTGTTCTTCTTGGCATTTGTTGTGTGCACAAGTGATTTCTCAACTTTCTTCTCATCAGAAGATATATCTTTTCTTCTCCAAACCATATTTTCTCTAGCATTTGTCTTTTTAAATTTATCTGAACCATCAACATTTTTATCATAGAAAAGGTTAGTAGGACGAATCTGATCTTTATAAACTACTGATCTCTTTGAAGAAATATGTTTATGATATGAACTTGAAGTTGTTCTGAATGAGCATTCTGAATCAACTACATCATCTCTAGGTGATTGAACAATTGAGTCTGGCGTCTTTTGTTCAGTCAAATTCACCTTGAAAATGATTTCTTCAAGTTTTGTAATCTTTGAAGATAAATTGTTTCTTTCTTTTGAGAGTAGGTCAAACTTCTTATGCAATTCAGACTTCACATTCTTCTCTTTCATTGTAGTTGTTAATAGCTCAGATAGCTTCTTTGTAAGCTTCTTTATTTCTGTCTCAAAGACCTTTTGTTCTTCCTCAAAATCCTTCTCCACATTCTTTCTCTTATTTGATATTTTTTTAAACACACCAACATTCTTCTATGCAACTATATTCTTCTCTTTGTCAAATTTATCTCTTTCCATGATAATTACTTTCTCAAAATATGACACTTGTGGAGAAAGTTTTGCACATTTGAGTTCAACCGCTTTCTTCTCTTCAAATGAGTTTCTTGAAAAATCAGAGAACTTTTGAGCAAAAACTTTTCTTTTTTTGTCAAACTCTTCTCTTTCTTTAGCAATCTGCTTTTCCAACACTGAAATATTTATCTATAACTTGGCATTTGCAGATTCTAATCCTTTAGTTATTTCCTCATTCTTCTTGACAGAGTTTTCTTGTTTGATTTTGACAATCTGAGCTTCCATTTAAGAAATCTTCCTTTTTAATTCAGTATTTCACAAGCTAATGCCTTTGAGCTTTCTTGGAGCTTCTTCAAATCATCTTTAAAACTTGAGTTGTCCTTCTCTTGAGTAGATTCTTCTTTCAACACATTTATCTCTACTTCGAGACTGAAGACTTTCTCTTTCAATCTGTCTCTTTCAGCTTTAAGATCTGGAATTTTAAATTTGTTTTTCAGATTTTTCACTTCAGATTCAAGAGACCAGAGATTTATCTTTCAATTCAGCTTTCTCAGCTTTAAACTTTGTATTTTCCCTTGAACACTCATTAGCCATTCTGGTGTAAATTGATAACTGTTCAGACTAGCTCTACCTTAAGTAATGTTCATTTGTCCAAAATCAGAACAATACACTTGAAACATCATGAGATCTATAAAAGAATAAGAGCTTGAAATGATCGTTAATCAAAGAAATCAGAAAACTTGACAAAAAAAGTCAAACTTGAAAATTTCAGAAAAATCTCAAAAAATTTCTAAGTATAGAATCCTCAAAATATTTTGCGGATTCTTGACGTAGTCTCAGAATGAAGATTTGACTTTTCGCAAGCTAGCTTTCCGTAAACAACTCCTTGCGGATTCACAGCTTCCGCAAACTTTGATGTGTGAATAGTAGCTTTCCTCAAGCTTTGGTGTGCGAATTGATGGCTTTTCGTACGCAACGTCGTGTGAGTTTAGACTTTCCGTATGCAATTGTCTAAGGATTTAGACTTTCTACAAATAATGATCTGCAGATAGTGCACTTTCCATAGAGTTCGATTTGAGGAAAATGAACTTAGCAAGTTCTTGATTGTGCAAAATCTCACTTTCAGTAGACAATAATCTGTAAATTTCAACTAGAACAATAACATTCCGCATATGTAACCTTGCGAGTTCTGACTTTTCACACACAACACTCTGCGACTTCCTTACTTTTCGCACATAACCCTTGCAAAATTTGTACTTAGACAAAACACAATCTTCGACACCTTGCGAATTGCACACTTAGAAAAAATTAGCAACAAACTTTTCGTACAAGAGTCCTGCGAATTCCCAACTCTTAGTAGGATGTGATCTGCAAAATCTGAACTTCTCTTAGATAGAGCTATGAGAATTCCTTTCTTGCAAAAATCCAAAAACACCAAACTTGAGTCTTGCGAGTTCTCGGATGAAAGTTGTGAACTCCGTAGATCTTACGAGTTCTTCATGTTTTCGACTTCAAATTCACTGAAAATCACAAGAATCGATCCAAAACTTAATCAAATTCCACCAAACTTCGGAATTCAATCCATGACAACAAGTAGAACACTTCTGTGGGAAGTAATTTCGTCCAAAAAGTCTTGATCAACGAAATTCAATCCTAACTCAGTCGACTGAACTTCTTGAACCAAAAGCTTACAAAATTCAAAATTGAACAAAAATTACAGTGAAATTGCTAATACAATCTAAACAGAAGTCATTCTATACGTCAAAACGAATTCAATACAATCAAAAATAACAAAAACAATCCAAAATCAAGAATTAGATTCAAACACAGTCCGTTCTGCAAGTTCTTCAATTTCCATCATAAAATTCAACTTTCTGATTTGATTGATCTGCTCTGATACCAATTGATTGTTCCAGATTCAAGCTATATCATAGATCACAACACACAATTCAATCATAAGTCATTTGTATTTGATTTGAATGGATTACAAAATGTTAGTGCATTGTTGTATCCAATATTTAATGTAGAAAAGTCAATGTCTGTAAAATTAAAGTCAAGTCAAGTCTTAGTTTATTCAATGATGTTTGCTTGTAAGCCTTGTGGAGTTTCACCATATATAAGGCTTATGAGTGTTTGTTGTAAGGGTGGTCAAGCATTGTAATTGTTAAAAACTAAGAGATATATGAGAAGATCATCTTCTCTCTCTACTCTCTCTCTCTAGGATTGTTCTTTGATTGTCAATATCTTGACTTAGATTAAATTGCTTGGAATCTGGGATTTTACATTTACATTTGGTATCAGAGCAGACCAAAACTATTCAGATGGATTAAATTCACTTGGATTTGTTCAATTTGTTGATTTCATGAAGAACACGCAGTCTGACTTTCTAAAATTCACTGTTTAATTAAATTTCTTATGCTCAGACATTTTTAGTGCAAGAAAATGGGTTCATGATGTTCGATTCTTGTTTGTGGATCTTTCTTGTTTAGATTTCATCTAGAAATTCGAACCAAATCACATCCAATTTTGAATTTTTGTAATTTTTGGTTTTTAAAAATGTCAAACTGTGCTTGATCAATCTACTCATTTTTTTGTTGTTTATAATCAAAATCTTTCATTAGAAATGTGTTCTAGTTGTTATTTCGATCATAACTGTGTATTTTCAAGTCTTAATTGCAGATATTAAAGATTTTGGATCAAATCCGTGAACACAGATGAAGAACACGCTAGATTTGAAAAACACGCAAGATTCAAAGTGAAGAACACGCACGTCACTAAACGTGCAAGCAATGAAGAATACGCACGAAGAAGAATTTTGATGTATTCTTGTTTTCTGCGAGTTCTTGACAAAAACACGCACGAAGTGGAAACACGCACAAGCCTTCTTGTGTGTTTATATTTGATCCTTTGATCTGCGAGTTTAGATTCGTTTGCGTGAACTTAAAGTGTCAAAAAATTTCTATGTATAGAACACGCACATCATGGCTTGCGAGAACACAAAACGCGTACGCTTTGTTTAGCTAGAAGCCCAAACTCGCACACTATTGTCTACGCGAACTAAGAAACACGCACACAACATTCTGCGCGAACTATAAACTCGCACACCATTGTTAACGCGAAGTGTAGTGAACAGTGTTTTGCGAGTTTCTTTGTTTTGCGAGTTTGTGCCTTAGAATTTTTTTTAAGTTTTTCAAGTTTGATTTTCAAGTCAAATTTTTATCTGAATATTGTGGACGATAATTTCAAGCATACTATTCAAAGATGTCAGAAAAAAAATTCTGATAAGTCTGCGGAGGGAGACATATTTCTAATAGTGATCATAATTTTCTGATTTTTGACGATCATTTTGAAGTAAATTTTTTCAGATATCAAGATGTCTAAAGATGTTTTAGCAGGGAGAGATGTTGCAATCATATACATGCCTAAAATATTTATTATAGAAGTTGAACGGGATAAACTGAAGATTCAGAATTCAGATCTTCCAAATCAGATTCAGGAGTTTAAAGCTAAATGTTAAAATCTGATAAAACTTCTGAATGTGCAAAATGTATTGATCATTCTAAATCTGATTTTTCAGGTATTATCAAGGCAAGAGAGAAAGAGATTAAAGAGAAAGAGAAAGAAATTGGAATAAAAGAGAACATTATTGAGGCAAGAGAGAAAATAATCAAATTGAAAGAAGGAAAAATATCAAATCTCCAAAGCAAGTTGAAGACAACTGAACAACATACATCAACACTTATAGTTGAATCAGTTGATTTGCACATCAAGTTTAAAGCTTTTGAAGATAAAATATCTTCATTGGAAGCAAAGAATACTGATTTGATGAAAAATCTCCAAGCAGATAAAGACAAATCAAATATGGAGAAAGCTTTTACTCAAAAGCTATCTGATCATTCTAATATAGCTATCCAAGAGAAAAAGGATTTGGAGCTAAGATGCATTAAACTCTCCAAGCAAGTATCAGAGTTTGAAAAGATTGTTATTACTGAAAGAGATACTTTTGCAAAGGAGAGAAAAGTTTTTGAAGATAAAGTAATTGAACTTCCCAAACAGATTTCTACATTGCAAGACTTACTTGAAGAAGAAAGAAAATCTTTTCAAAAGAAGAAAAAGTCTTATGATGTTGAAAAGAAAATTGCTGAAAAGAGAAATGTTGGGATTTTCAAAGAAATTTCTGAGAAAACCAAAAACATAGAAAAGGAATTTGAGCAAGAGCGTCAAATCTTTGAAAACGAAATATCTAAGCTAACATCTAAGATAATTGTTCTATCATCAGATGTTCAAAAAGAACATATGGTAAAATCTGATTTGAAAAAGAAGTTTGAAACACTTATTGCTGAAAGAAACATTTTGACTGAAAAGATAAAACAACTTGAAGTTGTAAATGTTGAATTGTTAGAGAAGATTTCAGCTGACGTAATCAGTCAATCACCTTATGACAATTCAACTGAATCAGTTTTTTCTTTTAAAACAACTTCAAGTTCTATTCATGAAATTTTTTTCAAAAAGAAAAGTGTCAAACCAAACATTGTCAAATAAAATCAGATTCGTCCATCTAATTTGTTCTATGACAAAAATGTTGATAGTCCAACAAGCTTTTACATCAAATCTCTTGGAAGAATTCAAAGAAAGGATAGATGGTCTGGAGAGTGAAACGTTCTCCTGATGAAAAGAAGAAGAATGACAAATCATTCATATCCACAGCAAACGCCAAGAAGAACAATGCACACAAAGGTAAATATTTTGGTAAACATGATATGTTTTATTCTGCTAATCATCTTATCCGGATTACTCAAAAGAAAATTTGTTGTTCTTACTGTGGAGAGAATGATTTTGTTGAAAGAGAATCTGCTCATAACTGGTACGGAACTTACAGAATTACTTCTCAAAAAAGTACACTTAAAAGTTTTAAATCTAATGAGAAATGGATTCCTAAATCTAACCAACCATGACCCAAATACCAGTGGGTACCAAAACCTGTGAAAACTGTTTTGCAGGATGCATAGGTTTAGGGGGAGCAGGCAAGATGACTTCTGAGTAAATCAGCTCAGAACTCGGATTTCAGAGTCAATAAGAATGGTTTTTGAATAACACAGTTCAAAACCTGCACCTAAATGTAAAAGAGTATGGTTTCTGATTACAACAGATCAGGACCTGTTCTTAAATGTTAAAGGACTTAGACTTCTAAACACATCAGTTTAGGACTCAATCTTCAATGTTTAAAGATAAGGATATTTTGAAAATATCCAGGGGGATCTTATCTGATCTAAATCATTATATCATGATTTGAGGGGGAGCTTAAATGTAAGTATCTTCTGATCTAGATCTTTGATTGTTTGAAAGAAGAACAACTTTCGAACATGAAAAATGTTTTCATAAATGTTCAAACCACTTCTTATTCTTAAAAGTTTTCATGAATTGAGAAGTGTGCTTTTTAAATGATTTTCACTTGGATACTTTGTTGATTATCTGACCGGGTGTTTCCAAAGATCAATACCTGTTTATTATCTTGTCTATATACTGTCAAGTATTCATACACACCGGTTCAGTACTTCAATTGAAATTGTAATTACCATGTCTCATAAAGAAACAATTTTTCGATGGTAATACTCCCGTTTGTAATTCAATGTTGTTGAGCATCAATCATCATTTCAATCTTTGTACGTTAATTGTGAAATTTTTTATATACGTTCATATAAACAAAATATCAAGTTCTTTGATACCCTAATCTTTAACGTTCATATTTCGTGATATTTGATCTGGTTGATACATTGTCAGATTCTCAAAATAATTCTCTTGATTTCATTTCATTCATTCAATTTCATTGTTTTGAGAGATCTTCTAAGTTCAAATGCTCAATCAGCATTCATATCTTTTGATAAGCATAGATTTTGACAATGTTATCATGCGCTTAACTGTTCAAGCTAAATTGTTGAGCAACACATTCTTTTTAGAACAATTACATGGGATTCGTGTGAGAGCTTAAACAGAACTTCCATGGATTCACGTTAACCAGTGTTTTCTACCCAGGAAGTAATCCTAGAGTGATTGAGGGGTGAGGGGTTTTTAAATCAAAGAGTGGGGGAGATAACTCATCCGATTGACTTTTTCTCAGTGCGTGGAGTGGAAAAATGGAAATGAGAGTTTGGTTAGAAGTGAGTTTAATGTCAAAAAGAAAGAGGGTGTGAGATCAGAGTTAAAAGAATATCAAAACTCTGCACCAACCACTTTCTGAGACGGGCATCCATATCTACTGATTGGTTCACATTCTTTGGTGACTGTGAGATTAGAATTGTATTCAAGATTCAAATAGAGGGTCTAGTTTGTAAATATTGTAAAGTCAAGGGTTTGGTTGTAAAGTCAACATAGTTTGACTTAGTATAAATAGGTTGTCTTTGTGTTAGATTTATACACACGCGCATTAGACACATTCAGAGAGATTGGTAAGACTTCGCACACACACAGTGAACATGCGTGAGACTTGTGACTAAAAGTTAGATCTGTGATTAATTGTAATTCATGTGATTGATCTAATAAAGTTGTGCTCTTAATCTGTGTATTGATATTCTGAGTCTCACAATTCATCAAAAAGGGGGAGATATATCAAGTTTTCAAAGTCAGACTAAAGTTAATATTATCAAGAAGTCAAAGGAAATGTAATGAAAGGGGGATATGTTCAAATCAGATAGATGGTTGTTTGATTCAATTGATTTCAAAGTCAAAGTTTGAAGAAAAGTTGAAGACAAAGTAAGAGATTGAAGATTGACCAAAGCAACAATATTTTTGAAGATTTCAATGGTTATGAAAAAAGTGTCAAAGCTGTTAAAGTAAAGCCAATGGGGGAGATTCATTGCAGATGTTCAAGATATTAAAGTTCATACAATGTCTCAAAGATTTCAAGTTTCAAAGTTGATAAAGATTGTTTGCTGAAGATAAGAAGACCTGAAGATTACTGTCAACTTTTTTTTAATCTTGAATCCAAAGGGGGAGATTGTTAGATTAGAATTGTATTCAAAATTAAATAGAGGGTCAAAGTTATAATTGAGTAATAGTTCAAGGTTTTGTGTTGTAAATTCAACGAATGTTGACTTAGTATAGATAAGTTGTCTTTGTGTTAGATCAGTAGAGACGCGCATTAGACACAATTTACAGATTTGGTAAGAGAGTTCGCACACACACTAAGAACACACATACTTGAGACTTGTGATTACATGTTAGATCTGTGATTTCATTGTAATCATATGATTTGATCAATAAATCTGTTCTTGTTAATCTGTGTGTGAAATATATGCTAGTAATTTGGGTCACAATTGGTATCAGAGCTAGATCAGAATATTCAGAAAGATCGATTTTTTTTTGTTTCGAGTAAAGTCACTGTTCATCGTTACTGTTCCATCAATCAAATTTATGAAATATTGATGTTTTGGATGTGAAATTAAGTTCATAGTGATCGTTCACAGTTCTGGATCATTTCTTGTTTTGGTTGAATGTTCAATTGAACATTAGATTGTGAGAATTTGATCAATATTTCTTGTTTTTGAAAATTATCACTCACGGACTGTTAAGATCTAATTACCACATATACATTTGTTAGTTGATAAATTCACTCTGTAGGGTTGTTCACGATGTTACTGTGATCATTTGTACAAAATTTCAGAGTTAAACATTGAGATTCGGGTAGAAATTAGTGGAAATTAGTGAAAAATATCTCAAGATCCATAGAATTCGCAGATATGATGAAGAACTCGCACGTAGAACTCGCAGAGTCATGGAATTCACAGATTAGTTGATTTTAGTGTTCTTAAGGGAAGAATTCACACATTACAGAGAATTAAAATTGTTAAGGACAGAATTCCCAGGGTTCAAGGAACTCGCACAGAGTATTATATGTGAAATCAAGGATTCGCACAAAGCTATCTACGAGAAGTGTAGAATTCACAGAAGAGACACTTACGAATTGAGAAGGATTCATATTTGAGAGACTTGCGAATTTTCAAAGAATTCGCACAAGCCAATACGAATAGCTCAGATTTTGTATCCTTTGCGATATCCTTTTATACAAATTGTTTCATACGAATTCTTGAATATGAGTGTTATGCGAATTGTGTCTACGAATTCTAGACTTGTGAATTTTTCCTTGTGAATGCTTTGCGAATTGTGATCATCGAATTCTAATTCATACGAATTCTTGCTTGTTGTGTGTGACATACGAATTATGTGTGAGCTATACAAATTCTATATTTAAATTCTTGTTGTGAGTATAATACGAGTCCTTGTATGCGAGTTATGCTTGTTGTGAGTGTCATACGAATTCTTGACTTGTAATAATTTTTGAGTGATTTTTCTGATTTTCTGATTAAAGATCAATACTACCTAATTTTTTATGTTGTGCAGATATCAAATTGCCATACATTGATAAGAAAAGAAATACTGTGCTTACAAAGAGAGATTGTGCTTTAGAATATCTGCCAGAGATTCTGGCCATCAAAGCTGACATCAAGAATCTGAAGATTCAGAATGAATCTCTTCTTGTTCAAATGGATAGATTGAAAAATGATAAAGATCTTAAGAAAGATTTTATTTGCTCTGACTGTGAAGCTAACTTAAAAATTAATTTGCAGGAATTATTGAATCTAAAGACAAAGAGATCTAAAATCTTCAAATTAGTTGAAAAGATCTGAATGTTTTAATTCTAGCTCAAGCTGATAAAAGAAGGAATCAATACAAAGAGATCTAGATGAACTGAGAAGAAGAGCAAACATCTCATGTGAAACTTGTGAAAGGCTGAGAAAATTGAATTCAGAAATTTTTGCTGAAAGAGATAAGTTGAAAGATAAAGTATTCAGTTTGGAAGTTGAAATAAACATGCTGAAAGAGAAAGCAATTAAAGAAAAGAAAATTTCAACAGATCAAGATGAGTTGAAGAAGATTGAGAAGAAGAGAAAGGAAATTGAAAGAGATAATACTGAGCTGAAGAAGAAAATATTTGAATTTGAAGCTCAAATGGATAAAGAGAAGAAAGAAAGAGTTGATTTTGAGAAAGAAAGAAAAGAATTTGCTAAGAAATTTTCTGATTTCTCAAGAAAAGCTTTTGAAGGGAAGAAATCAGTGAAGCTGAAATGTATAAAGCTTTCTCAACAAGTTTCAGACTTTGAGAAAGTAATCATAATGGAGAGAGATAAGTTTGATAAGGAGAAAAAGTTAGTTGAGCAAAAGTGTGTAAAGAAAGATTTTGGAGAAGAAAAGAAAGCATTTGAAGCTGAGATAAAGGAACTGAATGGAAAGTTGTCTAAGTTGTCAACAAACATTCAGAAGGAGAAGAATGCAAAATCTGAGTTGCATAAGAAGTTTGACATACTGTCAAAGGAAAGAAACTGTCTGTCTAAAAAGATCAAAGAACTTGAGGAGGTCATGTTCAAGGTAAAGCTGACTGAGTCAAAGACTCCTGAATCAATAGCTCAATCGCTGAGAGATGATCAAGCTGCATCCGAATGCTCATTCAACTCAGCAGCAAGTTCATTTTTCACACATGTTTCTATTAATCCTTTATTTGATTCAATTGACAGTCATACTTCTAAAATGATCAGATTCGTCCTTCTAACCTTTTCTATGACAAAAATGTTGATGGTTCAGGTCACATCAAAAGAAATAAAACTCAGCAGAAAATGACTTGGAGAAAGAAAGATGAGAAAGATAAAGAGAATTGGTTTTGGAGAGTTAGAGGGTCTTCGGAGGAGAAGAAGAAAGAAGATAAATCATTTTTCCATGCATCTAATACTAAATGGAACAATGCTCATAAAGGTAAAACTTTTGGCAAACCTGATCTGGTCTATACTATCAATCAACTGATCAGGTTAGTTCAAAAGAAAATTAGTTGTTCCTATTGTGGTTCAAATGATTTTGTTAACAAAAATTATGAAAATAGCTGGTATGGTTCTTACTTTATCTCTCCTACTAGAACTGCAACTATAATTTAGGATCCAAATACCAGTGGATACCAAAAGCTAAATCTGTGTTGCAGGCAAATAAATACTAAGGGGGAGAAAGAACCAAGACATCTGAGTACAACAGCTCAGGACTCGATCTCCAATGTTCAAGATTTTGACTTCTAGACAAAACAATCTAGGACTCGGACTTCTATGTCAAAGAGTTTGACTTATGAACTTACTTTAATCCTAGGGGAGACTAAATGATATATTCAATGTTTCAGTACTATGGTTTCTGGTTACATCAGATCAGGACCCGTTCTTAATTTGTAAACCTGAACATTACTATTCTCACCGAAGATTATGTAATCATGGTTTCTGAATATCTTTGTTCAGAACCCATACTGAATTGTTTTTCTTCTGAAGGATACTCAATAGCTCACATCTTTTCAAAGAGTTTTTTATGTTGAGAGGGAGTTTATAGAAATTTAATTGCTACATCTTTTAGGGGGAGTAAATAAATTTCGCTGTCATATTTTTCTAATAAATTGACTTTTTACAGATATTTAGGGGGAGGATATCTGATGTTTTGTCGAGGATACTTAAACGATGATATTCATTCGAGGGGGAGTTTAGATACTATATACTATAGGTATATCTTCTATATCTCAAACTCTATCACTTGTTGAAAGATGAACAACTTTCACTTGTGAAAAATGGTTTCTTAAAATGTTCAAACCACTTCACATTCTTCAAATGTTTTCATGAATTGAGAAGTGCGATTTTTAAATGATTATTTTTTTGGATACTTTAATTATTATTTGACCGTGTGTTTTCAATGACAAATACTTACGTAATTGCCATGCCTTTATATTGTTAAGTATTCTTACACACACTAGTTCAGTACATTTCTTGACTTTGTTATTACCATGTATCAAATGTTTAATCTTTCTATTGTAATACTCCCGGTTGTACTCAATTTTGATTGAGATCAGACGTCATTTCTAAACTAAAATGTGCTTTCATTGTTAAAATGTTTATATATTGTTCATATAAACAATATTCATCTTTGATATCCCTTCCTATTCTTTCTTCATGATAATTTGATCTGATTAAATTATTGTCAGATTCTCAAAAAATTTCTATTATTTCATGATTATTCATTCATATAAAGTTTTGAGAAATCTTAAACTGCTCAAATTTCATTCTGATTTTTAATGAGCATACATATAGTGACAAATGATTTATTGTGCTTAAATGTCAAGAAAATCATTGAGGCAATACATTATTTTAGGAAAATACATGGGATTCAATGTGTAAGTTTAACAGAACTTCCATGGATTCACGATAACCAGTGTTTCCTACCCCATAAGTATTCCCAAGAGTGATTGAGGGGAGAGGGGTCAAAAGATTAAGTGTTGGTGTGTGAAGAGGTCAAATGGGAAAGAGATATTGGTTAGAAGTGATCTTAAATGTTTAAAAGAAAGAGGGTGTGAGAACAGAGTAAAAGAATATCAAACTCTGCAACAAAATCTTTCTGAGTCGGGCAGCCACATAATTTGACCAGTTCACATTCTTTGGTGACCATCATTGAAACAGACAGTGAGCCCATGCCAACTCTTGCAAACACCCCACCAGTTACTCATTCTTTTCTCAAAAAGAGAATGTTTCACATTTTCTAGGGATGCAACACATACGCTATTGGTTCTTCACTTGTAAGATACTGATATTGAAAAAGAAGAAAAGTTGCCCCACCTTCGACCCTTTTTCATGCACACTTGAGTCTATGTATAATCATTGCTATCTCAACGGTTTACATAATTTTGAGCCTTAACAGCAACCATTGTGCTAATTCTTTCATAACACAAGCACAAGCACACAGAAAATCTGTTTTTTCTGTCAGGACATTCATAGATTAACCTTGTATTTTTAAATAATTGAATGGAAGTCCTGGGGAGTGAACATTATCTCAAGCTCCTTCCATTGTACATTCGTTGTACACAGTAACTTTATGTTACTGACAGGCATTTCTAACTGTTTCATATGTTGATTCAGGGTTACAACTCATAATTTGGCTCATTATCAGATCAATTGAGGAGGATTGATTTCTTTCATACATGGGGGAGATTGTTAATCATGAAGACTGTACTACATTGATTAATTGGGGGAGAAGTTTGAAAGACTGTGTTGACATTGAAAAAGTTTTGATGATTCTGATTCTCACAATTCATCAAAAAGGGGGAGATATATCAAGTTTTCAAAGTCAGACTAAAGTTGATATTATTAAGAAGGGGGAGAATTTCAAAAATTTCAAAGTCAAATACAAAGTTTCATTTGTTCAAAGTTCAAGTCAGTTACAAGTTGATTGAAAAAGTTGAGAAAAGAAAGAGAGTTTGAAGAATGACAATGTTTGAAAGTTTTGAAGTTTGTCAAAGTTTGAAGACTTCAATGATTGTGAAGAATATGTCAAAGATGTTAGAAAAGTCAAAGGAGGAAATTTATTTCAAGCGCTATCAAAGTTTGCTGAAGATGTCAAAGTTTTCTAGGTTTAAAGCTAAAAAGATTTTTGCTGAAGATTATTTCTGAAGATAAGAAGACCTAAAGATAATTGTCAAATTTTTTTAATCTTGAATCCAAAGGGGAGATTGTTAGACTACAATTTTATTCAAGATTAAATATAGGGTCAAAGTTGTAATTGTGTAATAATTCAAGGTTTTGTGTTGTAAAGTCAATGAATGTTGACTTAGTATAAATAGGTTGTCTTTGTGTTAGATCAGTAGAGACGCGCATTAGACACAGTTTACAGAGTTGGTAAGAGAGTTCGCACACACACTAAGAACACACATACGCGAGACTTGTGATTTTATGTTAGATTTGTGATTTCATTGTAACCATATGATTTGATCAATAATTCTGTTCTTGTTAATCTGTGTGTGAAATATATGCTAGTAATCTGGGTCACAGTGACCATCATTGAAACAGGCAGGGAGCCCATGCAAACTCTTGCAATTTCCTCACCAGCCACTCGTTTCTTTCTCGAAAAAGAAATGTTTCATTTTCTTCGGTGACGCATCATATCTGCTATCTGATCTTCACTTGAAACATTTAGATATTGAAAAAGAAGGAAACTTGCCCCACCTTCGCACCTCTTTCATGCACATTGAGTCCGTGTAATATCTGTTGTTGTCCCAACAGTTTACACATTTTGAGCCTAAAAAAGCTTAAGTAGCTTCAATCATTTCTACACTTTCACGTTCACACAAGGAATATGTTTTCTTGTCATAACATTCATAGAAATTTTTTTTGTGATTTTTCGATGATTGAATGGAAGCCCTGGGGGAGTGAACATCACAAAAACTCCTTTCCAATGTACATCCGTTGTACAAAGTGGCTCCGTCCTACTTACAGGAAATTTTAACTGTATCGTTTGTTGATTTAGGATTACAACATTTATTATATCTAGATTTGAAAAGATTCGGGTATATACATTTCTTACGAATTGACGGATACACAGATCAAAAGAGCGAAGATTGTCATTTTATAAAGGTGGAGATTGTTATTGTATCATAAAAGGGGGAAATTTATATTTAGAGAAAGTGATGAAATTGAAGAAGTTTTGATGATCATGATGCTCACAATCATCAAAAAGGGGGAGAAATTCTAAAAGTTCAATTCAAATCCATAAAGAGATGTCAAAGTGGAAAAGATTTGTGGATAAATTTTGAAAGTTCAATTCAATCAAGTCTGATGAAAAGAAATTATTCAGAGATGATTCAAAGACAAATCAAGATGACTCGAGAAAGTTTGTTTTTCGAAAGACAATCTAGAGATCAAAGAGATGAAGATATCGAGCATTCAAAGATTCCTCAAAGTTGTCTTAAAGTCAAAATTTCAAAGTTCAAAAGTTTCAAGATTTTAAAGTTTTGTTAAAGACTTGATGACTTTACAAGGCTTTGTGAAAGTGTTAGCTCCAAATCATCTGTTTGTTAAAGTGTTGAAAATACCCGTCCTATTTCAGAGGACTTCCAAAAGATACACTTCAAAGGACGAAGACTTCAGAGGATGAAGAATTCAGAGGACAAACCTGCCTCTGAAGTACTTTTCAGAGATTGCAACTTTCAGAGAAGACATCAGAGATAGCTTCATCAAAGGCTCTGAAGACAACGTCAGAGCTCTGAAGACATTCTCTCTGAAGATGTTCACACTGATGTTTTCTACGAATGAACAGAAGAACAGATGACACGTCACTTAGTGATAAGATTTACTTTCTAGAGTAGGTCACTGTTCAGCATGCTTCCTTTCGTCATACAAGTACACTACTTACTTTATGGTCCTATAAATAGAACCATCACCTTATTGTTCAAGTGTGCTTGAGAAGTTATATATATGATAATATAAGTTGAATACTTTATTCCAAGAATATCTTGTTTATCTTTATCTGCTTTATGAACTGTGATATTTGAATCTCCTTTGATATTAAACTGTATTGCTTCCGCTGTCATTACTCTTATTGTTTATATCATTGTTACGAGATTAGATCTAGGATCCAACAATTGGTATCAGAGCCCCCTTTGTTTCTAAACAAAGAAAGATCATATCTGCATACTCGGATAGATTTACATCTCATTGTTTCTAAACTTTCATTATCTGTGCATGTTCATATAAACCCAGTTTATTAAAGAACATCATATGCTCTAGATTTGATAAGTAAATCTCAGTTCATAACAAAAAGCATCAGTTCTTCAAATCTTCATTTTTTTTACAAATGGCAAACTGAAGCATAAGTGCCATTTATACAGCTGGGTCATTAACAAAACCTCCTACACTTTTAAGGGATGAATATCCCCAATGGAAGATAAGGATGGTAAATTTCCTATAAGGTATGGATAGGGATCTTTTTAGATCTGTGAACATTGGACCTCACATTCCAATGGTGTTGGTGCCAAGAGTTCCTGCAACAGCAGATACTGCCGAAATACCTGCATATTATGAAAAGAAAACCACAAACTTCACTGATGAAAAAAATAATATGATGGATAATGACTCAAAAGCTGTTAGATTACTCATAATGTCCATTCCCAATGATATCTTTCAAGAACTTGATTCTTGTAAAACTGCAAAAGAGATATGGGATCAGTTGTTAAATCAACTTGAAGGTGGCCTACAAACCCAGAAAAATAGAAGAAATCTATGCATCAATGAATATCATGATTTTCATGCTCTACCAGAAGAAACATTACACCAAACTTACTCAAGATTCAACATTCTAATAAACAAATGCAGAAAGTTTGGAGTAATAAAAACAAAAGAGGAAAACAATGTTCTTTTTTTGAAAAGCTTGAATGAAGAATGGTCACAACTGTCCATGTCTATACAGGCTAATCAAGATCTTGAGTCATGGTCATTAACTGACATTTATGGTACTCTTGTTGCACATGAAAAAGAAGTTATGAAGCAAAAATCAAAAACCTCTTTGGGTGGACCCCTTGCGCTTATTTCAAAACAAATATCGAAAGAAAACAACTGTGAAGAGTCACAAAAATGTTTGGAAACAAAAAGAAGATCCAAAAAGGTCTTGATGGCAGAAGAAACTCATACAGATTCAGACTCAGATGAAGATATCAATGCCTTCGCCAAATCTCTTGCATTAATCACTCATCAATTTAACAAGACATTTGGTAAGAAGGTATTTGAAGGAAGGAGAGAGAATGAAGAAAGAAGAAATCCGGAAAGAAGATTTCAACAAGAACCCAGATTCACTCCATATAGTGATCAAAAGGGTGCAAACTTCAATCATGATGATGCAACACAACAAACAAGACCACAACAACCAAGGTATCCATAACCACAGAGATACTTCAAACCTCAAGAACAGAAGCCAGGGACAAGTACTGCCACTCTTCCAACAAATCAAAATGATGGAAGATGCTTCAGATGTGGAAAACCAGGCCACTTCTCTGCAAACTGCAGAGGAAAACTTGTCAAAGATCAAGATTACTACAAGAACAAATACAAATACAATGTAAAAGAAAGAGTTCTTGTAGCAGAAATGGAAGACTGGCTATCAGACTCGACAAGCGACGACGAGGAAGAGCCAACAAATCTCTGTGGTATGGCTTTTTCAGATGGAGATCAAACTGATGAAACATCTGAAGACAACTCTGAGAAGGTAAACTCTCTTTACACCTCTGACAGTGATCCTGAAATAGATGCATTTAAACTAATTAATGAACTTCAGGATTTAGAGCAAAAGTTTGTTGAAGAAAAACAGAAAAGAGAGCAAGTAACAAAAGAGCTCATTTTTTACAAAAGAGAAAAGAATCTTCTGGAAACAGATAAGAAAGATATTTTTCTCGAAAAAACTAAACTTGAAGAAACCTTCAAGCAAAAAGAAAAATCATTTTCAGAAGAAATAAGAGAAATAGAGAAAGTTTTAAAAGGAAAAGAAGAAGAAGTAAAGAAATATGAGTATGAAAGGCTCAATTCTATTGCCTTAACCAAATTTTTTCAAAAGGAAAGAGAAATCTTACATCAATCTCTAGATAGAAAAAATCTTCGAATCAAAAGCTATGTTAATGCACAAAGTGTCTTCCACAAAATAAAATCTCAAATGGACTCTCAATGGCTAGGATTCAATGAGTTGAATTCATTCAATGGATTGGAGAAAACTTCACTTTCTTCCACTTTCTGTATGGGAAAGGTCCAAAGCTTTGAAAGTCCATCTCTGAATAATTTCAAAAGAATGAAAACATCAGAGGGATCAAAAGCAAGAGCTTTGAATTTCAAAAATACTACGTACTCTGAAGTACAAGACATTCAAGAGTCTGTGTTACAGATAAAAGAAGAAACTTCAGAAGTACTCTTTACAAAACCTCAGAGCTATGATCCCAAAGAAATTTTCAGATTTGTTGCTTTCATCTCAAGTGAATCAGAGACATTTGAACCAAGTACCTCTGATACAAGTACTTCTGAAAATGAATCTAAGAGTTCACTTAATCCAAATGCTCCTCTGTATTCACCAAAGTCAGATGAAAACATCAGAACCACGTTTGAAGATGATGTTCAAAGGATATGGAAAGAAAATGTCATGGAGGACTTAAAAAGAAAAGAAAGCATGAAACGAATCATCAAAGTCTCTAGATCAAAAGAAATTAAAAAACCAATAGAGGTAGATATCTCTATTAAATCTAAGAGAGACTTTCTTGACTCTGATTCAGAATCTGATTTAGAGATTGATGAACAGATTTTTTGTAAACCAGGGAATGTAATTCACAAAAACATAGAAACTGTTGGCTCTGGTATTTCGAATGTTCCAATTTCAGTATTGAAAACCAAAACCAGAATACCAATAAGTCCTGATTTTGCAAATATGTGTTTACAAGGAAAAACATCTCTGGAACTTGAAAAAGAGTTGCAAGAAAAGGCAAAGAATAAAACAAACACTTCTGGCTCTTACACCTATAAAACAATAAAATTCTCTCCTGAACAAAAGGGCAAATAGACAAAAACTAACCATATTGATCCTGTTTGTGCAGTAAGCAGCAAAGAAAAGAAGATGTTTTTGAACAAGAAAAAGCAACTTGAAAAGAAGACTGTCTTTCAAGCAAAAAGAAAAGAAGTAGTTAAGGATAAAGGTAATATTCCTAGTGCTAGTTTCAAAAGAAGTCAAAATGTAACAAATGCTTTTAATAAAAAGAAAAACTTTGCTCCTACTTCTTCTTGTTCTATTAATTGTAACTGCATTTATCTCTTGATGAAACTGAAGAATCATTTTAAAGGATCACACTGCCTTTTGAATCAATCTCTGAAAAATATCTCAGAGACAAAATCTCAAAAGAAGACACGTAAAGGCAAGACATCAAAAGATGAGATACCAAAAAGTCATCCAAATCCACCAAAGTCTAACACAAAAGGACCCATAATGAGGTGGGTACCTAGGAAACAATAATCTGTCTTGCAGAAACAGTCAATGCCAATCTGGTACCTAGATTCTGGATGTTCAAGGCATATGACTGGAGATAAAGAACTGCTATCCTCATTTAAAGCAAAATCTGGAGGAGCAGTTACTTTTGGAGACAACAAGCAAGGACAGATTAAAGGATATGGTGAGTTATCAAGAGGAAATGTTTCAGTATCAAAGGTTGCTTATGTGGATGGATTAAAACACAATCTGATAAGCATAAGTCAACTTTGTGATCATGGTTTTGATGTGAAATTTCAAAGAAAATATTGTTCACTTCTTCACTCAGAATCAGGTCAAGAAATGCTAAGAGCAGACAGAAAAGGTAACCTCTACAGAATGAACTTTACCAAAATCACAGACACTGATTCAGAGAAACTTTGTCTTGTATCTCTGAATAGTGAGGAAATCTGGCTCTGGCATAAAAAGTTTTCGCATCTAAACTTTTCCTCACTTGATAAGTTAGTTAAACTTAATTTGGTTAAGGGATTACCATCTCTAAAGTTTAACAAAGATCATCTTTGTTCTGCTTGTGAAATGGGAAAAATGAAAAGATCTTCCCATAAAACTAAAAGTGAAAACAATTGTCCTAGACCTCTGCACATGCTTCATGTGGACCTCTGTGGTCCTATCTCTATACAAAGTCTAGCAGATAAGAAATATATTCTGGTTCTGATTGATGAATTTTCCAGATACACATGGATAGAATTCATTAGAGCTAAATCTGATGTACCTGACATATTAATAAGGTTGTTAAAAAGATTACAGGTTCTATTCAGCAGCAAAGTTCAGAAACTAATAAGTGATAATGGAACAGAGTTCAGAAATGCCAAAATCAATTCTTATCTATCAGAAGAAGGCATTACTCCTAACTTTTCTACAGCAAGAACTCCTCAACAAAATGGAGTAGTTGAAAGGAAAAACAGAACACTTGTTGAAGCTGCAAGAACAATGCTTGCTGAATCAGATCTTTCAACAATTTTTTGGGCAGAAGCAGTAGCAACAGCTTGCTTTACTCAGAATAGAGCTACAATTGTCAAAAGATTTCAGAAAACATCCTATGAACTCATTAACAATAGGAAACCTAATATTAAATATTTTCATGTTTTTGGATGCAGGTGTTACATTCTGAAAGATAGAGAATATCTTGGAAAGTTTGACAAGAAAGCTGATGAGGGCAAATTCATTGGATATTCATTATTCTCAAAAGCTTTCAGAGTGTTCAATCTTAGAACAAGGACTATCCAAGAGAGCATCAATATCTCTTTTGACGACAATAAAAGCTCTGAACAACAAGAGAGTTACTCGTCACCTATCTTTGAATCATCAAGGGAATCTGAATTAAACAGAATATTTGAAGATTTCTTTGATGATGAACACTCTGAAGTTATCTTTAGAGATAGACCGAGAGTGAATTCAGAGGAACCTCAAGAAATAGGTACAACCCTTTCAGGGCCCTCTGGATTAACACCTTCTATTTCACAAAATACAGATCAACAAAGTGAATCAGAAGAAGATCAAGAAGTATCCGAAGTAACTCCAGAAGCAAATGGTGAAGAACAAGAATCTGCATCTCTGGAACAAAACTCAGAGCCTCTGAACAGTACAACAGAGGTGTCACCAACAGAGCCTCTGAACAGTACAACAGAGGTGTCACCAACAGATCCTCTGAACAGTACAACAGAGATATCACCTACAGAGCCTCTGAACAATACAACAGAGATGTCACCAACTGTCAGAGACTCTGAAGCTCAAACTCCACCCCAAATTTATGCTCCAATTACCAGATGGACAAAAGATCATCCAATTGATCAAATCATTGGATCCTCATCCGCAGGAGTTAAAACAAGATCTGCCACCATCAATGAATGTTTCTACGTAAACTTTTTGAGCATTATTGAACCAAAGAAGGTAAAAGAAGCTCTTGAAGATCCTCATTGGATCTTTGCAAAGCAGGATGAACTTCAAGAGTTTGTAAGAAACAAAGTCTGGACCCTAGTTCCTCTTCCCAAAGAAAAATTTGCAATTGGAACGAAATGGGTTTTCAGAAACAAAAAGGATAAGGATGGAATAATAATCAGAAACAAAGCCAGGTTGGTTGCAAAAGGATATTGCCAGGAAGAAGGCATTGATTATGATGAAACCTTTGCACCTGTAGCTAGGCTAGAAGCAATCAGAATCTTCTTAGCCTATGCTGCACACAAAGGATTCAAAGTTTATCAAATGGATGTTAAATCTGCCTTTCTTCATGGTAAATTAAGTGAAGAAGTTTATGTCCAGCAACCACCTGGATTTGAAAGTACAGAGTATCCTAATCATGTTTATTATTTGGATAAAGCTCTGTATGGACTTAAACAAGCCCCAAGAGCTTGGTATGAAACTCTGTTCACCTTTCTAACTCAAAATGGATTTGAAAAAGGCACAATTGATACTACCTTATTCATCAAAAGGTACAAGAATGAAATGCTTTTAGTACAAATTTATGTTGATGACATTATATTTGGCTCTACAAATCAAAAGTATTGTAACAAGTTCTCAGAGTTGATGAAGAGTGAATTTGAGATGAGCCTCATGGGAGAATTAACTTTCTTTCTGGGCTTACAAGTAAAACAAACTTCAGAAGGTACATTCATAAGTCAATCTAAGTATGTCTCTGAAATTTTGCAAAAGTACAAACTCAATGATTCAACTTCAATGAGAACACCTCTATCCACCGGAGTCAAACTTGACTCTGATCCTTCAGGAGAATCTGTGGATATAAAAACCTACAGAGGCATGATAGGTTCACTATTATACTTAACTGCAAGTAGGCCTGACATAATGTTTGCAACATGTCTTTGTGCTAGATATCAAGCAAATCCAAAAGAATCTCATTTATCTGCTGTCAAGAGAATTTTCAGATACCTCAGAGGGTCACACTCATTAGGCCTCTGGTATCCAAAACTTTCTAGTTTTGATCTAACAACTTACATTGATGCAGATCATGCTGGATGTAAGCTTGACAGAAAAAGTACCTCAGGATGTTGTCAGTTATTGGGCAATAAGCTGGTAAGTTGGTCATCCAAGAAGCAAAACTGTGTTTCAACTTAAACTGCAGAGGCAGAATATGTTGCTGCTGCTAGTTGCTGCTCACAAGTAATATGGATGAAAACTCAGCTCAGAGATTATGGCCAACAAATTGAAAGAATTCCAATTCTCTGTGATTCAAAAAGTGCCATAGCCATCTCTGCCAATCCAGTACAACACTCCAAAACCAAGCACATCGATGTAAGGTACCACTTTCTGAAAGATCATGTTGAAAAGGGAACAATAGAGATGTATTTTGTACCAACTAAACTACAACTTGCTGATATTTTCACAAAAGCTTTAGATGAACGAAGGTTCAATTTTTTAATTAGCAAGTTGGGAATGTTGAATATGTCTACCTAACAAAAAATGGTAAACTCAGAGTCTCTGATCAATTATCAGAGACTCTGAACCAAGTAGCATATGTCAGTGCTTAACACAAGAAAACATCAGAGTCTCTGATCCATTCATCAGAGCCTCTGGACTTTTTCACAAATGGTAAAAATCACTTGTTTTCTCCAAGCATGTGTCAAGGGGGAGAACATAAAAGACTTCATTCTTTGGTCAAGGGGGAGACAAAGACCCTTTCAGCTTTCAAGGGGAAGAAAAGTTTGTCTCTGATATTTATATCAGGGCCTCTGATCTTGTCTCTGATATTTATATCAGAGCTGATCTTGTCTCTGATATTTATATCAAAACTAATCTTGTCTCTGATATTTATATCAGAGCCTCTGATCTTGTCTCTGATATTTATATCAGAGCCTCTGATCTTGTCTCTGATATTTATATCAGAGCTTCTGATCTTTTCTCATTAAACGAATATTCCAAGAAATTCTTTTAATAATAAATCTTTTTGGATAACCATTCGTTTCTTTTTAAACCCAACTGGCGGTTTTCTGACACAAAGCGGCTCTCCCCTACATACCTAAACGTGTCACCTATTAATTAGGGGATGATGGAACGTCCTTTCTGACATTAGGGACTCTCATTCGCCGCTTCCATAACCTCTCCCTCTACCCTTTGTCTATAAAAACCCTGTTTCACTTTTCATTATCCTTTACGCTCTCAAAATCCAAAATCCCAAATCTCTCATTCTAAGCTTTCATCTTTCTCAACCTGCAACAATGGCGGCCCATTCCCAAACTTCAGATAACTCGAGCAAACTTGTTCCAAGCTTGAATATGGCACAGTTCGATGTTCCAGTAAAAGGTAACAACTACTTTCTGGATGTCACCCAAACCAAATACGATGAACAGTTTCGCCCAATCCTTCACTTTTTCACCAACTGCGAACTCAATGATGTTCTAACCAAACATGCCTCAGATATTCCCCTTCGCTTTGTCCAACAATGGTGGTATTCAAGTGAATACGATGATGAAAAGAAAGGACTGGTTGGGCACATTGACCTAGGAGAACAGAGACTGAACATAAGAATCACCCCACAAACCCTGACTACCAAGTCAAGAAGTCCTTCTTCAGTTCCTCCACCACTTAGGATACAACAAAGAAATAACACGCCTAAGTCAATTCAGACGTCAGTACCTGCCTCCCAAATGGAACTTTATGTTTAGTGTTCTCAACAGAACAATTACCTACAAGATTGGAAGTCAGGATCAGACTCATCCAGCGATCATAGCCATAATGTATGCTCTCTTCTTCAACGGAAGCATAAATATGGCTCACATTCTCTTCTGTGAGATGCTGACGGCGGTGGACAAAAAGAACAAGGACTTGGCCAAAGGAAAACAACCAATATCGGTACTGTTTCCCAGATTCATCTCTGTGGTCATTCAACGAGCAATGGAGAAATTCTCCATCACTGAGGAGGGCCCAATGACACCTCTGTTTATGATGAACTCGATCAAAGCAACAGAGGTTCCTCCTTATCCACATGACCGACGATTCCCACATACCATGATTGAGGTAATTCCTGCTGACTCTCCTACCCATCTCCTGCTTAGTCGTGTTGCCCAATCATCAGAACCGATGATGGGATCCCCAACACACTTAGGTTCTGAGCCTGAGCCTGAATCGGAGAGTGATATCTCTGATACTGCTCAAAACATTAACAGAGCACAACCAGAGGGTGGCTCTGAGAGAGTGAGGAAGAGAGAACATGAGAACCCTCCCTCTGACGAAGAGAATAACTCTGTCAGAGCAGAGGAAGGTGAGGAAGAGAGAATTCCACAGGGTGAGTTTCTAAACCTAGAATCTGAGGGCGGTGAGGTAGAAAAAGATGTCCTTGATGACACACATGAGAGATTCCAAAGCCCAAATCCCCGTGCAAACATATTTACTGTCCAAGGTGGTCCAGCATCAATGGACATTGAAACAGAGGTGCACACCTCGAACCCTTCCCATCCTAACCGCTCAGAGGCATCTGTTTCTGCCTCTGAAGCATGCACCAGAGGGGAAACCTCTGATACGGCTAAGTCCTCCCAAAAGGACTTAGACCAAGATAAAAATACTCAATCACCCCAGAGTATGTCACCTCCACCCACACATGATGCCTTTGTAGCTCAAACTAAATTGGACCGTCCATTAGAACGTAAGGATTGCCTGTCAGAAAAAGAATGGCACGACCTTCTTGCACAAGGAATCGTTAGCATGGACAGCAAGGTTTCCAAACACATTCAGTTCTCATCATCAGATTCTGACTCTGATGAGCAGAGACCAATCGGAACCATTATAGGGAAATCCTTGAAAAAGGGTCCCCAAGGATTAATGGGAAGTCCTTCCGGAGAAAACATCAAACCACCTCCGAAAGAAGGCCCCTCTGAACTCGAGGGAAACTTAGAATCATGTGTTGATCCTAAGGTTACCCCCTCTGATTACGTTACCAAAGAGGAGTTCAAAATCTTTGGTGATGAAATCAGAGAATCTCTGAAGGAGATAAAACTTCAAATGGAGAAGACCTCAGAGGCCTCTGCCTCTAACTCTGAAGTTGAAAAGCTCACTTCAGAGGTCTCTGAGCTGCGCACGACGGTTCTCAATCAGAACGAAAAACTGGATGCTCTGGAAAGCTTGGTCATAAAAAATGACTCCGTATTGTCCAGAGAAATTCAGAACTCGAAAACAGAGCTCCTCCAGGCGATTCCACCTACTCTGCCCCCACTCCATCACATGCAGACTTCTCTCAATTCAAAGAGGAAGTCTTGCGTTCTTTGGCAGAGGTACTTGCAAAGATCCCTACCTCCTCTACTGCTGCTCCTACATCAGAATTTGTTACAAAGGTTGACCTAACCAACTTCTCCAAGAAGATCACCAGCAATGTAATGACTATCTCCAGCAAGTTCGTCTCCAAGACCACGCAGCAGAACAAGAAGATTGAAGACCTTCTGAAGAATGTCAAATCTTCAGAGGGAGTATTGAAGAGAAAGGAACCAGAGGTCGCATGCTTTGAGGAAGCGCGAAAGAAGGCTAGATATGAAGATTCTGATGACGAAGATGACCAACCTCAGGGGTCATCCGATCTTCATAAGGGGGAGAAGACTCCTACTCCAAAACCTGTTGAAACACAAAAGGAGTCTACTCCCTCTGAATTAAACCAACACAAGGAGAAAGGAACAGAGAGACGTTCAACCTCCACCTCTGCTGAAGATATTCAGGCCACTCTAAAGTCGCCAGTACCGATCATCTTTTTAGGACCATCCACTTCAGGTGCTCCAATAGTTCCAATCACAGCTGAACAAATCACAGCTGCATCTCAAGAAACTATTGGAGCTCTAGACGAAGAAGAAGATGAACAACTCGTAGACTTCTCAACATCAGAAGATGCATTCTCATCACCAGAAAGACCAACTTATGTGATGAGAGATGCTTACGAATCAGAATCTGAAAAAGAAGAAAAATCAGATTCTGGAAAAGAGGTTGAAGAAGAAGTTGAAGTAGTTGATGTCGAAGAGTATGTCTTCAAGAATGCTCAACCACATCATACTTCAACAACGTCAGAGCTGAGGGAATCACCAGAGATAGATGGCTACATATCTGAACCCACAAAAGAAGATCCTCCACAGACGAAGGAACCAGAAACCATGGTTGTTGATGAAAAGGATCCTTCAGAGAATCCTGTTCAGAAAGCAAGCATCGGTCTTCCAGCAAAAGTGTTCAATAAACCTCCCACATTCCTCGAATCAAATCTCGAAGCTTCCATAGAAGACCACTTCAGATACATCTACTGTGAGTTCAACATGGCAGACACACTAGTCATTCCTCTGAATCCAAGAATCAGAGAGGACATGCCAGACTATGAGCGAAGATTTATCAGAGATAAAACCAAACCAAGAGCACAGGTCCTCTCTGATGATCCAATCATCAAAATCAACAATATCTCAGAAAAGACCTTTGCTTACAACAAGATTATCTATAGGAATTATATGGTAACTCGATCTGATCAGAAGATTTACGAGTTCAATGACAATGATCTCGTAAATCTAAATCCATATGATTTACCACATTTATATGCCTATTTCTCTACCAGGTATGATCATGGAAGAAGGGAAATCAGGATGGGCATGGTTGAAGTCCGACGGGCAATGGAGGCCTATGTCAAACACCGAGCAAAACGTGACTTTCAAATAGCTCTGAACCTCGGGGAAGAGAAGCTGGAGGTAACTGAACCTGTGGAGTCATTCGACAAACTTGAAGAACAGAAGACTGGATCAATCGTTGCAGAACCTCTGGGTTTCGTCTTCAGAGTAAATCAAGAAAAGAAGATCTTTCTAGCTTCGGAAGTGTCGAAGTATTCTGATGAAACCATGAGAGGTATAAAGAAATTGATCCATGCAAAGGAAGAAAGGCACAGAGCAGATTTACTGGCAAAGCTTGACTTAGAGATTGACTCGATGATCAACTTCAGAGCTCTGATCATGAAATTCCATGGAATCTGTTCAAGTGACAAATTGTAGTCTGTTTCTTTATTTTACTTTCTTTGTATTAAACTTCCAAATGTTTAAGAAGTAATACTTAAGAGGATGATTTTCTCCTCTATGCTTTCTAGTTTAAAATTCAATTCTCTATTATTTTTGTATCTTTTGTTTTCGACACATAGGGGGAGATTGTTAGCTCCAAATCATCTGTTTGTTAAAGTGTTGAAAATACCCGTCCTATTTCAGAGGACTTCCAAAAGATACACTTCAGAGGACGAAGACTTCAGAGGATGAAGAATTCAGAGGACAAACCTGCCTCTGAAATACTTATCAGAGATTGCAACTTTCAGAGAAGACATCAGAGATAGCTTCATCAGAGGCTCTGAAGACAACGTCAGAGCTCTGAAGACATTCTCTCTGAAGATGTTCACACTGAAGTTTTCTACGAATGAACAGAAGAACAGATGACACGTCACTTAGTGATAAGATTTACTTTCTAGAGTAGGTCACTGTTCAGCATGCTTCCTTTCGTCATACAAGTACACTACTTACTTTATGGTCCTATAAATAGGACCATCACCTTATTGTTCAAGTGTGCTTGAGAAGTTATATATCTGATAATATAAGTTGAATACTTTATTCCAAGAATATCTTGTTTATCTTTATCTGCTTTATGAACTGTGATATTTGAATCTCCTTTGATATTAAACTGTATTGCTTCCGCTGTCATTACTCTTATTGTTTATATCATTGTTACGAGATTAGATCTGGGATCCAACAGAAAGACTTTTCAAGATTCTTCAAATCATCAAAGTTTAATGATTATCAGAGCTTCAAAGTTTAAGACCGTCAGAGATAAAGTTTGAAGAATCAAGAGCTGAAGACTATTGTCAAAAAAAATTTAAATCTTGAATAAAAAAAAGGGGGGGGGGGATGTTAGTGCATTGTTGTATCTAAGATTTAATGTAGAAAAGTCAAAGTCTGTAAAGTCAAGTTAAGTCTTAGTTTAGTCAATGATGTTTGCTTGTAAGCCTTGTGGAGTTTGACCATATATAAGGCTTATAAGTGTTTGTTGTAAGGGTGGTCAAGCATTGTAATTGTTACAAACTAAGAGATATATGACAAGATCATCTTCTCTCTCTACTCTCTCTCTCTAGGATTGTTCTTTGATTGTCAATATCTTGATTTAGATTAAATTGCTTGGAATCTGGGATTTTACATTTACACCAACGACTTTTTCTCTCTCTCTATGTCTGTTTACTCTCTCTCTCCCTCTCTAGCCACAAGTATCACAGCTAGTAAACAGTGTGTGTGTATGTGTGGTTACTCTCTAGTTACAAGATTACAAAACAAACAAGCTATTTATACTAAGTCAACTCTTGTTGACTTTTACAACTCAAGACATTAAGTAAAGTCAAACACACTTGACTTTACCAATAATTTACAAACTTTACATTTTTGACCCTTTTAATTTTGAATACAACATTTTAGGCTCAAAAGTACTGTCCTTTTTTTAACAAGTAATAACGGAAAAAAAATATCGGATATCGATCCATAGAGAAATGCTTGTAAAAGTTTCTCAAAAGTCTAGTCTTTAAAAACTAATTTTAGATGGAGAATTCGAAGAAATCTTTTTTGTTGGGTGGTTGATTATCACTAAGAAAAAGATGCAAAAAGAAGCAAAGGATGCAAGGCTTTCTTAAGAAAAAATAAAAACAGATAATCCGGTAAAAAGATATTATAGTGACATACGCTATTTCAGATTTAATATTAAAGTAACTTCTGAAAAGTTAACACGCTCTCATACAAATAATTAGTCGCCAATTAATTAGATGTAATCTTCAATGAAATATTTGACAATCTGATTTAAATAACGTTAAGACTATATTAAATACACATTTTTACCTTTTTACCGGCTTAAATCTTAGCTCGACTTTACACCCCAAGCTAAGCTTCTTAATTTAGCACTGCTTGGTTTCTTTTTGCCAAAGCTATAAAGACAAACAATGGAGATGAAAAATGAGTGAGATAATTTGCAAGTACTAGTATTTATGAAAGGAAGCTTGTTGCATAGGTAACGACTTTCTTTAAGAAAAGATGAAAATTTAAAGTGCATGGAATTGTAAATAACAATAATTAAAATGCGGGAATTAAAGTGTGAGAAAGTAAATTACGGAAAATAAATGACAAGAAAAATAAATAGCGGAATGTAAAGTGCGATAATGGAAATTACATGAAATAAACAACTAGAATCCTGGGATCAATACTTGCGTATTATCTTGTCTATATACTGTAAAGTATTCACACACATCGGTTCAGTACTTCATTTTAATTTGTTATTACCATGTCTCATAATGAAACAATTTTTCGATGGTAATACCCTCGTTTGTAATTCACTGTTGTTGAGCAGCAATCATCATTTCAACTTAAGTGTTCATTTCTAAACTGTTTATATTCGTTCATATAAACAAACAATCAATTTCTTTGATACCCTAACCATTTCACGTTCATATCTTATTTTATTTGATCTGATTGATACATTGTCAGATTCTCAAAACAATTCTCTTGATTTCATTTCATTCATTCAATATCCTTGTTTTGAGAGATCTTCATTGTTCAAATGCTCAAATTTCATTCATATTTTTAAAATAAGCATACATTTTGAAAATGTCATCATATTTTGTGCTTAACCGTTCAAAATAAACTGTTGAACAACCATTCTTTTAGGTCAAATTACATGGGATTCGTGTGAGAGCTTAAACAGAACTTCCATGGATTCACGTAAACCAGTGTTTCCTACCCAGGAAGTTATCCTATAGTGATTGAGGGGTGAGGGGTCAAAATCAAAGAGTGGGGGAGATAACTCATCCGGTTGAGTTTTTCTCATTGCGCTGAGAGGTAAAATGGAAAAGAGAGTTTGGTTAGAAATGAGTATAATGTTAAAAAGAAAGAGGGTGTGAGAACAGAGTTAAAAGAATATCAGAACTCTGCACTAACCACTTTCTGAGTCGGGCAGCCACATCTACTGATTGGTTCACATTCTTTGGTGACCATCATTGAAACAGGCAGTGAGCCCATGCCAACTCTTTCAATTACCCCACCAGCTACTCATTTCTTTCCCGACAAATAAATGTTTCAATTTTTCTTAGGGACGCAACATATCTTCTATCTAATCTTCACTCGGAAGATTTAGATATTGAAAAAGAAGGAAAATTGCCCCACCTTCGCACCTCTTTCATGCACATTGAGTCCGTGTAATATCTATTGCTGTCTCAACAGTTTACACAATTTGAGCCTTATGAAACACAATCATTGTGCTAAATTCTTTCATAACACAAGCACGAGCACACAGAAAATTTGTTTTTCTGTCCGAACATTCATAGATAAACCTTGTGTTTTTCAATGATTGAATGGAGGTCCTGGGGAGTCATCATCAAACCAGCTCCTTAAATTGTACATTTGTTGTACATAGTAACTCCGTGTTACTTACAGGCATTCCTAACTGTTTCATTTGTTGAATCAGGGTTACCACATTCATTATATCTGGATTTAAAAAGATTCGGGTATATACAGTTCATGATTCAGCTGTTAAGATCAAAGGGCAGAGAATGTCAAATCTATCTCAAAGGGGGAGAATATTTGTAAAAAGGGGGAGATTCAAAGAAAGTGTTGAAATTGAGAAAGTTTTGATGATTATGATGCTCACAATCATCAAAAAGGGGGAGAAATATACAAAGGTCAATTTCAAATCAATTTCAATGTCATGAAGAAAGTTTAAAGTAAACACTTGTGGAGAATTTCTGAAAAATTAAATCAGATGAATGTTTTGTCAAAGAATTCAAAAGATTCTGAAGACAAGTTCAAATCAGATGATTCGAGAAAGTTTATTTTTCCAAAGACGGTCAAGAGATCAAAGAGATGAAGATACAAAATTCAAAGATTCCTCAAAGTTTTCAAAAGATTCCTGAAGATTCCAAAGAACTTTAAAGAAGTTTCAAAGATTAAGTTTTCAAAGATTTGTTCAAGACTTGTTGACTTTCAGAGATGCAAAGTGTTAAAGACTTTTCAAGATTCTTCAAAGACTAAAAGGCTGAAGATTGTTAAAGTCTCAAAGTCCAAGACTGTCAGAGACAAAAGTTGAAGAATCAAGCGCTGAAAACTAGTGTCATATTTTTTATTAAACCATGAATACAAAAGGGAGAATGTTAGTGTATTTTATTATATCCAAGATTTAGTGAGAAAGGTCAAGTCTAGCAAAGTCAACAAAGTCAAAGTTTAGTTTAAGTCAATCTTAATGTTTGTTGGTTTAAGCTTGTGGTTTAGTCATGGGTATAAATACCATGTTTGCTTGTTTGTAATCATGTAACTAGAACTAGATGAACGTATTGTAATATCTTGTGAGACATATGATATAAGAATTTTCTCTCTCTACTCTCTCTCTAGAATCTTGATACTGTCAAACATATTTTGAGATTGAGACTGCTTGATATTGATCTGGGAATACATCAACAGGATTCTTTATGCGCAAACTAGAAACAAACTCGTACAATACACGAAAAACATCATCTTGCACGTTCTTTGATTTTAGCGTGTTCTTCCTTAGCGCGTAGTATGGATCTTGCGTGTTTTACACATGTCTTCACAGATTCGATCCAAAAATTCAAATAGCCTACAATTTGATTTACAACTTGAACCAATATGATCGAAAAGACAATTAGAACACATTTGTAACACATGATTTCAATTAAAAACAACAAGTCAATGAATCAAATTTACACACTGTTCGATGTGGTTTTTCAAGAAAATCAAAAATTAAAAAATTGAATATGATTCTGTGATTAAATTGTGTAATAATGTGAATAGAACGTGATAGAGCACTCAAATCGATCACAATTACACTATCTTTACATCTAAAAACAACAAACTTAAGAAAATTCAATCCAACAGTGATGTTTTGCGTGTTCTTGAAATTTTCAAGAAATCGATCAAAATTTTGTGATGTAATCCTTCTCTGAATATGATTAGGTTCAACTCTTATACTAATTGAAAATGTAATTTCTCAGTTATCAAGCACACTTCAACCAAGATTATGATATGACAATTATAGTTGTAGAGAGAGAGTAGAGAGAGAAAATCACACAATCGTATTATTATCAATGTAACAATTACAAGTCTCTTAACCTCTACTACTCTCACAACACAAATCTATAAATACAAACAACTAAAACTCTCAAAACACTAAACACTCACAATGTAGAAACTCTCATACAACAAACTTTGACTTACTTTGACTTAAGGTTGACTATTTTGACTTTACAAGACATTGACTTTTCACATTAAATCTTGGATACAATTTATCCACTAACAAAAAGAAAACCCGGTTACTTTAGATGCAGAGGGGAACGATATTGAGTTGATGAGGAAGAAAGAAGAAGGAGAAGTGAAGGCAAATAGAAGGAAGCATGCTGTAAGGAAGGTTGTTAAGAAATGTATATTTTATAGTCTTGCATATTTTAATTTGTGTTGGATGATGTTAGGGTATATGATCGAGTTAAGTATTTAGGGTTTTTTAATCATGAAGCACGATGGGCATGAATAACAATTGAAAAATGCAGCTTTTTTGTTATAAAATTATTCAATTCATGAGTCGTAACATGCATATATGCTGATGAACATGCATATTTCAATCTGAAAAATACATATATGAAGTATCTTGCAATGAGGTGCATATGATTCTGAGATTGGATATATCAGTGTGGAAATGCATATATGAAGTACGTATGAATTTCAGTTTGCATAATTCCTAGTGTTAAAGTACTACAATTTTGCACAATTGGGAAACACATGTTGTTGGGAATTCAGAATTTGCACAAGTATGGTTAATGCTGCTAGCACAACATGGTTAGTACTTCTGAGAAAATTTAATACTGCTAAACAAGATTAATACTGCTTGATGAAGTTACTACTGATGAGCATAGTTAGTACTGCCGGAGTTAGTACTGCCAGATCAAAGTTAATACTACTGAATGATATTAATACTGCTCATGAAGTTAGTGCTTCTTAAGAGATAATCAAGATACGTGCAGATCAAGACTGAAGATAATCATGGAAGGTTTGGAGATAACTTTGGAAGATTATACTGAAGATCTTTTATATTTTGTAATTATCTTTTATCTTTAGTATATGTATAGACTTAGTCAGAATAGTTTAGAATTATTTTTTGATTATGAGTTTTTGCTTTCATAGAGAGAATAAACCTCAAGGTTTATAATCCTATTTCTAGAGAAGTAGAATTCGTATTGGTGAGCCTGTTCATCAATATTGAGGTTGTGTGTGAAATCTTGTAGCTTTAAATCATTCAATAAAGTTTACAATTTGTAATTTCTGATTCACTGTTTCATTGATCTTTGAATATTAAAGTGTTATTCCACAAACTCCTTTAATATTGTTTCTGAGTGTTTATTCTTGTTAAGATTTTAGATCCTGACAAGTGGTATCAGAGCTAGTATTCTCATAAACCTTCATTCATCATGAAAACACAGTTGAATCAAACAGTATTCTTGTCTCAAAGGTTCCAATGCTCATATCTAATGAGTTTGACATGTGGAAGATAAGGATCAAGCAATACATTCTCCTCATAGATTACTCTATGTGGGACATCATTGAGAATGGACCATCTGATGAAGGAAAAATTGGCGCAGATGGAAAAAGAACACCACCAAAGACAGATGCAGAAAAGAAGATAAGGCAGACAGAGATGAAAGCCTTGAGCACACTGCTCTTGGCTATTCCCAATGAATATCAACACCAATTCTGCAATTGCACTGATGCACAGATGCTTTGGAATGCTCTAGAGAAAAGATTCTCTGGTACCAAAAGTACCAAGAGATATCAGAAGGCAATACTGAAGCAATTGTATGAAAACTTTATGTCAACTAAGAATGAGTCCATGACTCAAAATTTTCACAGGTTTAACAAGCTGATTGGTGAACTAGCTACTATGGGAGTACAGATTGATCAAGATGATGTAAACAGAAATTTTTTAAGGTCCCTAGGAGATGAATGGACCATGTATACTGTTTCATTCAGACAGAATGAACAATTGGAAGAAAAAGAACTTGATGATTTGTACAATGACCTTAGAGTATTTGAAGCTGAGGTGGATGCAAAGAAGAAGCCTTCTGGATATGTTCATAATGTTGCACTCCTATCAGCATCAATTGATTCTACTGCTAACCCTGAATCAGTTAATGCTGCTAATGGAGCAAATCAAGAAAAAGGCACTTAATCTGTTTTTGAAGCCTTTTTGTCCAGCCATGGAAACTCTTCTTTAATCAATGATGACTTGGAACAACTCCATCCTGATGATCTTGAAGAGATGGATATTAAATGGCAGATGGCAATGCTTTCCATGAGGGTAAAGAAGTTCATCAAGAGGACTGGGAGGAATAACTTCTCCCAAAGAAGAGATGATGGAGCAGGTTTTGACAAGTCAAAGGTAGAATGCTATAAATGTCATATGAAGGGACACTTTGCCAGGGAATGCAGAAGTGGAGTGTCTCACAATAACCACCAACAAGCTTAGACTGGTAGCTTCAACCAGAATAGAAACTCTACTCAAGCCCTTGTTTCTCAACAAGGAATGGGGTTTGACTGGAGTGATCAAGCAGAAGAGGATATTCAAAATCAAGCTCTCATGGCAGAGGTATCTGATCTCCCAACTAAGGTAAGCTCTAATCTCTGTTCTAAAACTTGCATAGACACTGTTAAAAGGTACAGGGATCACAACCTGAATATGAGTGATGACCTTAAGAGGTTAGCAAAAGATATAAAAGACTATGTTAGAATTGTTGAGAGGTTTGAGGAACAAATTAAAGGTTTCCAAGCCAATGAACTTCAACACTCATATGACACAAACTACTGGAAGTGGGAGAAAAAGGATCTAGAACTCCAACTGACAAAGTCTAAAGAGGAGAGTGAAAAGTTGAGAGGGGAGCTGGCCAAAGTTAAGCTAGATGTAGAAAAGTTTTCCAATGCTTCTAAAGCAATGGACTCTTTACTACAAACTCAGATTCATGACAAGCTGAGAAGAGGAATTGGGTACAATACCACACCACCACCATACAACAACAACTACATCCCTCCTACATCAGAATTGCTAGAAACCAAAGATAGGAAGGACTTGCCTGAGGGAGCCATTGAGATAGATCCCTTAGATGAAGTAGTTGTTCAGGACAAAACTCAGAAAGAAGCTGGTAAGGGTAAGGAGAACACTGTGAGTGATGAGATTCCTCTAGAGAATCACATTATTATCAATGAGGGTTATGGAAAGATTTGGGTAAAATCTAAGGACATAGAGAAGACTGAGGGAACATGTCTGACATGTTGATATGGTAGGGTAACCAGCAGCTCAAGGGGAAGAGCATCTGACATGTTGATAGTGGTTGCTTTGGGAACATGACAGGGAACATGTCTTGCCTCAAGAATTTCAAAAAAATTGATGGTGGACATGTTGCCTTTGGTAATACTCCAGATGGAGGTAAGATCAGTGGTAAGGGTGATGTAACCAAAGGTAAAATGACCTTTGAAGATGTATTCTATGTTGAGCAATTATGGTACAACCTGTTAAGTGTATCACAGGTTTTTGACAAAAAGCATAGTATATTATTTACAGATTCTGAATGCATTATCCTTGCTCCTGGATTCAAGGTAGTTGATGAAAAGATGATACTACTAAGAACTCCAAGAAAGGATAATGTCTATTGCTTAGATATGTAAAATGTTTCAACTAATTCATCCCTAAACTGTCTTGTTTCAAAAGCATCTTTCGATGAATCATGACTTTGGCACAGAAGGATGTGTCACATGAACTTCAAAACTATGAATAAACTTGTTAAAAACAACCTTGTAAGAGGTTTACCTTCAAAAGTCTTTTCATGTGATGATCATTATGTTGCCTGTCTCAAAGGCAAACAACACAAAACTTCTCATAAGTCCAAAGAGTTGAACACTATCTCTAATTCTCTTCAGTTGTTGCATATGGATCTGTTTGGGCCTATAAATGTTATTAGTATAGGTAAGAAATCATACTGCTTAGTTATTGTTGATGATTACTCTAGATTTACCTGGGTATATTTTCTAAGGACTAAGGATGAGACAAGTGGACTGATCAAATCCTTTATTATAAGAATTGAAAACCAAACAAATCAAAAAGTAAAAGTCATTAGGTCAGACAATGGTACTGAATTTAAAAATCATGACCTAAACACCTTTTGTGACGAAAAAGGAATTGAGAGGCAATACAGTGCTCTTAGGACTCCACAACAAAATGGTGTTGCTGAGAGAAGAAATAGGACACTGATTGAGGCTGCTAGATCTCTGTTAGCTGATTCAAAACTTTCTGGGCTGAAGCAGTTAATAATGCTTGTTATGTCCAGAACAGAGTTCTAGTAGTCAAGCCTTTAAATAAAAGAAAACCATTTATTGGATTTTTCAAACCTTTTGGGTGTCCTTGTACCATTCTCAATACCAAAACTCACTTAGGAAAGTTTGATAGCAAGGCAGATGATGGTTTTCTTGTTGGTTACTCATCTCAGAGTAAGGCTTACAAAGTATTTAATTCTTCTTCTAGAATAATTGAGGAAAGTGACAATGTCAAATGCAATGAGAACGCACCAAATCCTATTAGTTCAGGTCCTCAGTGGTTGTTTGACATTGATTCACCAACTAACTCTTTGGGTGTCAGTAGTGATGATCATGCAGGTTCAGGAAGTGGAGGATCAGGGGATGAACAAGTACAAGTACAAGACATTATTCCTCAGTCTGTGATCTTTCCCATACCTACAATGGAACCTGTTGATTTCTGTGAAAAAGAGACTATGAGGAGAATCAAGTGCATGAAGAGCCAGAAGCAGCTGATGAGATCACCTCAGCTGACTTAAATGAGTCCAATTTAGAAGTGGGAATCAATGAAGAACCTAGTCATAAGACTAGAACTCAAAAGAACCATCCTCCATAGTTGGTCATAGGAGACATCTCTTCTCCTATGATAACAAGGAATCAAAGCAGACTTCAAGAGCTGCAGGATCAGCAACACACAGTACTCTCTTGCTTTCTATCTCAGATTGAGCCTAAGAAGGTTTTTGATGCAGTGAAAGACTCCAGTTGGATAGAATCTATGCAAGAAGAGTTACTGTAGTTCAAATTGCAAGAAGTTTGGGACTTGGTAGACCTTCCAAAAGGTCATATAGCTATTGGCACCAAATGAATTTTCAGGAATAAAAAGGATGAGAGAGGAATTGTGATCAGGAACAAAGCAAGGCTTGTGGCACAAGGGTACACTCAGGAAGAAGACATAGATTATGAAGAAGTGTTTGCCCCAGTTGCAAGGGTAGAGGCAATTAGGCTATTTCTAGCCTATGCCTCATACATGAAGTTCAAGGTATATCAAATGGATGTGAAGAGTGCCTTTCTATATGGTACAGTTGATGAAGAAGTATATGTTTGTCAGCCCCCTGGATTTGAAAATCCATTATATCCTGACAGAGTATACACACTGAAGAAAGCACTTTATGGTCTACATCAAGCCCCAAGAGCATGGTATGATACTCTGTCTACCTATCTCTTAGAAAATGGGTTTGAAAGGGGAATAATTGACAAGACCCTCTTCATTAAAAGGAGTAAGAAGGACATCCTACTTGTTCAGATCTATGTGGATGACATCATCTTTGGATCCACACAAGATCAGATGTGTAGAGACTTTGAAAAGTTGATGCACAAGAGCTTTAAAATGAGTTCAATGGGTGAACTTACCTTCTTCCTTGGGCTTCAAGTAAAACATCAGAAAGATGGGATCTTTATAATTCAATCAAAGTATGTGAAAGACATCCTGGATAAGTATGGTTTAACAGACTCAAAGTCAGCAAGCACACCTATGGAGACTCATAAACAGATCACTGCTGATCTTGAGGGGGAGGATGTTGATGTCTATCTATATAGATCAATGATTGGATCTCTCATGTATCTCACAGCCTCAAGACCAGACATCACCTTTCCAGTGTCTCTGTGTGCCAGATTCCAAGTCAAGCCAAAGCAATCATATCTTCAAGCTGTTAAGAGGATTTTCAGATACTTAAGAGGGCAACCTAGATTAGGTTTTTGGTATCCTTATGAATCCAACTTTGACTTGATTGCATATTCAGACAGTGACTTGGGTGGTGCTAATATGGATAGAAATTCTACTTCAGGTGGATGTCAGCTTTTGGGTGTAAGACTAGTATCTTGGCAGTGTAAGAAGCAAACCACAGTGTCCTTATCTACAACAGAAGCTGAGTACATTGCTGCTGCAAGTTGCTGCTCTCAGGTTCTATGGATTCAGAATCAAATGCTGGACTATGGGGTAAGCTTTCTTCACACTCCAATCTTCATTGACAATAGCAGTGCTATAAGCATTGTTAACAATCCAGTCAAGCACTCCAAAACAAAGCAGATTGAGATCAGGTATCACTTTATTAGAGATTGTAATGAAAAGAAGCTTATTCAAGTTGCTAAAGTTCATACTGACAACCAGTTTGCTGATCTACTCACTAAAGCTTTTGATGTGGGTAGATTCACCTTCTTGGTCACAAGTGTGGGCATGATCAACTCTGAATGAGCTCATGTTTAAAAAGTGATTGTATACCTGTTATTTGGTTGTTTTTGGTTGTTACTAATCATCTTTCTCAGGAAGTTAATTGCCTTGTTCAGACCAAATCAAGCTTCAATAGTGTAAGTGTAGTTAATGCTGCCAGAGTTAGTTAATACTACCAGTGGTTAATACTGCTCTCAGTTACTACTGCTAGTTAGTTACTACTGCTAGTGGTTAATACTGCTCTCAGTTACTACTGGTAGTTAGTTAATACTGCTAGTGGTTAATACTGCTCTCCGTTAATACTGCTAGTTCGTTAATACTGCTAGTGGTTAATAATGCTCTCAGTTACTACTGCTAGTTCGTTAATACTGCTAGTGGTTAATACTGCTCTCAGTTAATACTGCTAGTTAGTTAATACTGTTCTGAGTTAATATTGCTTATGTCCCGAATTGTATATATACCCTTTTTGCCCGCCTAAAAGTTCATAACGACTCTTTGATTACTATTCATATGCTCTCTAAACTTTTTTCTCTCAAGCACCTAGTAAGTTTCAGGCAAGAACACTCAAGATCAATGGCATCCATGGCGTTCATTGATGAGCACAACGAAATCCCAATGCTTCAAAAGCAGGCTGATGGATTTCACCAGATAGTAGATTTTCTGAAGTCCAGCCATATCGCTTATGCTCTTACAGTGTCTCCAACAATCTACATAGAGCACCAGAGACAATTTTGGGCGAATGCCACTGCTGTTACAGAAAATGGTGTGCAGTTAATCCAGACAAGAGTGTGTGACAAACCCTTGTCAGTTTCTGAAGAGGTGATTCGCATCTATCTACGACTAGACGATGCTGCAGGTATTACCTCTATTCCTAATGAGGACTTGTTCTCCAATCTTTCAAGAATGGGGTATGGAGGCCAATTGGGTGTTTTCAAATTCTCAAAAGCTAAATTTTATACCCAATGGCGTTTTCTTGTTCATACCCTTATGCATTGTATTTCCAAAAAGACTATTGGCTGGAGTGAGTTCAGTAATACCATTGCTTATGCTTCGGTTTGCTTGGCCACTGCTAGAAAGTACAATTTTTCAAAAATGATTTTCAATGACCTTGTTTCAAACTTGGGAAATAAAAAGAGTTTCTATATGTACCCAAGATTTGTCCAGGCAGTTATAACTGTTAGAGCATAAATATGTTGGATACAAGATCAAGATTACTGAAGATTAAAGTTGAAGAAAGTCAAAGTTGAAGAAAGTCAAATCTCATTAAAGTCAAAATCTTTTGTTATAAAAGTCAATGTATTTGTACTTTGTATTTTAATTTCCTTTGTATTAGTTGTAGGTATAAATACCTTGTCTTGTATTTTTCTGTAAGAAGAAGTTGTCATTTTCAGAAAATACGTATCTGAGAAAGAGAGAGTTTTTTTGTAGAGAGAGAGAGAGTTATAGAGAGAGAAAGTTTGTAATCTTGGATTTGAATTGAAATCAAACAGGTAATTGATTTGTTAAATCTTGTTTGTTTGATTAATCTTGAATAGGAACTAGATTCAAGGACACACAATTGTCAACTCAGGACTCGGACTTCAAAGTCAAAGAGTAAGGTTTTTGAACACAACAGTTCAAAACCCGGACCTTAAAGTCAAAGAGTTATGGCTTTTGAACAAAACAGTTCAAAACCCGAATTTTAATGTAAAGACTGTGGCTTCTGATCACATGACAGATCAGGACCCGTTCTTTAATGTTAAGACATGGATATTTTGTAAATATCCAGGGGGAGCTTATCTGACCTAAATCATTCTATAATGATTTGAGGGGGAGCTTAAAAGGTAAGTATCTTCTGATCTAGATCTCTGATTGTTTGAAAGAGGAACAACTTTAAAGCATGAAAAACGTTTTCTGAAATGTTCAAACCACTTCTATATTCTCAAAAGATTTCATGAATTAAGAAGTGTGATTTTAAATGTTTTTCGTTATTAAGCTTTCATGTTTAACTGGCTGTGTGTTTCCAAAGATTAATACTTGCGTATTATCTTTTCTATATACTGTCAAGTATTCATACACATCGGTTCAGTACTTCATTTGAATTTGTTATTACCATGTCTCATAACGACCTAATTTTTCGATGGTAATACTCCCGTTTGCTTTCAAACGTTGTTGAGCATCATTCATCATTTCAATATTTGTGCTTACATTGCTAAAATTGTTTATATTTGTTCATATAAACAAAATATCCAATTCTTTGATACCCTAACCATTTCATTTGATCTGATTGATACATTGTCAGATTCTCAAAACAATTCTCTTGATTTCATTTCATTCATTCAATATTCTTGTTTTGAGAGATCTTCAAAGTTCAATTGCTCAAATCTTAAATGAGCATACATTTTGACAATGTTATCATATATTTTTATGCTTAACTGTTCAAGTTAAACTGTTGAACAACCAATCTTAATAGGATATCTTACATGGGATTCGTGTGAGAACTTATAAGAACTTCCATGGATTCACGTAAACCAGTGTTTCCTACCCAGGAAGTAATCCTTGAGTGATTGAGGGGTGAGGGGTCATAAATCAAAGAGTGGGGGAGATAACTCATCCGGTTGAGTTTTTCTCATTGTGTGGAGTGGAAAAATGTAAATGAGAGTTTGGTTAGAAGTGATCTTTAATGTTAAAAAGAAAGAGGGTGTGAGAACAGAGTTAAAAGAATATCAAAACTCTGCACCAACCACTTTCTGAGTCGGGCAGCCACATCTTCTGATTGGTTCACATTCTTTGGTGACCATCATTGAAAAAGGCAGTGAGCCCATGCCAACTCTTGCATTAACCCCACCAGCCACTCGTTTCTTTCTTAATAAAGAAATGTTTCATTTTCTTTGGGGACGCAGCATATCTGCTATCTAGTCTTCACTAGGAAGATTTAGATATTGAAAAAGAAGGAACGTTGCCCCACCTTCGCACCTCTTTCATGCACATTGAGTCCGTGTAATACTTGTTGTTGTCTCAACAGTCCCACCTTCGCACCTCTTTCATGCATATGAAACACAATCATTGTGCTAAATTCTTTCATACACAAGCACGAGCACACGGAAAATTTGTTTTTCTGTTAGAACATTCATAGATAAACCTTGTGTTTTTCAATGATTGAATGGAAGTCCTGGGGAGTCATCATCAAACCAGCTCCTTAAATTGTACATTCGTTGTACACAGTAACTCCGTGTTACTGACAGGCACTTCTAACTGTTTCATTTGTTGATTCAGGGTTACAATCCATAATTTGTCTGAATTTGAAAAGATTCGGATAAATACATTCATAAATTGACGGCTCTGTATCAGATCAAAGGGGAAGAATGTTCTTAAAAAGGGCGAGAATATTTGTAAAAGGGGGAGATTCAAAGAAGATGTTGAAATTGAAGAGTTTTGATGATCATGATGCTCACAATCATCAAAAAGGGGGAGAAGTCTACAAAGATCAATTTCAGAGAATGAAAAGAAACAAAATTTCAAAAGTTCAATTTCAAAGCCATAGCTTCAGAGCTAAAGAAATGTCAAGTCAGATGGATAAGTTTCAAGACAGATGAAAGTTTGTTTGGATCAAGAAGATTCAAAAAGATTCTGAAGAAAGACATTTCAAAGACAAATGGTGAAGATAATCCTGAAGAAATAATTCTAAAAGTTCAAGACAATTCAGATGCTTATTATGTTTCAGAGACAGATTCTGAAGATGATTCGAGAAAGTTTGTTTTTCTGAAGACTGATCAGAGTTTACAGTGATGAAGATACAATTTTCAAAGATCCCTCGAAGTTTCAAAAGTTTTAAAAAGTTTCAAAGAAGTTTAAAAAGTTTTCAAGACTTGTTGACTCTACAAAGATGCAAAGTGCAAATAACTTTTCGAGATTCTTCAAAGACTGAAGATTGTTAAAGCTTCAAAGTTCAAGATTGTCAAAGATAAAAGTTGAAGAATCAAGCGCTGAAGACAAATGTCAAAATTTTTTAAATCTTGAATACAAAGGGGGAGAATGTTAGTGTATTAAATTGTATTCAAGATTTAGTGAGAAAAGTCTTGTATAAAGTCTTGTATTTGAGAAGTCAATGAAAGTCAATGATAGTCAAATTGTGAGAAAGTCAACATAAGTCTTAGAAGGGTTTTAAGTACTTAGAGTGTTTAAGTACTTGAGAGTTTGAGTGGGTCATTGTTCAAGTTACTTGAGAGTTTAGATGGATTACTTGAGAGTTTCATAGTTGGTATAAATAGGTTTGTTACATGTAATTTTGTAAGAGCTTAATGAATACATCAAATTTACTTTCTCTCTCTACAATAAACATTGTTACATCTTGAGTGAGAGTGTTTGAATTGCTTGATTGAATCTGGGGATTACATTTTCAAGATCCAAATCAAGAAAAATCAAGAAATGCGTATGTTCGTACTGTTTATCGAAGTCCAGATTGATTTTCAGTTTTAGTGAGTTTTTGGAGTTGTAATTGATTAGGTTTTGTTAGGAAAGTGTAATCGATCGAGTCTGTATAGGTGTTATCAAGAATTACACTGTAATTCATTCAAATTTTTGAATTTTTGTGTTTTTTTTTCAAGTTCACGAGTCCACGTACTGTTCTTCATTCAAATTTGTAATTTTTGTGTTTTTGATCGAAAATTAGTGATAGTATTGTGTTCGAGTGGTATAGAAGATCAAATTGTCGAAGTTTCGAGTTTGAATTATAGGTATAAATGAGTTTTTGGTGAATTTGAACGATTTTCAAGGTGTGCGAGTGTTCATCGAGTTCTGCGTTTGATTCTTCGAGTTGTGCGTTTGGATCATCGAAGTGTGCGGGTCATTCATCAAAATTCATACAAGTTCTTCATAATTGTGCGGGTCATTCATAGTGCGGGTTTTTTTTTTCATCATAGACAAGCAAAGTGAGAAATGCGTTTCTGTTAAGAAACGAGAAGCTGATTTATGCGGGTCTAATGACAAACGCATAGTAGAAGGATTTGAGTTCAGAATAAAATCGTGTTTTGCATGTGTATTGAGACACGCACAGTTTGCTATACGGGTGAAACTTGACACGCACATTGTGTAATGCGTTTCTTTCTTGAAACGCGAAATAGTAGTGTGCGTTTCTAACTTGAATCGCAAAACAAGGTGTGCGTTTGCCTTTGGAAACGCATAGTAAAGGTTTGGTTCTACAAAGTAAAGCTGAAAAAGAAAGCTGAAACGCATAGTAATTCAAAGTTTGATATGCGTTTGCTTCTCGACACGCACAACAGAGATTTGAGGTTCATGTGCGACACGCGTAGTGTGAAGTGCGGTTTATGTGCGACACGCATAGTGTGATATGCGGTTCATGTGTGACATGCACAATGGTTGAATGCATTTTCTGAGTGACGCGCATAGCAGAGAAGACTTGGATTTTTTTTTGTATTTTTTATATTTCGATTTTTTTTTAATTTCATGTTTCTTGATTGTTTCATTTGGACTAACGATCAGTTCTAGTTTCTTATTGTTATATTTTTCAAACAGGTTATACAAGATGACTTCCAAAGATGCACTTTCGATTGGTACTGATGTTAAGCCTCCAGTTCTATTCAAAGGCGAGTATGAACAATGGAAGGACAGATTTTTGGATTTCATAGATCGGCATTCAAATGGAGAGAATATTCTTCTGTCTATCACTGAAGGTCCAATGGCTCCAATAACAGTTCAAGTACTTGATGTTGATTCTTCTGATAGTGAAGATGAAACTGAGGAAAAAGAGCATAAGATGAAAACAGTGATAGTGGATATTTCTCAATATTCTGAAGATCAGAAAAGCAGATACAAAGCAGATAAACAAGCGAGATCATTACTTCTTCAAAGCATTCCAAACGAGATCTACATCAAGATTGATAGCTATAAAGCCAATGCTAAGAAGATGTGGGATCAGTTGCAAAAGGTGATAATGGGATCCAAGGTTGGAAATCAAATGAAATCAAATGAAAGTGGCAAACTGCATCAATAGTTATGAGGAATTCAAAGCTAAGGAGAATGAGAGTCTGGAAGATACATATGAGAGGTTTGTATTGCTTCTGAATGAGCTGACAAAGAATAAAGTCAAAAAGAAGCAGTTGGAAAACAATGTCAAATTTTTGAGTATCGTACGTCCAGAATGGAAAAAACATACAAGAAGGATGAAACAGATAAAGGATTTGAATGAAATACCACTACATGAGGTATTTGAGACCTTCAGGCAGAATGAGGAAGAGGTTGAAGAGAAAAGAGCTGAGAAGAAGAAGGCAGCACAAGTTCCTGATCCTATTGCCTTAGTAGCTGGAGAGAAGAAGAAAGAAAAGAAAGAAAAGAAAGAGAAGAAAAAGAAGATAGTTCTTACCAATTCTGAGTCAGATTCAGTTACAGATAGTGATGATGGCGAAAGTCTGAAACAAGCCATGATATTGCTGACCCGTGCATTCCAGAAGAAATTTTACAAGAAGCCGGGATCAAATTCTCAAAGGTATTCTTCATCTAGTTCAAAGAATCACGAGCATCGACAGAAAGTAGAAGGAAAGAGGTATGAAGAGGATAGATATGTGGAGAAGAAACCGGATGAGAAGAAGAAGTTCGTGAATGACTACACAGTTGCCGAGAAGCCAGCAACAGATTCCATCAAATGCTACAATTGCGGCAAGATGGGTCATTTTGCAAAAGATTGTCGAAAGCCGAAAGTTCGCAACTCTCAGTACTATCAGAACAAGTTGCTTTTGGCAAGACAGAAAGAAGCGGGTGTAGCTTTAATGGCTGAAGACGAATTTTGGCTCGATCATTCCGAAGGTGAAGATGAAGAGAAAGAAGAAACAGCTCATCTTTGTCTCATGGGAAAAGAAGTCAAGTATGATGAATCAGATGACGAGACAACTAATGAGGTATTAAACTTATCTGAAAAAGATTTTATTACCAAAATGGAAACTATGGTGGTTGAGCTACAAAATTTACAAAATAATCTGAAAAAGGAAAAAGTAAAAGTTGCTAAAAACAACAAGAAGATCTTTGAGCTTAATACGTCTGTTATTTCAAACAAAGATCTGATTGATTCTTTACGCAAGTCTGATTTTGATTCTAAATCTAAAGTAGATTGTTTTGAAAAGAGGATTTCTGAGTTTGAAGGTAAAGTGTCTAAATATGAGATTGAGAAAAATGAATCAGCACTAACTGTTTATAAATTGCAGGTTGAAAATAAGAATTTGAATAAGAAGGTAAATGGTCTGGAAGCAAAACTTTATGCGAGAGGTCAAACAGATCAAACCATTTTTCTCAATGCACATAATGAAGAGGCTGATGTCAGAAAACAACCGGCACTTTATAACTATGATTTTCTTGCTTGTGCTGATAAACATACTCATTTAAAACCCAAATTTGTTACCAAATTGTCAGAAGAAGTTGAGGACCAAGAAACTGAAAATAGAAAGAATAAAAAGAAAATGCAACTACCGTTTAACTATGAAAAGTTAAATGATAGTTATCTTTCAAAAACACCAAAAGTTCTTTCAACTGACTATTTTGTTAGTTATTCCGCTTCTGAGATGAAGGCAAAACCTGCAATTGCAAAGGTTTATGTTCCAACATCTATTCTTGAAAGCAAAATAGTCGAGCTTGAAAATGTTTTATCTGATGAAAAACTTTTGGTTGATATACAACAAAATGTATTTTCTACAGTAATAAAGAATACTGTTTTTCAAAATAAATCTATAAAGTGTTTTACAGTTTCTAAGGTATCTCAATCTTCATCTGATAATTTTGTTGACTTATTTGAGTCTGCAAATGATTTTTTAAATTCTGATGATGGGTGCATGGAAGAATTTGATATGTTTGATGATAATTCTATACTTCCTGATCATTCTACTTGTCTTAAAAATGACAAAGTGTTACCAAGTGGTGTAAATACTGTTGAATCATCAACTAAGGTTGGTGAATCAGTGTCTGTAGCTGCTGATTACTATGCTAATGGTAAGAAACATAAGAAACAGCGATTACAGAAACAGAAATACACTGGTACACAAAAGAATATTCAGTCTCGGAAATCTGCTTTTCTTAATAAATCTATATCTTATGTTTCAGATTTAAGGAAGAAAAATTTGAAAGCTCAATCCGAATGGAGACCAAAACGGAAGGAGGATGAGATAGTGGAGTCAGTTTCTGATAATATTTGTAATAGATTAGTGAGTAGTGATACTGATGTGATTGATCAAATTGCTTCTAATAATCAAAACCTTGTAACTTCTTACAAGAGATATTCAATAAAGCAATTGATTCAATTGTCTCCTATTACTAGTACATCTTATTCTTATCAGAGAAATGATTTTGCTTATTCTCATAATTCTTCTGATTGGTATGAAACTTATCATATATATTCTTCAAGATCTAATATTTTTAAAGGTTTTCAAAAGAACAAAGGGTCCATTTTCAAGTGGATACCAAAATCTTGTGCTAATCTGTTAGGGCCCGTTTTTAAATGGGTACCTAAATCTATTGTTGCCTGATTTCTCTTGTAGACCCGGCATATGTGGTACTTGGATAGTGGATGTTCCAAGCATATGACTGGAAAAAAAGCTTTATTGTCTAACTATACAGAGAAATTCAGTGGAAATGTCAGATTTGGAAACGATCAGCTTTCACCTATCTTAGGATATGGTGACATTATTCAAGACAACATCACGATAAGTAAAGTGAGTTATGTCGAAGGCTTGGGGCACAACTTATTTAGTATAGGTCAATTCTGCGATAAAGGGTTAGAGGTCAACTTCAAGTCTAAGAGTTGCTCAGTTCGCACTGAAGATGGAACATAACTCTTATCTGGAAATCGAAAGACAAACCTCTACACCATCAATCTTTCAAAAGTTCAGATTGACAGTCAAGTATGCTTATTGTCAAAAGCTTCAACGCAACAAAGTTGGCTATGGCACAGACGTTTATCTCATCTAAACTTTGGTTACATCAACAAGCTGGTTCGTGGGAAATTGGTCAAAGGACTTCCTGAGCTGAAATATGAACGAGAACACTTATGCACAACATGTGAAAAGGGTAAGATGAAGAGAGTCGCACATAAACCGAAGCCTGAACCAAGCACTAGTTCTCCGTTATAATTGTTACATATGGATTTGTGTGGTCCAATGAGAACTCAGAGTTTGGGAGGAAAGAAATACGTGTTGGTCATTGTGGACGATTACTCAAGATACACGTGGGTCAAATTTCTTCGATCAAAAGATGAGACGCCGGAAGTTCTCATTACTTTCTTAAAGACGACCCAGGTGAAAATGCAGCGACAAGTCAAGTTTCTTCGAACGGACAACGGCACAGAGTTCAAAAACAAGATAGTTGAAGAATATCTCGAATCGGTCGGGATATCACATCAGTACTCTGCTGCTCGTACGCCTGAACAAAATGGAGTAGTCGAAAGGCGAAATCAGACGCTAGTCGAGGCCGCTCGTACTATGCTTAGCCAATCCGATCTACCTCTATTCTTGTGGGCAGAAGCTGTGTCGACTGCATGTCATACTCAAAATTGATCCATGATACACCGCCGTTTTCAGAAGACTCCATATGAACTGATCAACAACAGAACACCGACTATCAAATATTTTCACGTATTTGGGTGTAAATGTTTTGTGCTTAATGACAGAGAGAGTCTGAATAAATTCAGTGCTAAGGCGGACGAAGGCATCTTTATCGGTTATTCTTCAACATCTGCAGCATATCGTGTTTATCTGAAGAAGTCAAAATCAGTTGTTGAGAGCGTTAATGTCACATTTAATGAAGATATGGCTTCTGATCAAATCAGTTTAGAACCCGTTATCACTGGAGTATTAGCTTCTGGGCAGATCAGTCCAGAACCTGCTTCTACAGCCAATAATTCGAATAATGCTTCTACATCTATTTCACATTTATCTGATTTAGATTTGTTATTTGAATTCTTTTATGATGAGTTTCTAGGATCTAATGTATCTAAATCTGCTGTGACTGACAGGTCTGAAGACACAAGTTGCAATCATCCAGTCACTTCAGAAGTCATAACTGAACAAGAATTCCCCGTTCAGTCTAAAACTCACATTCCTATTGTTACTTCTACAGTTGAAGATGCACAAGCATATGCTGAGCCAGAAGTAATTGTTTCAGTTGGTTGTAATATATTGTCTACTCAACAGCCAGAATCTGCTGTTCCAACTGATACTTCTGCACCTGAGTCTTCAACTGCAAAACCCCCTCTTGTTATTCAAGTTGAAGAATCTGAAAGTGGATTTCTAGATGATGATAATATTCAAATTTCATCTACTCCACTCCCTCATGAGCATCGCTGGACCAAAGAGCATCCATTACACCAAGTAATTGGAGATCTCAACAAGCCTGTTCAGACTAGGTCAGCGACTCTTAACCAATGTATGCATGACTCATTTCTCAGTAAGATTGAGCCAACGCGAGTATCAGAGGCTCTTGCTGATTCAGACTAGGTATCTGCTATGCAAGAAAAAATCAATCAGTTTGAAGCCCTAAAGGTTTGGAGATTAGTTCCTAAGCCAGAAGGTAAAACCGTGATAGGAACTAAATGGGTATTCAAGAATAAGAAGGATGAGGATGGTATCGTCATAAGAAACAAAGCTAGACTTGTTTCCAAAGGTTACCGACAAGAGTAAGGCATAGATTATGATGAGACGTATGCTCCAGTACCGCGTATAGAAGCAATCCGCATGTTTCTAGCCTACGCAGCTCATAAGAATTTCACAGTCTTTCAGATGGATGTGAAAACAGCCTTTCTGAATGGCATTCTTAAAGAGGAAGTGTACGTGTCTCAACCAGAAGGGTTCGTCAATCCAGATAATCCAGATCATGTCTACATCTTGGACAAAGCTCTTTATGGATTAAAACAAGCCCCTCGAGCATGGTATGACGTCTTATCCAAATTCTTGGTCAAGTCTGGTTTCTCCAAAGGTAAGGTTGATACTACTTTATTCATCAAAAAGAAAAAAGTTGATATTATTCTTATTCAAATATATGTTGATGATATAATATTTGGTTCTACTAATCCAAAATACTGTAAAAAAATTTCTAACCTCATGGTGTCACGTTTTCAAATGTGTATGATGGGAGAGATGAATTTCTTTCTTGGATTACAAGTTAAACAATTTTCAACGGGAATTTTCATTAACCAATCTAAGTACATTTTGGACATTCTTCGGAAGTACAAAATGGAAAATTGTAAACCAATTGGAACCCCGATGGCACCTGGTACTAAGATCCACACTGATCCTTTGGGTAAAAGTGTTGATGTTAGAACATATAGAGGTATGATAGGTTCATTAATGTATCTGACATCCAGTAGACCAGATATTACGTTCTCAACATGTTTATGTTCTAGATATCAGGCTGCTCCCAAAGAATCCCATTTGGTTGCTGTCAAAAAGATTTTTAGATATCTGAAGGGGACTGCAGATCTTAGTCTGTGGTATCCTAAGGATACTGGGTTTCAACTGACTGCCTATTCAGATGCAGATCATGCAGGTTGCATGTTGGACAGAAAGAGTACTTCAGGTCATGTTCAATTTCTTGGAGACAAGCTCGTTATCTGGGCATCAAAGAAACAACTATGCGTTTCCACATCGACTGCTGAAGCAGAGTACGTAGCTACTGCCAGTTGCTGCTCTCAAGTCTTGTGGATGCGAACACAGCTGCGAGACTATGGATTCAAGTTTGATAAAATTCCAATTTATTGTGACTCGAAGAGTGCAATCGCGATATCTGCTAATCCTGTCCAGCATACGAAAACCAAACACATTGACGTCAGGTATCATTTTATAAAAGATAATGTAGAAAAAGGAACAATCGAACTTTATTTTGTAAAAATAGATTATCAACTTGCAGATTTATTTACCAAACCCTTAGATGAAAGGAGATTTAATTTTCTTGTCTCTAAGTTTGGTATGTTAAATCTTAAGACGTAATCGGTTGTTACCTACTAAAGTTCCGAATTGTTATTTTTCATCATTTTTCTTTATTTTTATTTCTGAAGGATATCTGCACTTTAATTGTTTGCTCATGATCTCAGCGGGAGTAAGAGAAGATTTTAGATGATCTACATTATTTTAAGGGGGGGAATAACTGATTTCTGCATTTTACTTAACTGACAAAATTTTTGTAACGCATGATTTTAGGGGGAGCTTATCAAAAGGAGTAAGACTATGATTTCTGATTGCTTAAAATCAGAACTCGTTCTTTAATCGTTTTACTGCTTTATGTTCTTTTATTGTTCGAATAAATTTTGTGAATAAATTTTTTACTAGACTTTGAGACTTATGCAGGATGAGAGAAGATGACACGATCATATCATTTTTTACTTTAGCTGACTTTATGAGTATTAAGATTGAGCGAAAAGGTAAATTTCTTATCTTAATCTCAAATGTATCTGAAAGAAGGACAACTTTCAGATATAGAAAACATGTTCTAAAATGTTCAAACCACTTCTCGAATTTTAAACAGATTTTATAATTTGGAAGTGTGATTTTAAATGTTTTCATTTTATTTTTGTGCTTCATCGATAAACAAACCGTGTGTTATCCAAAGATTAATACTTGTGTATTGTCTTTTCATATACTTTCAAGTATTCACACACACTGGTTTGATTTCTTGTTCAAATAGTTCTTACCATGTCTCATATTGAAACATAATTTTTTCGATGGTAAGACACCCCGCTTGTACTTCAAAGAATTTTGAGCGTCATTTCATTTCAAAACGTCATTTCAAGAATGTCTATATCTTGGTTCATATAGAAAATATCCATTATTCTTGACCTTAAGCTTTGATTGATATATCATTTCATTTCTGGTCATTTTCATACAATGTCAGATTTTCAAACAAGTCTTTTGCATTCATGATCATTCATTCAGTATACTTGTTCGAAAATACTTCAATGTTTTTAAAATGCTCATATCTTCATGATTATATTCTGAGCATACATTCATCTGACATTTGTATATGAGCTTTAACTGTTATAGTTAAATCATCTGAGCAACATTATGCTTTTATAGGAAATATGGGTTTTTTGTGCTAGGAATTATCTGAACTTCTATGGAATCACGTTAACCAGTGATTTCTACCCAAGAAGTTAATCCATAGAGATTGAGTGTGAGGAGTCAAAAAGAAATGAGTGTGGGTTGTGTGATGAGGTAAAATGGAAAAGAGAGTTTGGTTAGTAGTGCGCTTAATGATTAAAAGAAAGAGGGTGTGATATTAGAGTAAAAGAATATCGAACTCTGCACCAACTACTTTCTGAGACGGGCAGCCACATTACTAATGTTTCACATTTCTTCGTGAACGTTATTGAAACAGGCAACTAGCCCATGCCAACTCTTGCTAAAACCCCACCAACCACTCATTTTCTTCTCAAAAAGAAAATGTTTCACATTTTAAAGGGGACGCAGCACATAATCTATCTGATTTTCATTTGGAAAATCTGGATATTGAAAAAGAAGGAAGTCTGCCCCACCTTCGCATTTCAATCATGCACTTAGAGTCTGTGTTTATCTACTGTTGTCTCAGTGGTTTCCACTATGTTGAGCCTTATTAAAAGCAATCATCGTGCTTAATTCTTTCTACACGTGCACGAGCACACAAGGAATTCGTTTCTTTGTCATAACATTCATAGAAATTGCCTTTGTGGTATTTCGATGATTGGATGGAAGACCTGGGGGAGTGAACATCAAAAAGCTCCTTTATATTGTGTATTCGTTACACACAGTGACTTCGTGTTACTGACAGACATTTTAACTGATTCATTTGTTGATTCAGGAGTTACATATTCTTAATTTCTCTGGATTTGAAAAGATCTAGATGATTATCTTGGAGGATTGACAAAATCAGAGGCTCAGTATGACAGATCAGAATGGTCAATGACATTTCTTGGAGAAAAGTTTTGATGATATAGATGCTCAAATCATCAAAAAGGGGGAGATGGTATCAAGAAATATTAAAGTTTTGAAGTTTGTGGAAGATGATATCAAGATCTGATAAAGTTTTGTGAGTTGATTTTCTGAAATGTTCAAGTCAGAAAGTTCAAAGGAAAGATTTAAAGAAGAGCAAAGAATTTCTGAAGATTTGAGGAAATTTTTCTTTGAAGATTTTCTGCTAAAGCAATTCGAGCTGATTCTGAAGATAATTTCTTTCCAAAGACTGAAAGTTTTCTGTGAAAGTTTTGAAGAGATTGTTCATTGATTGAAGACAATTTTGGAAAGAATACAGTTAAAGAAAAAGGGGAGATTGTATTGACAGGGCTTAAAGTGAAGACTGATTTGCTAGATTTTTCAACAGTGATCTTGAATCCAAAGGGGGAGATTGTTAGAGCATAAATCTGTTGGATACAAGATCAAGAATACTGAAGATCAAAGTTGAAGAAAGTCAAAGTTGAAGAAAGTCAAATCTCATTAAAGTCAAAATCTTTTGTTATAAAAGTCAATGTATTTGTACTTTGTATTTTAATTTCCTTTGTATTAGTTGTAGGTATAAATACCTTGTCTTGTATTTTTCTGTAAGAAGAAGTTGTCATTTTCAGAAAATACGTATCTGAGAAAGAGAGAGTTTTTTTGAAGAGAGAGAGAGGGTTATAGAGAGAGAAAGTTTGTAATCTTGGATTTGAATTGAAATCAAACAGGTAATTGATTTGTTAAATCTTGTTTGTTTGATTAATCTTGAATAAGAACTAGATTCAAGGACACACAATAACCAATGAATTGATGGATATGCCTCAATTTGATGAGGTATATGTACCTAAAATCCCCAAAGGCATGGTCTTTTCAAATATGAAGAGATCTCCATTGGACTCGGAAGGAGTTGACACCCCATTGTTGTCTACAATGATGGTGGTGTCCCACAATCCAGAAGGTATGGCTTCAGGGTCAAGGACCTCATTAGACCATCCCACTGAAACCCAATCACACCCTTCAATCACCATATCAATCCCACAGTCCCTTATTCAAAAACCAACTTCTCCAATAACCAATACCTACATCAGGAAAAAGGTAAAGAAGGTTCCTTCCCTTCTTGTACCTTCACCCACAGAGCCTTTAAGCCCTCTGATGGAGAATTCTCCATTAGAGAATATCTATAGGGAAACCACAGGGGTGTCTCCCAACCCCAAGGAGGTGCTCACTAAGGAGATGAATGAGCATATGGGTGCAAAGGCTGCCATTACTCCTGCTAGCACAGAGGAGGCCAGTGGTAACATCAATAAGACCTCCCCCACGACAACTTTGAATGAGCAATCATTCAAAGGTCCCAGGTGCCAAGAAACCAAGGGGGTGGAGGGTGCTTCTACTAGGCAGAAGACTTCCACTACAAAAAGATCCAATGATCCTCCAAAGGTGGTAAAAACACCCAAAGGAGGTGAGGATAGATATGACTATAATGAATTGATGGAAACTATGGGCAACATCAATCTGGATGTAATCAAGCAAGGCAAAGACATAGAAGAGATGAAACTGGTAATTCTGTCTCAACAAGTACAGATTACCAAACTGAAGAAAATGGTGAAGAGATTGGTACAGAAAAAGAAAAGGAAACAGTTTGTGCTCAGAAGAAGGAAATCAGTGGATGATGCTCCCAAAAAGGGGGAGTCAGAAGCTGATGAAAACATGGAAGAAGCTAATGATAAGGGGGAGAAATTTGATTTTGAGGGGGAGCAAGCAGTAGAAACAGAATCAGAATTTGTACAAGCAGCGGAAACAGAACAAGCAGCAGTAACAGTTAATGCTGCTGAAACATGCAAAGCAGCAGAAACTGTTAATACTGCTGAATTGAATGAAGCAGCAGAAATGGTTCAAGAGGTATTAACAGACCTTCTTAGCAGCAATGTGCAAGAACTTGAGACAACTGAAGCATTAATCAAAGCTAAACATGATACTCCTAAGGTCACTTCAAAACCAAAGGAGTTGTCATCAAAGACAATGTTGAAGTTATCAAGAAAGTTAGTGCTGATAAAGTAAACAACAAGGACAAATGCAAAGCTAAGATGGTGGAATCTGATTAACCAATTAAAAAGCAAAAGTTGGTTGAGTCAGATGAAACATTGGCCAAGAAGATTCAGGCTGAACTTGAGCAAGAAGAAAAGGTTCAAGTGGAAAAAGACAGGGAGATGGCAAAAGCTCTAGCTGCAGATCTTAATGAAGCTTATCAAAAGAGTCTTTCAATAGAAATAGCAAAGAAGAAAGCTACAACTCTAAAGAAGCATGGAATGATCAGAATGGATACAAAGAAGAGACAACCTTCACAGACCTTCCTTGGCACTCAAGAGAGAAAGAAGATGATTACTTTTCTCAAAGGTGCTGTGGGAGTTAATAAGGAAATGTTCACAAAGATGTCTTTTGAACAAATCAAAGGTTTTTATGAAGCTGAGATGACCAAGTTACAAGGAAATGACAGAGCAAGAGTTGAAGCAGAAAAGAAGATGAAAGAAAGACATGATCTTCAAATTCAAAAACCTTTCCCTGATGAGCAAGAATCACCAAGGAAGAAAGCTACTCTAGGTGACAGCTTGAGGAAGTTGAAAAGAACTAAAATGATGGAAAGAAGAACACCAGCTAAGAAACCTAGAGTGGAAGAAGCTGAGAAAGAACAGAGGGGAGCTGAAGAAGAAGGGGCACTAAGTCTGTTGAACAGGAAGAACCATCAAGTACTGCTGATGTGAATCTGTACATGGTAGTGATGGACAAAGTGTCTGAGCCTATGTCAGCTGAATCTGTTGGTGTTAAGCCTCCAGAGATCATTCACTGGGATACACTGAAAGTTGATGGAACAGAGTATATCAGGTTCAAGAGGAAAGATGAGAAGTATGAAGTATATCAGACTTGGGCCAAGATTGTCAGAACATGTTCCAGATCTGATCTAGAGGAGATGTTTGAAGTAGGAATGAAATTGTATGTTAATCAACTAAAAGCTCCAGGAATACCAATCACAAAACTTGTGATGGAGTATCTATGTATGTTGTTCAGGCCAGAAGAAGTGAAGGATATTATTAGAAATGTGTTTCAAAAATTTAACAACTGGACTCTATATGAAACTAGTGGAGTATATGCACTGACTATGGATACAAATCACATAGAATACTTCCTAGTGGATAGAGTTTACAACCACAGCAGATTAAAGTTGCATGCTATGTTAAAGAAAAAGCTTGGTTGTGCACCAGATTCAGAGATGGCAAGGTATTTGATCCAAATAACAATTAATCAAAGTTTGGGGTTGAATGCTGATACATGGATATGAATAATGGAGTTTTAGGAGCATCTGAAGAACTTGACTTCTCTTCTCAAAAGTGAAGTTAGGGGGAGATTGGTGGGAATTCAGAATTTGCACAAGTATGGTTAATGCTGCTAGCACAACATGGTTAGTACTTCTGAGACAGATTAATACTGCTAAACAAGATTAATACTGCTTGATGAAGTTACTACTGCTGAGCATAGTTAGTACTGCCGAAGTTAGTAGTGCCAGATCAAAGTTAATACTGCTGAATGATATTAATACTGCTCATGAAGTTAGTGTTGCTTAAGAGATAATCAAGATACGTGCAGATCAAGACTGAAGATAATCATGGAAGGTTTGGAGATAACTTTGGAAGATTATACTGAAGATCTTTTATATTTTGTAATTATCTTTTATCTTTAGTATATGTATAGACTTAGTCAGAATAGTTTAGAATTAATTTTTGATTCTGAGTTTTTGCTTTCATAGAGAGAATCAACCTCAAGGTTTATAATCCTAGTTCTAGAGAAGTAGAATTCGTATTGGTGAGCCTGTTCATCAATATTGAGGTTGTGTGTGAAATCTTGTAGATTTAAATCATTCAATAAAGTTTACAATTTGTGATTTCTGATTCACTATTTCATTGATCTTTGAATATTAAAGTGTTATTCCGCAAACTCCTTTAATATTGTTTCTGAGTGTTTATTCTTGTTAAGAATTTAGATCCTGACATATGTGCATTTATATGGAGTCATAAAACATATGTGCATTTGTATTAAAATTGGGATAAATACATCACTTTGCTAGTAAGTAGTTCATATATTTTGCTGGAATGAGTTTTAAATTTTAAGTATATGAAGAAACTACATGTATGCTTTAAGTTTTAAATACATCATTTCATTGTAAGTTTGCATATCTGTATCAAGACACATGTGCCCTTGGGATAAAAAAATATTGAAATCAAGGATTATTTGTTGGGATGATGTTAATGATATGCTTTGGATACTGCATATATGAAAATTTAAATTGAAAACATCCTCACATGAAACTGCATGTATACTTTATGTGCATTTCTTACTAAGATAATGCACATGCATATATGCCACTATTATGCTTTTAAGAATGTAATAGATGAGATTTTAATTGTAATGGACATGTATTATGGTTGCAAATGTGAAGTGAATAAGTAATGGGTGTATGTGTCCACATATGAAGAGTAGTTAAAAGATGATGTTGACTATGTAATAGTGTTAAGATCTGTATAGGAAATATAATACATGTTATGTTATTGTGGAAATGGAAGACTGAGAGTTTGAATAAATACAACAAATTGAAGCATACATGGAAAGTGTACAATGTAAATTATGAGCAGATGTATTTTGATAAATGAAATTGTGCCTGTATGTTGTGCATTTGTATATGATATTTATGTGCCTTGATCTTGATATTGCTTATATGTTACCGGTGTCAAGATGAATAGGGGAAGCTTCAAATCAGATGCATTATATGAGTTTACACATCAATATCAAGGCACATCTGCCCTAGGGGATAAAAGAATGTTGAATTCAAGAATTAATTGTTTGGATGATGTGACTTTATTATTTGGATATTGCATATATGAATATTGAACAGAAAAAATCCTCACTTGAAACTGCATGTATGCTTTATGTGCACTTCCTAATGGACATGTATGTTGTTGCAAATACATGGGATTAAGTGATGGGTGTATGTGTTTACATATGATGATTAGTTAAAGATGATGTTGACCATGTTTACATATGTCAAAATGAATTATTCCCATATTCATCTTCACACCAGTAACATATATCAGTAACATATATCTGTTGAATTTAATAATTATTTGTTGAAATTGAAAACAACATGACTTGAAAAGTGCATGTATGCTATGATACTAATAAGTGCATATATGAGATAGGAATGAGATTGAAAATGCATATATGCCAACTAGTATGCTATTAACAAGTTCATATCCGAAATTGTATTGGTAATGATGTTGTAGCTATTTGCTTATGTGAGATTAATATTGGTTATGCTAATGGACATGTATGTAGTTGCCAATGTGAAGTGAATACGTAATGTGTATATGTGTTTACATATGATATGTAGTTAAAGATGATGTTGACCATTTAATCATAACAAAGGTAATATATGTTGCACTTGCAATGTTGCTTTTATAAAACGTTTGTGTAGATGTGGGTGGAACCAATGATGAAAGGCCATCGGTGAAAGATGCGTCAGATAAAGGAACATCCAAGGGGAAAGCTATTACAAAATAAGATGTTGTGAAAGATAGTTTCTTAGAAAATGTGATGATGCATTCACATAAGACATGTTAGTTGCATATGCATGTTTTCAAATTATGAGCTCACAGAAGGTTTATGTGTTGCAAATATGAATATTAAGTTGTACATCAAACATGTGACATATTGCGTACCTTATACAAGACTAAAGTAATATAATACATGTTCAAATCAATATTTATGACAACATATGTTATCAACTCGATGATATATAGCTATATGTGGAGCAGAACTAAGCAAGAATACAAAAGGAAGCACAGAGAGAAAACAACATGTGTTGGAAGGTAATTTACTTGTTCATAACTGATAGGAGTTGTATATATGAATATTTGATAAATGAGATATTAATATTCTAGTTTAATAACAAATACAAGGGATTAATATACAATGCACATCCCACATCGTACTTTGTAATATTTGTATGAGCCATTCTTATGGAAGGTGAAAATATGCTTGCATATTGGCAATGATGCATAGACGGACAAGTTTTTCATCTCATGTACGGTTCTGTAACGGAGATTCTTCGGATTGAGCTGACGACCGTACCAATATGCGATCAAGGGTTATTCATTTCATTATCAATATGTTTATGTGAAACATAACAAATCAACAGTACATCAGGAGGCACGAAGAGAAAATATGATGTTTTGGAAGGTAATGTGCACATTTGTGGTAGAATGCGTAATAAATTATTAGCGAATGTAATTTTTGACTATATGTAATTTTTTAGTATAAGAAAATGGAATGAAAGAATTAGATTCGAAGATTACATTTGCATTGGATAATCCCGGTTCAAAGGAAACACCTTCTACAACAGAGGCGGTTGGAGAAGGTAGCATCATACAGTTTTCATGTATGTTACACATCATCTGACAATTGTTATATAAAATGTTGGTGAAGATAATATCGTTCTTGTAAAAATGAGCTTGAAAAGAGAATTTTTACATATCCATAACTTTAGAAAAACTTAGAAAAATTCCCAAGTCTTGGAACAGAGAGAGGTTGGCACAAACAGGTGATTTGCGCTAACAGTAACTGGCGCAAACTTGTTTTGCGCGAGAAGAAGGTGGCACAAAGAATGTTTTGCGCGAGAAGAAGATGGCACAAACTTGTTTTGCGTGATGAGAAGATAGCGCAAAAGAGACTTTTCGCGAATAATTGATGGCGATATTCTGGTCTTGGCGAAAAACTGAAGAAGAACACGGCGCAATTTAAGATTTTCGATAATATGTAGAGGCGTAAAGGAGGATTTCGTTAAAGATAAGTTGGCGCAAAAATCAAACTTGTGAGATCCTGAACTTGAACCCGCAAAAGAAACTTTGCGTTAAAAGAAGCTGGCGCGAACTGATGCTGAACTGGCGAAAACCTCAGATAAACTGGCGAAAACCTCAGATAAACTGGCGTAAAAACGAGATCTGGCGCAAACTCAAGAAAACCTTCTAAATCAGCACCAGAATTAAATCTGATAAAATTTTACACACACAGATGTGCTCGAAAATAGATTTCTAACAACATTGAAACAAACAATTCGAACAATTTTCTCAAAAATGTGAGATTGTGAATCGAACAATACTCTTTCTCAGAACGAACCAAAAATCACAAAAATCCTAAATTTGATCTCCAAAAAATGATTTTCTTGCAAATCGATGTGAATCAACTTACAAGAAAATTCAATCAAAATTCAATCTGATTTTGATGAAAAATCAAAAAAATGAGATTTTCTTGAAAAAAATCAAGAAAATCAATCAAATTTTCTGATTTAAACACAAATTCAGAAATCAAATCTTGTTTCTCTCAATCCTCTCAGATTCAGATTAGGCTCTGATACCAATTGTTAATCCAAGATCGATCTAATATTAGAGAGAGAAAGTAGAAGACGCAGAAATCTGATGTATTCAATATATGCGCTAGAATGTTACACAACACAAAGGCCACAAGGGACTTAAATACCCTTGGCCAATACAAGATATAAAAGCTCTAAGTACACAGTATTAGCACAAGTCTATAAATACAATGATTACTATAAAATCAAACTTAACAATAACTGTTTAATTATATTCATTGCAGGGGGTGAACTAGTAATACCAGAACGAAGAACCAAGCAATCAATCATCATCAAAATAAAGGAGAGAGGTAGTACTTTGTCGATTAAGTATTAATGTAATTCATACTGAAAAATATGTAGAGCATCATTATTTATGAAATGGTAATAAATCGTACAATAGCAAGTTCATAACACGTGCAGGTGGAGTTGTGAGTTTGAAATCGGACGCCGTGTCTATGAAACCATGCATAGTGAATAAAGGTATGAGCATTTAACTACCAAATGAGTATAATATGGTAAACCATATTCATATATAGAATCATATACCTACAGATATAGAATGAGTTACGTCATTTGTTAAATTTCCAAGTATTTGGACATTTGCATGTACAGCAAAGGCACATCAGGTCAACTAGATTTGAATGAATGTGTGGGAAATTTGGAAAACGAGGCCACAGGACAACATCATGGTGAAAGATTAGAAATGATAGAAGGTAATTGGATGAGTAATTTTAATCTAGCTTAACCGCGTATGTTATGGCACAACTAAGACTAGTGTATTTTATATGTCATTTGTACGATGAAGAGCGTAGTAACAAAGAAGGGAATACAACATACATTAAGGAAAAACTTTCAATGAGCGTAAAGGGTAAAGAGATAAGGTGATGACTGAATAAAAAAGAAAGGCAAGTTGACAATTTGTTACAGGTTATTTATAGTAGGAAACAAAGTATAAATTGATAGAAATTGTAAGGTGTGCGCACATGATGTAGTGACAGACATTACAAAAGGAGATGGAAAAATCAAAGATATACAAAGGAACGTACAAGTTACAAGGTCATCGACAAAGGGAGGTGAAGAGGATCCTGCAGGTATAAAAATGCATTAATGGTAAAAGCAAAACAAAGGGAGCATCATATTTCATATGTGAAGTTAAATATTGATGAAAAGTATCTGTTATTTTACAAGAAATGTGAATAAGAAAGGGAAAAAATACAGGAGAATACTATAGCTCAGGATAGTGCATTGCATTCGGACAGTGACTTCGAAAGAGTGCCAGGCGAAGTTAGTAAGAGGGCACCGTCGCCAAAGAGGATCAAGAAGGAGGGAAATGGGAAGCGAGGACATACCATTGTCGGCATAAGAACGAGAACCTCTCCAAAGAGCTTGCAGCATACAATAAGTATCATGACAGATGAGCAAAAAACTGTCGTTGAAGATCTAGGATTAGAGTGTTTGCTAGGGATGAAAATAAAAGTGATTCCATCGAAAATGGGGTACTAAATCGTCGATAAATTAAATGCATCAGAGAACTGAACAAGGTAACGGTGAAGAACAAATATCCACTTCCGAGGATCGATGACTTATTTGATCAACTTCAAGGCGCGGGCTGCTTCTAAAAGATCGACCTTCAGTCGGGGTACCATCAAGTGAAGGTGACAAAGGGAGATATTCCAAAGACGGAGTTTAGGACGTGATACGGTCACTACGAATTCCTAGTGATGTCGTTCGGTCTAACCAACGTGCCCGCTATATTCATGGATTTGTTGAACCGAGTGTGCCGACCATTCCTCGACAAGTCGGTAATCGTGTTCATAGATGACATCTTAGTATACTCGGAAGACGAAGAGAGTCATGAGAGACACCTTCGGGAGGTATTAGAGGTGCTAAGGCGAGAAAAACTTTACACAAAGTTCTCAAAATGCGATTTTTGGCTTCAAGAAGTGCAGTTTTTGGGGCATGTAGTTACTAAGGAAGGAGTAAAGGTGGACCCCACGAAGACCGAGGCTATGATGAACTGGGAACCACCCAAGAGCCCGTCAGAAATTAGGAGTTTTCTAGGTTTGGCGGGATACTACTGGAGATTCATCCAAGACTTTTCCAAGATAGCTTCAGCATTGACGACCTTAACTCGGAAGAATGTGAAGTTTGTGTGGACCGAGAGTCAATAGAAGGCGTTTCGAACTCTACAAGGAATTCTTGAGAAGCTCTCATTTTGTCTCTACCTGATGGGACGGAAGATTTTGTGGTTTTTAGCAATGCGTCGAAGATGGGCTTGTGTTGTGTCCTAATGCAAAGGAGTAAAGTGATCGCTTATGCGTCGCAACAACTAAAGATACATGAAGTCAATTACCCAACCTACGATTCGGAATTAGTTGTGGTGGTGTTTGCCTTAAAGTTTTGGCGACACTACCTATATGGCACGAATTACACTCTCTATACGGACCACAAGGAGTTAAACATGAGGCAACGAAGCTGGTTGGAATTATTAAAAGATTACGATTACGAGTTGCTTTACCATCCAGGTAAGGCAAATGTCGTCGCCGATGCTCTTAGCCGAAAGGATTACGAGGGAAATTCCAAAGCTACTTTCACGTAGATCGAGTTGACATCAACACTCATTGACCGAATTAAGGTGTCACAAGTCGAAGCCTTACTAGAAGAGAACCTCAAGGGAGAGGTCATGATAAAACAACATCTACTCTTGACAGGAGATGGACGGGGAGTAAAGTTTTTCAATGGGCGAGTTTGGGTGCCTAAGATCGGGGGCAATCGAGAACTTCTTCTCGAGGACGCCCACAAATCGAAGTATTCCATCCATCCGGGGAGCACGAAGATGTATCGATATTTAAAGTGACACTATTGGTGGCCGGTTATGAACTTGATGTGGCACGGTACGTGGAGCGATACGTAACTTGTTTGCAAGTGAAGGCCGAGCACCAATGACCTTATGGGAGTTTGCAATCTTAGGAAATTCTGGAATGGAAATGGGAACACATCACGATGGATTTCGTGACAAAATTGCCAAAGACCTTGCGTGGTTATGACACCATTTGGGTGATAGTGGACCGTTTGACCAAGAGTGCGCATTTCTTGGCCATGCGGGAGACTCTACCTATGGTCAAGCTGGAAAAGTTGTATATCGATGAAGTAATATCTCGTCATGGTGTACTGTTATCTATTGTCTCTGATCGCGACAGTCGGTTCACGTTGCATTTTTGAGATGGTCTACAAAAGGAATTGGGCATGCGTGTGAAGTTGAGCACAACCTACCATCCTCAAACCGACGGCCAAAGCGAGAGGACAATCCAGACGATAGAAGATATGTTGAGATCTTGTGTAATCGACTTTGTGGGTAGTTGGGACTCGCACCTACCTTTGGTGGAGTTCGCATAAAACAATAGCAACCACTCAAGTATTGGAATGTCAATGTTTGAAGCTTTATATGGTCGCACGTGCCGAACTCCCGTATGTTGGCTAGAAGCGGGGGAGAAGCAATTTGCCGGACCTGAAATTGTACAAGAGACGGCGGATAAGGTGAAGGATATACGTGAACGCTTAAAGGTGGCTCAAGACCGGCAGAAATGTTATGTTGTTAGATCATAAAATATGTTGGATACAAGATCATAGAAGACTGAAGATTGATGTCAAAGCTGAAGTCAACTATCAAGCTCTAAAGTCAAAGTCAATGTAATAAAAGTCAAAGTCAAACTTGTAATGTGTTGTAAGAGTTTTGTAGTTTGCTTTTGTTTTAGTTGTTTGCGTGTATTAGAGGTGTGCGTGTTTTGTTGTGTTGGTATAAATAGTTTTGTGCGTGTTAGATAGATAAGAGATATATAGTAGTGTAAGTGTTCATCAGTTTAGACAGAGAATATTTAAGAGCATACTATAATCATACTTCAGAGATTAATAAAATCTGTAATTGTGTTAAATTGATTGTCATCGATAGATTTACATTGTTATCTGGGATAACAATTGGTATCAGATCATACAAAATTTAGAGAATTAAGGATCGATTTTGAAGGTTTTGAATCACCAGTTCACGAACTCGCAAGTCGTATCGTTCAATTCTGATTTTCACAAATTTATGATGATTTGAATCTGATTTTGGTATTTTTGTATTCGATTTTTCGTATAGAACATATTTCTTTGTAATGCATAGACTAATTCACACTTGTTAGGGTGAATTTTGAATTTTTTCTTGACTTTTGTTCGAAATAGTCATGCATACTGTAGTAGAATCAAATTGAAATTGTTAGTGTTTTTAATTGTAATTGTTTGATTGTAAATTGTTCGAAATCGATTTTTGAGCAAGTCTACGAAATTTGAAGCCAATTGAAGAATGTTTGAATCAAAATCAGTTGGAAAATCGAGTTTTTGAACTGTTCAAGTCAATAACTCGCAAGATCCGAAGAACTCTCTAACGAAGAACACGCAAGGTGAAGAACTCGCACAAGTCTAAAAACATGTCTGAAGTGAAGAACTCACAAAGAGTTATGTGTGAGAAGTAGAAACTCGCACAACCTTACTTGCGAGTTTATACTGTTCATTCAAAGATTCGTGCGAGAAGTATCCCTGTGAGAAGTGCTTATCGTGCGCATTTCCTTTTTTTCCGAGAAGTAAACTTGTTGAAATAATTCTAAGTCCAAAACTCGTAAGCCCTGTTCTTGTGCGTTTACATTAGCGTGTTTTTAAATTTTGAAATATATTCTATGTCTAGAACTCGCAAGGCTTTGCGAGAAGTGCAAGAATCTAAAACTCGCACAAGCCTTCTTGCGTGAACATTGGTTCTCGCAACCTTCGTTGTGCGCGAAGTTGAAACTCGCACAACCTTGTGTGCAAGAAGTAAGTTTGTTCAACTTGTTGTGTGCGCGAAGTTTAAAACTCGCACATAGGCTCTTGCGCGTTTGTGTTTAATCTCTTTGGTATGCGTGTTTTGTACTTAGTAAATTTTTGTGATTTTTATGAAATTTAACTGAGTTTGATTTGTGTAGATCCATTTTGTTTTCTGAATTTTGACGATCACAGTAAGCAGTGTAGATCAAAGATGACTTCCAAAGACGCTATCTCCATCGGTACAGATGTAAAGCCTCCTGTTATGTTCAAGGGATAATACGAACAGTGGAAGGATCGTTTTCTCGATTTCATCGACCGGCATGCAAATGGTGAAAACATTCTGATGTCCATTACAGAAGTTCCCATGATACCACCCACTATCGAAATACCTGATGATGAATCTTCAGACAGTGAGGATGGAAATGAGGACAAAGTAAGAAAAATGAAAACTGTTCTGAAGGAATTTGCACAATATTCTGATAAGCAGAAAATTCGGTTCAAAGATGATAAACAAGCTAGATCTCTTCAACTTCATAGTGTCCCGAATGAGATCTATATTAAGATCGACAGCTACAAAGGAAATGCGAAAAAGATGTGGGACAGTTACAGAACATGATGATGGGCTCTAAACTTGGCAACCGGATGAAACTAGCTAACTGTATCAACTGCTACTAGAAGTTTAAAGCCAAGGAAAATGAGAGTCTGGAGGAAACGTACGAGAGATTTGTGCTTCTACTGAATGAACTATCAAAAAATAAAGTTAAAAAAAACAGATCGAGAACAACATCAAGTTCCTTAGCATTCTACAACCCGGCTAGAAGAAGCACACTCGTAGAATGAAACAAATGAAGGACTTGAGTGACATACCCTTCCACAAAGTCTATGAGACATTAAGGCAAAATGAAGAGGAGGTAGAAGAGAAAAGGGATGAGAAGAAGAAATCTGAGAAACGAGTTGACCCAATTGCCCTGGTAGCTGGTAAGAAAGAGAAAGAGAAGAAAAAGAAGAAGAAGATTGTGCTCCCTAGCTCAGATGATTCTGATTCTGAGTCTAACAGGGATGACGGGGAGAACCTCAAACATGCCATGTTGTTATTGACCCGTGCTTTTCAGAAAAAGTTTTACAAGAAACCGGGGTCAAACTCTCAGAGGTACTCTTCTTCTAGTTCAAAGAATCATGAGCATCGGGAAAGGATAGAAGGAAAAAGATTTGAGGAAAAGAGATCTGAGGAGAGGAACCCAGATGAGAAGAAGAAATATCTGTATTATTATAGGCCTGAGAAGAAAACAGACGACTTGATCAAATGCTACAACTGTGGTATGGTCGGTCACTATGCTAAGGATTGTCGGAAGCCCAAAGTTCGAAATTCAGAATATTACAAGAACAAGATGCTTTTAGCCAAGCTACAAGAGGCTGGCAAGGCACTCATGGTTGAAGATGAGTTCTAGTTACATCATTCAGATGAAGAAAAAAGAGAAGAAACAACCCATATGTGTTTGATCGGAGATAAGATGAAATATGATGACAGTGATGAAGAGACAGCTGATGAGGTACTTAATCTTTCCAAATCTGATTTTATGACCAAAATGGAAGCCATGATGGTCGAACTTCAAGATCTTCAAAATAAGCTGAAAAGGGAAAAGAGCAGAGTTGCAAAGAAAAATCAAAAGATCTTTTATCTTAACAAAGCAGTTGTTGGGAACAAAGATTTAATTGATTCTGTAAACAAATATGTCTCTAATCTTAAACAAGAAAAAGAATGTTTTGAATGTAAGAATTATGATTTTGTTTCTAAGATTTAAAAGTCTGTTACAGAAAATCAAGAATGTGTTCTAAAAGCTTTTAAACTGCAGGTTGAGACCAATACTTTAGAGAAAAAGGTAAATGGTTTGGAAGCAAAATTATATGCACGAGGCCAAATAGATCAAACCATTTTCTTAAACACCCCTAATGAGAAAACTGATGTTAAAGATAAGTGGGGTCTCGGTTACGAAAATTCACACTATCTTAAGAAAGCCATCAGAAAACGGCCTGCTTTATATAATTTTGATTTTCTATATGCGGCTGCTAAATATCCTCATTTGAAACCCAAATTTGTTACCAAATCACTTGATGAGGTAGAGGCAAAAGAAGATGAGAAAAGAAAGAGTTTAAAGAAAATGCAACTATCATTCTGTTATCAAAAAGTGAATGATAGTTATCTTTCAGACCAGCAAAAATCTCTTTCAAATGATTATTTTAAAAGTTATTCGACAAAAGAGTTGTAGACAAAACCTATAAAAGCTAAAATTTATGTTCCTCAACTCATTTTAGAAAGCAAAATAATCGAACTTGAAAATGTTTTATATGATGAAAGAATATTGGATGACATTTGAAAAAGTTGTATTTTCAATTGTTTTAAAGAACACGGTTTTAAATGTTGAATTTCAAAAGTGTTCTACATCTTCTAAACCACCTCAAACTTCTGAAGTTGATCTTGATGACTTATTTGCGTCTGCAAATGATTTTTTAAATTCTGATGAAGGGTGTGTTGATGAGATTGATATGTTTGACTTTAATTCTCAATTTCCAGATCATTCTACTTTTGTTATAAATGGTGAAGCATTACCAAGTGTGCATGAAGTTGGTGAATCATCAACTACGGTTGGTGAATCAGTTTCTGTGAATGCTGATTACTATGTAAAAAGTAAAAGAAGCAAAAGAAATGGCGCTTACAGAAACAGACTACCACTGGTAAGCTAAAGAAAAGACAATCTCAGAAATCATATTTTTCTAACAAATCTAAATCTTTTGTTCCATATTTAAGAAAGAAAAGGTCTGAAGGTCGAACAGAATGGCGACCAAAACAGAAGATAGATGATAGTGCAGAATCATGTTCTAATTTGGATTGTAATAGATTTACTAGTAGTAATTCTAATGTAGTTGGTAGTGTTGCTTCCAATAAAAAAAACCTTGTAATTCCTTAAAAGCGATATTCAATAAAGCAATTACTCTGATTATCTCGATCTACTGCTAAGTCATCTACTTATAAACGGAATGATTTTGTCTCTCACCGATTTTCTGATTATTTGTTTGGTACTTATCATGTTGGTTCTTACAAGTCTTTTACATCAAAAAATTTTCAAAAGGTCAAAGGATCCATATAAAAATGGATACCAAAATCTTGTGCTAATTCGTTAGGACCCACTTTTAAATGGGTACCTAAAGTTGTTCTTCCCTGATTTCTCTTATGCAGACCCGTCATATGTGGTACTTGGATAGCGGGTGTTCCAAGCATATGACCGGGCAAAAGGTTTATTGTCTAATTATACAGAGAAATTATGCGGGAATGTACGTTTTGGAAACGATAAGTTTTCACCGATTCTCGACTACGGTGACGTGATACAAGATAATGTAATGATTACGAAGGTGAGTAACGTGGAAGGATTAGGACATAACCTATTTAGTATTGGCCAGTTCTGCGACAAATATTTAGAGGTAAATTTCAAGGCCAATATGTGTACTGTACGAACTAAAGAGGGCAGAGAACTCTTGGTCGGCACTAGAATGTCCAACCTCTACACGATCAATTTGTCAAAAGTCCAGACTGACAATCAGGTTTGTCTACTATCAAAAGTCTCGCTGCAATAGAGTTGGTTATGGCACCACAGGCTGTCTCACCTGAATTTTCGCTACATCAATAAACTGGTCACGGGTAAGCTAGTCAAAGGACTTCCTGAGCTAAAGTATGAGAAATAACACCTATGTGCAACATGTGAGAAAAGAAAGATGAAGAGAGCTGCACACAAGCCAAAGCCTGAACAAAGTACTAGTTCTCCACTAGAATTGCTTCACATGGATCTCTGTGGTCCAATGAGAACGCAAAGCATAAGCGGCAAGAAGTATGTCTTAGTTATTGTGGATGATTATTCACGTTATACTTGGGTCAAATTTCTGAGATCTAAAGATGAGACGCCCAAAGTCATCATCAGTTTCTTAAAGACAACCCGAGTAAATCTTCAAAAGCATGTCAAGCTTCTGAGAACAGATAACGGCATAGAGTTTAAGAACAAAACTGTTGAAGATTATCTCGAATCGGTCGGGATAACGCATTAATTCTCTGCTGCTAGAATGCGAGAACAGAATGGAGTAGTAGAAAGACGTAATCGAACGCTAGTCGAGGCCGCTCGTACTATGTTGAGTCAATCCGATCTACCTCTATTTCTGTGGGCATAAGTTGTTTCGACTGCATGCTATACACAGAATCGGTCCATAGAACATCGTCGGTTTGGAAAAATTCCTTATGCTTTGATTAATAATTGTACACCTAATATCAAATACTTTCATATTTTTAGATGTAGGTGTTTCGTACTTAACGATAGATAGAAACTGAACAAGTTCGGACCAAAGGCTGATGAAGGCATCTTCATTGGTTACTCTCAAACATCTACTGCATATCGGGTGGACTTGAAGAAGTCCAAGACTATGATAGAAAGTGTCAACATTACATTTGATGAGGAAGTGGCTTCTGAGCAACACAGTTCAGAACCCGTGCTTACAGGAGTTTTAGCTTCTGGACAGATCAGTCTAGAACCTGTGCTTAATGAGACTAATTCGGATAAAGCTTCAACTTCTACATCTCATTTATCTGAATTAGATTTGTTATTTGAATTATTTTATGATGAGTTTCTAGGATCTAAATTGCCTAAATCTGTTGTGGTTGACAGGTCAGAAGATTCAACGACGAATCATCCAACCACTTCAGAAGTATCAATTGAATTCGTTCCCCCGGTTCAGACATAAACTTAGGTTCAAATAAATACTCCTACAGTTGAAGATGTACCATAAATTGTTGAACCAGAAGTCTCTACTTCAGTTGGATGCAATGTGATGAATAATCAACAGACTGAACAAGTTGTCCCAACTGAAACTTCTGTACAAGAAACTTCAACTGTACCCCCAACAAATGTTGAACAAGAAGAAGATGAAAGTGGAGACTTAGATGAGAGTTATGATCAATCTACATAGAATCTACTCCCTCAAGAACATAAGTGGACCAAAGAGCACCCGATAAGCCAGATAATTGGAGATCCAACTTTACCGGTGCAAAGTAGGTCTATGACATTAAACATGTGCATGCATGATTCCTTTATGAGCAAGATAGAGCCCACTCGCGTATCCGGAGCTCTAGCTGACTCAGATTGGGTGACTGCAATGCAAGAAGAGCTAAATCAGTTCGAAGTTTTGAAAGTCTAGAGACTTGTACCAAGACCTGAAGGTAAATCTGTAATTGGTACAAAAATGGGTATTCAAAAATAAAAAGGATGAAGATGGTATCGTAATCAGAAATAAAGCACTACTTGTCGCAAAAGGCTACATGCAAGAGGAAGGCATTGATTATGATGAGACTTATGCTCCAGTAGCACGCATTAAAGAAATCAGAATGTTTCTTGCGTATGTTACTCATAAAAACTTCACCGTCTATCAGATGGACGTGAAGACTGCCTTTCTAAACAGAATTCTTAAAGAGGAAGTCTATGTCTCACAACCTGAAGGCTTTGTGAATCCAGATAAACCAGATCATGTCTACATCCTGGATAAAACACTTTATGGTCTTAAACAAGCGCCTCGAGCCTGGTACGAGGTATTATCAAAGTTTTTGGTCAAGTCGGGCTTCACAAAAGGTAAAATCGATACTACTTTGTTTATTAAAAAGGAAAAGGATGATATTATTCTTATTCAGATATATGTGGATGACATTATATTTGGCTCAACAAATCCTAAATACTGTAAGAATTTTTCAAACCTCATGGTGTCCAGATTTCAAATGAGTATGATGGGACAGATGAACTTCTTTCTTGGATTACATGTCAAGCAATTTTCAACGGGGATTTTTATAAATCAATCCAAGTACATTTTTGATATTATGAGAAATTATAAAATGGAAAATTGTACAATAATTGGAACCCCGATGGCACCAAAAACTAAGATCGGCATGGATCCTACGGGAAAACCTGTTGATGTTAGAACCTATAGAGGGATGATTGGTTCTTTAATGTATTTAACTTCAAGTAGGCCAGATATTATGTTTTCTACATGTTTATGTGCAAGATATCAGGCTAATCCAAAAGAATCCCATATGTCTGCAGTAAAAAGAATCTTTAGATATCTGAAGGGGACTGCAGATCTTGGTCTGTGGTATCCTAAAGATACTGGTTTTGAACTAACGGCTTACTCAGATGCAGATCATGCAGGCTGTATGTTAGACAGGAAGAGCATATCGGGTCATATATAGTTTCTTGGAGATAAACTCGTAAGTTGGGCAATAAAGAAACAATTGTGTGTTTCCACATCAACGACTGAGGCAGATTATGTCGCTGCGGCAAGCTGTTGTTCTCAGGTGTTGTGGATGAGGACGCAACTACGAGATTATGGCTTCAAATTTGACAAGATTCCGATATATTGTGACTCTAAGAGTGCCATTGAAATTTCAACAAATCCTGTACAACATACAAAGACCAAACACATAAATGTACGATATCATTTTATCAAAGACAATGTCGAAAACGGTACAATAGAACTTTATTTTGTAAACACTGATTATCAGCTTGCTGATTTGTTTACCAAGCCTCTCGAAGAAAAGAGATTTAATTTTCTTATCTCGAAACTTGGTATGCTTAATCTCAAGACATAATCTGTGATTACCTATTAAAGTTTTTCTTATTGTTATTTTCTTCATTTCTTTATTCTTATTCTGAAAATATATCTACACTGAAAGGCATTCGTGATTTCAGGGGGGGTGAAAGAAGATGATTAGATGATCTACATTCATTTGAGGGGGAGTTTATATATTTATGCTAATCACTGATGATTTTTCTGATGCATAAATGCAGGGGGAGTTAGAGTTAAGAGTAAGGAGTAAGAGTTATGATTTCTGAGTAATTCAGATCAGAACTCGTACATTCAACGTTTTACAGATTTATGTCATTTTATTTTTTCATAAAGTTGTGAATAAATTTTGTACTATGACGGACTTTATGACTGATGCAGATTGAGAGGATGCTTAAACGATCATACAATTATGACTTTAAGCTGATTTCATGAGATTTAAGACATATTGAAACGGTTTATTTCTATTCTTAATCTCATATATGGTTGAAAGAAGGACGACTTTCAATCATAGAAAACATATTCTTAAATGTTCAAACCACTTCTGATTCCTAAACAATTTCATGAGTATAGAAGTGTGATTTTAAATGTTTTCGTTTTAGTTGAGCTTCAATGATCAACAAACCGTGTGTTTCGAAAGATAAATACTTGCGTATTATCTTTTCCATATACTTTCAGGTATTCACACACACCGGTTTAATTTTTGTTGAATATGTTCTTACCATATCTCTAAATTGGCACAATTTTTCGATGGTAAGACACCCCGATTGTTATTCACCATTTGAGCGTGATTTCATTTATTAAACGTTCTTTCAAGAATGTCTATATTTTTGGTTCGTATAGACAATATCCGATTTTTATTGACCTAAGCCTTAATTGATAATTCTTTCTATTTGATCTTTATAATTCAATGTCAGATTTTCAAACAAGTTTCTTGTATTCATTTCATTCATTCAATATACTTGTTTTGAAATATCTTCAATGTTTAAAAAAAATACTCAAATCTTCATGATTATATCAATGAGCATACAAATATCTGACTTGTATTTCATACTTTGTGCTTTAACTGCTATAGTTAGACCAGTTGAGCAACATATATTTTTAGGAAAATATAGGTTCTTTGTGTGAGCTTAATTGAAACTTCTATGGATTCACGTTAACCAGTGTGTCCTACCCAAGAAGTTAATCCTTCAGTGATAGAATGTGTGAGGAGTCAAATACTGAGTGTGGGTTGAGTGAAGAGGTAAAATGAAAAGAGAGTTTGGTTAGATGTGAGCTCAATGATTAAAAGAAAGAGGGTGAGAGATCAAAGTAAAAGAATATCAAACTCTGCACCAACTTTTTTCTGAGTCGGGCAACCATATTTCTAGTGTTTCACAATTCTTCGTGAACATTATTGAAACGGGCAACTAGCCCATGCCAACTCTTGATTAAAAACCCCACCAGCTACTCATTTTCTTCTAAAAAAGAAATGTTTCATATTTTAAAGGGGACGAAGCACATATGCTATCTGATTTTCTTTTGAAAAATCTGGATATTGAGAAAAAAAAAGGATGTATGCCCCACCTTCACACTTCGATCATGCACAATCGAGTCTGTGTTTAACTATTGTCTGAATGGTTTACACAATTTTGAGCCTTACAAAAGCAATCATAATATGCTTAATTCTTTTTAACACTTGCACGAACACACGTTCATAGAAATATCTTTGTGGTGTTTCGATGACTGAATGGAAGACCTGGGGGAGTGAACATAACAAAAGCTCGTTTCCAATGTGTATTCGTTACACACAGTGACTTCGTGTTACTAACAGACATCATAACTGATTCATTTGTTGATTCAGGTGTTACACTCTTATTTGTCTGGATTTGAAAAGATTTAGATTAATACATTATTATGAATTGACGAAGAATTGGAGGCTCTTGATAAGATCAATGGTCAGAATATATGAAGTGACATTTCTTGTTGGAAGTTTTGATGATTTCATTTATCTTATCATCAAAAGGGGGAGACGACAAAGTTTAAAGAAATGTCTGACAACAAAAGTTTGTGCTTGTTATGAGAGATGATCAAGACATATGTGAGAAATTTAAAGAGTTGTTGAAGATGAAAGAGAAAGTTTAAAGATTTCTGAAGATGAGTTGATTTTACAGAAATTTTCTTTGAAGATAAGTTTGTTGAAGCAAATTGAGATGTAACTGAAGATAATTCCTTTGAAGTGTCTGAAAGAGGTTTATACTATTTGTGGGGGAGATTGTTATATGGTTGAAGACAGACATTTGGGAAGATTACAGATTGTTATAGATCAAAGAAAGAAAAGATTGTTTTCAAGCTTAATAAAAGACTGAAGTTCCAATGCTAAAGTTGATCAAATGAGGAGATTATATTTACTGAGCTTAAAGAGAGATGATTGTTCTGCAAAATCTTTTTGAGATGATCTTGAATCCAAAGAGGGAGATTTTTTAGATCATAAAATATGTTGGATACAAGATCATAGAAGACTGAAGATTGATGTCAAAGCTGAAGTCAACTCTCAAGCATCAATGTCAAAGTCAATGTAATAAAAGTCAAAGTCAAACTTGTAATGTGTTGTAAGAGTTTTGTAGTTTGCTTTTGTTTTAGTTGTTTGCGTGTATTAGAGGTGTGCGCGTTTTGTTGTGTTGGTATAAATAGTTTTGTGCGTGTTAGATAGATAAGAGATATATAGTAGTGTAACTGTTCATCAGTTTAGAGAGAGAATATTTGAGAGCATACTGTAATCATATTTCAGAGATTAATAAAATATGTAATTGTGTGAAATTGATTGTCATCAATAGATTTACATTGTTATCTGGGATAACATATGCCAACAAGAAGAGACGACCGATAGAATTCCAAGTGGGACACTGCATGATGTTGATGGTATCCCCTTGGAAGGGAATTATTCGGTTCGGAAAGCGTGGGAAGCTAAGTCCCCATTTCCTTGGACCATTCACCGTGTTTAAGCGAGTAGGGCTTTAAGCCTACCAGTTGGAACTACCTTCGAAAATGGAGGGAATTCATAACACATTTCATGTGTGCTACCTTCGTAAATGTCTAGCGGAGGAGGAAAGTGTTATTCCACTCTCCGAGATCAGAGTTGATGAGGGAAACCGTTGCGTCGAAGTGCCCGATGCAATTTTGGAAAGGAAGACGAAGAAGCTTCATCACAAGGAAGTCACGATGGTGAAGGTTCAATGGAAACACCATCGAGGGGAAATGTGACTTAGGAAGTGGAAGAGGACATGAAGCGAAGATATCCTCACCTCTTCACCTAGTCAAGATTTCGAGAACGAAATCTTCTCCAAGTTGGGGAGGATTGTATCACCCGCAATCCCGGTATGTCGCTAATTTGATCATAAATCTTATTATCTAACCTAGCGAGGGAAATGTGTGTTTTCGGGTTTGATTTGGGGTAAAATCAGAATGTGGCAAGTCTGGGGCGACAATGCCCTGCGACTGTGACAGAATTCACTGTCGCGGGGCAAAGTCTCGAAGGATGTACCGCGGGTGGGGTGAACCCGGCGACTATGACCAGAGATTATGACATGTGTCACTGTCGCGTGTCATTGTTTCCAGGATGGTATCGAGAGTCCTTGGACATTGGCGATTGTGACCAAGCGACTATGACACGCGGGGCAATGTCGCCGACGGGCTCCAGGCCCTTAAATGCTCACCAACCCATTTTTAGTTCATTTGGTTGTGTTGAGAGCTCTTTGTAGGCGATTTTGAAGATCAAAAAGGTAGGGTTTTCACCTCCCCTCATTGAGTACTTCTTGGTTAGATGTTCATTTATGGTTTTTCGGTTTTGGTTCTAGGCGACTGTTGGGATTTAGAGCTTGGTGCTTAAAGCTCAAGGGTCCTCCCTCTTTCTTCTAAAATATCTACATCTAGGGTTTAGTAGTAACCCTTACAAGGTGAGCTACTTACTTCTCTTAACCTCAATATATTGTCATATCTCTTGTATTGTGATCCTTCATGTTTTTCTAACCTAAATGTGAATTTTGGGGATATTAGGGTTTTGTAACCTAAGTAAAAAGGAAAGGATTGTGTTCTAAACTAAATGATATGGTATTCTTGAATTCTACTCATTTGATAGACAAATATTGGTTCTATGGGATTTTTGGTTAACCAAAGTGGAGTATTTGGGAAATCAAGTATTGGGTGAATTAATGACAATCTTGATTTTAATGAAGAATATGTATGGTATTTTGTTGATGAGTGTTGTTACTTAAAGTCTCCTCATTAGTGAGATTCAAGGTTTTTATGTCGGTACCCTCTTACATACGATCTTTCTACATATACGTTTTATAAGAGCATACCATATGCTAGTATGTTTTGGTATTTATTTTTAGTGCAATGGATCCATAGGCACGGTATTCCTATGTCTCTTCCGGACATTAGGTTTACCCTTGGCACAGGATAGGCATCGGGCTCCATGGTAAGTAAGGTGTGGGCCTATACGGTCGGGCAGTGTCCCATGGACAGTAAGGTGTAATCCCCTTGTGCTCGAGTTCCCCTGTTTTGGAACTCTCAAGAATAGACCTAGAGTGATTGACTTGATGTTTTCGGGCAATAGACTTGGAGTAATTGAGCTCTCTATGTGGTTTGTAATTATTGGTATCATATGTTGAACGCTAATGGTTTATTTGGCTTCTTTTGATTTAGCTCACGACTAGATCGGCCGCATGACTTCGAATGGGTTTATCATTTAAATATTATTTTCCGCTTAATTATTCTCACTAGGATTTAGCCTAACGCTTGTTCTTTGGTGGTCATGTATGGCAGGTTATTATAGCGGTGGGTCTCGTCGGGATTGAGAGGATCACCTTGGGTGAAGAGCGGTATTTTTGAAGATTTAGTGACCAAATTCATTGAAGTATAGAAACTACCCTTTTTGGAAAATAGCGACACCTGACCTTAATCTTACTTGTTCAAGTTAGATTATTAGGTTGTCGATTTATATTCTTTATATTGTTTTGGGTTTTGTAATTATCATACTTTAGTCCCTGTGATGGGTTGACATACTCTTGGGCTAGTTTGTCTTATCCAAATTATACAGGTTGTTTGGTCTCCGTTTTTGGGTGGACTGGTTTACTCCATTTGCAGACGTTATATAGCCGAATTTTTAAGTTTTAAATTTACCCTAATTTTTAAGATGTTACATAAACAACATGGCCGAATGCAGTCGTGTCGGCTTTTGCAACATAAAGTTCCTGTATCGCATCCGGAACATGGAAATGATTCCAAATGTAGACTGGACAAGGTACATATACAACTGTATCTCTCGAAGCAAGAAACAATGGCGATGAGATAGCTATGATAGTTTATATGCAGGGCCACTTACTTTTCTAACAGTATGAAACATTAATCGTATCAAATATGTTATTTTACATTTATATAAATTACATTCTAATGTATCTGTGTACCAGCTTTTGTATGTAGACTCCACATTGTGTAGTAGAGTCCCCGTATCTAGGCAGCGACCTGCGATTAATGTTTGGGATATTATTCTACTATATGCAAGAGAAAATGCATAAATTGAAGATGGCGGTTTAGGACGAGCATAGTTACTTGGACCATACCTTGGAGCACAGGAAGTAGAGGTATTCCATGCTGATTCGAATGTGAACGCTAATAAGAAAAGTGATGAATTGAGGTTGAATCAATTTAATGTCCACTTCATTATAGTGATAACTTCAGTATGAATAACAATATGAATTCTTACATTGAACAAGCATACGAAAAGCAGTTTCAAGATAATATAGCACATATCAGGCTAATAAAATTGGAGACGGAGGGAGAAATAGACACCGTATTGATTAAATTCCCAGATGAAAGTGGGTTTCTGAAGATGAAGGATGAATTAAAAATCTTGTTCAACCCCCAACATAGTAATGCACAACCAGCTGCAGAAAGTGAGAAAGAAAAGGGCAGCAACAAAGCAGATTTGAGTAAGAAGGGATAGCCAGTATGCACACCATGCAGATTAGACTTCACCGAAGATGTCCCACCAGTGTTCATCCTAACACTGTCACGGATGTGGTACAGTCAAACCACGTATGACCTCGTTGACAATGCAGTTAATGCAAGCAACGAAGCAACAAAAATTGTTAATGAGGTAATTGCATCAATCACAGTACCTAGCTTCAACTAGGGATTCAGTCCTCAAAAACCACTTGAGGGTGTTGCAGATCAAGATAAAGAGAAGCAAATCACAGGGGAGGAGGATAAACATATGAAGGTTAGTTGGCGTTCAGTGAAGCTTGGGGAAGTGTTGCGGTCACCCTACGTTAATAGACAAGTAATTGTTGGGAAGCGATTGTCAACATGAGAAAATAAGGTGCATGACTGGATAATGGCAGCATTTGGTTCAGATAAGTAAGGTGTTTTCATTCTAATTTCAATTGTCACAACATTTCTTATAAACAATCTAAATTGAGTTAATGAACATACTTTTATAATTGCAGGGACATGGTATACTGGTCATGAACTGGAATAAGGATCATTCGTTCATGCATGGAGAGCTTAGCAGCTCCAACATACATATGGACAAACGTGGTGGATGGGTGGGCAGATCTGCTGAACTACAAGGAGCGATTTTGAAGCAATAATTCACATAAGCGTTTGTTCTTCAAAACAGATGTGTTGGTATGTAAAATTATTATGTTTGATGTAGGTAATATAACAATACATATATGCGTTCACTAAGTTATTGTGTTTGGGAAAACTACAGGTAGATGGGGTGTTGTATGAAGAGATGTATGAGTACACTACAAGGTATAATTGGTTCAAACAAAACCTTGGGCATGCAGGAAGCTACATCATGGAAGTACTTAGCATGAAGAATATTGATATGGTAATCAACACCAATACATTGTTTCTAATATATATTGCATGAATGAATGAATGCATGAAATTGGTTATCATAGACCTAATATGGATTATGATCATCATATCTATGCATATATGAATCATGCATAGGCGTGGGTTAGTAATATGGTTGTGTTTTTTGGATATGTGTGTGAGTGAATATATATCAATTTGGAATCTGTTTTTGGACAGTACCTTATGCATAAGTGAAGTTCCTTACAACGTATGACATTGGTATAGCTAGTTAGTATTGTTGTTCCAGATTTCAAGCAATTAAGATCAAAATGTATGAATCAAATCAAGAACACAATGTAAATCTAGAGAGAATGTACAGAAAGAAAAATGTCTGTCATATATCTCTTAGAGTCATAAATCTTATAATACGCTCACAAACTTACAAAACACAAAGCAAGGAAACCTATATATATGGTCAAACAAACCTTGACCATAATACAAGCTACAAAATACAATGACTTACTAAAGACAAATTGATTCAAACAAACTATCTCTAACAATCTCCCCCTTTTGGATCAATTTGTAAATCGTCTTGTTCTAGTATCTCTTATACCCAAATATGTTTCAAAACGCCTGATTACTTTTCTGAATTCTATTCGGTCATCCAGTTTTTCAAGAGCATTTAACATATCCACCATTGCTCTTCTAGGAACATGAGCACCTCTAGATAGCCTTGAACTTTCATTCTCATTAAGTCTGCTTTGAAGCTATAGCCTTATCAACTTCAATGTACCATCAGAAAACTTTGCTATCTCTGAAAACCTCATGAATCTTTTTTCATTCTTGTCATTCACAGTGGCACCAGCGAGACTTCCATTTTTCCGATTTATAGGAGGGCAAGTTTTCTACTGATTCATTACTTGATCATACGATTCAGCTGTGTCGAACCATTGACCATGGGTCCCACCACCAAACACGAAAAGCTCACCATCCAACTTCGAAACTGCTACATAACATCGTTCAGTATTCATGGGCTCAAGAGATTTAGTCAAAATTTGTGACAGTGAGTAACAATCTAATGATGACAACCATGACACGCCATCATATCCTCTCACCAGAAGTATTGATTCTTTATCTAAACTATCCAAACTGGTTTCTCTTCCTTCTATATCATCAAACTCTTGAGGGCCCACAGAAGTTTTTAACATTTTACAGTGGCCTTTTTGGTTCATGATTTCAATTTCTGCTTCAGCCAGATTATGCTCCATATACGCAATCTTCTGTTCCAAGAGATCACTCTTCTCATTTTGTGCTGCTTTGGACGCCATCAGATCTTCGACTTTTTCAATCAACTGAGTTATGATGGAATAATCTTGGAATAAGTTAGAACTTCCATGGATTCACGTTAACTTGTGTTTCATATACCGGAAGTTATCCTAGAGTGATTGAGGGGTGAAGGGTCATAAATCAAAGAGTTGGTGAGATAACTCAATGGGATGAGTTTTTCTCGATGTGATGAGGTAAAATGAAAAAGAGAGTTTGGTTAGAAGTTATCTTAAATGTTAAAAAGAAAGAGGATGTGAGATCAGAGTTAAAAGAATATGAGAACTTTGCACCAAATATTTTCTAAGTCGAGCAACCACATCTACTGTTGGTTCACATTTTTTGGTGACCATCATTGAAAAAGGCAGTAAGCCCATGCCAACTCTTGCTATTACCTCACCAACCACTCATTTCTTTCTTAACAAAGAAATGTTTCATTTTCTTTGGGGTCGCAACATATTTGCTATCTCATTTTCATTCGAAAAATGTAGATATTGAAAAAGAAGGAAAGTTTCCCCACCTTCGAACCTCTTTCATGCACTTTGAGTCCGTGAAATACTCGTTGTTGTATCAAGAGTTTACACATTTTGAGCCTGAAAAAGCTAAGTAGCTTCAA